>OU342973.1:10463723-11700386 GCA_910592155.1 Ypsolopha scabrella | reverse complement strand
AACGGTCACCATGTTTATACCAAAGTGCGAATAAATACCAATTAAATAAGTCTAAACTCAAAGGGTCTGCTGTTGTCCGTTGAGGAGATCCCGTACCCACCTTCCAGTCCCATCAGCAGACCTTAGTCATCATGTTTTACCAAAGTACTAATAAATACCTATCAAATGAGCCAAAACTCTAAGGGTCTGCTGTTGTCCGTTAAGGAGATCCTGTACCCATATTCCAGTCCCATCATCAGACCCTGGTCACCATGTTTTACCAAAGTGCCAACTCGAACTCTGTATCCGTTGAGGAGATCCCGTACCATAACTTCTAATTACTACCAGTAAAAAAGTAAATACTAAAAATATTTAAATGACGATAAGTTTTTTTTTTCGGAGATCCGATTTTAATAAAATAAAACCTATATTCTATTTCAAATTAAGCTCTGTACCAGCTGTGAAAACTACATGAAAATCTGTTCAGTAGTTTTAGAGATGTGTGTAAACAAACAAACAGACAGACAGAAAAGATCTCTAAAAATTGATTTATGTTGTATTACTCTTCTTTAGTCACCCCCTTTCTATTTCTATTACTTTTTTCAATGTACAGACACAGCGGTTTCTACTGTTTTATTATTATGTATTGACTATCTTTTGCCCGCGACTTCGTCCGCTTGGAGTTCGGTTCACCCCCCTAAAATCCTTTCTTAGTGGATGCCTACATCATTACAACTATCTGTATGCCAAATTTCAGGGAAATCCGTTCAGTAGTTTCGGCTGTGCGTTGATAGGTGAGTCACTCTTATTTGCCTTTTATTGTATATTAAGATTCACGTAATGGAGACATAACTATATATATTCTGAAATACATAGAACTGCATTCAAATATACGTATGTATAAGTATTCAATTCAGCCATTATTTATAAAACTCAAGTTTAATTACTATAAACAGTTTATTTCATCGTAGTGAGTAAAATAATTGCAACACACTAATAATTACCTGTGACCATCCACCGTGGAATGGAAACGTCCACCTGAATCACGGACGAAGCAATTAATCCATGTATCACAAACCAGAAGCTCGTAGCAGCATCAACATAAAGGCTATAATGCTTTGGCAGGATGTTAAAATTAATTTGGTCGACCTCTGGAAACCACAATAAAGTGACGTACAGTCGTCTACAGCTCAAACTATCTATTTGCATGTGAGTTTAACCCACATGGAGTTTTAATAAGAATTGATATTTGGTAGGTTAATTTGTGGACGACCATACTATGTGCATAATTTTCAGATCAGATTTGTCGTCTCATTTGCACACTAATGCATAAAATTTTAAATAATTTAATCGATCACCTAACCTATACTTCCTGTCCATTTTAAATTTGCAGGTAATCAACATGTAAAAAAATACGACTAAATTCTCAGAAATATAGTATTTTATGCTCCAAAACGTCCCATTTTCACATAGATGTAACAAGGTTTTTCCTGGAATTTTAAAATATGTAGGAAGCGTCCTTTATATTGAATACTTTAAATTTGATAATTTTTATTTTCATTCAAAGAAATTATTATTTTATTTTCATCATTCCACTTTACATCGCATATAATTTATCATTCTGTAAACCACGGAAGGCTATTCTGGCAATATTTTTTACTCGCAATATCAGTCGTTCGACTTTTGTTTAAAGTATGAGACGATGTAAAGTGGAGTGACTAAATCTCATTAAATAAAAACAATATAAGGAACGCTTCCTTATAGATTTTCAGTAGGAAAAATCAATGCATATCCCTATAAAATCCTTTTAAAATCACCCGCAATCTGGTTTGGCAATTTTTCAGCGTGTGCCGGTTAGAGCCTTCTTTATGCCGTGCAAAGTGAAAAAAGGCCAACTCTAAGCTCTAATTCATTCAGTATTATGTTGTAACTTGTAATTATAGTGATTGTACTACATAACCTAACAACAATCGTCAATGATCCCATACTACCTGCATTCGTATAATGCAACTGTTCATAATTACTATTTGTTATACGAGAGGATGTTATTATCCTTATGTAACTTCCCATTGTAATGTCTATTTACACAATCACGTATTAAAATATCGGTATGAATTAGAGAACTGGAGGTCATTATCTTGACTTTTGTACACAAATAATATGTCACTTTGTACCAGAACTTTAAATAGCGGTATTTTGCAACTTTTGTGTTAGTAGTGCGTGCTGTCATTCTCGCGTGTGTGCATGCGCAATGTGTGTGAGCGGGAGCTCGCTTGAAAAACGTACACGTGCACGCACTAATAGAACTAAGCCTGACCCGCCATCCTGAGATAAAACATCTTGGTCAGGTGACATCTCTAATGTTATAAAACACATCAACGTTATTATACTCCAACATTATTTATACATATAACATTTTATAGGTGGTAGAGCTGATGCCGGGCTCGACTGTGGAGGTACCACCATCTTACTCGCAAATCCTCCCGAAGTTATTCGGGGGAGAGTAAGAGAACAGCTCTCAGGCAAAACCAGGCGGCCCACCATTGCCTGGGACCGATGGATGGCGGTTTATCCATCCCTAATTGCCGAGCCTTATATAAAACAGACTGGTGACGGGCAGCGGCGTCACTGGTGCAAGGGTTTCGGCACTGCGCTCACCAACCCGCCTGCCCAGCGTGTGTGAGTATGGGCATTTCTTCCAGGAGGACCGCCAAGAGTGGCAAAATCCTGGAAAGGCCTATGTCCAGCAGAGGACGAAACAGGCTGATGGATGGATGGATGGATTATTTATACCAATAAATATACATTGTGACGATACGAATCTCCGAGGGATGTCAGAAGCAGAAGTGAAACGCCACTCACAGCCCTATCGCCATATTTCGGGCTAAAATATGAACCTACAGTAAATAGATCCAAAATCATAGCAGATTACCATGTGGAACTGTAAAACCTGTCAACCATGTGCAATGTAAAGGTATACTGGACCAGAGCAGACAACAGCAATGAGGGTAACGAACAAGCAGACTCTCTTGCCAATCTAGCATCCCACAAGGTAGTAACGACACAGGGTACTAACCTATGTCATAGTAAAAACAGAATAGTAGAACAACTCCGCGCCGCGCGAGACTTAAATGCCTACTGTTGCAGGGTTGTCAATTTATTTTGCGGCGATGTGACTTAACAACAACGGCGCGCGGCGTACGTAAGCGCGACTGTGGAGCGCTGCCGACCCTAGTCACACCGCCAGAAACCGCCTGAGATATTGTGAGCTATTCTCGTGCAGCAAACCTTAAATTTAGAGTTGAAAAACCTAAAATAGTACAAGCTCATTTAACTTTTATCCATCTGCGTTAAAGCCTATTTTGCAATGAAAAGTTTTAGGTTACGGCAGCTCTAAATCTAATATTTGCTACACGAGAATAGGTGTCATTGTCGTTGTGTGCGTGCTGTGGTTCGTGCGTACAGGCTCGCACGCATTATTAGCCGTGCGGGGTACATCTCTGTGAAGATAGCTTAGTATTCCGTTTTTAATATGCCTATGTTGACTATCGGCGGAAGCTATCAGAGGAGAGCTAAAAAATACAAAACGACTGCACACAACAAAAAGTGGGCAGAACTAAACGACTGCCGTTTATCAAGACTAATGATACCGTAATCCAATGGTAATAAGGTAACACGATACTTACTAAAACTAAAACGGTCTGACGTGATATGGTAGGTATAATAACTGGACACTGTAACCTGAATAGGCACCTTCTCACTAGAGGTGGCATCGATAGCCCTCTATGTAGAGAGTGCCTTCTAGAGGACGAGACAGTGGAGCATGTGCTACTCCACTGCTCGGCAACACCTTCAGCTTCACCTTCCCTTCATTGAACCAGTTTTTGTGTCTGCATGCTGAAGCTGTTCGGCTCTACTTCAAGGAGCCATCTTGGCTGCGCTGACTGATCAGGGAAAGTGCAATACTTACGATCACGGAGAGTCAGTGAAGGACTCATCGCCCCCGCTACGTATTTAGAATGGACCTATAACGTGCTTTCCGAAGCACGCAGACTGGTCATTATGTTTTACGAAATATTACATCTATGTACGGGTATAGAACCCTAAGATGTATAGGTATGTAATATTTGGGTAAACTTTCATCTTTTACGATGTTCGCACATTACGTACAAGGCCTAATGTCTTAAATTGTAATACACATAAATAAATGGCAATACTGCAAGTCTAATTTATAACACTAATGAATCAACGTATTCTTGAAGCTGTAAACTCAGTTATTACTTATCGATTATAGTATAAACCTAATAACTCCGATTAGTTTACATTGAAAACATTGGCGTAACTATAACTAGGATTTGTACCTGGCTCTAACTCATGAAGCCATAAAGTATTTGTTCTCTATTGTGACGCGATTGTAATAAAATAAATCCTTCATACAATGAGATTCTTTTTACATCAATAATAGTCGTAATTCTGGGGGGAGGCAGACGGCACTGTATATAGGAAGGGACGTGCCCCCCTGGTCTCTACCAAGTTACACATAAAATCGAAAACAGCAACAGCAAACTCATATAACGAAAAATGGGGATATTTGGGATTCTAAAGGTTATTTGGAACGATTCAGATTATTTTAAACATTTCATTATTTCTCCGGCCACGTTAAAGGTAGAAATATTTTTGTTGTATATGGCTACACTACTTCTAATGACAATTTTGGTTCTGTCATTTTCAAGGTAAATGACAATACTTGACAATAAAGAAAAGGGTGAACCGAAGAAATTACATTTTATTGAAAGTTGTCAATGTTGGTGTAACTGCTGTACTGTTGCATAAACTTGTTCATTTGCTCCTGGTACTTCACCAGAGAATCGAAGTCGAACTGGTTTGGAAGTTTGGACCCGCCCCCGTAGTGAGACAGACCGTTGCTGAAACTGGAGGGAACTGTAAAAAATGATATTTTTATTTATCAACAGCAATCAGTCTGCATCAGTCTATTGTTAGAGTGTTTTTACACTATTCGATACGATATCAGCATCGGACGCCAAAACATGGTATCCGATACCCACACCATTTCTACACCCATTATTTCCGATATCGATTCAGCGTGGGCGCTCACGCAAACACTTGCAAAAAACGTATACTCAAGCACACGTCTGAACAGTGTCGTCCTATAAACCGCGGTGATCCACATAACATGGATGCCTAATATTGGAGATGTGTTGTGGACAATGTAAAATCAGATACATACCTATTTCAGACATCTTCAGACAACGATATCGGATAGTGTGGAAACGCTTTGGCTCGCTCTCTCGCTAGCCTGGACGGCTATTCCGGCATTATTTTCCACTCGCAATATCAGTCATTAGATATTTGTTTAAAGTTTGATTAATGCCACGTGATGGAAATTAGAATGAATAAACCACATCAATTAAAAATATAAGATATAAGGAATGCTCACGATAAGATTTCAATAAAAAAATCAATACATAACCGAACAAAATCCCTTTCAAAATCACCCGCAATCAACCTGTGAGAAATGCAAACTAAAGTGGTACTCATTAACCACCTCCTCAAGTAAGATATAAGCAACAGCAGATTTTTTCGCGATTTTAGGAAGTTTTTCGGAATACTTTTTGACGCTGAAGGGAAACACTGTGAGGTGAAAACAAAAGTGTGTATTTGTGTCCGAAGTACGGCGGTAAGGCTCACCCCCTATCACGCAAGGACGTTGAATCGTCGGAGAAAAGAGGGTGTGATAAGTGTTGACTGTTCTAGGGACAGTCCGCTCGTGAGGTCACCTCTGACACCCCTTGGGAATATTGTCGATATGTGAACAAGTGTGTACTTGTATAATGTACGTACTTTCTGTAGGAAAAGATATCCCAGATCCAAACTGGGGAGCAGCCATCTGTAACAAAAAGAACGTGATAATACAAGTGAAAGTTGGAAAGAAAACTCTGCGAATTAGGTTTAATATCTTACCGCCAAAGCGATACCAAAGATGCACAGAGCGAGCAAGACCGAAGTAACTTGAGACATGGTGGCGAGGATGCGTTGTATTCTTCACTTGGCGAATACTGAAAATGGTGCCTTTCCTACGGCATCTACCACTTTTATATCGTTCACTAGACTACACCTAATTTCTTATCAATTAATTTTATTGCACTAGAATTCGTACTTTTTTATTTCCAATAAAAAGCATCCATCCTTATCGAAATTGTCTCAAACATCCGCTAATGCTTCTTACCCCTGGCGAAGGAACGCATAGATTCCAACATAATCTTGTTTACCCAAACCTGTTCAGTTCAAAATTAAATCAGCCTGCTTTTAAATACACCAATTAGAAACTCGGGCAAGTGTGTCTTCGTCTCACGCTCTAAGGGCACATTAGATATATTTAAATGTTTACTGTGCTAAGGTTTCCAAATAGATAAAATTACAGATATTTGGATAATCTAGGTAGTAGAGCTGATGCCGGGCTCGACTGTGGAGGTACCACCATCTTACTCGCAAATCCTCCCGAAGTTATTCGGGGGAGAGTAAGAGAACAGCTCTCAGGCTAAACCAGGCGGCCCACCATTGCCTGGGACCGATGGATGGCAGTAATCCATCCCCAATTGCTGGGCCTTATATAAAACAGACTGCTGACGGGCAGCGGCGTCACTGTTGCAAGGGTTTCGGCACCGCGCTCACCAACCCGTCTGCCCAGCGTGTGTAAGTATGGGCATTTCTTCCAGGAGGACCGCCAAGAGTGGTGAAATCCTGGAAAAGCCAATGTCCAGCAGTGGATGAAACAGGCTGATGGATGGATGGATGGAATTAGAAAATCGGGCAAGTGTGTCTTCGGCTCACGCGCTAAGGGCACATTAGATATATTTATAAGTTTACTGTGCTAAGGTTTCCGTTTGTAAATTGTTCTTCATTTAGAGGTTATATGATGAAAATAAATAAAATTACAGATATTTGGATGATTTTGCTGCAATAATCAGCATAACCGTAGTTAACCAAATGTTATATCTATGTTTTTCTGACGTTTATAAAGTAATTTTGAACAAACCGAGTCTTAAAAAAACTTATTATAGCTATATCTCTGTTTTAATTCACGTATTATAAACTTCGTATTGATTTTCTATTAAGTATCGATTTCGGAATTTAGTTGGTTTTTTCTTTATAATTTTTTTGTTTCCAGTATTGTTCACATGCTCAGAGGCAAGACAATGGTATGCATTTGACAGCCAAAAATGAAATTTAATTAGCTGAATAGCCATAAGGCAATCAATTTGAATATGATTGTCTTACACAATTGCACCTCAGAATGTTTTAAGATTAATCGGTCACTCACTTTTAGAGATAAAAGTGAAAATATTAATTGTACGAAAATTTTCTCGCAAAAAGCAAAGGGTACGGAACAAAAAAAAAAGCGTAATAATTGAACAAGTAGGTACGTATTTACACGCACAACTTGCTAAAATTAATAATTTTCAAACAGTACTTACATTACATGGAATGGTGTTAAATATAGTATATTGTATTAAAGACAATCAGATTAAAAAAAAGAACTGTCGTACTTAAAAACCCCTTGCGCAGTACAGATCTATTAAAATACCATATTATTAAAAGGCTTTCTTCATCCTAATAATGAAACATTTTTATTAAATCAAACAAAAAATATTTATCGTTCGAATTCCAAAACAGTTTTACATTTTGGTGGTGTTTTTTCAATAACCTACTTTTAATTTTATGAGATTTTCAATTTTATTATCACTTCTTCTACACGTGTAGGGAACGTCAAACAAATAGAAACCTTTATAGCCAAGCTTGAGTGTCATTCAGTTCGTCAGTTTCACGCTGGAAAATTTCAAATGGATATCGGAAAATTTCCAAAAAGCTTTTTTGTCGTCACAAAGGAGTGTATTTTCAAGTGTTTATTACGGCGTCCATTTTACAGACTTTTAAAAATGGTATTACAAAACGTTTATCATTTCAAGCATTTATTATATTTTTTTTAAAACGGAACCTGCTTACGATTTTAATGTCGTCATCAAAAAACACGTCTGATGCCTTATTTAAAATTTTCTTCAAATATTAATATAATACGACGTCACTACAGTTGAGGCGGTCAGTGCTAAAATGGCCTTTTTTCCAGCCACGATATATACTAATAATAAAGTAGTAGAAAAGCCGTAGAAATTTTTTTGAAGATTTTTCTCTCTGTCTTTCTGTTTGTTTGTATGTATGTTCCGTTCATCGACATTCCATTTTTCTCGAGAACCACTCAACGGATTTGTACGCAGTTTTCTTTAACATCATTATAGTAACCATAGCAACATATAGGCAAAGACATTCTCTATACAATGTCTTTGCATATAGGCTAATGGTGTTGATAAAATAACGTCGAAAACGGGGCAGAGATTGAATAAATGTGAGCAGAGCCGTGGGTGAAAGGCTGGTTGAAAATAAATTGTATCTGAAAACGAGAGGCCACGCTAAGTTAGCACTTAGCACTAACCACCTCATTTATCGAAATATTTTTTATTTTTTCTAAATTACTCCAATACAACGATGCCGTAAGGTTCAATTTCAGTTTAATTTTTAGGGTTCCGTAGTACCTAAAAGGTGCAAAAGGAACCTTTATGGTGAGACTTCGTTGTCCGTCGTCCGTCCGTCCGTTCGTCCGTTTGTCACAGCCTCATAACTTTAGCACCGTTAAAGATAAAGACTTGAAACTTTCCACAAAAATAGTGAGAAAAATAAAAAATAAATTCTTAAAAATACATTATGGGTACCCAATTATAGAGGTAGATATTAAAGAGCTGATTGTAAAAATATATACATTTACTATGTATTTACTGGCACCGATTTCGAAAAATCTTTGAAAAACCCCAGGAAATTCATGTACCTGGTGGACCGAAAGGTATGAAAAAAATGGGATTATAGGTCATAGCTGGCCAATTACAGGAAAACAATAGCAATTTAAAAAAAGAGAAATAAAAAAAAAATAGAAATATACAAAAAATGTAAAATAAATAATTTTTAAAAAATAAATATACAATATTTATATCAAATTGTTGAGATTAAGGAGTTGATTATAAATATATTTACTTTTACCATATTTACTGGCACTAATTTCGAGAAATCTGTGAAAAACCACAAAAAAATGCATGTCCCCCCCTTACTTCCGAAACGAATGAAACGAAAAATATGAAAACAATCATGGTAATTTGGGATTACGTACAGATTACAGGAAAAATAAAGTGTGTGAGAAATTCACGATAGCAAAATGACAACATATTTTTTATCCACGACTTTTATTTCGAGTATGGTATAAAAATGTTTGAGTCTCTCTTTTGTGGTACAATCAATTCTATTTCTCGTTATCATAAACAGTTATGGGCATGATTTTAAATACCTTCTTCCTGACTGTTCCCAAAAACTGTCGAATTACGGAACCCTAGGTATGCGAGTCTGACTCGCACTTGACTACTTTTTTAAGTTCAAACAGGCCCTGGATCTTAAGTGTATGATATGCCAACACAAGTACAATACAACATGACTCATATTTTTTTTCCAAGTAAGCGATAAATAGACTGCTACACTATCGAACTGACCACAAGACGACCGACGTTATGAGTAAAACAATGAATCATACAAAATTGATGGAATTCCCTTATTATGATAAAAATATAACTATATCCCTATTACAATTAGTCGAAGTTAAATTGTACTAAAAGTGAAATTACGTAGTTTTGCAATAAAGCGGCATTTATTTTGAACGTGACTTGTCATTTGTAGTTTTTTTTAATTACTTATTATTATATTACCACTAACAGTTAGTACTCGTACAATGCTACAATAGGCTTGTACACAGGGTGACCAAAATATTATTCTATTTAGTTCGTCATTTATATTATCAAAACTATATTGGACACGTATTTTTTCTTTTGTCAATCAAACAAAAAATTACAGAGATAAAGCGCGTCAAAGTTTGATAGTGGGGGAAAATGACGTCATTTCTAACTTCAGCGGGCTATATCTTCATCATTTTTTGTTTCATTGAAAAAAGAAAAAAATACGTGTCCAATATTTTCTGATATTTTAACTGACGGACTAATACAAATTTTTTAGTCATCATGCCTATTTTGGAGCGTGGATTGGTCGTGGCTCAAATCAGAACTAACGCCGCTATCATATTAAGACACAGCTACGCCCCATTGTAAATTATTATAGTCGTCCACGCGCCGAAAGAGCCTGTACTTATTTTCTTTAAATTAAAATATATACATTGTTGGCTATATAAAGCTTTTTATTTCTTCATTTTAAAACAAAAATAATAAGATATTTCGAAAAACAATATCTTATTATTTTTGTTTTAAAATGTACTTATTTTCAAATTGAGTATTGTCATTAAAGCTGCCCTTGTTTAAGCATTCCAAAGTTTCGCCAAAAATGGGTATTTTAGAGCTTTGACGTCTGTCTGTACGTTTATATGCGGATTTAGCTAAAATTGTTAATTTATTGAATCTCTTTGATTTTTTGCGCTTAGCCAACGCTCAAAGAGAATAAACGCTAAGGCACTAAAAAGACAAATAAGGGTGGAACAAAATTCAAAGATTCAGGTGAGAGCCTAGGTAGCTCAGTTGCGAGAGCACTTGCCTTGCCGAGGATTGTTTTCACAAATATGTGTCTTTCTACTTTAAATTTGTCATATATGAGAGTGCATTATGATGATACAGTCGGCTTGCTAAAAATGTAGATAAAGATTTTTGGGCCACAATAAAAAACAACACTATTTTTTTATATATATACCGGGTGTAAATAGACTTCTACCATTAAATGAAACCACGTATTCTACTGACCCTACGGAACCACTTTTCTCAAGAATCATACCCGCGGCCACCCTTAGTTTGGGAAATATTTGAGTTCGAAACAAAAATGCGTGAACTCTAACGCACCGACATACGGGCGAGTATCGAGAGAGCGTCGTCTGTGAAACAGCTGTTCCGGTGCAGCGTTCTAAAAGAGACCTTCCTCCTACGAGATAAAGTCTTTGAGTTACAGTTGACAATCTTTTTCTCTGAAGATTTGCGCGGGTTTTGTTTTTCGAATAGTTGTTCAGTATGATCAGTAGAGTAAGTGGTTTTATTGAATGGTTGCACTCTATTTACATCCTGTATAGTACCATTTAAATCTAAATAACTGTTATTCGGATTTCTATGTGTAGTACATTCATAAGGGATGTTGAATGTAGCGTATTTAAATCAAATTTAGGTATATTTTAGGAATCAGTCCATATACGGCGCGGCTTAAGAATTAAAAGTATCTATATAATATAGGTACATTATTCTTCTTCAAAATTGATTTATTTTTAGCATTTGCTCGTGCAATATAAACCTTGAATTAAGCAACTTGTTAATTTCCATAATTTTCATAATAATTGTTGATCTATTGTTTTTACTCCGAATAAAATCAGTTTTACGACAGAAATTAATGTAAAAAAAACATGCATTTCAAAAAGTTTCTGCAAAAATAAAAGATTAATTATAACTTATATAATAATTAGCTTCCTGTCAGCGAAATTATCAAAGAAAAGTTTGCCGGAGAAATTATTGTAATCGTAATTAGTATATTGAAATAAATTTGAATTATATTTAATCCAACTTAATAAACTACGGCTGCTTGGTAACGTACGTTATGAACTTTTTTATCATTGGCTATAGATATTGGTCACATAGAAAAGTAGTTAGAATAACAGCCAATCACTCGATGTTGTAAGCTCTCCTATCAATGAAGATAGGAATTTTAATCGAGGTACATAAACTATTTCTTAATAAATATCACGAATCGCCTCGTATATAAAGTGTGTACCTTATGTTCATAGGAGCATTATGTAACACAGGTAAAACTTAGCGTAGTAAGTTATTCAAGCTATGTATACAAAAAAGGATAGCTGAATTTTTTAGCCCACACGAATGATAATCTTTGTTTTCCAGGCACCCCAGCTGATTTCATTCAAGGATGGGAAACTAGGAGTTAACTTCGGGGGCTACCACGCTGGTGTTGGGATCGGGGGATTACTTGGTAAGTCCTTAGGTGATAAATACTGCTCGTGACCCTGGGTGCGTGCGTCTCACTCACTCGCATGACTTGCCCCGTATTGATCTCTCCGTCGCTCGACGGGGAATCAAGTTGCGGACACGCTGATATATATCTAAATAATGAATTACAATTATCATAACTAAAATACTTCAAAAACTATCAAGGGAAGTCATTTGCTTTCAGTTTGTTTATTTGCATACTTAATTAATTAAATCGAATATTCGTTTTGAAGTAGACCTAGGTTTTTGACACAAATCAAGACTTCCCGTCTGGGGGTAAAGTCTTCTCTTGTGAGTTTCGTTCGCATTTTACTCACATACATATAATTATTACTAAGTAGCAGACCAAACATAAGGATTAAATAGCGTGGCAAGTTTCCATACAAAAAATAAGCTACATTTAGGCTTCATGGTACGAATAAACGTATAAAAATGGAAACATATTTGCTAATTCCCCAAACTAATCTTTAGTATATATTTTGTTTGGCAACAAGCAATAAAAGAGCCTGAATTTTTCTGAGCTAAAATTGCCACGCGTCGACTCTAAGCGTTTATTTTTAATATTAGGTCTGCTACTATATTATACGTCTATGATTTTACTCTTGTAAGATGGCACTGTCGCCGCTACAATATGTATTGCTTCAGACAGTTAATAAATTCACAGTTCTCATTAACTAAGATTATGTCTTGATAACAAGAGGTCACGGGTTCGAATCCTGGCTGGAGGAGTTTTTTCAAATTCAAGTCTTTACATTTTTTTTTAATTTATCGTTTCTAGTTTGTAATACTCTCTAAAAATAATATTCAGAGTATTTCTAAAAAGGTAGAAACGTAATTCTATTACTTCTTTTTTATATATATAATATTGATTTGTTGAAAGTATACTTTATTGTGTCTATTTTACAGAATAAATTATTTGAATTTGAATATAAAGTTATTCTATCGATGTACTCTTCGGTTGTATATAATTTAACTTTTATTTATATGCACCATGCATATTATTACAGCTTTCACTTGCCTGCTTCCCCTAAACAAAATCCTGGCTACGCCCCCTTCTGAAACTAAGTTACGAAGCAAATCACGTTTTTTTATAATGCCTGATAAACGATTTAGGTATTAAGGTCGAATCAAAAATCATTTCAAAGATGTTCAAAACATTCCCGTGAAAATGGGTGCTCAATAAAAATAAGTAATATGTCTATTAAATACTTTCTTTTTAAAAGCTTTATAATGCTAGAAAAAACTAAACCAATAAACATGAAAATAAAAGAATACATATTTCATCAAATAATGGCCAACAATATTTTATGTCACTTTGCGTTGTAAGAAAACCTTTAGAAAATCACTTAGAAGAAGTAGCTTAAGGACCTGTAATTTATTTCAATACAATCCAACTTTTCGTAAAAGCAAACAAAAAAACTTCGCTCATTTTATTTAAAAGGATCTTTTTTAAATCCACCTCTAAATTTCCAGGGTTGGTTGACTAATTCGGTTCGTTTTCAAGCAAACTCTTTTCAATTGGAAAGAATAATTAATGACAAACTTTTTCCATCGAAATGTTTTTATTTTATTACCTTCAACCCTAAAAAAGGGGGAGAAGTTTCCATGAAAATCTTCAAAAAAAGTCTGTCTGTATGTTGGACACAATAGTTTTTTCTCAACAATTTTTCTAGCAGGTACTCATATTTTATCATCTAAGATTTTTCGTACTTTCCAAAGGTTTAGAGTATTTAGATTTTTCTGTAAAATTACAGGTTCGGTCTAAATGATTAGTAGCTTTAAGATCAATTGTACCGATTTTAATTCTTTTAACACAATTTGCAGCAATATACGGAAATCACTGTATACCGCTAGGACTCACAGACCTAGGGACAGAGAGCTATGTAGATAGACACCAAAAAAGAGCTACAAGATGATAATTCTTCAAGCAGTTCTAAACAGCCGTTCTTTTATTACTCAAAAGAAACTTTTTATTTCTATAAAGAAAGGTTGCTTGGTAAATATTGCTATTAGCAATAAGTACCGCTTTTGTACTAAATATATAAATATATAATGAAATGTCCCGTTCTTATGTTTTCTATAAATAAAATGTTTTTTAAAGGTGGTAACGGCGGCACAGGTGGTGGCTTATACGCAGAAGCTGGCACTCCTCATGGGCAGAACGCGAGAGCTGGACTCGGAGGCGCCGTCGATGGTGACGGAAACCCCGCGGGTAAGTGTGACTTCATCTTTGTGAATAATTCAACGAGACGCGCGATCATAAAACCCCACACTCGGAATGCTACTTCCAAGTCTGCAAACCAAAAGTCTCAAATAGTATTTTGTGCAACTGTAACTATTGAGACATGAGTGCTTGTTTACGAAACGAACGAAGTTTTGTAATAGTCTGCACGAGCACTCCAATGGTTAATCATATCAAGTCGGACACGATACTTTATCTATGGCCATCAAAAATGTCGTCTTCTCATGACATTATCTTTAATATTTTCAACTAAGAATGTCATGGAAAATTTGAAAAAGAAAACGCGGCTATTTTTTTTAATTCGGTTCCGTTAGCTTAGGCAAAGGACCTTTTTTAAACTTAATTATCAGTAATTTACTTTTTGTGTTCTGCGGGTAGCGTTCGAGGCTGTATGGCAGACATACCTTTGCCTATAGCCTAAAACAAATGTAGAAATATTAGATGCTGATAGGTTGTAGCTTCTGCATATTATTATTATGTTATGTACTACATTAGTTTCTATCTTCTTCTTACCTTCTTGTTGTTATTCTTATATAAGTCTAATCAGCAAGTAATTATCATATTTTTAAATGCAATGTATGCCTATCTTGACACCGTTATCAATATTAGCATGTGTGTTCTTTCGGAATACGTTCTGACTACTTGCGACTAAAGGGAACTGAGTTGTATTTATTTTATTAAATAAAATAAGTCGGAAAAAGTCGCGCCGAAAACATTATCAAAATTACTTTAGTCTACAGGTATCTGAAAGATTATCTAGTGATTTTATTACCGAGTTTTCTTGCAATTACAGTAGAAGTGTTTTGAAACAGTCTTCGATTGCTTTTTTTAAAATTTATATACGGCAAATCAACGCAAAAATCCTAAAAGAATGATTGCAAGGGTCCGAATAATTGGAAAATAAAAGTCTAATATAGGTGCGACAGCGACGAGGAGGAGCGTGTTAGGTTTACATCTGAATAAGGGGAGCCGAGCGAATCGGAGGGGAAATGGCCGGTGTTGTTTTTTTGAGGTTAAACTGGACTAAATCATATTTATTCATGCATAGACCACCTCTGTAGTTCAGTGGTTCAAATGTCTCGACTACAAATCTGTAGGTCGCGGATTTAAATCCTATGTAGTGGCACATTTGTGTCCGGTCTGCGTGTTTGGTCTGTGATAGTCGTCGGTGAAACGTGGATGCATACGAGTTTAGAGCGTAATTTTTATTTCACAGCTCATAACTACCCCTTACACTTTTCGGAGATTCATCTCGGCAAGATGTACCTATATGTGTCTATATTATCCATGTCTAAGTATTGTTTTTATATTCGCTATAAAACACACTTGATCACTCTTGGAAACATCTGCGCAGAATTTGAGGAATATTAATACTCATACTTGTACCAAGGACTTAATTAGATTCAGGAAGTATCTTCTTACTTACCAGCTCACTATTTTTAATCAGCCTTACTATCTGAACTTTACTCCTTCCATTATTACCGAGAATGTTCTATGAGATAATTGCATGAACTCTTAAGGAACAATTATTTGAAATCAATTCCATTAAGATAATACTATAACCTCGTACGTGTTCTATTATTGTAACCATGTTTTTTAACGAAATATTATCCAGTCATTTTTTTCATGATCGCAAGACCGTCCTATGGAAATGTTTAACTTGGATATAACTTGGTTTAACCTTTGGTTTAACGTTTGGTCATGAGTCCCGGAGAAAGAATAGCTTTATGAATTCAGTTGGGTTGGGTAAATGTAAGGTGTCCATTGGCAGATTACTGACCAGATAATTTTAAGTGCTCGCGTTCCAAATTCAGCTGAAATTATTTAAACGTAAAAATTTACCCAAAGGAGTAAGAATTAGGAAGTAAAAATATACGCAACTAATACTATAAATCCAAAAGTTTTAACTGCAACCAATCAAATAGTTTATTCATTTATAAAAAAAAAACAACAAGATATGATCAGGATATGATAAAAGTGTCAGACATCTAAATACGAAAATACATTTTTAAGATACAAAAATGGCGGACTGATCGACATGATAAAAACCATTTCCATAACATAACTTTATAACAAAACGAATATTCTTTTAAAATTCCTGCTAATTAGTCATTTCCTACGAGAAAAAAATTCAATGTATTTGCAAAAGTCATTAAACAAAAGTTTATCTGTATGATCAGTAGAGCGTGTATACATGAGCACCTTGTCTCGCCGTAGACGTGAAATTGGCCATATCATGAAGTATATGAAACAAGACTTTCAACAAAAATAAGGGCGACGACGTACAAAGTGAGGCGGAGCGTCTTAGCACAAAATAGATAGGTACAGAAGGCCGGCCGGCTACGGCTGACCTTGATTTTAAATACCTACTCATCACATGTATCGCAAAGCGCATGCACTCGTGACTAGTCGTACTGGCATTCTACCGAATACTTCCGAGATCGTCGTACGTACACGTCTATGTGTGCGTGCGCCCGAAATCGCTGCTGTAGGAAGCAGGCCTTCTGTACCTATCTATTTTGTGGTGTTAGGTTGCTCGTGATCATAAATTCGGAAGCCGAGCTGAGCGAAGCGGAGTGGATTGAGACGACCCTCTTAGATTTAAGGTGAATGTGAACTGCAATTTAGTCCTGTCTTTAAGGGCTAAGTTACTCCTCCGAGTGGTTCAAACCCTTAAAAAATACATAATAGACATAACATAATCAAAAACAAACTCCATGATTTTATGAAATGGCCCTTCAGGGGGCCTAGCATGGTGCCACTTTAACACTATTTTAAACACCATTTGACAGTAAATCCCATATATTTTCTGTCAAATGGTGTTCTAAAATGGTGATAAAGTGGCAACCATGTTAGACCAGCAGATCATGAAATGGTCAATTCTACGATAAATCACGCTATAGCCACGGTATATTTATACATCGTTAGAAGTAAATATGATACGATATCTTTACAACTTTAAAAAAGAAGTCTTTTTAATAATATTATAGAGAAGTGCAAAATACGCAATGTTTATTTTGAAGTGGTAATAAAAACTTTTAATACTCATTCGGTAGATTGCTGTACCTTTGATAATGAGTTCGTCATGACCTAGACACTATTTGTTCACCATACAATAGCTTTAAGAATAAATTATGCAACTTTTTACCCAGTTGTTGCAATTACTCATAACTAGTAAATATTCGAAGGCTTCACTCCAGTAAACGCAAAAATAATGCAATATGATTGTGTTTTTCAAGTTTTTGTATTGTAGTCAAAAGTAGTACGTAATGGACGGGAAAAAGTCAACATATATTATAACAGTTATATATAAGTCATTGTGTAATTATTGCCAATATGAAAAAAAAAGAACTGTATTATTGTACATAGTACAATTTATTTAATATTTATAGTACTAATGGGTATCCCACTTCTTCTTTGAGTCCAAACATTTTTTATTTCTCATTGACAAACTTACTTCTGAAAAGCTAAGTTAAAATTCTCAAGTTTTTAATTACATGTTCGACAGGTGGACTTTTTGCTGGTGCAACCGCTGGAGGCAATGTCAAAGCAGAAGCAGGCTTAGCTGGAGGAGTCAACGCAGGCAAATCAGCTGGATCTGGATATGCGACCGCTCAAGCCGGAGATCGTATCGCATCATCTGGACTGGTAGGTGACCGGAAAGAGGCCAAGATAAAAAGGTTGGAGGAAAAGCTTAAACGGAAGGAGCTGAAGAAGAAAATCAAGCAGGCTGAACGTGAACTCCGAGAAAAATATTAAATTGAGGTGGAAGGGAAACGATTGGTGGTAGAAATAAACATAATATTTTAAGTTTTCTCAGTGTATCTTTCATGTAACTCAGTAATTAAATGTAAATAATTGTAATTGTACTAGTATACGTAATTTTTAATAAAGGACACTTTGGTAATGGATTTTTTTAATGTTTTACGGGTGTTTTGGTGTCAAATTTTAATTAACTTGTTTTCTTTGCAAATAACTTGTACAGATTCCCACGCGCAAACTACTCAAGGTAAAGGATTGTATTTATTAACTTTTGTACAGTTGCTTCACAGATTGGGCTAAGACGATATGTGTTATTATTATAAGACAGCTTGGATAAATATAATTTGTCCAGCCACTGCACCTATACTTTGTTGACTATAAAACATATTTCATCATTAACCTAACCTAACCTAACCCTGGGGCCAAGCTATTTACATCATGCTTATGGCTACTAACATTAAAGTTAACAATAAAACTCCATTTATGTAATACGTAGACATTTAAAAAGTTGTAATTTTTTGCGCCCACGTATCTCTGAATTAATTTTATCTTAATTTTCAGGGTGGTGAATCAACAGTTGAAGGAACTTCAGGATTCAAATTTGCAGGGACAAAATCATTTGGTGGGACCACAGGATTTATAGAACATACAGATGTGGTTCAACCCGAAGAAGTAGTAGTAGTAAAACCTGTTCACAAAAAAGTTCACAAAGAGTACCAATTTGACGTCGTCAAAGAAGTCATACCCGTAAAGCATGATGTTGAAGTTAAAACTGGAATTCAAGCTGATGTCAATTTCAAGTCAAATGTGCAACCGCTTGTTGTAGAGAAAGAAGTGAGTAACAATTGGGCGCCAGTTTGGAGAGTTAATACAAATTTTCGATTTGAAAGACTTTTTCAAGGATTTTTCGATTCTCTGTTTGGGGTGCAACAAAGGAATTCTTGGCAAGTCGGGAATAGAGCAGATAAGGTTTGTCAGGGATTATTGCAAAAAAAAACTGCGAATGGCATCGAGACGGCCACGTTTTAAAATGTTCAAGCACTGTCCATTGTAAGCACTAATTGTATTTTAATTTGCACTTCATAATAACTTGAAGTTAAATTCTTCAGGTAACCAAGCACTGTCCTACTTAACACAATTTATATATCTGCATTGTGTTGTGTTGTGATTTGAATTATGTGGGAACCAAATTAGCACATAATGAAATCGGCTTGTCTTCATGCGTTTAAGACGGTTATTTGGTTGTTAACACAAATTTTACAAACAATTCCAGGTTTTCGTCAAGCCCCAACCAGCGATTGTGGAGAAGCACATCATCCGCTACAAGCCTCACCGTCACCACTTCCGCAAGACTGCCTACATCGGTGGCTACATCGGCGGTGAAGCGCCTCAAGCGCCCGTCGTCTACAAGACCGTTCAAGCGCCTGCCGTCGAAAGAAGAGTTGCTGTCGACGTTGAAAGCGCTGCAAGTGCTGCGGGTGCAGCTGAGTCAGGCGTACATGGTGGTGGTGACGTCGCCTATACGAAGCAAGTGACCTTCCAAAGGAACCCAACGTTCTTTGCTGATATATTTAACGTGAGTCATATACGCAAATTGAATATTTTATTACAATTTTGGTATAAACCTATTAATTCGAAATATTACCATAATATTACTTTTTAAATTAGGAGTCCATTTTTTTTATAGTTATTATGCATGGAACATAAACGGAATAAAAACCTATGCCTTGAAACATATAGAATAATAGTATTATTAAAAAAGTTCATTTTAATTGTATTCCTTACATACTCGTTCCTACTAAATTATATTTTAACTATCCTCTACGTGTATCAAAACGTACGAGTATACTGTTTAACATAAACGTTGTACAAATAGTTAATTTAAAATAATTAATTAATGTCCAATGAAAGAAAAAACATTTTTACAATTCACCCGTCAGGCTTTTTCAAAATAACATGAAATATTAAATCAGTTTTAGCGATCTAAACTTATTTTATTCGTTTTAGTCCATGGCTTAAATAAAAGCTTCTCTAAAAAGGATTTTTATTCATAATTTTATTGTTGTAGTCCTTATTCTCAGCAAAAGTTATTCTCGGTCAAAAATTTAAATGTTAGAAGATTAGTAGGTATATAGTTTATACAATTTCAGAAAATTATAATATAGAGGATTAATTTTTTTCACTGTCTAAAATAGTAAATTTTTATGCAAGTGCGAAAAGGTTGATATTTAGAGTCACAGTCGAGGCAAAAAACAGTCGGGAAGAGAAATATCAACACTTTCGCACGTGTATCAAACGACGTTTTTTAATACACCTGCAAAAAATTACATGTTTTAATAAAATAAAAGCAATTTTGTTGCAAATCAAAACAGATACAAGTCGACAACACGCAGTCTGGTTGGCGCCAATCTGTACTACAAAGATCAATGACTCTTTCTAAAATCTTTTTATTCACAATTTCTAAGATAGTTAAAAATGAATATAAATTATGACGTCTAAAATAGTTTTGAATTTTTAAAACATCTTTTACAATTTGTTATATATAATATATTTAATAATAAAATATAAAAGTTCTACATAGGTAACACTAAAAGTTTCCGGAACTGGCCACTTACATAAACAATATTTAAAAATTTATTGCAACATTTGAAAATAGAACTCTTTGGCTGTAGAATGCAGTTCGTTTCATCTGACTGTCTTTTGTTTTTACCTTGTGGCGCCATTTAAAAAATTGTGTGTCTGCATCAACATGGATTTAACTCGGGAAAATTTTCGTAGTATGATTTTCTACGATTTTAAGTGTAATTTGACAGCTCAACAGAGCATCGCTCGGCTTGAAACAGCTTTTGGCAATGAAGCACCATGCAAGACGACTGTTTATAGCTGGTTTGCAGAATTCAAGCGTGGTCGTATCAATCTCAGTGACGAATCTCGCGATGGTCGGCCGTCCACCGCTGTGACCAACAAAAACATCGATGCTGTGCGCCGTATGATTGAAACAGACAGGCATGTGACCTACCATGAAATTCGCGCATCCTTAGAAATAGGCATGAGTCAAATACAATTAATCCTACACAAACATTTGGGTGTGAGAAAGCTGTGCTCGCGGTGGATCCCACACAACTTGACCGAGGCTCAAAAAACGGACCGCGTCACTTAGTGCAGTGCCATGCTTACCAGATTCAACGAAGGTGCGTCAAATTTGGTGTGGGACATAGCAACAGGTGATGAAACATGGATTTATTGCTACGATCCCAAAACAAAGCAGCAATCGAGCGTATGGGTCTTTCAAGATGAGCCGAAACCAACCAAAGTGGCGCGCGTGAAAAGTGCATCTAAGCGGATGATTGCTTCTTTTTTTAATAAAACTGGACACGTGGCTACTGTTGCTTTAGAGAATCGTCGTACCGTGAATAGTGACTGGTACACGACCATTTGTTTGCCGGAAGTTATTGACGAACTCCGTAAAAATAACCGTAAACGCCGTATCATCCTGCACCACGACAATGCTAGTTCTCACACGGCCAGACAGACAAACGACTTTTTGAAGACGAAAAATGTAGAACTCATGAGTCATCCTGCATACAGTCCCGACCTGGCACCTTGTGACTTTTTTCTGTTCCCAAAAATTAAGAACCAATTACGCGGTCAACGATTTTCATCACCAGAAGAGGCTGTCGAGGAGTATGAAAAACACGTTTCAGAGGTCACCACAGGGGAGTGGCACAAAAGTTTTCAAAACTGGTTTGATCGAATGAAAAAGTGCATAGACGCCAAGGGAGATTATTTTGAAAAACAATTAATTAATTTTGTACCTTTAATAGTATTTTTTCATATTCATTCCGGAATACAATACTCATGTTAAACAGTTTTTAGTATATTCGGTACATATACATGCTTACTAAATAGTAGTAAATAATATAAACAGTCAGTTGTAAAAACAAAAAGCATGAGTGCGAAATATGTCATTTTATCTATCTATCATATTTTGAGCAGGTATATTAAAAAAACCTTTTTTAACATGGCCTCTCTTACATACAACTTTTATTTTTTCCTCACATTTTAAAGAACTCAATGCAACGATGTTAATGCCAGAATCAATTATCTTTATTACAATCAGTCATGGTCAAATCCTCGATGCCAGCCAGCCCTCTACTAGATAACAAAAAGTAGTACTTCATAATATTGGTCCAAGTTTTGTTTGAATCGATAAGATTACGGAAGAGAAGGGAACTATACATAGGTACGTATTTGCTTTTTATGCGAGGAGAATAGCCTCAAGTTCACATATTTTTATTATTTTTGACGTACCATACCAAGTGTGTTAATGACGTGCTCAGAAAATTAAACCACGTGCTCTACTGATCATACTGAACCACCTCCATGAAAAAACGTTTCAAAAAATGAATGAATAAATTCACTTCCCCGATATAAGCGATGTTTTTTTATGTATTTGCAAAAGTCATTAAACAAGTTTATCTGTATAATCAGTAGAGGCATTAATTTTCTGAGCACGTCATTAATACACCTTGTGTGATGATGATGGATGAGTCACAAATAGTCATAATGATCAGGATGACGGATATTTAATTGTTTAGTTACATTGAAATTGTTAAATTAGGCTTATTTCGCGTTTATTATTTCCTCTAGTACATATTGAAACTGGATATCATTTTAATTAATTTTTACTTTTTCACAGATTCCCATCCAAACCTTGAAAGCCGTTAGCGGTTTCCTTGGCAACGCTGCAGGCAGTACCAGCGTGTCAGTTCAAAAAACCGCCTCCATCAATGCAGGTGCTCATTACGACTAAACAACGATAACAAAATTCTATAATATTTGAAGAAATTTATTTTATAAAATGTAGAAAATAATAAAAAACTTAACCGTAAAATCTACTTCAATAAAATCTGTTTTCTCGTAATACCAAGGAGAAGGGGAGAAGGCTATTACTTTTGTTAATACTTCTGCGTTTACTTACTTTTTGAATAAGAAAGTCTGTCAGTTTGTCAAGGTTTTCGACTTTTGTAGATTGGCGATTTGCAATAGCTAAGGAAAGTTTTACTAACGAGATAACTTATATGAACTGAAAAAAATTATAATAGTGTGTACTTACTTTGCAGTATGTTGATAAGTGATAACATTGATTACATGTTTGATTATTACCTATACTCGTAATCGACACAATGTTATATACGTCGTGGATTTTTTGTGAAAAAGCCGAATTATGGTGAAAACACGAAATAATTTCTCTTAAAACTAGGGAGGTCGTCTTGCTCCGCACCGCTTTGCTCGGCTCCCCAAAATTTACATGCAAACCTAACACATTCCTTCTCCGCTCGTTTTCGACTTTTTGCTCAAAGACTCTTGCTTTCTGCTGAAATGACTAATTGAAACGGTATATTTTCGTATAGGCGCGTAATGGTTCGTAATAATTCGGTTTTTCACGAAAAAGAAGTTTTTTCGGAGAAAAGCTATCTACGCCATTTTACGCATTTATAAAATACAGTATGCCGTCGATTCAGTAACATTTAGAACGGAGCTCTTAACTAAACAAAAATGTTGGGTGAAACCGGGTTGTATTTGCAAAGGGTCGCTAGTATGAAAATAAAAATGTTTCTTGTTTGTTCTTTATCGCTAAAAGGTTAGAGGGTGTCGGCGGTGGCTACCAAGGATAACAGAATTGCCACTTTGTAGCGAATCTAGCAACAACGAGTAATATTTTCAAGCGCTAACTCGGTATTACAAATCCGACATAACTTAAGAAGAAAAAAAAAACTTATAATTCGCTTCGTTTAAAAATAATAACGTTTCTATTATTTTTGTGCAATCTAGCGATTCTCAGGTTTGAACCGCTAGAGTGGCAACAGGGGGATAATCAGCGCCTCCCTAGCACTGTAATTTAGAAGATATTTTTTATCGTCCGGCTTTATTACGTTTTTATTTTTTACAATGATGCCCCTTACAGTGGGCTTAAAAAGAAGTTGTTGGATAATAAATTGTTTTGAACCGCAATTTACAGTCATCTGCTTTAGTAGATTATAAAGTTACTTTACGGTCTTATTGATTTCAGTTTTGTTCAGTCCAGTTTATATTTACTCGAAAAAATGCTTGGATTTTTCTAACAGTGTTTTAAATAAAGAAAATTGAGTTTGTAGGGTTCCTTAAAAAGCAGAAACCCTTTTGACGAAGTCTGTAGCTGTGTATGTAGCATAGCTTAAAAGGGGCTCGATGGATTGAGCTGAGGCATATAACTGGATTATGGTTGGACTATGAAAAATTAAGCAGCAGAGTTGGACGGGGCGTGACAAAATTAATATATTTTTTAAACGACACGGTCCGATTACATTCTGTACAGTTTATGCTTATCGGGAAATCGAAAGTAAAAATCATAATGTTGAATTGTGTTTAAATTTGTATTTATGTAAAATAAAAATAAGGGTAATAGGAAGTTAAAATATTTATTGTCATGACGTGGAATACAATATAATTTATTTTGAAACTTATCCACTTGTAATTTTATAAGATTCTTCAAAATTGATTTTAAATAACATATTATATTTATGCAGATATTTTATTTTATTCTATGCAGATTCAGACATATCCCCCAAACATTCTTCATCATCAGACGCACAAGTTTCCGTCCAAACATCATCATCAGCTGGCAAAATCATTGACGACATTTTTGCTGTAAGTCCATCATCATTTGTGATCTGCTTCTCTAATGCGGGACAAAAAACTCAAAGTTTTCATTGGTTTTTTACTGGATGTTTCCGTTAGCTACCATAAATAAAACCGGCCAAGTGCGAGTCGGACTCGCGCACGAAGGGTTCCGTACCATTATCTATAAAAGCGGAAAAAAAATCACGTCTGTTGCATGGGAGTGCGCGGGTCCGATTTGCACTTGGCTGGTTTTAATTTTTGTTATTATAGCGGCAACAGAAATACATCGTCTGTGAAAATTTCAACTGTCTCTATCACGGTTCATGAGACACAGCCTAGTGACAGACGGACAGACAGACAGCGGAGCCTTAGTAATAGGGTCCGGTTGGTTACCCTTTGGGTATGGAACCCTAAAAAAACAGTCAAGTGCGAATTGGACTCGCGCCCTGAGATTTGAATAAAAATTATAATCCTATAAAATATATGAAACAAAATTGCAAAATTAAGTTGGTCGAGTATTCGGGTACACAACCCTAAACTTGTATAAAAAATGTTTAAATACAGTCAATGGCACATAATATATGTAAAGAAAATTTCAAATTCTTAACTAGTTTAGTTTTTAAGATAGACCTTGTTAAAAAATGGTCAAAAACTGACAACTATGATCCAAAAAATTTTTAGAAACTATAGAAAATTTTTTTTTTCTGTTCCTTTTTCATGTAGGGACCCTGTTAAATTTTTTTTTTTCTATTTAATATTCGGTCGAGGGTCGTCTTTCTACATAACATATCCAAATTTCAGTTCTGTAATCATTAAATCTGTAAGCTAGAGACCCGTGGCATACCTGGACGGACATTAATAGGGCTCCGTGTTGCCCTTCTTATACGGAACCCTGAAAACGATGGTAAAAGATTATGGGTTGCTAATGGAAACGCAGGTTTTCGTAAATTAGCGCTAAGTGCCATTTCGAATTAGTAGTAATCGCCATTTCGCACTTAATGGCAGTGCGAAAGGTATAAAATAACATTGAAGCCAGATGGGACTTTGAGTTTTTGTTCTATTTACGCCATTTCTGTTAAAAAACATACAGAGATTTTGTCATTAACATGGTCCATAAATTTGCACTTATAAGATTTGCGTATTTTATTTACGGTCCGAGTCAAACTTAAATTGCTTAAATCTTTCGGTGAATCTGACATGGGTATGTTTGTTGACGGGTGCAAACTACTTAAACGTATACAGTACTTTCTGTGTGATACGGTTCAAACATGAGCGATAAGTAACCTAACATTTTTGGAATTGACTTTTGTTATCTTGATTTCATGGCCAGTGGCCCCAAGCAACTAGAATTCGGCGAGAATTCGTTCACCGTAAAACAAATAAATCGACTAAAACCAAAAAGACGAATTTTTATTACAGAAAATATCGTCTACCATTTTCATTCTCAAAATCAAGACCTGGAACATTGCAAAATTATGTAATATAACTTGAATAATGTATTAATATTCTACCTTACGAAGTCCGTTTGGCTATCGTTGTAGTAGTGCGTGCACATACGCACTTTTTTCTAGTTGTGTAACCCCAGGAGCGCTACAAAACGCCACACACACAAAACGCGCTTATTTGTACACGTCAATAACACAACCATAGCCAAACGGACTTCGCGAGAAAGAATATCCGAAGTTCAATCTATTTTGCTCTTCATAGTACAATCGTTTCATGTCCATTGAATAAAAACAAATGGTTCGCTTTATTCCTTCGATCAAATATCGAAGCTTTGTTAGTAATATAAGTTAGAATCGGACCGTTAAAAAATTTCTCTGAAGCTAAGTTTTTTTGCAAAAATGGCTGAACAGAATCTAATACAGTGTGATTTGTGTGCCACTAATTTATTGTGTGTATTGCTTTATTTCCACTTGTTGTACGCCACCACTAATTAATACCATTTGAGTGCAGTTTGAGTGAATATCGATTTATCATACATAATCCGTTTTGCATCACAAATATTAAGTACTTATTTTATTAATATTTATCACTACATATATATGTATAACACTGTTAGGTGACTGTTACTTCAGATTTATACTGCAGATGCTGTAAGATCACAAACAAGGGCAAATTTAACTGATATACTGATCATATTGTACAAAATTTTGTGAGAAGGCGTGCACTATTCTGCATAACTCAATAATAATAAAAATGTACCGGGTGTAAAGAGACCGCTAATATTAAATGAAACCACATATTCTACCGTCCTTACTGAACCACTTTACCCAAGAGTCATATACCCACGCCAACCCTTAGTTTGGGAAATAATTGAGTTCCAAACAAAAATGCGTGAACCCTAACGCACCGTCATACGGGCGAGTATCGAGAGAGCGTCGTCTGTGAAACAGCTGTACCGGTGCAGAGTTCTAAAATAGACCTTCCCCTTACGAGATAAAGTCTTTGAGTTACAGTTGAATATCTTTTTCTCTGAAGGTTTGCGCGGGGTTTTTTTTTTAGAATAGTTGTTTAGTATGATCAGTAGAGTATGTGGTTTTATTTAATGGTCGCACTCTATTTACAACCTTAATGTATTTGGAAATGTCACCGCTCAGAAGTTTGAAAACCATAAAGATGTAACAGCTAAGAAAAAAGCGTTTATTTTCCAATGTAAATAAATGGCAATTTATTTTACAGACCCCCTTTTAGTTACGAATCCTTGATTATGTATTAGTGCACCTTTTTAATGTAATTTTTATGAATATTGAACATAATAGTTGGCTTATATAATTATGAAAACTACCTGTGTATGGGCGGTCACCTCTATTCATACAATGTTTTCTCGAAATTTGGGATTTAAATACATAATAATCTAAAAAAAATTAAACAGAAGTCAAATTCTCTTTTGGAGGAAGGCGTGAGTATGTATTCATATATTATTATCATGTATTTGGTCCTTATGTGTATGTACAGACGTCAGAATAACAGGCTTCCTATTAAGGTGTGGTTATCCAGAGAAATCTGTCCTGCTCCAACGCTATCATCTTACACTTTTCTATCCCGCTCAAGCGGGCCGCTCAGAAAACTCGCGGTTTCGATGTGTTTTTATGTATTATTTTGGGATTAGAGGGATGGGTTTTTAATATGACGAACGTTTTATATCACATTTTTCACGACATTTATTTTAGTATAACTTTTATTGTCCAAAACTTAATATACTTAGCTCAAATGAAATGATATTTAGATCATAGTTTAGACCTATCTTTGCGATTTAATTGGATCGAGCAAAATGTAAGTAATCATGACGAACGGCCGAAATTTTAAGATCAAAGAGGGAAATATGACATGTATTTCTTACAAAATTTAATCATCGCTATTTATTGGTTTAAAATTAATTTGAAAGAAACAAAATGGGATAACCCCCCCTCGGTCTTGTTGTGGCGCAATAGCCGTTAAAATCGTTTATAAATAGGGAGTTTGAACTACAGGCGTTAAAGAAATGATGTGACTTTATGTTTATTTTGCTTTATTTCATAAAATATTTTTGGTCTACATAATAATAAAATACTTGTACAAATTAGTAAGTAGCTGGCTGCGTGAAATGAAATTGTCGTTTTAATTGAAGCTTGTCAAAAACCACATGCAACCGTATATTTTTATGTTACAGATACCAATTAATACTTTGGGCGCCGTTAACAAGTTCCTGGAAAACAATGTGCCTGCACGAAAAACGGTAAAATCAATTTACTGACCTTATTATTTGTAATCTGAACAACAAAAAATTTAATTATTGAACTGATACCTACACTATGAGGTGATATAGCCAAATTATTGATATAGCCAAATTTATACTTTAGTCTTTCTAACTGATCAGAATTATGAATCATAAATATTTTTTTACAAAAGGACAATTTATTTCACAAAAGAGATAATGATCAGCACTTACAGAGTCTCAAATTTTGGACTTATAATAATTCCGTTATGTTTTTTTTTAGTATATTTTATACTGGTTAACGATTTTAACTACTATGAGACCGTAATAAGAACTGCCAATACTAACCATCTCGAGCGCTTGCTTCCTATAACCCTGAAATTTACCCTGAAATTCATGAGTGATAGGGATAGATAGAATTCTTCGGGGTCACAAAAAAGTAATTTATATAATTTAAATATTTGCATGCACAAATTTTCAGTTAGCCACAGTGACAAAATAGAATAATTTGACACGAATTCGTACATTCGAGATTTTGTTTTGACAAATGGTACTCTATACCTTCCAAATTATTAGGCTTAAAATTAATTAATATGTAAACTTACTTTGTTAAAGGTAATAGACAATATGAGACGAGTTGACTAAGATACATTTTTTCTCGTGACATAGTTCCTGGCCCTCAATTCTGGCACGTGCGCTAAAATTGCATAGGCAGATTGCGGGTGACTTTAAAAGAGATTTTGTACACGTATGTGTTGATTATTTTGATTGAAAACTTTTAGTAAGCATTCCTTATATCCTACAGCTTCTGTAACATGCGGTTTGGTCACTCTAATTTCCATCGCATGGCATATATCAAATTTAAACTAATATCTAATGACTGATATTGCGAATGCATAAATAATGCCGGAATAGGCACCCTACAGTTTTATATATTTTTTTGCCTTTACTTGAGTAGGTATGTATATGATTTTGTATCATATGTTTTTTTGAAAAATGGAATGTTTGCTAAGTTTCTTGCCCTTCTTCTTAGCGATACTAATTGAATGGTGTGGACGGTTAGGCATTATTTTTATTTATGGTTTATTTAGTTCATTTTTCAACACATTGTTCATTGCATTATGTATATATAATATTTTTATTCCTATATTTCTATATTTTATGCAGGTGTATAACTTTGTTACATTTTAGTAGCCCACCAAACTTCATATTTTTTGCATGCATTTCCCGTATTTATTTATCAACTTATTTGTTCATTGCATTATGTATATATAATATTTTTATTCCTAGATTCCTCTATTTTATGCAGGTGTATATTTTATTTCCCGTATATATATTTTTACATTCTAAAGATATATATTGTTAAAATTAACTTTAACTTGTAGAAAGTATACTTTATGTATCTATTTTGCAAAATAAATATTTTGATTTGATTTACCCTTCATGAGTAATACAGATAGAATAACATTTGAAGAGAATAAAGTTTCATGAGTAAAAGAGAAAGTCAGCTTATGAGACAATGTAGGACAGTAATTTTAGCGTGCGTGTTTATATTAGTTTCTTTACACTCCAGTTTGGTTATAAACTTCTTGTGCTTGTGGTACAATTCATAATCTGGTCCGGTATCAAGAAGTTATCTCTTGCTTTCTATATTACTAATAAAACTTTATTGTACAGAATTTCAAGGTCAAATTTTTCAGCGCGTCCTTGTAATTAAAATACAGCGCTCCAGTATGTTTTCGATTTGTGAATTAAGTAGAAGCCTAGTTGAACATCTATGGTAAAACATTATTCAGTTTGAGTCTCTTTATAATTGACCAGATCAACCTCCAGTAGATGTCCATAATAGCATAGTTTAAAACAGTTTTTTTGTCCTGCAGGCCCAACATGGTGCCACTTTAACACCATATTAAACACCATTTGACAGAAAACTCCATATGTTTTCTGTGAAATGGTGTTTAAAATTGTGGAAAAGTGGCAACCACGTTAGGCTTCCTGGTGATCGCTATCCGTGGAACGGGTCGTTTACAGAGTCAGAATGTGGCTAACAAACCAACTTTTGATTTACTGTATTATTAGATCGTGTGTTCTTAGTATAGGTAGGTACAAAATATAGGTATACACTGTCGTAGTTATTCTGAGACTGGGGCAAAGCCTGTGATTAATTATTTTGACGCAATAAAGTTCTCAGTGAGAACGGCACAAAATCACTTCCGTTGAAGTGAGTCGTAAATTCCGCCCTAAATCTTTATTTCCTCATCATTTCCAGTTGGCATAATTTGTTCAAATCTGTTATTCTTTGAGACTCTGTGAGATTTATTTTTTGACTTTTACAACAGACATTCCACAACAGAAAAAATCTCTGCTTACTTAGATTTTACATTTTTATTTATAAGGAACACCAATATCTAATACCTGCATAAGCACGAACATTGTGACATATTATTATACATTTCAAGTTACCTATGTGCCTAGACAATTCTAAGTGAATATAGCAAACAATACAATGATGCATAATATAATTTTATGTTTAGTAATATTTATAGTAATTGCTTATATTACATTCATAAAAATAATTTTGAAAACCAAATGTCCTAAACCTCTTTTGATTATAACATTATTGACAATAACAACTGAAAGGTTGTAATTGAATAATTGTTTACCCGTTCATGCGTTCTTTATACTATCATGAAATATGGTAATATGGATAAACTCTCTTTATCAACACAGCGACGATTAAAACTATACTAAAAGTTCATCAAATTACTTTTTTTTTTAAATCGTCTTTAACTAGTGGTATGTTAGTAATTGTGACAAGAACCACAACCCAGTAGCAGATCAATTGCAAAATATATGCATTTTAGAAAACAAAAAAAAATGTCTTTTTGTGTATGTTAAACAGGTGACGGTGGAAGGAGAAGAGAAGACAAGACTACGGGGACATCATGCTAGAAGACGGGCAAATAAAGAAATTGTGTTGGAAGAAAGCGCACAGTCTTAATAAACTGCTTGGATAAGAAAATCACGCTGTTCTGTGGCGCAAAATTGGCCATATTCTTATAGAAATAATTCAGAACTAGCGCAATTTTTACTACATAACATTCGTAGGTGCTTACAGAAATATAAAATCTACTTACTGTTGTAAGTTTAATTTTATAATTAACTATAAGATTATGTACAGGTTGTTGTATATTGTTAGACTTTTGTAGATATAGATATAAGTTTAATCAAAAAGTAGTTTATTATACTGTTTTGTATAAAGAGAAAAGGTGTTGTTGTTATTATTTACCCGTCTCAAAATTAAAGCTGAGCTAGGTACGCTCACTATTATTATGTTTTATTAATAAATTGTTTAAGCCTATTTATTTTCTACATACAACAGCATAGAATTCTACACTGTGATCATTGACTTCACCTTGATATATCAAAGTATTAACATAATTATCATATAACTACCCCTTTCCCATGGCTCCGCCCTCTTTTGTTCAATAGTTGTCCCGTTTTCAGCTTTCGCGTTCTTTTATGAACATCTCTTATAATCTTTGTGTTGACAAGGGTAACAACGATGATAATAAAGAAAAACTGCATCCAATTCCGTTAAGTGGTTCTTAATTTAAAAGCGTTTATTTTAATCTTTACCCCGTTTTCGGTTTGAGCGTAATTTTATTAACACTCTTTATAGCCTATTATATTGACCAGGGTCACTACGATGGCAATAAAAAACCACATTCAAATCCGTTAAGTGGTTCTCCAGTTAAAGCGGAACATACATACAGACAGACTGACAAAAATTCTAAAAAATGTTGCTTTGGACTCATTACAATACCAATAAACTATTAAATTTAAAATTTCTCAAAAATAGACACTACTTTATTATTACTAGTATAGATTATACTTTGGGGTGTTTGAAAGGAGCGTCCCCGCCCCGTGTTACGTAAACTGAGATACATCCAAATACAACTGGAACAACCTGGAAAGATAGACGAAGACTCAACTAAGTGACTAATCCTTTCACTTCTGTTGTTGGTGTAACCGGAAGAAAACCTAAGGCTCGCAATCGGGAATAACCAGATCACAAAGAAAATGGAAGAAGGGAATCAAGTAAAACGAGCTAACCAACATTATTTTCTAACAAGTTTTACATAAACGAACTTAGGATTATACTGTACAAAATTGTGTTTACAAATACTAAGGTATAAAGTAAATTCTTTATTATAAAAGTCAAACAGCATTATCTTTGTTTCTATTTCTCCCTATATTAATACGTATCTATTTATACAAGATATATAATTTATTTATACATATATATATTATATAAATATTTATTGTTAACGTTTATTATATATTTACATTTAAACCAAAATGCTTTATTTAATTTAATTTTAAAACCATATAATTTTATTCTGTGCACTGCCTATACCTTATCTTTAAGAGTTCTTCCATCCAAAGGTTGTCTGGAAGAGATCGCTTTTATTGATAAGACCGCCAATTGTACTAATTAAGATAATTAATTAAGATGGTAGCGGCTGCAGTTACATTTCTCCAGAGTTAGGACTCAGTAAGTCAATGCCTCTTAACAACATAACGACGGTTTTTCAAACCGAAATGGTAGGTATATATACTCCTAGCGGCCAAGGCAGCTAATGCTATTTGCATAAGTAGACCTTGCGACATACCAGAGATTATGATAATAACAGACAGTGCAGCTTCGCTCTCATCGCTAAGCAAACCTGTAAGTAGATCTAAAATCGTAGCAGACTGCCATGCAGAACTGCAAAACCTATCAGCAATGTGCAAGGTAAAGTTATCATGGACCAGAGCACATAGCAATGACGAAGGCAACGAGCAAGCAGACTCCCTTGTCAAACTAGCAACTAGCATGAAGGTATCGAAGCAGGGAAATAGTCTGTGTCGACCATCAGCAGAAGCTATCAGGGGAGAGCTTAGGAGATACACTATCACCGAGCAGAACAGGAGCTGGACAGCACGGACTGACTGCCGGCTGTCAAGACTAATGGTACCGCAAACAAACAGCAAATTAACAAGGTACCTTATGAAACTTAAACGGCCTGATATCCGGGATATGGTAGGTATCATTACCGGACATTGCAACCTGAACAAACACCTTTTCACTACAGGCGTGACTGACAGCCCCCTATGTCGAGGGTGCTTAGACGCAGATGAGACGGTGGAGCATGTGCTACTTCACTGCCCCGCCACTGATGACATGAGACGTAAAGCAGGGATCGCAATGAGCTCCATCTCCCCTTCGCTGGACCAGACTTTGTGTCGGCAGGCTGAAGCCGTTCGGCTCTATTTCAAGGAGTTGTCCTGGCTGGGCTAGCCGACCGGGCGGAAGTGCACAATACTCACGATCACGGAGAGTCAGTGCAGGACTCATCGCCCCCGCAACGAATTTGGAATTTAGAATTACTTTGAGAAGTCAAAATATTATTTTGTGAAATTAGCAAAAAGTGTTATCGATCTGTGATACTGATCCCTGGAAAGACTGATAAACGCCTCGTCACTCTCAAAGTAAGTGAAAAATAACAAACGCCAACCAGGATGCTACGGCAACACTTTCCACTAAATGGAATAGCATCGAATCGCAAAACAAAGTCACCCATAAAACAATCGATCTCTTGTATGGTTACATAAAAATGCTGTAGGTACATAAGTTATCCTCCAGGCAAACAATATAAATCAACATTGACTCAAAAAACTTTTAACGAAATTATATTCCCTATAGTATAGAACACAAAAACCAATGTGGGAGCGCCGACTTCTAGAGAACATGTGTTTAAGGAAGGAAGAAGTCGGCAAAAATGTTATTTTGGTACCATCGGTCAGTATGTAATTATTTTAAACTGTTTAGTGAATGTCTGCTATAAAATTTGAAGTCGGTTGTTATTTTTTTTGTTAAAACTTTATTTATTTCACGCGTTTTGATAGTGTTGACAGGATAAATTGTGAAAAATGGGTAGACTACAGTGAGCACTCTGATTGCTGTCTCGTGGCATAATGTCAATTCTCAAGTTATATCCTACAATGAGCATACTAACACAAAGCGATTGCCGCCATTGAGAGTTATGTGCTGTCATTCGTTCAGGAGTTCTATGGTGATGAGGCCAGGATCGAAGGTCAGGTGGCATAATGAAATTTTTCGAGGAACACTTTGCATTCAGCATCCCAGTACAAAACGTTTGCCGCAATATCGAGTGATATGCTATCATCCATTGAGGAGTTCCACTGCCTATCTCTGAAAACCATCATCAGGCCACAACCGAACTAAAATAAGACTTACCGGAAAGCAAACTCTTCCAAACAATAAAAAAAAACATCTCAAATCGGTTTAGAAATGCCGGCGATATTTGCCTCAATATCGAGTGAATGCCGTCATCCGTTGAGGAGTTCTTCTGCCTATATCTCTAAAGACCATCATCTGACCACAACCAAACTAAAATGGGACGTAACTGGAAGCAAACCCTACCAAACAAAAAAAAAATCAAATCGGTTAAGATTTGCGAGAGGTATGGAGTAAAAGACCAAAAAAAAAATACAATCGAATTGAGACCTCCTTCTGTTTTGAAATCGGTTAATAATCGTCACTCTAACCATACGAGAGAACCTTTACCGAAATCGTATCACCGGAACATGATTTCACCGTAAGGTCGGCGATACGCCGCGAATGGAAAGGTGTTATTTTAAATCAATTTGCTTTGTTGAAAGGATTCCTTTTGCTTCGAATAATTCAGAAGATGACAAAAAATAACACATTTTAGTGTGTTAAGACCTTAAATAACATTACAAAACTTAACTAAAAATAATCTTAAGTAAAGAACCTAACAAATATAACCTAAAAATTTAAATATTTATAACAAATAAAAAATGCTGGCCAGATCGCTACCATCGTTGGGAAGGGTGCCCAAAAGGCTGGCAGCGTTACCACGTTGAATGGCCAAACTTATTTTTTGGGCAAAGTAGCTTCCAGCCCTTCGGTCACCTGAAGCGTCGACCAAACGCGATGAAATTTATTTATAAAGTTGTCGCGCTTCTTGACCCCACGGCCCAAGAGTTTCAACAGCAAAAGGCACAAATATGAAGCCCTCGCCAAGGGCTCCATACATGCGCCTTTTTACACCTTCTGCTTTTTCGGCTGCCGCGCCTGCCTTTGTTGCGGTCACTTGGACATGGGACTGTGCCAATGTGTCAACGCATGTTGCGTCCCATATCAGTGAACGCCCGTTTTTCCAAGGAATGAGCGTCATTCCGTTGTATTTGCTTTGTTGTATTTGTTCCAGAAAGTTCCGTAAAATAGCTGAAGCCCATTGGATCTCAATGTTTAGGTTCACCTTTGAGTGCAAACCCACACTCACGGCCAAGTCACTATGTTATGAGAGGCAAGCGCGCTTCATCCTCATGGACGGTTTTCTTTCAACGCGCTGAGCACGTTTTTGTACAGATAGAAAAAAAAACCTTTGCAATAATTAGCCTAAATTTATATACATAAAAAGAAATTATTTACAAGCTCAGACCAGACCAAATAAATGTTATTTAGTCTGAGGTTACAAGATATTTCGTGCCCTACTGTGTCCGGCATCAGTTGATAAAATAATGACATACCTATTTACAATGAAATGATGAGAAATAATGATGACATGGTGACAATAAGTATAAAAAAGAGATTTTGTGAGAGGAAAATCTACCTACTTTCTTAAAATATAAACGTTTTAGAGACTTTAGGAAGATAATAGAGGTGAGGATGAGTATGTGGGTGGGGTAAGGAGAGAAGGTGTCTGTGGGGGTGTGTGTGTGTGTATGTTTAAGTGAGAAAGCAGGGGTGTATGGGTATTTGAGAGGTGATGTAAAAATGTAAATTTCGATGAGCTTGGTCTGTCTGTAAGTTAGTGCTGTTTATTTAGTCCAGGTCCGTGATGAGCACCGAGCGATTGTAAATAGGTATGTATGTCATTATTGTATCAACTGATGCCAAATTACATATTTATGTAATTTAAATAAAGAATTTGTTTGTTTGTTTGTTTGTTTGTTTGTTTGATGCCGGGCCCAGTAGGGCCCGAAATATATCTTGAAACTAATTTGTTTATTCATTTCAAAGCTGATCCTAATAATTTTAGTTCAGTACATCAAAACAAACCGACGTCATTTTACTGCACTTTCCATTTATTATAATCAGTATAATGCATGGTTTTAGTTCATGCTATCCCTACATTTACACACAATTATAACTTGAGAAACACTAAGCAGATTTAGTGTTTCTTGAGAAAGGTTCTTGGCTATGAATCATTCATTACACCGTGAGTGACCCAAGTGAGATCAACAGTGACCTTTTAGTGAAACAAGTTGGATAACTTAAAAGACCCTTCGCCTATGTTGGAAAAAACCCTCAATGAGGAAAAAGTCACAGGCGAAAACAAAACTCGAACAAATCAATAAATTATACACCGTGTGCCCTTTAATCAAATAACTTTTGACATTATACAGGATGAAGTCAGCTTCGCATAATTAATGACTCCTAATGAAGTTTGGTTATTAATTATTAGATCCAACAACCAGCGAGTAGTATTAGTAATTAACAGCTTAGATATATCCTGGTTTGGGCTGCAAAGTCATTAGTTTAGTCATAAAATATATAAATATATCGTCACGACTTTAATCCCCTAGGGGTGTGAGGTGTCCCTAGTGTGAACTGTAAAATGCAAGTCACAGTCCCCAATTGGTACACCTGCGTTTCACCGACGATTATTTCCGCAATGTGATGGGTGGTGATCCCCATCATAGAGTGAGTTATAAGTGATCCCTATCGCCGTACTTTGGACACAGATACACGCTTTTTGGCGCATAAAGGTCTCCTCACAGTGGTTTCCTTCACCGTTTAGCAAGTGGTTTAGTTAATACGAATATTATTATGCATTTGAATTCCGAGAAACTCCATAGGGGCATACCCGACCTGGGATCGAACCTGGGTCTCAAGTTTGAGATACTAGCGTTCTACAGTCTGTGCTATCGCCGCTTTTTAGGGTTCCGTAATCCGACAAGGAACCCTTATAGTTTCGCCATGTCCGTCTGTCCGTCTTCTGTCCACGGCTTAGCTCAGAGACTATTTGAAGGGTACAGGAAAGAACAAGGAATGTCACATTTATTCAACTTTGTGTTTTTTATTGTCAAAACATTTTTTTTCTATTAAAATCTCGTTTTCTATCACAAAAAACTGAAATACAATAAGGGATGGCAATCAAAAGTAAGTTTTTCGATTGACCTGAATGTGAAACAAACGGGAAGACAATTTTTCATTGGCCTGAAAGTAAAACAATCACAAATTCTATTTTAATTTTTTTGTATTTTCAAAGTAATCAATTAGTGAAAATATATTTCATATTGAGTACAAATTTATTTAAGTATGTAAACTTTCAATCGTATTTCTAGTATCATTAAAAATATGATGCACTTTCAAAGGTTTACATGCGTTTTTCTCGAAATGTTCTCAGGTGGACATTCCCTGTTCTTTCCCTGCACCCTTCATTTGTACTAGAAAGCTGTAATTTGGCATATATGTATTAATCACGCCAACAATATGGTAAAATGAAATGTCGAAAAAAAATGTTTTAATGGTACACGTAAGTTGGGGATGATTTTTTTTTCTCATCTATCCCATAGTATGGGTTATCGATGGATAGGTCTTTCAAAAACATTGTGGATGTGTGAAAACTATTTTTCGATTAAGGGGTTTAGGGAATTTTTGTTAGAGTCAAGTACCCCCCTTGCCGGCTAAACGGTTGCTTATGGATATGTGAAGAAATTCACAGAAGTAGTATATATAATGAAATTAAAAGGAAAACTATCACAACTAAGTAGGATTTACAGGTTTACGAGTACAGGTCGCGCCAAAATTTTAGTCCGGTCTAAACACGACAACGTATGGGCCGTTCTTCGAGAGAGCAACTTCCGAGCGGAATAGAAGTTTGGCGCGATCTGTATTAGCAGACCAACTTATAAAGTGTACTGGGCAACTACGGAACCCTACATAGCGCGTGACCCGATACGCACTTGGCCGGTTTTTTTTAAATAAAATAATCTATCCATCCATCCATCAGCCCGTGTTCGTCCACTGCTGGACATAGGCCTTTCCCAAATTTCGCCACTCATGTCGGTCCTCCGTCCTCCTCATTCAGCCGCCCCCCCCCCCCAACGTCCTTCAGGTCGTCGGTCCAGCGGGCACGAGGTCGGCCTACACTACGCTTTGCTGTACGTGGTCTCCATTCTAGAGCCTTTCGGCTCCAACGGCCATCATGTCGGCGACAAATATGGCCTGCCCACTGCCACTTCAACTTACTGATTCTGCAGGCTATGTCGGTTACTTTCGATCTCCGACGGATCTCCTCGTTTCGGATTCTATCCATCAGAGATACCCCAAGCATAGCCCGCTCCATAGCTCGCTGAGCGACCTCAAATCGGTGGATCAGGCCCTTTGTAAGAGACCACGTCTCAGCGCCATACGTCATCACAGGAAGGACGCACTGGTTGAACATCTTAGCCTTTAAGCACTGCGGTATTGACGACGTAAATATGTGACGCAACTTTCCGAATGCTGCCCAACCCAAGCATATTCTTCTGTCAGCCTCGGCGTCGAAGTTGTTTTTATCCAGCTGTATGACTTGACCCAGATAAACATATTTCTGAACAACTTCGATGCTGACATTGTCGACGGTTAGTGGCCCTTGGATGACGTGACAGTTGGACATGACCTTAGTCTTATCCAAATTCATCCACAGGCCCACTCGTCTCGAAGAATCGCCAAGGCCGCGCACCATTACCTCCAGTTCCTGCAGCGATTCCGCCATTATCACGAAGATGTGAAATGTACTCACCGTTTACGTTTATGCCTCGTCCATTCCAGTCTAGTGTTTTAAAGACGTCCTTCAGCGCGGCGGTAAACAGTTTTGGGGAAATAACATCTCCCTGTCTCACGCCGCGCTGAAGATTCGGTCTTGTTTGTACACCCTGTACTTGGACGGACATTGTAGCGGAGTCATACAAACATTTCAACATCTCTACGTAACGCCAGTCAACTTGGCATCGCTGCAAGGACTGCAGAACAGACCAAGTTTCGATGGAGTCGAAGGCTTTATCGTAGTCCACAAATGCTAGACATAAAGGCTGATTATACTCTTGGGTTTTCTGAATAGCCTGCCTTAGCGTGTGAATGTGGTCCACGGTGCTGTAGCCTTTTCGAAACCCAGCCTGCTCTGGAGGTTGGAAGTCGTCGAATCGTTGAGCGAGACGATTTGTGATAACTCTTGAGAACAGCTTGTAGGTGTGGCTCAGGAGTGCGATTGGTATATAGTTCTTTAGTAGGATTTTGTCCCCTCTTTTGAAGAACAAAATGACCAAGCTCCTGCTCCACTCCCTTGGCGTAGTACCTGTACGAATAATGGCATTAAAGAGGTCCTGTAGCTGCCCAAGTATAGGGTAACCTCCAGCTTTCAGGAGTTCAGTTGTAATGCCGTCCTCACCCGGCGCCTTATTGTTTTTCAGCTGTTCAAGAGCTATCCTAATCTCACCCATTTCGACATCCTGGAGTTCGTCGGTGTAGTGGCGGACTAGAGGTTCACGTTTGTCGTCTTTATCGCGAGCAGTTGGCTTGGGAGCGTGTGAAGAATATAGGAGCCCATAAAATTTCTTGATTTCGGCGAGGATCTCTGGTCTAGAGGTAACGGTAGTATTGTCAGATGTCTTCAGCTTTGTCAGATTGGTCCTTCCTAACTGCTGGGCAAAAACTTTTGAGCCTTTGTTTCGCTGGATCGCATCTTCAATGACGCGAGTGTTATGTTGGCGCAGGTCAAAACGAATTTGCCTTTTAACGCGCTTGTTAAGGAGGGAGTAATCTGCAGAATCTGAAAACATTTCCCGTCTCTGCCTCATCAGGTCCAGATTTCCACTCGAAATTTTAGACTCCTTAGTCCTTCGCCCCGGCTTAAAATAAGCCCTGCCTACCTCGCGCACGACATTCGTGAAATTGTTAGTAAGCTGGTCAACGTCCTCAGTGGTTTCCAACAGGGTAAATCGGTTCTGAAGTTCCATTTGGAACTTTTCGGATCCCACAGCGATTTGGCGCAGAGAAGGGTGGAGCGTAGGCTTCATCAGACGGTTTCTCTCAAGCTCTAAGTCGATATTCAAGATGCTTCGGACAAGTCGGTGATCGCTACCGGTACAAAACCTGTTGATCACGGATACATCTTGGATTATGTGCTTTTGATCCGTCATTATGAAGTCTATCTAATTTTTAGTCTTACCATCAGGGCTTCGCCAGGTCCACTTCCTTTGAGGCTTCTTTTTGAAGAATGAATTCATCAAATAGAGCCCTGGCTTTCAAGGAAGCTAACCAGCATCTGGCCCCGAGGGTTTCTGCAGCCATAACCATGTGGTCCGATTACCGATTCACCACACTCTTGTACTCCCACTTTGGCGTTGAAGTCCCCCATAACAACGGTAAAATGTGTCTTGGTGGTGCTATGTCTGGCCTAAGAAAATAATATAAGAATTTAATATGCAGTGGGAAATTACAAATACCTGGTTCAAGTTTACCATGTCTACCTTTACATTATTCCCAGAGAGAATCAGATAGAAGAACAGGGGTGTTTGTAGGTGGATCAATTGAATCTTCTTAACGAGAGAATCTTCCATATTTCGTGATTTTAGGGCATACATTTATTTTCAGGGTATTGTAAAAACAACAAAATATTTTGAAATGTTTTTGAAAAGAGGTTTTCAGGGGTTTCAGATTATCTTTCCATCCTTCAGCTCAATCGACCTCAGTAGGTCTTGAGTTACGTACGCCGTAGATAAGATAGACAGGTGTATTTGTTTTGGCAGAACCTTGGAAATCTCTTTGCTTGCATGCGTTTCGGTGAAGGTGGCAGGGCCGCTATTATGGCGCATGCAAAGATCATGATGGAGAAAAACCTGGTATCCGTAAATGTTTCGATTATTTCGATATAATTTAAAATAATATTTTGGACTTAAATTTATTGTACAGCCCTACATTTTGTAGTCATCATTTGATACAGGTTATTGTATTATTAGTTTTTATTCCATGATGCACAAAACTAAAATCACCGACAGATCGCGGTTATTTTGGCACATGCCATCTTTTTATGCAGGAAGTTTAAAGTTTTTCAGATAAAATTCTTTAAACATATTTATTACACATTTACACACCCAATTTCACATTCGGATTTCATGCTAAGCAGTGCTTAGAATTGCCCCCCGGACTGAACTTTTGATGGTTTTGCAAGTGAAGTTCTATTCGCAGATGACACGTCACTTATTTTTAAAGTGAATCGACATAACGATATTCTTGATGACGCGAATTCAACTCTCTCTCTGATTCTTGATTGGTTCACTCCAAATAATTTAGTTCTAAATGCAAAAACGACGAAATGTATAAAGTTTACTTTACCAAATGTAATTCAAGTAGATGTCAGTTTATTTTTGCAGGGGTCCAAGCTGGAGTTAGTTAACGAAACTAAGTTTTTAGGTATTACTATAGACTCTCGTCTTCGGTGGGGTCCCCACATAGAAGCTCTCTGTGGTAGACTTAGTTCAGCCGCATACGCTGTTAGACGCATAAGGCAGATTACTGATGAAAATACTGCTAGATTCGTATATTTTAGTTATTTTCACAGCATTATGTCATATGGCATAATGTTGTGGGGTAGAGCCGCGGATATAGAAGCAGTCTTTGTCTTGCAAAAGACAGCAATTCGGTCTATTTATTGTTAGAAATGTAAACGGAACGCAATCATCTGCTGTCTCGTTCACTTATGTGTCATCTCCTTCTTGCACTGTCAACCGCCGCCATGTTAACTTGTGTGTCACCTCTCAATAATAAAATCCCTTCTAAATAAATCAATCTTGTCTCATTATAACCAATTCATCAGGTTATGGGCCCAGCTTGCTTCCCTGTGATTAAATTAAATATATTTTTTGAATTCAGACAGATTGTCATAGTTTTCCCCCAAGTTCGTAATTCCAAGCATCATGGCCGACCCCAAGACGACCATCGAAAAACTACGTGGTGTCGACAATTACGGCACTTGGAAGTTTGTAACAAAGATGTTACTGATACATGAAGAACTCTGGGACGCTGTGGAAGAAAAGAAGGAAAAAGATGACAAAACACAGAAGAAGGCATTAGCTCGTATTTGTCTTCTTGTTCAACCATGTGTATATCCGCACATAAGAAACGCGAAGACGGCACACGAGGCCTGGAGCAACCTTGAAAATGTTTATGAAGGTAAAGGCCTGAGCAGGCGCTTGTCATTGTTACGCACGTTGTTCGGGATGAAGCTCGATTCTTTCTCAAACATAGAGTCATATCTCACGAAGGTGGCCGAGATAGGCCAACAGCTTGACGATATAGGCGCTGGCGTGGAAGACAATTTTCTAGCTATCGTAATGCTGAGCGGGCTCTCATCAGACTACGACCCACTCATCATGACTTTAGAAAATTCGACTTTGAAACTCACAACTGAGTTTGTGAGGTCAAGATTAACTCAAGAATATCAGCGGAGACAAGAAAGAGACGATGCAAGCACAGCGCTGATAGTAAGGAAACAGGCAAAGGTGTTTCGCTGCTTCAGATGTAAGAAACCGGGCCACAGCATCAAGGATTGTCCTCGCAGAGCCAAGGATGATGGTCATTCAAAGGGAAAGAGTTCAGATAAGGCCTTGTTATCTGCGTTATCTGTTGAATTATCCAGGGATGTTTGGTATGTGGACTCGGGTGCTACCAGTCACATGTGTAATGACAAAGACATGTTACACGATTTCGTGTTTGACACTCCAGTATCGGTGAGTGTTGCGAATGGTGAAAAACTGATGTCATCGGGAAGAGGAAATGTGAAAATTCCTTTACAGAACACTTTAAGAACTGTAAGTGATGTGTTATATGTACCTAAGCTAGCGACTAACTTACTTTCAGTCAGTGCAATGGCACGTAAAGGTTTTAGTGTAACATTTCAGGGAAAATTGTGTAAAGTTTGTGATGGCCATGAGGTAGTTGCAACGGCTAGATCTCAAAATGGTATTTATGTACTCAATACCAAAGGTGAAGCTTCTTTTGTTACTAAAGAGAAGTCATGTGCTGCGTCTGTGTGTGGAAGGGGGACAGATTTTGTTTTACCAACAGACCCAGTTGCAGAGGTGGCCGTGCCAGGATCTCAGGCTGCATCCAGGGAGTCGCAGGAGGTTTGGCATAGAAGGCTTGGACATCTCAATGTGCGAAGTATGCAGCTTTTAAAAGGTATGGCTACTGGCATGGATTTTGATAACTCAACTTTCAAATCATGTGTTGCTTGTATTCAAGGTAAACAAACAAAGTTACCTTTTCCAAAGAAGTCCAAGAGTAGGGCAAAAGTCTCGTTAGGGCTTGTGCACAGTGATCTTTGTGGGCCTTTTTCAAAGAATTCATTTAGTGGATCGAAATACTTTCTAACATTTATTGACGATTTCACTAGGAAAACCTATGTGTATTTTCTGAAGTCCAAAAATCAAGTTTTTGATAAATTTAAAGAGTTTAAGGCTATGGTAGAAAATCAAACAGGGAATAAGATAAAGGTATTGCGCACTGACAATGGTGGTGAATATGTAAATAAATGTTTACAGGATTTCCTAAAGAGCTGCGGGATCCGTCACCAGACCACAGTACCGCACTCACCGCAGCAAAATGGAATTGCTGAACGAGCCAACCGCACCATAGTGGAGAAGGCCAGGTGCATGCTTCTCGATGCAGGCCTTGATCAGCGGTTCTGGGCAGAGGCAGTTAATACTGCTGTTTACCTGAAGAATAGGACACCAACCAAAGCTGTTCTGGGCACTACTCCTGAGGAAAAATGGTCAAATAAAAGGGTAAATATTACTCACCTTAGAACTTTTGGCTGTTTAGCTTATGCAATGATAGAAAAACGTAAAAAATTCGATTCAAAATGTAACAAATACATTTTTGTGGGTTACTGTGAAGAGACAAAAGGGTATAGATTACTAAACCCTTCACGTCCGTCAGAATGCATTAAAGCAAGAAATGTAACTTTCTTAGAAAATGAATTTTATTTACCAAAAGGTAAAAGTGATGAATTCACTGAGCTAATTCTAACATATTCTCACAATCAAAACTCTTCAACTTCTCATGAGATTGAAGATAATATGGGCAATGAAACTGTTCCAGAGTCACTAGACCAGTCCATGTCAGATCAGTCACAAGAACAGTCCATATCAGATCAGTCACCAGAGCAGTCAAGACTAGATCAGTCCTTATCAGATTTAAATGATGTAACAGGGATACCCAGTAATGCGGGATCTGATAAATCTACTATAATTCCCCGGGATAGTATTATATCAGTGAGTAGCCTTGAATCAGATGATTCGCGCGATGAAACTTACGTTCCAGGTGACACATCGATGGACAGTTCAGAAGAGTACACTGAAGTTGTGAACTTAGCATCGCAGTCTCCACACTTGTCCGAGATAAGCCGCTTTGATGACGAACCAGAGACAGTGGTACAAGCTTTGCAAGGAATAGAATCCAAGAAATGGAGAGATGCTATGTCAGATGAGTATAAATCATTTTTGGATAACAAATGCTGGACCATGACTGACTTGCCAGATGGGCAGAGACCTGTAAAGTGCAAGTGGGTTTATAAAAGGAAGAGAGGATTGAATGGAGAAGTATTGAAATATAAAGCTCGATTAGTAGCAAAAGGTTATACACAAAAATATGGCGTAAATTACAATGAAACTTTTTCACCAGTGGTGAGGTACTCAACTATTAGAATCTTGCTTGCTTTGGCCGCTGAGATGAATATGGAGATAGATCACCTTGATGTGAAGACTGCATTTTTGAATGGAGACCTCAAGGAGACCGTCTACATGGAACAGCCGGAGGGCTTTGAGGATAAAGAGAACCCGAACAAAGTCTATCGCCTGAATAAAGCGATTTATGGGCTCAAACAGGCTTCTAAGAGTTGGTATGAGAAGATAAATACAGTTTTAATAGAAAAACTTAACTTTAGAAAGTTTTCTTCAGAGCCATGTGTTTTTATGAAGAATCATGTTGGAACTGTGACTATTATAGCACTTTATGTCGATGACATAATCTTATTTTCGAATAACAAACAAGAGAAACTGAAAATTAAAGAGAAGCTTATGACTCAATTTGAAATGAAGGATCTAGGGCCAGCATATCACGTCCTTGGCATGAAACTATGCAGAAGGGATGGAAAGTGGACTTTAGATCAGTCTAGTTATATTCAAAGAGTGTTGGAGCGTTTTAAAATGTCTGATTGCAAGCCAGCATGCACTCCTATGGAATCTGGGCTGAAGCTTGTAAAAGCAGATTGTAATGAAAATAATTTTCCGTATAGAGAATTAGTAGGATGTATAATGTACATTTCAGTTTGCACGAGGCCAGACATTGCTCATGCAGTCAGCATACTCAGTCAGTTCAACGATAGTTATGCTGAAATACACTGGAAGGCAGCAAAACGGGTGCTTAGATATCTGAAAGGTACGGTTAATCATTGTCTTACTTATGAAAAGAGTAGTATGGATGTCAGCGCCTACGTTGATGCAGATTGGGCCGCCAATGAGATAGATCGGAGGTCATTCACTGGGTTTGTCTTTAAAATAGGTAAGTCTACAGTATCATGGGAAAGCAGAAAACAAAAGACGGTCGCTCTTTCTAGCACGGAGGCGGAGTACATGGCACTCTCTGACGCATGTAAAGAGGCTTTGTTTATCAGAACTTTCTTGTATGAATGTTTAGGTACAAGTTGTAAAATTACTATGTTTAATGATAGTCAATCAGCACAAAAACTTTGTGTTAATCCAATGTATCACTCTAGAACTAAGCATATTGATGTCAGACATCATTTCATTCGAGGAATTGTAAACAAAGGTATTATTGATTTAAATTATTTGTCTACCGATCAAATGACGGCTGATGTTTTAACTAAACCTTTAACTAAAGAGAAAACTGAAAAATTTGTCAGTCAACTTGGCTTAGCGGAGACAATTTAAATATTGTAAAATCAATTAATAATGTTACCTGTTCATTTTAAGTTGCATAAAAACTTTATAGCTTTTGTTTTAAGGGCCAGTTTGATAAATGATTGCATTGTTTAAGGGCCAGTGTTAGAAATGTAAACGGAACGCAATCATCTGCTGTCTCGTTCACTTATGTGTCATCTCCTTCTTGCACTGTCAACCGCCGCCATGTTAACTTGTGTGTCACCTCTCAATAATAAAATCCCTTCTAAATAAATCAATCTTGTCTCATTATAACCAATTCATCATTTATAACATGAAGTACCGAGATTCATTAAGAGAAAATTTTAAAGAAATTAATATATTTACGGTCCCATATGAATTCATTTATCAAGTTATTAGATATGTCAGAAGAAATATTGATAATTTCCCGAGGCTTGGTGTGCACCACTCTGTTGAAACCAGAAACAAACATAAACTAGCTTTTCCAAAATTAAGACTTGTCAAAGTAGGTACCTCTTTTGTAGGACATGGTATAAGATTTTACAATAAGCTTCCAGAGGAGGTCCTTAGTTTGCCTGAAAATAAGTTTAAACTATATATTAAGCAGGGACTACTCGTCCGGTTACGTGCATTTTTGCAAGTTTGCAAATTTTCCCGCCAATTTTGTTTTTGGCTATATCTCCGAAACTAGTTGTCCAATTCTAATGCAGTTTTGTTTTTCTAAAACTAGATAAAACTTCCTACAAGAAAAAAAAAATTTTTTTTTCTTGGGGTATGTTGGGGGGGGGGCTTTCTCCTTGAAAAAATCTTAGTTATATATATGAATATATGTATGCATACTATATATATATGTCTATTCAAATTTTATAATATTGTATAAAAATATAAAGAATAATAAAAAAAATAAAAAAAAATATAACTCTATACATATATTAAAAAAAAAAGAAGATTTGGGCCTAGAATAACAATCCACAACTTTTTTTTATATTATTATAATATTTTTTTTTTATTGCTCATCTTAATAGCTTTCGAAAAATACCCATATCACTAGGTTTATAATATATTAACTAACAATAATAATTTTTTATTTACAATTCGGCCTAGGCGTGACGATCGTCACGACTGTGACTAAACTTTGTTAAAGGTAATAGACAATATGAGACGGGTTGACTAAGATATATTTTTTTTCTCGTGACTAATTCTTGCAGTCCTAAATTTTTTTATGCCTTTACTTGCGTAGGTATGTATATGATTTTGTATCATATGTTTTATTTTGAAAAAAGGAATGTTTGCTAAGTTTCTTGCCCTTCTTCTTAGCTATACTAATCGAATGGTGCGGATGGTTAGGCATTATGTATATATAATATTTTTATTCCTATATTTCTATATTTTATGCAAGTGTATAACTTTATTACATTTTAGTAGCCCACCTTAATATTTTTTGTATGTATTTCCCGTTTTTTTATGAACTTATTTTTTCATTGCATTATGTATATATAATATTTTTATTCCTAGATTCCTCCATTTTATTTATTTTTTATTTATTTAGTTATTTAAAAAATTACGACTATCATTTATTTATGCAGGTGTATATTTTATTTCCCGTATTATTATATATTTTTTTATATTCTAAAGATATATTGTTAAAATAAACTTTGACTTGTGGAAAGTATACTTAATGTATCTATTTGGCAAAAATAAATATTTTGATTTGATTTGATTTTATAGTTTTTCTTTTAACTTCAGTATAATATACTATTTCTGTGAATTTTTCCACATATTCATAAACCACCGTTTAGCCGGCAGTGGAGACACTTGACTCTAACAAAAAATAGCACTTGAAAGCTTTATATTTCGCCAACGGCAACGGATCGCTAAATCTAAAAGTGGTTTTCACACACCCATAATGTTTTTAAACGAACTACCCAACGACACCCTACACTATGGGATTGACGAGAAAAAAAATCATCCCAAATTTACGTGTACGGGAGGTACCCTTAAACAAATGTTTTTTCAAACAAAACAAACAAACAAACAAAATTTTTCTTTATTTCCTTACATTTTCGTTATTATTAAGTTGTGGGTCTCTCCTAGTAAGTTTTGCAAAACCTGTATTAGAAGAGCCCCTCTTTCTCATAAGTGCCATCAAATGGTGCAAGGATAATATCTAATACATTTTTTTACTTATAGCTATTTACAAAAAGAAATATGTTAAATTGACATTTCAGTAATATGCTATCTAAATACTCGTATAGAGATATATTATTGTGATTAGACTGGGTGTGTTAAGTGTGTATCTGTATAGTGTGAGTATTTGATTGTGTTTGGTGGAGATTTTACAGTTCGAATCTAAGCTAGTACAAAATGTTATACTTATTATGAAATTTTACTAAAATATATATAGACTATAAAATAATTCAAACTTTACAAAACTTTTTCAGTGTCTTCGTATTTCAGCGATTTTAGCCATGTTGTAAGTTTATTTTTGCATTCATTGTAAGTCATTTTCAAGATTAAGACAGACGGGCAGACGGACAGGGTGAAACTATAAGCGTTCTTTGTCGGAATATGGAACCCTAAAAACGACGAGAAGATGGACGGTGGACTTGGGCAGTTACAAAATGACGACATGAACGGGACAATGATCAGTAGGCAGAGAACCAGCTCCATTGGCTGACGACAATACTGGGAAGACGGCAGGAAGACAGTAGATGAACCTGGCAAAAGACTATAGCGTTGTTTCAGTTGTTGTGGAAGATCATTTACAAAGTAATACATAAAATAACACAACTTTGTAGAAAAGTATAATTGACATTTAAACTATTGTCGCGTAGTGACATGAACCACATTTATTCAATAATTTTTTTTTTTTTAATAAGTAAACTATCTAAATTGTGCCTTTGGGAACGAACCATGTGAGGGGGTAACTTTTCACCTCGGTACAAAATGCACATCATAATATTGTTTTCCTTACTTTTGAATAAAACGTATGGAATAAATGTGCTTGCGGAAATAGTTTATTGATAATAATAAGTCTTCACAAAAAATTACGTACCTACTTTAATGTATTACATTTACTTTGCATTACATTAACAAACTTAAAAGCGTGTTTACTGTTGTAATGTAATGCAGCTAAAATGTAACGAGTAAAATTGAATAATAAATGACAACAAGCTAAGCAGTTTGCGCGAATTGCTACAAAACGTATTTATTGCAAACTTTTTATTGAAAAGTAAGGAAAACAATATTATGTTGTGCATTTTGCACTGAGATCCTCCGTTACCATCTTAAAGTTATTATTTGTTAATATTATTTTCCTCTAGTACCGACAAAAACCTATAATTATTTTTATATTTCGATTACAATCTTTAATTCGATCTCGGAGTATCATTGATTTCTCAACTCAAACCGAATACCACAGAATTAGGGATCAACAAGACCCTTCCGCAATCTCACGGAACCCTCCACATCGTTAAGGTTCACCTCCGTTTCAATGTTGACTTTACAGGACCCTCGTCACTTCACCTTACATTAAATTACTACTGAGGGTCTCTAATTTGGAAAGATATTTACATGTCAAGGCTATAAATGAAAAATGTTAAGTATTTTCTTGATTGAAAATTAAGGTACGGTACTCTTAAGTAGGAACATTTTTGCTTTTTGCTGTCATCAAAATAATGTGTTTTCTTAATGAATTCAATATTGAGGTATGAAACTGGATTTCACTGGGATGATAAAATGATAAATCATTATTTATTTAAGCAAATAAATATAATGAATTGACTTCCTTGTCTTTATTATAGAGTAGATATACACGATATACTTATTATAATAACATTTCAATTGAGTGTGAGATATATTTCGGGCCCTCTCGGCACAGTTACAATGACGTATAGAAAAAAATAACAGGAAAAAAAGTACCTACTAACCTAAATCTAACTTATTTATAAGTAAAAAGTATGTACCTATATATGTGCTATCAAAAACCTGCCACCAAGCTCTTATTAATGTGGGTCAGTTGATGCTCCTGAAACAGCACGTGACTGTAAATTCGTGCCCACCAAACCAGGAGAGGGGCTGAAATATGTCTCTCACTCAATTTTAATGTTACTTTATTAAGAATATCGTATATATCTACTCTATATTTATTTAAGTGTGTCATTTCACGATTCTAGTTTTACAAATTGCTGGGGCTTCCGGTGCGAGATAAAACAATATTTAATTTATTACTTTAGTACAATATGCGAGTATAGAAAGATGTAAAAAACGTTATGCACTTTTTTGGAGTAGATTATTGACCTCTTAGTGGATACTTATTTGTTCGCATTTAGAACTTGTACGTCACTCATGGAACATCTTTATTACTGAAGGATAATTTGATTTCTGATTGATTATTACTACGTTGTTAAATTGTTTATTATTTGTTATATAAGGTGACTTTAATTTATCCAGCCAAACTAATACTGGAGACTTGGTAAGTGATCAGTAATATGGATCAATAACACTTTTTGCTAATTTCGCAAAATAAAATCCTGACGACCTATAGTCATTGACTCAGGGCTGGGCTTGCGTTTGTAGGGAACACGAAAATAATAATTTACGAATTTTACAAAAAGGGGCATCGCATCGTCTTTAGTAAGAATTTGGCTCCATAAATTAAAGTCACCTTATATTATTAGACACTACAAATAATTATTTATAATTATAGTAAACATTTTGAAATGAACCACCGTAGATATGTAACATAAGTATAAAATAAAAACCGGTCAAGTGCGAGTCAGACGCGCATACCTAGGGTTTCGTAATTCGACAGTTTTAGGAACAGTCAGGAAGAAGGTATTTAAAATCTTGGCCATAACTGTTTATGATAACTAAAAAACTGGTCGAGTACATGTCGGGCCACGCGCAGTGTAGGGTTCCGTGGTTGCCCGGTACATTATAGAAGTTGGTCTACTAATACAGATCGCGCCAAACTTCTAGTCCCATACATTTAGAAGAATGGCCCATATATTGTTTTGTTTAGATTGGGACTAAAAGTTTGGCGTGACCTGTACTCGTAAACCTGTAAAGCCTACTTAGCTGTGATAGTTTTCTTTTTAACTTCTGTGAATTTTTCCACATATCCATAAACAACTGTTTAGCCGGCAGGGGGAGGGGGGGACACTTGACTCTAACAAAAATTAGCACTTTAAAGCTTAATATTTCGCTAACGGATCCCTAAATCGAAAAATGGTTTTGACATACCCATAATGTTTTTAAACGACCTATTCAACGATATACCACACTATGTGGTAGACGAGAAAAAAAATTCATCCCCAATTTACATATATCGGAGACACCGTTAAAAATTTTTTTTTCTACATTTTTTTACCGTTTTGTTGGCGTATTTGATATGTATTACTTACAGCTTTCTAGTACTAATAGTCGGACAGACGGACATAGCGAAATTATAAGGGTTCCTTGTCGGACTACGGAAGCCCAAAAAAACAATTGATTGTATAATACAACAAAAGAGAGACTCAAATATTTTTATACCGTACTCAAAATAAAACAAGTCGTGGAAGAAAAATTCAATTTTGTCATTTTATTATCGTAAATTTCTCACCCGCTATATTTTTCCTGTAATCTTTACGTAATCCCAAAGTACCATGACTTTTTTTCATATTTTGTAGCTAATTTTTTGTGGTTTTTCAGAGATTTCTGGAAATCGGTGAAAGTAAATATAGTAAAAGTATATATTTTATAATCAACTTCTTAATATCTAGAATTTGATACCTATATTGTATTTTTATAAAAGATTTTATTTATTTATTTTATATTTTTTATATTTCTCATTATATATATATAATCGTAATTTTTTCCGGTCCACCAGCTTCGGAAATAAGGGGGGCTTGCATTTTTTGTGGTTTTTCAAAGATTTCTCGAAATCGGTGCCAGTAAATATTAGCAAAAGTATATATTTTTATAATAAGCTCTATAATATCTACAATTTGATGCCCATATTGTATTTTTGCCCATATTGGATAAATTTATTTTTAATTCCATGAAATTAACACACACAAATTTTTGGTCAAAACTACTTACTATAAAACGTCTGTTTTTGCGAGTGTTTCCTGTGAGTCGTCTGAAATTTAGTCTAAGCTGTTCAAAATATTACGGCCAATCATGCTAAGAGTTTTTAGACAGTAAAGTACACAATTTATTGCGTTTTTTCTTCAAACTGGGCAATATGTGCTTCCTACGCGCGCCAGATAATTTAAGTTAACCAATCATGTGCGCATAATCATATAAAGATGTCACCAAAGACATAATCTTATTCGTAGAAAAATACCCCCTCGGACGACGTAATTGTTTTAGTTATATTGGGAACTCAACAGAAGTGTGGTATAATCAGTCAGTACATTTTATACTCGCAAATCCTCCCGAAGGTATTCGGGGGAGAGTAAGAGAACAGCTCTCAGGCAAAACCAGGCGGCGCGGCGGCCTACCATTGCCTGGGATCGATGGATGGCGGTATATCCTTCCCCAATTGCCGGGCCTTATATAAAACAGACTGGTGACGGACAGCGGCGTCACTGGTGCAAGGGTTTCAGCATCGCGCTCACCAACCCGCCTGTCCAGCGTGTGTGAGTATGGGTATTTCTTCCAGGAGGACCACCATGAGTGGTGAAATCCTGGAAAGGCCTATGTCCAGCAGTGGACGAAACGGGCTGATGGATGCATGGATGGACATTTTATACTCTAGACAACTGTACAAACATCTTACAACTCCTTGGTCATCTGCTACATATGAAAAGTTAATTGACGCGGACAAAAAATGTATGGATTTTCAGACAACTTTAGTTCCCGTGAAAAATAAAGTATAATTTTTTTTTACCGTAAATATGTCTATGATTATAAATCGAACTATATTGAATCAACATGCGTTAAACTACCGGCTTGTTTCATAGCCTAATCAATAAACATCGAGAAGCCTCATACTAATTGAATATCAGTTTCATGTGTAACAAATTAGCAGAAAATTACCTGTTAATTTAATAGGTATCACGATCTAAGAACAAACCTAGTACGGGTATTGTCCGTAATGAAATAACTTTTGTATATAATCAGTTATTCATATTAAAAACTTAAACATACGATTCACCTATAAATTACAAATAAAATATAAAAAAGTTGTACATTAACAACAAAAAGAAAAATGTTATATAAGGATACAAGCAATAATAAAAGACATCATCATCATAAATACTTTATTGCACAAAAAAATAAGTACAAAAAGGCGGACTTAATGCATAAAGCATTTTTTACCTGTCAACCCACAGATGGTACAAGATAAATAGGTAGGTGGGCGTGAAAAAAGAGTAAAAACTTGAAAATTACAAATTAAATGAAGATACTACTCTAAATTAATAACAATAGGTAACAATACCTAAAAAGAATATATGTTAATACATAAATAAATACAAGTTTTAATAAGTATATTGTAAATAAATAAATACATAAATAAATACATACCATGACTGCAAAAAATAATAAGAAATAAAGAAGTTCATATTTGTGTGTTTTTGGAGAGGTAGTGTCTGTGCACAGAATACTTAAAGGAGTTACGGGAGGGGGCTTTTCTGACATCGTCGGGAAGTTCGTTCCAGAGATGAACAGCTACTACACTAAAATAATTGGATACAAATCCGGAATGATGCAAAGGAATCGAGAGAAGAAGGTTATTTGAGGATCTGAGCATTCTATCGTGATTGTCAGACAAGAGATGTATCATTGACTTGAGGTATGAGGGGGTATTTGGATCGGTAATTATACTATAAAGAAAGCAAACAATTCTTAGGTTTCTACGGTCGCGAATAGGAAGCCAGTTGAGTTTTGCACGAAACTCTGAAATGTGGTCATATTTCCTCAAGCCAAATAAGAAACGGATGCAGGTGTTAAGCAAGCGTTCCAGTTTATTGAGATGCTCTTCTTTAGCATCCAAAATGGAGAGAGGCATAAAATTTTCGAGAAACTTTTTCGATTTGAGCATCCCAATTAAAATCCTGATCGATAACTAAACCTAAATCATTAACGGTGGAAGAGAAGCTGATACCGCAATCGTTATATTTCAACTGTGGCAGCGTGTCAAAGTCAATTTTTGTAATTTGTCGTGAACTTCCGACAATGATAGCCTGACACTTGTTTGGATTTACCGCTATACCGGACTGCTCTGACCAGAATTGTATGCTACGTAGGTTAACGTTAAGATGGTCAATACAATCGTGAAGGTCATCAACCTTAGCCTGCCCATAAAGCTGGAGGTCGTCAGCATAAAGATGGTAAGAACACTATTATTTCCTCTGCCAAAATTGCTACTCTTTTGGACTAGACAACTTACAGTCTTGCTGTCTGTCTGTGGCTGAGATTCAGAGTGTATTTTGAGTCCAAACTCGATCTTACAAACGTCAAAAAGCGATGTGAAACAAAGCCGAAAAAACAGATAAAGTTAGACCAAATCAAATATCCTGTCACCAAGCAGGGTACTGGCGGCATTACCTCATTAGATCCTGGATCCTGTGAGGTATCCACCAAATGCTATGCTATTTGTTTGTGGAGTTGCCGAGTATGAGGAAACGTGATGACCCGGCCAGCTGGTCAGCGCTCCCACCATAGTTACACGATGACTTTCATTAGTCTTTGTAACGAGTCACAGGCTGGGATTCAGAGTGCATTTTGAGTCCGAACTCAAGAGGAACTCAACCTTACAAACGTCACTCTAGTATGGGATCACATAGTGATAGTTGTCTAGTCCAAAAGAGTAGCAATTTTGGCAGAGGAAATAAATTGCAACCAGCAATTTTTTTGCTTTTGGATTTGTTAGCAAAGAGGCTCGTCTCATAGTTTTTGAGATTTAAGAAGGATAGTTTCTGACCTGCCCCCTGATAACGTATCGTAAAATCAGTTGCCAAATCGAGTGCCTATCGCCGAAAACAAACATATCCGCGCTTATCTAAGGATACGTTCGCACTTCAAATGATGTCACAATTCGTAAGTAGTCCAATACCCATTGAAAGTTATTTTGGAAGTTCATTTTTTATCTGTTTTTGGTGAATAATCTATGGTTAGATGGCAACCAACACATAGTTACATAATAGGCCAGCTGGACCGGCAAGCATCTAAACACTTCTAGTCTTCGTCAAGCACCACATCTCTATGTCACCAAGTGACGGGCATATAAATTACCACAGAGGACATTAGAGGATGTTCGTACTATAAACGGAGGACAGACATGCCCGAAATCTTACGTACACTCATCATCATCACCGAAACCGACAGAGAGTCCAGCTCCTCAAACGAACAGTTCAAAATATGTTTGAACTTCCATGTATGTGAACTCGGGGTAGCTCGGTGGTTTTTTAAGTCTGTGTTCTGAGGACATAACAAAAACGAAACTTTTTTTCTAAATAAACTACGTTTATAAGACTCGTACGGGTCGAACGATTTTCGAGAAAGCTTAGCGACTGTATTCTAGTGTTCGTAGGTCTGGAAATCTCGAGTATAATTTAGAACATTATTGGCGTAGTTTTCCGTTTCAATACGAAATAAAGCTGATACGGCAAGAACAAGGTTTTATTCCCAGTATTTTCCGTGAAGCGTAAGGTTTGCTTTGTATAAAAAAGCCTATTTAGCTCATATTTCAAAGTATGACATCGTTGCTTGTAGCCCCCGAGACACTAAGATGAAATATTACCCTTATTTTACTTAAGCTTTAAGCTCGGTAGAGCCTTGATTTAAATAAGCCTGGGGCAAGACAAAAATTATGATTTTAGTTCTTTCTTATAAAAGTTTCGTTGTCAACTGTGACTAAGCATGACTTTAATGTGGAAATAAGCTTAATGCATAAAGTCACCAATATTTGCACGTCAGGTCCATCTCTCATAAAAAATGTAGAATATTTGCTAGAGATGGAATATAATGAAAAGATGAATTATGCAATTCTTCTATTGATATGAAATAGTTTTGGTATCACACAAAGTGACCTTATAAAATATCTTGATTTAATGTCTTTATAAAATATTTTGAATAATAAGCTCAGCGTTGGAAAATCATAGTTTGTGAATTCCCTTATTCAGAATACTAACAGTGTTGTCCGGAATTTTGTATCCTGTATATAGGTATCCTTGGAATGATGACTATGATCTACAACAAAATACAGAAGATGATCAACATTATATACTATATACATAAATAAAATGAATTAATTTTACATTATGAGTACCTATTATGACTTAAATAACTAGATAAGCTAAATAATAAAACAAAAAGTAAATGAATTTTACTCCTATTCATGCTTATTTACAATTGAATATTATTTATTGAGATGAATTTCGACAAAGCGTACACAAAGGAAGTGTCAACAAGACTCAATAAGAAACTCATGTTAACAGGACGAGGAATTGTGTCAGGAAGAAAGTCATACAAAGAAGATTGTAGTCTAGAACATTCAAAAAATATATGATCAACAGAACCCTATGCGAGACCACACTCACAAAGAGTGATCTCTCACCCTAATTTTGGCTAAAAAAACTGGAGTACAGGCATGGCCTAACCGAAGGCGACAAATAACAGATGTAGGTAATTTATGTGATTCACGAAATTTAAAGAACCAAGGGCGACTAGGGATATCTGGTTGAATTTGCCCATAGTATTTCCCAACAGATTTCTGAGAATCCGACCAAGCAGCAGACCAAGATTCTTCCAATCTTAATTTTGCCAAAGGAGTTAAATCGTGGTGGTACAAATTGAAATGTGAAGAATCCCCCGAATCTATAGCATTTTTAGCAAATAAATCAGCTGATTCATTTTCCGAAATACCACTATGACCTGGAATCCATGCTATTACAACATTAATATTTTGCTGAAGGCACTGATATAGAATTTCTTTAATTTTAATAATAACAGGGAAACGAAATTTAGATTTAAAGGGATTGGATTTAATAGAATGTAAGCAACTTAGAGAATCTGAGAAAATTATTGAGTTATTTAAATTATGTGCCTTAACATATAAGATTGCTTACAATATCGCAACTGCTTCCCCAGTAAAGACAGTTGCTAAAGAAGGGCACTTAAAATTCAAAGCTATTTTATATCTAGAAATCCAGACAGCAGCTCCAACATTACCCTCTGGAGAAAGTTTAGATGCATCAGTGAAAATAGATAACCAGCCTTGCCAGTCTTTATTTAATAAGTAGGTAAAAGTTTTGTCTGCCAATGTATTTTTTTTCCCAATACCAAAACTAGTCTTAATCTGTGGATCAAAAATTAAAGCTTCATAAGATGTAGAGTACAAAGGGTAGTTCTGGAATTGAATAATTGAAAAGGGAAGACTAGAAACGTGGATAAAACTTCTAAGTACGCAAGGAAGATCATATCATAACGGACTTCTCAGTTGGTTACAATGACAAGTAACCAAATAGGTCAGACGAGAGCAAAAAGATGCCATAAAACTAATAAGGTTAAGAAAATAGGATTAAGTCAGTAATAACATTTTGAGATAAGACTATGTTATTGTTCCAAATTCGACTGATGATGGCCCCAAGTGAGTCGAAATATATTTCGAAAATATATATTTTTATTATTTCTCTATTTATACTTACATAAAATCCATAAAATTCACAGACGTAGAATATGGTAGCAGACCTAACATTAATAAAATAAACGCATAGAGTCGACGCGTGGCAATTTTAGCTCAGTGAACTTCGGCCTCTTTTAAATATAAATATTGCTTGTTACCAAACAAAATATATACTAAAGTTTAATTTAGGAATCAACAAATATGTTCCAAGCATAAGCCAGCCAAAAAACCCATTTTTATACGTTTCTTCGTACCATTAAGCCTAAATGTAGCTTATTTTTTGTATGGAAACTTGCCACGCTATTTAATCTTTATGTTTGGTCTGCTACTTAGTAATAATTACAATATTTGTCTGTGATAAAAGTATATATTTATAAATACTTACATTCCTATGTACAAAGTAACAATTTATATTTTATATAAAAAAAATTGCAACAAGGTTAGCATGCATTTTACACAGTAGGTAGTGAATCAATATGTATAAAAGAAAACTTTTCAATTCCAGTCATATATCTAACGGAGTATTTGTAGCCAGGAGGATTATGAAACCGATCGATAAGAATGTCCACCATTAAGGTGGCTCAATTTCCATTTTACACAGTAGGTACAAATCAGTTACAATATGTATAAAAGAAAACTTTTCAATACCAGTCTTATATGTATCTAACGGAGACTTGTAGCCAGGAGGATTATGAAACCGATCGATGAGAATGTCTATACCATTAAGGTGGCTCAATTTCCATTTTACACAGTAGTTAGTGAATCAGTTACAATATTTATAAAAGGAAACTTTTCAATACCAGTCATATATCTAACGGGGACTTGTAGCCAGGAGGATTATGAAACCAATCGATTAGAATGTCCATTAAGGTGGCTCAATTTCCATTTTTTTCGAATTTCATGTTTTAATAGTAGAATTACTTTGAATAGATCTATAAATAGCTAAAATAAAATAATATATATTGGACTGCATCTTCTGCGCGCGCATTTGATTACATAATATGTTTTATCTAACCTCATATCGTAAAATCCTCATTACGAACTCAAAACTATTGGCAGAATGAAAAATATTTTTCATGAACGTCTCTAAAAAAATAAATTAATTAAATGCCACCCATTATATATCTGAGATTATAGGCTGTCCGAGATATCATGATATGGGTGACAGTTCGTAATTTTCCGTTTCACCTATACTACTCACACCATGCTACATACACCCAGGTACAAAAGAAAATATTAGGTTTCAGAAAGAATGTATATCATTTTGCAAAAATACAATAAATTTTCATCTATAAATCGAAACAATAATCACAGTGTATTCGTTAAATTTAACAAAGAAAAGATTCAGTAAATAAAAATGTCTCTTTGCTACTTTATGCGTGGATCGGAACGCTAACCCATAGGTACTGACACTACATAATCGAAAATACATCGATGAATCGGTGTGGCCATCTTAAAGGATGGCGTCAGTATGAGTGCATCTTGTATGCGGTTTGTGTTTTCGTTGCGGTTGCTTTACGTGCTATTTGTTTTGATGTTTGTTAAAGTTTTTGTTTTGTTATTGTTGTTTGTTTTTGGTGAAATGCCGAGAAAAAACAAAAAAAAAAACTTTGAACTCTCAAGCTCTGGAGTTATTGGTTCGTTTAATTCAATTAATTTAGTAATTAAAAAAAAGTTGTTTGGATAATCAAACATCAATCAAATAAAAAATTGATTTGATAGCCCTTGTTAACTTTCTCGATACTAAAACAAAATCTATTATATTTCGATAGGGTACATCACTGTAACTGTCAACTTTGAACTGCCACCGATATCATGATATCTCGGACAGCCTTATAAGGAATTATATATCTTTGCACCGAACAACAAAATGCTATAAAAACTTTTTCTGAGATTACAGTACATGTGATACTAACTAGGAAGGCAAAGCGAACTTAGCCCATACAGCCATGTCCGAGGTTTAATATCAAATACCAATGAGGTTTTTATATAATGTTCTCCAATACTTACAAAATAGTAACGAGGTTACAGCTCAAATTTATTTTCGGCCAGGTATTGTCTATGGCTTACTGCGCGTTGGACTTGGTCTGTCAATGGATGAACTGTTTGTTGCGCCATAGTTTTCGAGGAAATTAATTTATTACCTACATTGGTTTTATGGGTCAAAATAATGTAGAAATCCAATGTATCTACCTATTTTCATGGCAACGACAGAAATGACCTCTGAACTCAGTGGTGATCCAAGGGGGCAATTCCTGAGACACAGTCGAAGTGAGATTTCTAAAACTCGAGCTAAAAATGTATAAAGTTCGACAGATAAAACGGGTTTTTACGGTCGAGCGAGAAGGCTAATTCGACAAACTGAGAATCACCCTTCAGCGGGGCACTTACTGTTTTAAGGCCGAGAGATGTAAATTTCATATCTGACGAAAGCCCTTTTAATGTACCTTTTGAAATATGCATTCAATACAAATGATGTTTTGAAATTTTTATCCATCTAGCGGGTACTTTTTATCTTTCTTACGTACTGGTTATACCCAACCGCATTAGGGTTCCGTACCTCAAGAGGAAAAAACGGAGCCCTTATATTTAAGAATCACTTAATTGTCCGTCTTTCTGTCCCTCCGTCCGTCCGTCCGACCTTCCGTCCATCTGTCTGTCTGTCAAGACCCTTTATCTTGGGAACGCGTAGAGGTATCGAGTTGAAATTAATAGTAGATTGTTATTCAAGGGAGGTACGTGGGTCTAAATATCTCAGGTGCAATTGATCACTCACACCAGTGTGTTAACACTCTACTTTTCATTACTAATACGAGGAAATAAAAAAAACTAACAAAATTATAACATGATGATTACCTTCACCTGTACTTGTTTCACTGTAATTATATTTATACCAACCGGTTTCGGTTTTACACCATTATCGAGGGTCTATCTATAATAAAATAACTAATAACACATTTTGCATGATATAAAAATTAATTCGAAGTGCAATCAATTATTAAAAATTCGTTTTTAGTGTTCCTTGTTGGACTACGGAACCCTAAAAACGAATATTTAATACGAAATTTAATGAAAATATTTTTCAGAGGTATTTTTTTACCCTAGCATGTGGTGTGTCTTTGTCTGGAACCAGGGACTTAATCAACCGCTAAATAACGGTATAACCCGTGAGAGTAAAGAAAGGAATTGAAAATGGCGTCATGTACTTGTGTCTGCATTGGATTGTGATAGAGTCAGCAAAAAACTGTTTCTTTATTTTTTTATGAGTAACATTTTACTTTTTTATAACTTTTCCTTGTTAAGTGTGTACATTTGTGTGACAAGTGTTGTTATAATATAAGTACCTTTTATGTCATAGGCAACAATATTATACGTATTTAAATTAAAACATGTGTTCAAATGGATGGTAGCGCTCCAAATTATTTTCTTCCTCGTAGTATTTTATCACGTTAAGGCGAAGTTATCCAGAAAAATCTGTCCTGCTTCAACGCTTTCATTTTAAACATGTTTATCCTGCTCAGCGGAAGCGGGCTGCTCAGAAAACTCGCGGTTTCGATGTCCTTTAATTTATTATTTTGGAATTACTGGGATGGGTTTTTAATATGACGGCTGTTTTATTCCCCTTTCTTACGAAATTTATTTTATTATAACTTTTATTGTCCACAACTTAATACAGCTCAAAAGAAATGATATTTAGATCATGGTTTGGACCTATTTTTGCGGCTTAAGTGCATCAAGCAAAATGTAAGTAATCGTATATCGAAAAGCCAAAATATCAAGACCGAAGAGTGAAATATGATATATATTTTTTACAAAATGTAATCATTACTATTTATCGGTTTAAAATAAATTTGAAGAGGGACAAAATGGGATAACCCCCCTTAAACTCTGTTTCACGTGTATCACTACGGATCACCTTTCCTCGTTTTCGCGGACTCATAGTTTGTAACAGTCATTAAATACGGTGTTCCACAAGGATCGGTGCTAGGACCATTATTATTCAACATTTTTATAAATGACCTGGCATGTAATATACATAGGTAACACTAAAAGTTTCCGGAACTGGCCTCTTACATAAACAATATTTAAAAATTTATTGCAACATTTGAAAATAGAACTCTTTGGCTGTAGAATGCAGTTTGTTTCATCTGAATGTCTTTTGTTTTTACCTTGTGGCGCCATTTAAAAAATTGTGTGTCTGCATCAACATGGATTTAACTCGGGAAAATTTTCGTAGTATGATTTTCTACGATTTTAAGTGTAATTTGACAGCTCAACAGAGCATCGCTCGGCTTGAAACAGCTTTTGGCAATGAAGCACCATGCAAGACGACTGTTTATAGCTGGTTTGCAGAATTCAAGCGTGGTCGTATCAATCTCAGTGACGAATCTCGCGATGGTCGGCCGTCCACCGCTGTGACCAACAAAAACATCGATGCTGTGCGCCGTATGATTGAAACAGACAGACATGTGACCTACCATGAAATTTGCGCATCCTTAGAAATAGGCATGAGTCAAATACAATCAATCCTACACAAACATTTGGGTGTGAGAAAGCTGTGCTCGCGGTGGATCCCACACAACTTGACCGAGGCTCAAAAAACGGACCGCGTCACTTGGTGCAGTGCCATGCTTACCAGATTCAACGAAGGTGCGTCAAATTTGGTGTGGGACATAGTAACAGGTGACGAAACATGGATTTATTGCTACGATCCCAAAACAAAGCAGCAATCGAGCGTATGGGTCTTTCAAGATGAGCCGAAACCAACCAAAGTGGCGCGCGTGAAAAGTGCATCTAAGCGGATGATTGCTTCTTTTTTTAATAAAACTGGACACGTGGCTACTGTTGCTTTAGAGAATCGTCGTACCGTGAATAGTGACTGGTACACGACCATTTGTTTGCCGGAAGTTATTGACGAACTCCGTAAAAATAACCGTAAACGCCGTATCATCCTGCACCACGACAATGCTAGTTCTCACACGGCCAGACAGACAAACGACTTTTTGAAGACGAAAAATGTAGAACTCATGAGTCATCCTGCATACAGTCCCGACCTGGCACCTTGTGACTATTTTCTGTTCCCAAAAATTAAGAACCAATTACGCGGTCAACGATTTTCATCACCAGAAGAGGCTGTCGAGCAGTATGAAAAACACGTTTCAGAGGTCACCACAGGGGAGTGGCACAAAAGTTTTGTGCATAGACGCCAAGGGAGATTATTTTGAAAAACAATAAATTAATTTTGTACCTTTAATAGTATTTTTTCATATTCATTCCGGAAACTTATAGTGCGTCCCACTAGTTGGTGCAACAACTTATTTATATGCCGACGACACCAGCTTAATAATTAGTGAAAACAATTTCAACAAGCTTACAACGACAGTTTTAGCAGCATGTAATGATTTGTGTAGATGGTTTAAAGCTAACGGTCTCTCCATGAACTGCAGTAAAAGCAATTACCTGTATTGTTTTTAAGCGTCACACGAACAGCACAGACTGCACTCTAAACTTACCCATCGACAAGATCAAGTGTGTACGTTTCTTAGGCATTGAGCTTGATGATCAAAAGAGATGGGGACAGCAAATTGCCAATCTTAAAAAGAAATTAGCTGTGCGTATTATTGATAGTGCTAAATCCCGGGAACATTGTAAACCTTTATTTATAAAACATAAAATACTAACAGTTATAAATTTGTATATATATTTTAATATGAATTAAAAATTTTAAATCCTTAAATGAATACAAAAGAGTTTGTGATACTCAAACCCATCATTTAAGGAATTATATTAATTTAGTTTTACCTTATTCAAATTATGGCGTATTTCAACAAACTATTAATAATTGAATTATTATCTGAAAATATTCAATAAACTTAATAATGCAATAAAACAATGTAATAATGTCAACGAATTCTCAAGAAAACTTAAAATGTATCTACTGGATAAACCATTTCATAATATGTATTAATATTATGAATGTAAGGAATAGGTAATTAGTTATTTAAGTAAATAATGTATACTTTTGTCAATTATGATCTCATTAAGTGCAATGTATAATTTTTTAAATTTTCTCTAATTGTATTTTAAATAATCTTTCAATATATTTTTCTTAGTCATTTAGTAATATTTTTTATTGTACCAATGTTTTTTGCATGCCTTAGTAGGTACATCATTTTTGTATGGCTTTACTGCAAATAAATTGATCTTATGTCTTAATAAGGAACAGTCAATTTAACTTTATCAACAAAAAATAACAAAAACAAGTGAAACAATAAACAAGTAACAATGGGTCAACGAAATAGACGGAACGTGTGGAGTAAGCTTTAGCGGCAAATCCAGAGACTACCTTTTTTGCATGGAGTACACAATTGTGCGACTGAAGACAGACATATAGTGCGAGTGAAAGGGGATGATTATGAGCGCCATTTTAGATTCCTTTCTTTATTCTCGCGGGTTATACGCAAAAATTTTGGTATGACGTCATACCGTTTTTTAACGATTCCTTCCCAGCCAGCAAAGTAGTGATAAAAGAAATTGTATTAACACCAAAAAGTGTTATAAATGTCATATAACAGCAACGCTGTGACTTCTTGACTAATCGTTGCTTTATATTGGTGATTTAAATTATCATTTATCTGTATAAGCTCAAAGAGCTAAATCATGATAATCAATGATGAATTGATGAGATAAAAGTTTACTCGACTGATTTTTAAAGCACCTATAACACAGCTGTATAACAGTTATAATATTATATACCCATCCCCACTCACACTCGCCTCCACAATCAACTTTTTAACGACTGCTTCACTGTGCGTATCATTAAGTCATTTACTCCACCATTGACTGACATAGAACTGAGGACCTGGGAGACATCATACATCTGGTCACTTGGCGCACACTATGGCCCCGGACTCAACAGACAACACTGACAGACATAACTCGACCGATTGACTCATCATCATCATCATCATCATCACACATTAATTCTGTACATATCATTTTTTTTTCTGCATAGATTTTAACTGTCATTCAACTGATGACTTTGAAAATTGTGTTTTTATTTAATTTTTCTTGTAATTAGTAATATTTAAAGTTATAATATTAGTGACTTAGAGCAACTATATTGTACATACAACAGGGCTTAATGTTACGTTTTTATGGCAAAGTTTGTCTACTGTGGCTTGAAGTGGCGCTGCATTAGTGGTGGTGCTATATCTAGCAATTATTTCTAATCCTTGATATTGAAGAATACGCTGCGGCTCATATGCATCAAATTTATTGTATAAGAAGGTTTCTTTAACGCCTGCGCTATTAAACATCAGAAGGGATTTATAATAATACTAAGAAGTTTTTTCTATGCTTTTGCAAGACCCATATAACACCAGTTAATAAACATTGTTTGCTCCCATATAACGTTAAAAAAGTCACATAATAGCTATAAATGATACGTTTATGGAAAAATTCTGCTCTAAAAGAGCTGTAAATGATACGTTTTTTCTGGCTAGTTATCATCGAAATTAGGCATGTGCAGAGAATTCTGATTTTTGATTCCATTTATACAAAAAATAATACTTCATCAGAATCAGCAGAGACAATACGTTATTTAATAGAGATCTCGATGGCAAAGTTACAGAAGACGAGATTTTAAGTTTTTCAACGTTGTTGAATACTGACACGGATATACAACAAGTCATTCCCATGGGCACTGGTTATTATTGGCTAAATAGTCAGGAAAAATCATTAGTTTAATACCTAAAAATCGCTCAAGACTTACCGTACTACCATTTTCACTTTACAAAAATGAATTGAAAAGACAAAAAAATATTTATTGAGAAACTGATATAATACGTTACTTTTGGTTAGCAACGGATTTGCCTGTCATCTAAAATCTTGTCATGGCGGTAGGAAACTGCAAATCAAATATTTATTAGTAACCGAAACACTTATTGGATGTACATTGGTGACTTGGAAATAATTTGCTAATTTAAATAAATTTTAATCAATCAATATTAAAAAATTTGAGTGGGCATGAGAATAATACTTATAATGCAATATTATGTCATCAATAAAATTGCAAGCTCAAAAAAAAATTACCATCATAATTATGACGATGCACGCACGTATATCTCAGCTTGACACAGCCAGATAATGAACACTTTACCTATTTTATTTTTCATCCTGTAAGATGGATACAATAAAACAGAATTACAATGAATCATTACCGGCGTGACGCGTTCTCGTTACGTCGCGTTTCTCTATCGCGCGTCTCCTTTCGCCTAGTGCTACGGTTTTCGGTTTATGGTATATTTTTTGGCACTTGCGAAATTTTCGAGCATGCAAAAATACGCAGAGGTAAAAAAAACTTACAATATTTAATTGAAATAATCATAGAATCGTAAACGGTGATGAACCGTTCAAGTTGTACCGAAAAAGAGAGAAAAAGTTACTGACATATTTGTAATTTTTTTTATTTTCCAAAATAAAGAAAAAGGTTGCCTGCCGTTAAAGTTGTCAGTTTTTTTATTTTTGGTTACGGAGTAATTTTAGGAATTTAGAATTTCTGTGTTTTATCCACCGTTACTGTATATACTGAAAACCTATTCATAAAATAGTTTGTAAACCGTGACCAAAACAGACAAACGTTTTATTCCACGGGCTTAGCGTTGTTATATTAGAGAATTTCTTTCAGTCAATCATAGCTTAGTGTGGGAACTAGTGCCAAACATTGTAATGACATGTTTACTTGTGAGAATAAATGACTATTACTTATTTTACACAACAGTGTGAAAATTACAATTTTAAATTGTCCTATTACCAGTGGGCGGACCCTTAAATTAAATAATAACTTATGCCTTTTTAACGAGAACCTTGTAAAAATAAAATGAAAGCCCTCTAGTAATGGTACATATTGAAAAAAAGCTATTTTCAGAACTCTACATGTGCCCTAATTTCTTATACAAAAAAGTATTAAAGTTTACCCTCTTGTGTCCCAATTTGAACCCACTCTGTCCGTCATTGAGAACCCTAACGACGTCCCTGAAATGTCAAGAAAATACCCACTGACCTTTTCACTACGGACCCTTAAGAGAGAGCGGTTCTGCATCAGTAATAAGATGAATGTCTGAAGAGATTTCCATTTTATTCACTCCCTCACAGAAGGCAGAAATATTGTATTATTTCATGCTAGGTTCTCACTTGCTTTTGACGGATGTCTAAGTGCTTTGTTGCAAGGGGTGAAGGGTGAAAGTTCCTTGATCTAACAAAAATAGAATAACCTATTGCTTTATTATTATTAAGGATGTTTGCAAACTTTGCCTGGAGAGACGAATAGTGATATGATATCGTGCGAACCCTAGCGAAGGTATATTGCGCACTCTTATAAATTATTGATTTTAGTACAAAAATCTAATTCATTGGATGACCGCCTCTATAGTCCAGTGGTTGGAACGTCTCCACCACTAACCTGAAGATGGTGGGCTCAAATCCCGAAGGGGCCCATTTATGTTCGGCCTGCGTGCTTCTAAATAGCTACATAATTTGTACCAGAAACACAGCAATGGGCTCACTGCCCACTTCTACGATAAGAAGAACAAGAAAAAAAGATTTACCTTACATCGATAGATATAAAACTTACCGCTTACCACATCACTAAGTGTTGTTGGGAAGCTAGTGATCGAACAGCACGGTCCTACCCATATGTTGCTACTAACCGGCAGAAATTACAGTACGCTCAAAGTTATAATGCGCATAGAAATCTATAGCCGAGCGACCGGACGTACCACGTGACCCTACTGCTTGTGTGGAAAGTGTAGGGAAATACGAACTTTGCCGAATAGTGGCGAAGATTCCTATGCGCATTATAAGTTTGGGAGTAGTGTAGTTTGCTTAGTAAAAATACCGCGCGTAATGGTGAAATGTTTTGTTAATCCAAATGATCTTTTTGCTCTCCGCAAAATTCAAGTTGTCTTTTTAGTTACTTTGTAACATTTCTATTTAAATAAGTTTTTTATGGCCAAAAGTGTAGTTAAAAACAATTAATGCACAAATTGCTTTCCGATGACGAATGAGTTTTCATAGAAAAATTAAAATAATGGTTTTAATAGTTAGTCCCAAAATTTCACGTAAAATATAGTTTGTGCAGGTGAGTTTAGCCGGGCCAAAAACAGTTTTCTACATACTAATGTTAAAACTGATAACCTATTTATAAGAACTAGATGTCAAGTTTACATCTACCATACCATTTATTGGAATAAAGAATATTTAAAACTGAACTGCCCACCATGCAGGGCATATAAAACCTTCATTGAAGCATGTGTGTACCATTGCGGACTGTGAAATCCCAATCACACTCGAATACAACTGACACCCCTCGGGGATTCATGTCGTGGCGATTTAATTTTGAATATCATTGAGCAATTTTTTTTTGAGATCCTCCTCTCCTGGGCAAAGACAAGGTTGCTGTTACAAATACCATGCGAAAATTTTAAATTTGTGATATTATTGTTTTTTAGGGTCCCGTAGTCAACAAGGAACCCTTACAGTTTCGCCATGTCCGTCCGTCTATCTGTCCGCGCCTTAGCTTACAGACTCTAAGTACTATAACACTGTAATTTGGCAACATTTAATCACGGCAAAAAAGAATAAGATAGAATACGTATATCAATTACAAACAAATTTCAAATAAAACAAAAAATTTGAAAAAAAAAATTTTGTTTGTTTGTTTTGAAATGTCTTTCTCGTTGATCCGTTTTATCAGCTTTTTCCCACGGCTCCGCCCGCGTCGAATGGAGTTTCGTGGTAAGGAAAACAAAAGAATATGATTTTTGAACGACAATATGCAACGGTCCAATAAAACCAATACCAATCAAATAAGTCCAAACTCAAAGGGTCTGCTGTTGTCCGTTGAGGAGATCTCCTACCCATCTTTCAGTCACATCATCAGACCCTGGTCACCATGTTTTACCAAAGTGCTAATAAAAACCAATCAATTAAGCCCAAACTCGAAGGGTCGACTGTTGTCCGTTGAGGAGATCCCGTACACATCTTCCAGTCCCATCATCAGAACCTGGTCACCATGTTTTACCAAAGTGCTTATAAATACCAATCAAATAAGCCCAAACTCGAAGGGTCTGCTATTGTCCGTTGAGGAGATCCCGTACCTATCTTGCAGTCCCATCATCAGACCCTGGTCACCTTTTTTTACAAAATAAAATAATTACTCTGAAAAAAAAAAAAAAGTAAAAAAAAATTTACCAGTCGGTGTTTGAACCCGCGACGATCGGCTACGCTATAGCGGCGAACCTTCCATGTTCACTACAGTATTTTTCACATAAGAAGTCCCGGCTGACACATCTAAAGAATGTAAGGGTGTATATTCATTGTAAATTAGCAACATGATACAACTATGGTTTTTCAGTTCCAAATAATACTTTAAAAGTCTTAATTCAATACACAACATTTTGAATTTGTTTTAACAATATATTTATTGCGTTTACTAATACATGGGTTTTTGAATGAAACATTGCTACATCATTTATTATTTCAACGTAAGTTCACCGTTATGCACAAGACCCATTTTTTCGTAGTGACGAGACAAAGAATCGTTTGATTAATCGTTAAGCGGCTGATCAATCGATATGACGAGTGAATTTTTATGACAAAAATGACGCGAAAGCAACGAGACTCATGCGAACGACACTTCAGCTATTTCGTTTATAGGGTTCCATACCACACTCAAACGGAGCCGATGAAACCCCTTTACTAAGCCTACGATGACTGTCCGTCCATCACTAAAACGGTAAGATTAGCCAGTTATTTTTATGTATGTATATGAGATAGACGGCCTACATGCTTTGATGAAAGTGTTTATGGTATGAATGTCATGTTGACATCTGTCTTTTTATTTCTGCAACATAACAAAGTAGGTAGTTCTTTTCACAAAAGAATAAATATGAGAATGCGTTAATCTGTGAGAGTTCTTTCATGAAAAGAACTTTAACTTTGAACTTTGAAGAACTTTAAGTTTTAACTTTGAGCTAGGATGAGACATGTGTATTTTGAGATTATTTGAGTTAAATGGTTATTCCTTGTGTTTCTTTTGTTATTAAATTGGTGGATCGAAACCACTAAAAAGGTCGTGCTGCATAGACAAGCGCGTGAGTTTGTTGTGCGTCTACAAAACTATTCCGAATGGAAATCCCTGAATAACGGACCGTTGTTACCGCTATCCTAAGTATGTGAACAAATATCTGCTGCCCTTGATCTCAGCCGAAAAATGTTCTCCCACGTCACCAAGGAAAAATTTGGAAAAGATCGCTTAAAATCGCTTTCGAAGAAGAGGATTAAAAGGCCAACAATTGGTCAAGTTGACAGTTTCGATGCTGATACCATTACATTAGAAACCATATTTATGGTTATTACAGCAGAAACGAACTTCCAACTCTCCACAAATTAATGCACGAATAAAAGCCGAATTATTTCATGGTAGCACGACTTCCTTGTGAAGGGTGTAAGCGTTTTGTTAGTTATCATTCAAATAAAAAGTAGTTGATTGACTCATGCATGTGCATAGTTGTATCATGACTCAAGTACTTTTTATTTAGGCTGGAGGGTAAGGATCGGCCATTTTGAAGACAGATGTATTTTGGGTGAAAAAGAAAAGAGTTGTAACGTTTAATCCTTTCAAGAATAAAACAAGTGTTCTCATTGTATACTGTGGTTTTATTAGTTCAGAAATGGAAAAACCAGAATTGCGGTTCTAGTCACGTCCACCAGGCCACTGACGAAGAAGTTAATTGAGTACAGGTAAAATATAAAGGATTGAACCAAGTGAGTAAATTTTCATTTTTATATTTATTTATTTGGACAAACTTTTGGCCTGTCACCTCACGGCCAATAGCAGCAGAGTGGCATATAGGCTAAAAGCCGTGATACACTACTCTCAAATGCAAATATGGTCACCATGTCAGTATGTAATGCATTATGTGAAGAGTGGGTCTAATCATCAATTTATGTCAGGTTCAATCTCAATCTTCAATCTCATTAACTTTTATAATTTAGTGTAAACGTTGCGAATGTGTTCGCGGGTCAATAAGTTCAATGTTTGTCAATGTTTGTCAAAGAGTGTTATAAGCTTTATAAGCAACTCGATTTCTAAATATTGCATTTTGCCTCCATTTTGATCATTGGGCTGTCAAAACTCACACGGACGAGAAAAATCTCTGAAAATACGTGGGGATTCCGTATGTAAGTACCTTTCCTTCCAAAAATATGCAGCAGAACGCTATGCTATTACCGAAACAAGTTTGTTTATATGGTAATCAAGTAACGTTCATGTTCGTGAAAGTGTTGGTTTAGTGACGAGGCTAACAAAACTTTTCTTGATTGCATCAGCGAAGATGATTTATATTTGCTGTTATCTGTTCTGAAAACGACTCTGACGATTTTGTAGCGATGTCTGCATCATTTACGTTAAACATAACGGTAGTCCCGTACATGGTGCTAAGAGATTATACTTATAGCCTACCCAAACTGATTACAGATAACATACCATGCAGAATGTTGTTGAAGCGGCCCAGAGACGTGATTCGTCTCGAGTCACTGGGGGTACCCCGCCTCTGTCGCGAAGCCGCAGTCGAACGCGCCGCTTGCACCAGCAACGTTGCAGAAGGAGCCGGTCTGAGAGGAGGCGCTCACGGCGATTACGGACGCGCTCAAGCTCGTCGAGCTATCGGTGGTCAAGATCATCACGCAAGCTGGAGCGCTCTGACGAGAGCTCGAGGCGACATCGGCGCCGCAGGGCTGAGTCGCGGCATATGGTAGCTAGAGGATCGAGGTCACCGCGAACGCAGTCGCGGCCGTCGCAAACACGTTCACGCTCGTCAGCAGCAGACGTTAGAGAGTCGGAACACCGTCGGCGTCGTCGTAGTAATACAATACAGCATAGTCAAAATCGTGAAACCGTAAGTCGAGCTAGTTTTAATAACAATGTAAGTGGTTTTAGTGTACAAGATGTAATGGAGTTGATAAAATCATTGCCCTCTGCGACAACTCAGGCTCAAAATATTTTTGTATGAATACTAACGCAGTACCGGAATTTGTTCCTGCTAATAAGGAACAAACTATTGATTTGTGGATTACGAAGGTAGAAGAATGCGCTAAATTGTACAAATGGTCTGAAATACAGTTGATTCATTATGCTTTACCTAAATTGTTAATGGCATGATGAAGACTTGTTATGTAGATTTGGGTAGTCAAAGCACTTTAATGAGAATGTTGTCTATTCTACAAACAATTTACCTTCATTGAAAGGATTTGGTAATTCAGTTATAGAACCTTTGGGTAAAGCCGTAGTAGAAATACAAGTACAATCAGTCTTAGCTTCGGTAGAAGTACTGATTGTGCCAGACGAATTACTAAAACATCCTATTTTATTAGGGCACACATTTACAGAGCAAACTGGCATAGTCATTATAAAAACCGATGAACACCTAATCTTGCAGAAACAGCCTGACGTAAAACAATACAATAGGAAAGATGAAAAAAATGAGCTAATTGTCACCTCTGACATAAGGATAGATACCATGGATGTTATCGCTGTAGAATTATTAGATAGCAATATTACTGGTAAAATGTATGTAAGGGAATCAGTTAGAAACGTGGATTTAAATAGTTATTACATTATACCCGGATTATATTCAATGGTAAATGGAAAGTCAGGGGTAATGGTAGTAAATTTAAATTCCGTCACGCTAAATTTTAACAAGGGGCAGTTACTAACTAGAGTGAGTGTGGTTGATGAAACAGATTTTGTCAACATTAGTAGATTAGAATGTGAAAAGTCTGAATCCATTTTTGACAGTCTTAAAACAGGGGAAGAGATGAAGCTTGAAGATAAAACTAAAAGAGAAGCAGGTCTTACATTGAAACTTTCCAAGTATACATTTTTCTCAACAAAAATTGACTATCTTGGTTTTGAAATATGTAAACAAGGTATTAGACCAGGATTAAGGAAGACCGAGGCAGTTGAAAATTTCAAGTGTCCTAGAAACCAACACGAAATACGACAATTTATAGGAATGGCTGGTTTCTTTCGGCGATTTGTAAAAAATTTCGCAATAATTGCCAATCCCTTAACAAAATAGTTAAAAAAAAGACAGTAAATGGGAGTGGGGATCTGATCAAGAGAAAGCATTTGCTACTCTAAAGGCAGAATTAGTAAAAAGACCGATACTTGCTTTGTATAACTCAAATGCCAGAACACAGATACATACTGACGCTTGCAAAACAGGAATAGCGGGAATTCTGCTCCAGGAAGATGAAATGGGTAGTTGGCGTGCTATTGCTTATTATAGTAGGAAAAACACTCCTGAAGAGCAAAAATACCACTCTTTTGAACTGGAAACGTTGGCAGTAATAGCGTCTTTGCACCGGTTTCGAGTATACATTTTGGGGATTAAATTTACAATAGTGACGGATTACAATGCATTGCGTACCACCTTATCAAAACGAGATATTATACCTCGCATTGGAAGGTGGTGGCTACAAGTACAAGAATACGACTGTAACATCGAATACAGGCCTGGCAGTCGAATGAGTCATGTCGACGCTCTCAGTAGAAATGCTGTTCCAATTACTGAGGAACCCGATCCGGTGTTCGATGTTTTAGTTGTAGAAACAGAAGATTGGTTAACTACAATTCAGGGAGCTGACGAGGAAGTTCAAACGATCAAACGTATTTTAGAGGATACTGATTTGCCAAAATCAGTTGAGATTTATCAAAACTATCAGTTGAAAAATGGAAAAGTGTATAGGGTGGTTGATAGTAAGTTAAAGTGGTTAGTGCCAAGAGGATTTAGATGGCAATTGCTTAGTGTTGCTTAAAAAGTGTCATGACGAACTAGGACATTTTGGAGTTGACAAAACCTTGGACAAATTGAAATCACTTTATTGGTTTCCCAAAATGAACAGGTTTGTCAAGAAATACGTTCAATCTTGCTTAGAATGCGCGTATCATAAGATTCCAGGGAGCAAGAGACAAGGAATGCTCCATCCTATCCCAAAAATTGACAAACCTTTTCACACTATACACGTTGACCATTTGGGCCCATTTGTAAAAAGTAAGTCTAAAAATACCTACCTCTTAGTCCTTGTTGAGGCTTACACGAAATACATAACTTTGTACGCTGTAAAAAACACGAAAACTAAATCGACAATTAAAATGCTAAATCAATATTTTAGTTTATTTGGGATCCCAAGCCGACTCATAAGTGATAGAGGTACCTCATTTACTAGCAAATATTTTAAAGAGTTTATGAGTAAATTAGGCATAAGGCAAGTTGCAACACCACGAGCAAACGGCCAAGTAGAAAGGTACAATCGTACCATTTTGGTCTCTCTCGCGGTGCAAAATCACAATTGTAAAGAAAATGAGTGGGATACTCATTTGGAAGATATTCATTTGGGTTTAAATACCACAATTAATAAAGAAACCGGTAAGAGTCCAGCTGAAGTCCTATTCGGAATGAGGCTTAAGACTAAAAGTGATGGAATAGTTTCTTCATTGCTAGATCACGAAAAAACTGACACGGTTGCACTTGATGAAATTAGAGATGGGGTTAATTCAAAAATTTGTGAAGAACAAAGAAAGCAGAAAGAAAGATTTGACAGGAAAAGGAAAGTTGGTAAGAAGTATAAAATAGGTGACTTGGTTAGAATTGAAAGAGAGATAGGTAGTAATAATGGGCAATCCAGAAAGCTTCTTCCTAAATTACAAGGCCCCTATAGAATTGTTAAAGCTTTGGATAGAGACAGGTATGTTGTCGAAGATACACCATTAACGCGTAAAAGTAACAGAAAGTACGAATCAGTGGTATCCATAGATGAGATACATCCGTGGTTGACGTTTACTCGAGAAAGTTTGATAGATTCTGATGAGGGAAATTCAAGCGAGAACATAAATGATGATATTGATGAAATGGAAGTTGATGGTTAAATTAAAATAAATAAAACGAAGTTTAAAGTATAATATAGCTCAACGATTAGTGTTATGGATTCTTCCTGTAATTATAACAGCATTTTATTTCTTAATTATTATTATTAAGAATTTTTTTTCTTTCTTTTTTTTGCTTTATTCTGTATCTAACTAAAGCGTGTTAAGAAATGTTTCTTTTTATTATTTAGTATTACACTTAAATTTAACTAAACGAGTGGACTCGTTTTTTTTTTTAGAATGGCCGACTGTAAGCGTTTTGTTAGTTATCATTCAAATAAAAAGTAGTTGATTGACTCATGCATGAGCATAGTTGTATCATGACTCAAGTACTTTTTATTTAGGCTGGAGGGTAAGGATCGGCCATTTTGAAGACAGATGTATTTTGGGTGAAAAAGAAAAGAGTTGTAACGTTTAATCCTTTCAAGAATAAAACAAGTGTTCTCATTGTAGACTGTGGTTTTATTAAGGGTAATAAGAACATTGGCTTTCTTTAAAAAATGACGATGACGTTGCCACACTCCACAAAATTACGTGATTTTTAGGACATACGCTGATTTCGTTCCGAGTCACTGTTAGCCCGATAATATTTTGTATCTCCAAATCTCAATAGTTTCCAATTTTTATTTGTTCGTAACAGTAATTGAAAATCGACAGAGTATAGTCTCAATTCAAAGTGTCTCTTCACTAATCCTCAGTTCTGAGAAGTGTCAGCCGGGACTTCTTAAATGAAAAAGACTATAAAAATCTCATTGCGCTGCTCCCTTTTGTCATAGTGTGATGGTACATAGCTTACAACCTTCCCGCAAAAATGCTTTATCTTTTAGTTACAACTGCATCAAAATCCATTGAGTGGTTCTCAAGCTATAAGCGAACGAACAAACAGACAGACAGACAGACGTTGTATTTTATATGTATAGAGAAGATGGAGAAGAAGAAGAAGAAGATGCATTCTCAAATATTTGGACTTTCCAAGCGGAGGCAAAAGCATTGGAGTGCGCAACATGACTCATCGTGTTATGTTGCCGTAAAATCGCGGGAACCGCTTTTTCACGAAAAAGCTGCTTTTTGTGAGAAACCAAATTATGGCGTAAAGGTTCCATTTTTTCTCGAAAACGTGGACTATTTCTGTTAAAGCGACATTGAAACAATTACGAAAGTCTTTCAGCAAAAAGTTTAAAATAAGTGCAACAACGAGCGAAGCAAAGCGGAGAGAGGAGGACCGTGTACGGTTTACATGTGCATAAATTTGGGGAGCCGAGCGAAGCAAAGCGACCCCCTCAGAAAATAATTTCCTATGATCACGTGATGGGAAAATGCGCGCTTTTTCGCGAAAAAGCAGTTTTCCGCCATCATACGACGACATATTAGATAGAAAGTCTTAAGATTACTAAGCTGGAAGGCCGGGGAAGGATAGAATTTAAGAAATTTTTGAAGCGAATTCATGAAATTGGTGTACAAAGTCTACTTTCATCACAAGTAGCGACCATAAATCTCACAATAAAACTCAGACGATTTCCCTTTTAGCTCTATGTCACATGGCATAATGCCAGAGGGCAGAGGGCACCAGAATAAGGTCAACTAAACTTGACATTGTTACAGCTATAACTTGTGGCAAGAGAAACGCTCTCTTTTTACGGCGGCCATAAAAAACTACCTATTTACGAGTAAGTGAAGTTTTTTAAGGCCATCATTTGTGCACAGTCCTGGAACAGCTACATTGTTTTCTAGTTTTTGCTATTGAAAACATTTTGGGGAATTTAAGTTTGTTCCTTAAAATTTCTAATTTCATAAAACTAACAAAAACCAGATAAGAAGCGAATCAACAAGTCAATATACCAAATAAAAATATATATTTTTTAGATTTTTTTCTAATACTATAATACCTTTAAATCTGCAGTTTTCCGTTAATCCTTGGGAAACTAATAAAAACATAATTTTTTTGTTTTAGAAATTTACGAGATTAGTAATTTCTGTCAAATTTTCAGCTATATCATTAAGAACATTGAAACTAGTATTTAAGTAGTTATAAAAGAGTAATTTATGAAACTGGTACATAAAAAAATAATACCTATAATATTTTAATGCCTAGTTATGTATAGTTTCATACACTATTTTATCTAAACTCATGCCTACTGACCTGTTTCCATAATTTTTGTAAATTTGTCGTTAAACTATTTCTGTGAATTTTTCCACATATTCATACACAACCGTTTAGCCGAAAGGAGGGGACACTTAACTCTAACAAAAATTATCAATTTAAAGCTTAATATTTCGCCAACGGATCCTTAAATCGAAAAATGGTTGTTAAACATCCTTAATGTTTTTGAACGATCTATCCAACGATACCCCACACTATAGGATAGACGAGAAAATAAAATCCCCAAATTACATATAAGGTACAAGTGCGTTCCCTACCAGAGACGTACAAAATGGATTACGAAAAGTATTTAAATACAAAATGTAAATACTTTTTGATTTACTTATTCGAATAGGTATTTTCAAAATGCTTTAAAAAATAAATACCTTCTGTTGGACTGAATTTACCTTATTTATTAAAGATTCTAATATAACAAGTTGTTCAAAAACACTGTCACTCATCTTCCTTCTGTGTGGTCACATAATCATACCATCTTAATAATATGAAGAAAGTCTATCTACTGGTGCTGAGCTTGATAAAACAATAAAAATGGAACGCTAAACTCGCGTCAACGCATTGCATTGATGCACTTCATGCATGCGCAAAAGGTAATACGCAAAGACTCTCAAGGCTTGCAGCGCCTCTAGCGGCCAATACAGGCACCTTTAGTTAATTTTAAATAATTTATTTGTCTGGTGATTTCGGCAAAACTTAACAAAAGTATTTTGCAAATAGAAATTACGTCTTAATTAGTATTTCAAATAAAATAAGAATAGCTTTTTCTAAATGGGTATTTAATTACAAAATAGAAAATAGGTAAACGTAACGAAACATATTTAAAACTCAATCAAATTAAGAAGGTAATAGGTATTTTGCATTTTAAATACTAGTATTTCAAATAAGTCGCATCTCTGTTCGCTACTGTTACACTGCCGAAAAAACCTGCAGTTCTCCGGTAATCTAAGACTACTTACCGTATTAAAATCTAAACCCTTTTCAAATAATATTCCATTTGATTACCTTATTTTTTTCGTATATCCGTTTAATCTTTAATTATAAAAAATCCTCAGCAATTAGGAAAAAATTACGAAAAGATAACCAAGAGGAAAAAAACATGGTATTTTTTGCGTTAACGGTATATCAGATTACTTATTTTATAAGTTTTCAGTAGCTTTCGTGCAATAAATTTTAAAAGTGAAGAAAACGAAAGCGTGGAAGTGTTATTCAATCAATGTAGGTATGTTTTAGAATTATTATCGTCAGTTTTCAGCTTGAACGTTACTTTATCGCTTTTTATTCACTTTATTTACTTTATAGAAGCCTATATGTTAATAAAGGTCATTACGATGATAATAAAGAAAACCGCATCCAAATCCGTTGAGTGAGTGGTTCTCGGTATAAAACGGAACAGACTGACAGACAAACAGACAGACAGAGAGACAAAAATTCTGTCAATTTGAGTTTTGGCCTTATTACAATATTGATTACCATTTCAATAAAAATTCCACGTACAGACGCGGCTTTTTTGCTACTTAAAACTAAAAAAAACGAGATTTTTTGAGATTTATATTTGAGTATAAAGTAAGCAAGATTCATCTTTCCAATCGACATTATTTGCCTGTCAAGAGCAACGATAGATGTAACAAATAAAAACTCGTGACAAAATCCAGTAATTTCCATTTCAGTAACTAAAAGGGTTATAAGGGGTTTACACCGCCGCAACGTCTGTCGAAAATGGAAAAGCTACTACCGTCACATTAATATTAAATAAGAAGAAATGTTATAAGCCCTTTCAAGCCCTGAACCACATTCACTGTAAATTCACTGAAATAATTCAACTGTACATTTTTTTACGTACAATGGGCTTAGGGTTGACCATAACCGCGCTTGATGGAAAGCGTGGATAAAGCCTAGAATGAAGCGTGCTCGCCCAGAAATTAGGAGGGTGATAGAAAACGAGGCAGTAATCAGTCTTTCTAGGGACTTCCCCGCAAAATCTACGGAAGTCAGTAACGGATGAATGACTGATACTACACAACTGCGTAACTACAACTACTCCCTCGGTAGGCTACTTATTACGTCATGCTAGAACACAAGGAGTCGCTTGGCGGCCTGTTTTCGTCATGAGGGTGGTGACAAGCCACGGCTGAAGCCTACCACCTGTCGTCTTAGCAGATGAGGTTAAGATAAGATGACCTTTTATGACCCTTAATACAAGGGAAGTATAGATTTTTGACATACCTTTTATCCACGAAAAGCGGAAGTGACAACATTATTTTTAGATGACGTTGCCGCACGCCTCAAAACATGTAAATTAAAATATTATTAAATTTGGAAATCATTGTATTTTATCGTAACTTTTACACCCTCTGAATAATAATTTATTTGAGTTTCAAATTCAATATAAGATTTTCGATCAACCTTTTACATATCATATCCAAACTTCGGGTCTACATCTCAATCCGTCTACGATCTAGGGACAGATGGACGGATAGCAGATTTGTATGGCTCCGTTTTGACCCTTGGGTACGGAACCCAAAAAAAGAAACGACAGGACCCGCATTTTGTGCCTGACGCATACTTTGCAGAATTTTAATACCCAAGTGGGAGCACTTATTGTTTCCACAAAGTTTTGTTTAATCTTTCAGGAGAGTTTAGTGGGGGTCTTAATACTAAAACTCTAAATAAAGACTGCATATAGAGTAAAACTTTCCTCAGAAGTTGCAAAAATTGCGTCGTAAGAACTTATTTGAGCTTTAGTTTTGCAGGCCTTTTATACAAGCCTAAAAGATTTTAACATTGGAAATGTTTTTTTGTTCGCTCCAGTATATGCTCCAATTTCACGAAAAAGTTCGATCCCCTTATATCTCAGAGAGTTGTGAAGATATGATATTAAAAAAAAAAACTACTTCAAAGACGCATACTTACGAGAGCTGTAAGGTGCAAAAATAAAAGTCAAAAACGAAAAAAGTTATGGCTGAAATAGTGAAAAAAACATTACTTTTTTCCATATTTTTGATTTTGGCGCTCGATATTTTGGAAACGAAAAATGATATCAAAAATTTTAGAAAAATTTCCTCTGTTCAATTTAGTCAGCTACAATTTGAGCATAAAACAAAGACGATCGGGTTAGGGGTTTGTCCTGTAGCCTAACCTTTTTGAGAAAAGTCAAAATGTCAGAACGACATTTTTCATTTGAGATTTATGACTTCATGTTTCGCAGAGTTCGTTATCGGAGATATTTAAACGGAAAAAAATCTTATTACTCTCTATCCGAGCTGTGTCCGTTGAAATAACGGATAAAAATTCCTATTGGATAGTCGGTTGAGTATAAGACTTCTGGACCCCAAAAATTTCGGAAACACACATTCCGATCCGAGGGATCAAAAAAAAAAAGTTTTTGTTTTGTCCATATTATTATCTCCGGGACGGTTGGTCTTGGAAGCCCCAAGCTTTTTTTCACCTTAAAAAAAAAATATCCGGGGCGCGAAAACCTTTTTTTTTGGTCATATCTCCGGAATGGTTGGTCGTGGTACGAAACTAGGAACACAGGGGTCCAAAAAAATGACTTTTTTTTTCAAGAGTCAAATCTTTTTTGCCCATATCTCCCAAACGGTTGAAGCTAGACCCCTGTTGATGGTATTTTAAAAAAAGGGCTCGTCAATATCTACCTGAATACCTATGCAAAAAAAGTTTGTGCCCATTTTTGGACACAACAGGCACTTAGGCTATAACTCGAGAACGGTTGGAGCTAGAGCTACCTGATTTCACTATCTGGCTGGGGCTGGTGCTTCCGGGTTTAGACTCGAATGAGAGGTATCACGGGCACTTTCTGACTGATGGAAGCCAAGACGGCGCGGCTGACGCGAGACATTACATCGGTAACATGCCGTCAGTCGAGCAGCTGAGGCACGTAGAAAATTTGCAAAGTTGAATGCGGATCAAAAACGGAAAAAAACACGAGTTATTTTTCAAGAAAATGAAAAGGGTGCAAAAGGAGCATCAGCTTCCACGTCGCGGACGAATTCGGATGCACAAATACGCGTGTGGAAATTTTGCAATTTGATGTTCACAGGCGTTTTGTCGAGGACACTTATGTTAATCTAAGAATAAAATAATTATAGTTCAACGTTGTAGTTTTATTAACCTTCTCCTTATTATTTTTTCGGATTCCGTGGATTCATTTCCAATGTGGTCGATAGTCGTGTGAGGCATGAAATTTGTGAATTTTTATTCTATTTTCTCTACGTATGTTTTACTGGTAGTAGCTGGAAATAAATTCGCATTTAACGTTTAGTATTACTTCCCAAAACAAATTCGCTTCAACAATAACTTCAAACCTAAATTCTATACTAGGGGCCCTACGATGGGCAAAAAGGTGGTTAATAGGTTGCGTAATCATTGATCGAAAACCTATTTACACGGAAACCGCATGCAATTCTGCACTTGAATTCAAACTCATTCAACCCACTAATTTGAGTTTCGCTACCCCAATACGGAGGGCTAGATTTAAGCTGTTAAATAACCTCATTACTCCAGAACTTCTGCTTCGCTCAATACATAAACCGGCAACAAAACGTGGATACTTGTTCCGTATACAAAGACCCTTATGTGTATAAACGAAACGCTTCGCCGGAGCTCAAACTTCTCCCCTTAAACCAAATGAGCTTTGCATAATAACCCTACGAACTTAGTCCTTACCATCTAGTAATATGAATTAATCAGTGTTTGTGATTGCACCGCCGTCATCATAACAGGCTATCTATTGGCGGTTATTTTGTTAACGTGCGTAGGCACGCCACCGTTTCAGTACTTACAAAATTTAATAACCCGTTTCTCAGTTGTTTCCCGTTATAGACCAAACTATAAGACCTCTATCATCTATATTTTAAAAAGCACCATTTTGCAAAAATTCTGAATATTGATTTTGTTTTAAATATATCAAGCTCGGCAGATTTTCAGCTAGATGCAGTGAACTTTTTCCTAGAAAAGCAATGAGAAGGTTAAGTTTGACGATAAAAATAATATGAAAAAAATAAAAATTAATAAAAAAAAAATTCGTTTGAAATCATGTACTCTAGGGTAGGCAGTACCTACCCTGGCGTCATACAAGTAATGATTTTTCAAAGTGACATTTAAATTTTTTCATATTTTTTTTAATGTCAAGCTTGATCTTCTCATTGCATTTCCAGCAAAAAGTTCAATGCACACCACTGCTAGTACTAGATAGTGACTTTGTAAATTCCTGTTTTAAACTGCAGAGGTCTCAAACAAAAAACAACAGAGAAACGGATTATTAAATCGTTTACAAAGAGGGAGTTTGAACCACAGGCGTCTGTACAATTCCCAACCAAAGCGCGGAGGCATTTTGAGTGAGGTCTTTCAAATGTAACATTATGAATCAAATTCTATTCAAATGATATTTTTTGCTTTAGCTTTGTACAGATATAATATCTACTCTGGATAATGTCCTTAGAGATTTGACTTTGGATATGTTTGTAGCTGATATGACAGGTGCCCGTCTAATAAAGCCCGTGGGGATTTCATTACGTCTTTGTTTCACAAAATATTTTGCCTAAATAACCATATCTTGATGTAAAGTGTGTAAAGTCGAATTACTTAATTTGTTTATTTATTGATTTAAGTAAAATGTTATTATTTGTTATTCTTATTTTAAAAAGAACATCAATTTTTGAAAATGCCCCTTTTTGTCAGAAAACCGAGTATAACAAATGATTTTCAAGTAGTTTTCTAAAATTAGAGTATAATCCTAGTTACAAATATATTTGGCACCCAAGAGAAATAAAAACGCCATAGCAAATGTGTGAGGCGCCCAATATATATAGGATTATACAGGTTAAAAATGAACCCTCTAGCTTTATTGAACTCTATGAATCAGAATCACCAATAGAATACACAACCGTAAAAAACATTTTTTTTTTGGTTTTCAAATTTCGAAAAAATGGCCAGCCTACGCAACACGACATGTGACTGACAATAGACCGTATATATTCTCGGCGGTAAAATAATGTATATAGGCTATGTACACATAGGCTTTGTAGAGCGTAGCGTCGTCGTCTCTGTCACTGGAGTATTAGTGCTTCTTTGGCGGCCGATAACTTTTTTTAAAACATGAATCATGACAAAAGTAACAAAACATGTATTTTTTATTTCGGGCATAGAACAGTTTCCTTTGTTAAAGCTAGAGGGTTCATTTTCAACCTGTATAATCGATATAGCAAATGTATTGGTAAAACTGAGCCTAGTACTGCGTTTCAGGGTAAAGCACCGCTCAAATTTGAAATCGGAGGATAATGTATAGGTTGGGGAAAAAGTTTCTTTGCATTTTATATTAAAATTCAAAACATTTTTTAATTAAGTTTACTTACATTTAACTAAAATATGTAGGTGCCGTTTTATTCGATAACTTTCTGCCATCTTGTAGGTAGGGACATGATCCCATTGCTTTAGAAATTCTGGGGCTTCTGATCAAAAAACCGCGACAAGTGGTTTTGGAAGTCCTCTCGTGATGTTAACCTGACACTGCGTAAAGAATTCTGAAGAGACCGAAACAAGTGGAAATCTGAAGGTGCAAGGTCAGGACTATACGGTGGATGCATTAATACGTCCCAGCCAAACTCTCTTAATTTTTGCTGAGTGGCTTAAGATGTGTGAGGTCTAGCGTTATCATGATGAAAAACCACACCCCTTCTGTTGACTAATTCCGGCCACTTTCTCTCAACTTCTTGCTTTAATCTCATCAGTTTTTCGCAGTAGAGTTCAGAATCGATGGTCCTGCCTGGCGTTAACAGCTCATAATGAATAATTCCCCTCCAATCCCACCATACACACAGCATTACTTTGTTGCGAGATAACCCGGGTTTTGCCAGAGTCTGTGAAGCCTGACCAGCCTTTGACCACGACCTTTTTCGCACGTTCTTGTCGTACGAGATCCACTTTTCATCACCAGTTATCAGGTTTTTAAAAAATGGTTCGGTTTCGTTACGTCGTAATAAAGAGTCACAAATGAGTACACGGTTCATTAAGTTTCTTTCAGTGAGCTCATGAGGCACCCAAATATCGAGCTTTTTTGTGTACCCATCTTTTTTCAAATGCGCCAAAACTGTTCTGTGGTCAATCCTCAGTTCTTCAGTTACATCCTTACTACAGATATGCCGATCTTGCTCCACTTTTTCAAAAATGACATCTATTTTATCCGTAACAGGGCGCCCAGAGCGAGGTGCAACTTTGACATCAAAATTTCCGGATTGAAAACGCTTAAACCAAATTTGTGCTACGCTCACAGACACTGCACTAGGTCCATAAACATCACAAATTTTTTTCGCGGCTTGCTTTTCATTTTTGCCTTTTTTGTAGTAAAATTTTAAAATGTATTGAATTTCTTCATTAGATTCACTCATCTTAACAGTAAGAAAAACAAATGAAAATCACACATTTTACCTAATATGAATTTGGAATTTTCTTTTTTAAAATTTAAACTTTTTAATAATACCAAAACCAGCCAGATACAAAGAGATTTTATTATAAGTTCATACATACTATTTGCGAAAAGAGTTTTTCCCCAACCTATTATTTACCGTTCAAGTATGCATTGTGAAAAGGGTATACGTAGGTAGTTTCCCTTATCTACATCAAAAGCTGAACTTTTTGAAATATTGGCCAGCGTTGAAAATCACCTGTTTTTGTGTAAAATATATGTTAAAAATACGAGGTATTATCACACAAAAATTATGGTCAAAGATTATTTATTCCTTGACAACTTTTTGGAAACCTAGCCATACACATTTTTTAAATTTTTATTACACTAAAATTAACTCTAAAAATAAATTGATACTATTTGGAAACAAAAACCTGTTTTATAATGCACCCATATGAATATAAAATACTGCCTCTACTTGACCTACATGTACATTTCTTGTTTAACCCCCTTTATCGCTAAAACAATACATTCAGTACATACATCTCTATAGTCCAGATCATGGCTTGATCTTACAGATTAAATATAACAAGAAAGCAATTTAAGACAGTCAATCAGAGAGAAAACATTTTCTCACAAAGCTCAATCAAAATTAAGTATTAAAGCGATGGATTTCACTCAAAAACTTATTTTAGATGTCTTAAATCAAAATTAACAAAGGCAAGGCTTCAAAGGTTTGTAATTATAATAATGTTTGCAATTATACAAAGTATACCTTGTCAATAATTATTTATTTTATATAGAGCTTTCAGTTTTTCACTCTCGCCGATCTATACTAATAATAAAGTACTAAATAGGTCGTGTCTATAAACTGAATATTTTTTCAAGATTTTAAATAAAATGGGTTATGGACATGGTACTCAAGTCAAAATTATCATGTTTATAATTTTTGTCTGTCTGTATGTATGTATGTAATGTATGTAGTCAACATGTAGGCTATAAGAGCTGTTCATAAAATAACGCTCAAGCCAAAAACTGGGCAAAGATTGTATAAACGCGAACGGAGCTGTAGGCAAAGGCTAGGAATGTAATAATTTTCAAGTACTCATTTTTACTTAGAAATCAACACTTGCTTTGAGTTTGACCTCTTCAGCTGCCTAAGTAAAGAGTTTTGTAACCAGTTACGTTTAAGGATATTTTTTTCTTTCTACGTAACCAGTTACGATGGGGGCCTTTTTCGATGTTGAACCAGTAATTTAAATATTAATGCTTCGATAACTTCGCCTTAGGGGGATCAAATTCATCTATGTAAATTGCTGGAAATACGAAACTGCTGTTGAATGCTCTTGAGATTATAACAAACGCTATTAAGGTCCGCTTTCTAGTTTACTAGTTCTGTAAATTTTATAACCCGTTGTACGGTTACCAAAAGACATAAATTACCCAGCTCCAGCACCAACACTTTGATCCTAAGACGAATTATAGATAAGGCGAGAATTACTTTATCAATAAAGTGTATCCATCCATCCATCAGACTATTTCATCCACTGCTGGACATAGACCTTTCCAGGATTTCGCCACTATTGGAAGAAATGCCCATACACACACACGCTGGGCAGGCGGGTTGGTGAGTGCGGTGCCGAACCCCTTGCACCAGTGACGCCGCTGTCCGTCACCAGTCTGTTTTATATACCGCTATCCATCGGTCCCAGGCAATGGTGGACCGCCTGGTTTTGCCTGAGAGCTGTTCTCTTACTCTCCCTTAAATAACTTCGGAGGATTTGCGAGTAAGATGGTGGTACCTCCACAGTCGAGCCCGGCATCAGCTCTACCACCTTAATAAAGTGTGTATAAATTTTTAAAAACGGACGCAACTCACTTTTTTAACTGTGCAAGGTGGCACAGTTCCAGGTTTTAATATTATTTCGACATTATCAGTGCCGTCTGTGTGACTGGATCACGTAAAGCACGTGACCCAGAAGTAGAATTGAAAGCTTTATCAAACGTCCGGTCGAGTCTGGTTTCGATACCGGAAATCTCTGAACGCAGCCGAAGAACGGAAAGGCGAGCAGCGACGAAAGAGTGGATCAGCTTACTCAGCTTAGTACTCGACTGAACACCGTGCGCGAAAGTACTACCGAAGAGTCCCGATGATGATGAGTCATAATCTCATCGAAATCTCGACCTGTGCGTCCTTGCACTGTTAAACAAGTGAGTCCTATCCGTTTTTAAATATTTCAACTCACTTTAATTTTAATGAAAGTGTGTACCTACTCGTATGTATGTATTAACCAAGTATTTTTTATCTCATCTATCCCTCATCAGCAGGACTTGGGATCAAAGTGTTTCTAACTTATCTTTTTTGGTGACTGTACTTGTTGTTCTCTTACGATGAAGCAAAACCCATGTATTAACAACTAAGTTTGCCGCGAATACTAAGCAAAAGTTGTAGCCAAAGAGTTGTAGGATACCACTATCGACACACTCGCGTCATATTTTTGCTACGGCGTAGCAAGTGCTACGCTTTATTTAGCTACGTTGTATTCTGAACGCATATACGGTGATACTAATAATTTGGCCAAGTGCGAGTCGGACTCGCACACAATGGATTCCGTACCACCACACAATACGCGTACGGTGCCCTAAAAACATACATATCAACTATATAAATGCTGTAGCAACATTAAAGCGGCAAAAAACAAATGGTAGCGCTTGACAAACGATTCAGCACCCTCTGAGAATGGAACCCTAATTTTATCATTTGTTATTTTATTTGCAACATTTATCTATTACCGTCTTTAAGATAGAGCTGTAAGAAATAACTATAAAAATGCAACTTTTAGACGTTTATTGTATGGCGACTCCCCTTGGGTTTCAATTTTTATTATTTGTTGTGGTGGAGGCACAGTAACACGTATCCTGTGAAAATTCAAGTGTGTACCTATAACCGCTGAAGCTGTAGACCCCTGTGACAGACGGACTGACAGACAGACAGATAGCGCGCTTAGTAACAGGGCCCCGTTTGACACCCTTAGGGTTTCGTCTATCCGTCAGTCACAGGAGTCTACAGCTTCAACTGTAATAGGTAGAAGCTTGAAATTTCCACAGAATACGTGTAATTATGGCCTCAATCAGGACAAATAATAAAATATATTAAAAAAAACAATTTAAGGTGGGTCATCATACAAGAATCCTCAAAAAGAGCATTATTTAAACCTTATTGGTTTTCGCTATTGCTTAAAGACGGTAATACATATAAGTTTAAAATTTAGTCAGATTGTTGGACATACTCTAAAGTAGAAAAAAAAATAATTAAAAGTAGGGTTCCATACGCAGACGGTGCCTAATTTTTTGACCGGCACTACAATTTTAGCAGCTCGTTTTTTGTAGCCTTGATGTTGCTTTGGCATGTTCATTGTTGTTTTTCACCGGTTGGGCACTATAAAACCATAATATTTTTAGGGTTCCGCACCGGTACTGCGAGGTGGTACGGAACCCTTGCTGCGTGAGTTCGACTTGCGCTTGCCCAGATTAATAAACTGCACCCTCACGTAGGGACGACAGTTACTTGAATTTCAAATTCCAACAGTTACATGATATGATATGTATGAACAGTAGAATATATGGTTAAAGTTTTGAAGCAAGTCACAGTCAGCTTGCTCCGAAGGGAAAGATTGCAATAACTCCTAAGATCTATAAAAGAGTAGGTGCTTGGAATTTTCCTTTTATGATGGTCTCAAACCCATAAAATTGTTGACTCATGCCATCCTAAACTATGATTTAAAGAGCCCTAACAGATATAACAATTTGTTGGTATTCTGAGGACATTTTACTTCATCAAACAAGTGACCAATAAAATTCTTACCTTACTTTTTATCTCGGTTATTTTTACGATGACGACACGTATGAATATTTAGTACTGAAAAGTGTGACTAAATGTTGGTATGTTATCGTTTTCTTCGTAAATTGACAAAACTTATGAAACTGGTATTATAATAATAAAATAAATAAAATAAAATGTCTTTATTTCAAGCAATGCAAAACTCATATTATTCACAGAAATAAAACAAAAATAAAGATTAAATCAACATTAAATACAAAAAATAGGTTAAGATTAAAATTAATAAAATTAAATTGAGCTTCTATTATGGTTATTTATTATTTTGAGATATAATACTTGTGAACAAAGGAACCAAGTAAGTTGACTTTTGGAGAAAACAAAAACAGTGTAAAAATTGTGTATTTTGAAAAGGCAGGAATCATATCCAGTATTTAGATGTTTTTTAATACAGATTATATTATTATTATTATAGGAAGTTGATAGTTGAGATTGTCGGCACTTGGTGGAATTTATCAAACATTGTTGTGATAAAAAAACACTTGTACTTTTCCACAGATAATATTTAATTCAACACTAACCAACCGGTTTCACTATATAAGCATCATCAGGGGCTTTTTGATTACATAATTTTATATATAATTATTTATTTAAACAATATTTCTGTTGCTAGATGTCCGTGCAATAAACGATATAAATAACTTGCGGGTAGATTGAATACGCATGACAGACAAACCTAAGATTAAAATGTTTACTGAATTCACCGTTTTGTTAAAGATAGCTGATAGTGTGTTTGGCATTCCGCATTTTGACTAAACGTTGCGTAAGAGTTGGGTATGCATCAAACAGTTGTCAAAGGGATGTCACTCTAAAAAAAAAAAAACTGAAAAATTCCCGAGAAAGTCGGGAAAATAAAATTTATGACGAATAAAGTTAAAGACAAATTAGCAAATAATGTGAGTTCTAATATTAAAAAAATTAAATAAATTTCAGTAATTAATTTGAAATGTCAGAAATGTAATCTATAAAATTATTAAAAGCGAAATTGTCCATGTCAGATAATTTGAAATAAAGGCCAAGTCAAATTAAAATATGCGGTAGTAGAAAATGTCAAGAAAAAATGTCAAAGGTTATCTCAAATTGTCAATCAAAAAATCAATTTGTTTGGAAATGTTATAGGTGTGATTATTTAAAATATTGTAATATAGGTGAATTATTAACGTCAATTTTCATTCAAACGACGTATTAAATCAGAAAATTGACGTTAATAATTCACCTATATTACAATATTTTAAATAATCACACCTATAACATTTCCAAACAAATTGATTTTTTGATTGACAATTTGAGATAACCTTTGACATTTTTTCTTGACATTTTCTACTACCGCATATTTTAATTTGACTTGGCCTTTATTTCAAATTATCTGACATGGACAATTTCGCTTTTAATAATTTTATTTTAATTTTATAGATTACATTTCTGACATTTCAAATTAATTACTGAAATTTATTTAATTTTTTTAATATTAGAACTCACATTATTTGCTAATTTGTCTTTAACTTTATTCGTCATAAATTTTATTTTCCCGACTTTCTCGGGAATTTTTCAGTTTTTTTTTTTTTTAGAGTGACATCCCTTTGACAACTGTTTGATGCATACCCAACTCTTACGCAACGTTTAGTCAAAATGCGGAATGCCAAACACACTATCAGCTATCTTTAACAAAACGGTGAATTCAGTAAACATTTTAATCTTAGGTTTGTCTGTCATGCGTATTCAATCTACCCGCAAGTTATTTATATCGTTTATTGCACGGACATCTAGCAACAGAAATATTGTTTAAATAAATAACTATATATAAAATTATGTAATTAAAAAGCCCCTGATGATGCTTATATAGTGAAACCGGTTGGGTAGTGTAGAATTAAATATTATCTGTGGAAAAGTAAAAGTGTTTTTTTATCACAACAATTATTATTATATATTTTAATAAAGACTACATTAATAATCATACTAATAAATAATATTAGGAAATATATATTAAGATTATGTTGCTGAAGCCGGAAGCTGGCGATAGCACTATCCCATTTTGTCCCTTTTCAAATTCATTTTAGGCCAATTAATAGCGACGATTAAATTTTGTAAAAAATATATGTAATATCTCACTCTTTGATATTGATATTTCGGCCATTCAATACACGATTACTTACACTTTGCTTCATCCAATTAAATCGCAAAGATAGGTCTAAACTATGATCTAAATATCGTTTAATTTGTGCTGTATTAAGTTTTGGACAATAAAAGTTATACTTAAATAAACGTCGTAAAAATGTGACATAAAACAGCCGTCATTTTAAAAACACATCCCTCTAATTCCATGATAATAAATAAAGACACCTCGAAACCACGAGTTTTCTGAGCAGCGCGCTCTCGCTGAGCAGGATAAACATGTGTAAAATGAAAGCGTTGAAGCAGGACAGATTTTGCTGGATAACCTCGCCTTAACCCTTAATTACTCGCACGGGTTCAAAGCAGTTCCGCGTGTCAAAAAACAATATAATACTTGCCGCATTCCGAATTTCCCCGTGCCCTTGCCAGCTTCCTAGCTCGCCTCAAAGTTTGCATTTCAGTGGCAATCAGATCACGGGAGTAAAAGGACACGTCACTGCTCTCTTAAGCCGTGACCCCATGCGAGTAATAACGTAACTTTTTTGAAACAGGTGAGTTCCTTATATTTCTTTAATTTTTTAAATATTATTACATCAATTGCTAGTCCAGTTACATTTGTTATTACATTTCTTACAGTTTTATAAAATAGATACATATAGAATCACGTGTTTTCATGAGATTTGTATGTTTTCTAGAATTCGTCATGGATAGAAGAGAAGAGCGTATTTTTAAATGGTTGGCAGAAGCTTCTGATAAAGAACAATAAGTTGGAGATGAAATGATCCAAAGTGATCATGATAGTACTAGCTAAATAAACGAATCTCTTGAACATTCAGTAAAGCGTCTAATAATGATGAAGACATATCAGCATCTGAAAAGTGGCAACAAAATGCAAAAATTCTGCAAAATTTGTGTGCAACGATTACTCTGAGAAATATTTTCAAGTGTGTGATGACAGTGATTGTGAGAGCTCCTAAAATATTATTATTTATGACTTTTAATCTCACCGTGTGTACAAAATATACGTTTTTGCTATTTGTTTAAGTTAGTTTTTTCTCTGTCTAAGCATACATTAATTTGTTACATTAAGTTGTTTGTTAAAATTTTAAAAGTTAAAATAAATTAGTTTCAGAATAAAATTATTTTATTTACATGTTTATTTAATAGATCTTAAAAATAATCTGTACAATTTGGGGTCACCTGAGACCCCGTGCGAGCAGTTGTGGGATTTTTTTTGTGCGAGTAATTAAGGGTTAAGGGAAGTATTGTGGAAAAATTCAAATGTCTAGGATGGAAACCTCGGTTGCTTATTATTGGTCTCAGGGATTTTATTTTTACTTGATATTTCTTTCCCTTGAATCCGATGTAAATCTGAAGTTCAGCATTAAGGGCCTCCTTTTATTTATACTCGTATATCGTTACTGTCTATCCACCTTTTACTCTTCGTTGTACAATAATATTTTTTTCACAAACTGCCTGATAGCTGGAAGAAATCGCTGCAAGTGATAAGACCAACTTTGATAGAATTATGTTTTCGAAAATGTCCTTTGTGTAAAATATAGTGATTAATTAATTCCGTTGTCGGGTGAAAAAATCAAAAGGAACCAGACATTTCATTAGAAAAATCCAGTTTTTGCAAACGTTGTATCGAATGAGCGCACTCGGAATTAGTTACAGTGGTCATAAGTAGTTGGATTCAGAACTCGGCGGAAATTTTCCACTCTAGTAAATAATCTGAGAGATTTCAGCAACAAATAGAATATGTTAAACTTCTTGTATCGTCATGCGAACTATTTGCGAATCAAAATACAAAGGAAAATCCATAAAAATAAGCATTATCCTTTTTTATATTCCTCTGTTTGTAGGTTAGTAATTTTTTCTGTCGCTACACTACTCGATTTGCTGAATGATTTTTTTATGTTCGTTGTGTTTGTGTTTTTAAAGACTCATCAGACTCATCATTATTGTAATTTTTTATATTCATGATTTGATATATCCGATTCGTTTAATTGTAGAATATCTTGTTTCTAGGTTATAAAATTACTTGCACGCCTTACAAGTACCAACATTATAACATAACACACAATTGTACCTTGGTTCGACAAACTGAATATACTTTGAACACATTAAAATAAAAAGAGTTGGTATTTTTCTTTAAAGGAATAAATATTCGTCGGTATTCAAGACCAGGAGTGGTAAACTGAATACTATATATGTTTATTTGTCATATTTGTCATGTTTAACATCGTAAACCAGATAACCTGTTGATCTATTCTGTCAGAAGACAGTTCTCTGAAACACATTCACGTTCACTACCCGGGGCCTTTATAATTTAGACACCTATGAAACAATTATTTTCTGACCATTCCAAACAGAAGTAACAAATAGCCTCACGTATTGAAATCAAGTTACAAATACTTTCTGACTCCTATTGTTTTCTGGAATGTTTAGGTTATGGGACCAAATGATGATAGGAAATATTTTCTATAATTTCTACGAATGGTGGTCAGATTTTTTCACTTTATTCGTTATGGTAGATATTGTCATATTATATAGCCTACCAGCATTTTTCATTTACATCACTCAAAAATTTAAACACATTGAGAAGGTTATAAGCTACAAAATATAATGGTAAAGAAAATACAGTATTAACATATGAAACTGAATAGTCTGAGCGCTAATTGGCGGTTGTTTGATTTCAGTGATCTGTTAAATTGAAACTCGACACCTCTAACACGCCCCCGGAAATACATGCCGTGATGATGTAATATGCTTTAACAGGAAAATAGAAGTCGTAAACAAAAATCACGAGGGTGATAAGTCCGGGACAACACACGCAAACATGGAATCATAAAGAGTCACAATGGCGTTGTTTGTACAGAGTGTAAAGGACAAAATGAAATTTTTGTTACATCATTCACGTCTGGGGACTTAACTACCACTCTTTATCGCAAGGATTAAGCTAGAGTAGAAATTAATATTTATATTTAATATATAAAGTCTTTTATTTAATTTAACTTTTATGTTTATATTATTTAGTTAAGTTTTTTTTAGAATGTATTATAATTTTAGAATAATTTAGTTTAAGATTATTGTATTCATAAATAATAATATATATATATATTTTTTATATCACTTTGCTATTTTTACATCGCAAGGAGATACAAATTAAAATTTTCTATTGCGGTAAAGATACGTGGGAAAAAGTAAAAGATATTAACTATTATGATTCGGGTCAAATACCATCAGTATTTAATGATTATTACATATTTTAAATAAATTGTTTTGTGTTTTCAATATCTACATTTGTTTTGTAAATATTTATAATTTTAATATATTTCTTTCACAGGGGTGTTAATACTTTCTGCTCGAGGTTAATTTCACAATACTATTAAATATAAGCGCAAAAAATTGAAACGTAAACGGACTAAATCGTAAATCTCAACGTTGAATGTTCGTGACAGGTTTATTTTAACGTAAAGAAAGAGGCTCTTTAGCAGATTTTTTTCACTTTGGTCTGAAATTAAATAGAAAGCGTCAATGGGATCCACAATAAAGGGTGCTCACCTCTAAGTCGAAAGTAAAAGGAAAAATAGAAATAATAAGACAAGTAAGGCATTTAGACCTATCCTTACTCTATGGATAGCTATTAGCAGAATATTTACACTTTTTCGGCAAATCCAAACTCCACGCAATTTTGCAAGTCATTTTACTAAAGGTAAAAAAATTCACATCTATATCGTTGATATTGCAATAAGTGGTAATGGTCCAAAGCCTATTTTGTATTCATTTTGCGTGATATCTCTTTCTCCTGAATATGATATGGAAAGGTAAAGAAAAAACCTGAGGCTTTCTAAGAGAAAACTATCTTAAACGTATCTTTTACTTTTGCACTTAGTCGTGCATAAATCTAAATTTTCGAAAGAATTGTAGTTATAAATACTGGTTCATTACAGGGGTTATTAAAAAACCACTGTGAGTTTAAAAGTATCATAAGAGTGATTTAATATATCATATGTGCACTTTCATACTCTACTTTATCTAAACTCATGTAATAGGGTACCTATCATTTTTTTAAATCCAAAAAATCATGGTCTCATTTGTCCGGATGAGATGTAGACCTGAAATTCGGATATTTTATGTAGAATATTGACCGAAAATCTTATATTGAATTAGAAATTCAAATAAATTTTATTATTAAGGGGAGTCCTACAATAAAAAATAACGATAAAATACTACGGTTTCCATTTTAAGGTTTTGCGATATAACTCTAAAAATAAGCTTTCAGGCGGTAGAGCTGGTGTCAGACTCGACTGGTATTTACTATGGTACCACCATCTTACTCGCAAACGCCCCCGAAGTTATTCGGGGGGAAGTAAGAGGACAGCTCTCAACAAGGCACAACCGCAGGTGACCCACCATTGCCTGGGACCGACTAATGGCAGTATAATTCATCCCCGATTGCAAAACCTTATTATATAAGGTGACTTTCATTTTTACTGCCAAATTTATACCGAAGACTCGATAAGTAGTCAGGACCTAGGTTCAATGACCCTTTCTGTTAAATAAACAAAATAAAATTTAGACCTCCTATATTAAAAATGAGTTGAGGTTGTTCTTATAATTTATAAACAAGACAGACAAGACAGGGACGTCGAACCTTGGTTCTGACCACTTTGCAAGTCTCCAGTAGCAATTTAGCTATATAAAAGAAAGTCACTTTATATAAAACGGATTGATGACGGGCAGCAGCGTCACTGGTACTGCGCGGATTTCGGTACCGCGCTCACCAACCCACCGCCTGCCCGGCGTGTGTGAGTACGGACATTTCTTCCAGGGGGACCGCCAAAAGTAGCGAAATCTTGGAAAGGCCTTTGTTCAGAAGTGGACTCGCAGAATTGAGCTTTTATACATTGTCAAATTCTATTATCAAAGTCATGACAGACTACGAACTACTATAAACGACTATTACCGGTTAAAATAATTCAACCACCTAATTTTATATGGCAGGTTCAGTAAGTGATACAAACTGCACATGTAAAATTTCAGGTGGATCAGACAAGGAAATGGCAGGTCACGTGATGTCGAGAATCGTATGCATGTGTAAGTAAAATTTTGATTCAGTTATGTGAGTGGATACCGTGTGCGTCTTTAAATTTGCTGGTTCAATCAGTGTTTCTCAATCATTTTGTTAAATCTATCACTATCAAAAATTTGGGCTGATCCATCATCGACTGAACCTGTCGTAAAAATTGAGCTGATGAATTAATTTCGCCTTATACCTATGTAACAAAGTATAAAATGTTTAATTGGGTATTTACCATTAAAAATAGCATCGTAATACTTAAAACTTCTCATTATAATTTCACTGAACCACTTTTCAAAAGGAAGAGAGCCTAATTTCCCCTTACAGTGAATCTAGTCTTAGGAACACCCTTTTGCTTTCTCTTGAGGAAGAATGTTATGGGTCAATTCATTTTCAGTCGGTGGCACAGATCGGCACAATGGACCCTAACGTAATATTACGGAACCCACTTATAGTCACACCTTCGTCCCTCTGTTGACTTAACATGACCCTTGTCACACCACAGCGCCATTCAAGTAAATTATATTAGAACGCCTTGATAAGGAAATATGAATTTGGCTCTGTGGTTACTCTTACCGTGAAAATTTCAAGTAATGTATTAATTTTTTACATAAAAAGAGTAACCGCCTTCAAATATTACAGCAGACATTCATTTAAAAGACCGAATTATGAAAAATAACACTTTTGCCGACTTATTTCTTCCTGATACATATGTTCTCTAGAAGTCGGCGCTCTCATACTAAATTTTGTGTTGCCACAGGGAATGCGCCGAATTCTAGATAACACGTATTTAAAGAAGAGAAAAGTCGAAAAAGGTGTTATTTCGTTACCATAAGTCAGTATATAATTATTTTTTACTTTTTAGTGAATGTCTGCTGTAGTATTTGAAGTCGGTTACTTTTTTGTTGTCAAAAGTTTATTTATTTTACGTTTTTTAGTGTTGACGGGTTAAATTGTGAAATATGGGTAGGAATTGTACACGCGCTGTTCATGTGAAACTAATGTCAAATGTACACTACAATGAGCACCCTGACATAAAGTGATTGACTCAATCGCAAATGCTGCGCTGTCATCAGTTGAAAGTTTCAAATTCAAAAGTCCCATAGCATAATGACAATTTTCAAATAATATCCTGCAATGAACACACTAACTTAAAGTAATTGCCGCAATTTAGTGTTATGTGCTATCTATCATCCTTTGAGTGAGGCCATATCTATGGTGATGAGGCCAGGATAGAAAGTCAGGTGGGCATACTGTCAATTTTCAAGTAATACCCTAGAATTGGCACACTAAAACAGTGATTTTTGCGTGTTACGTGATGTCATCCGTTGGACAGTTCTATGGTGATAAGGTTAGAATCGAAGGTCAGGTGGCATAATGACAATTTTCAAGTAATATCCTGCAATGAGCACATCTACACAAATTGATAACCGAAATCTCAAGTTATTTACTGTCTTTCATTGAGGAGTATATGGTTATGAGGCCAGGATCGTAGGTCAGGTGGGAACATGTAGATTTTCAATTATCACTCTGCAATCGGCATGCTGGTACAAAGCGTTTGCTTCAATATCAAGTGATATGCTATGATCCGTCGAAAAAGCATCGAAGAATTCCCCTGCCTATCTCTGAAGACCATCATCAGATCACGAACAAACTAAAACGTGACCTACTCGTACCTGGAAGCAAAATCTTCCAAACTAAAAATAAATAAATCGTTTGAGGTATGACAGATACGTGGAGTACCAAAAAGCAAAAAAAAAAACTGTCGATCTGCGAAATTCCTTCTTTTTTTAAAATTAATTAAAAGCTGGGTGTTCCAGTGTTTTTTTATTCTTTTGGCACTTGGGAAGTCTGTGGTAACTTGTCGGGAATACGTGATGTGACAAGTTTTACCTTCAACCATGGACGAATTGATATTTAATTCGTCCATGCTTCAACTACAGGCTATTCAAAGATTCTAGTTAACTCTTGACCACTAGAAGTATCTTTTAATCTTTGAGAAAAACGAAGTAAGACGTTACGTTACGTCTGTAAGAAAAACTACTCAATTTCCAATAAAGCGTGTATTTTATAATCTTATTAACTTTTGATTTAACAAACGTTTACAAAACTTCTAAAGTGCAAAATAAGAGGTTGTTTCATACTAAAACTACGATTAGAACTTAACAGAATCTGAGACAACGTAATTAAAATAAACTAAGAATAATCAGGACAAAGAAAGGGATCTAGGCCACGCAACAAAGATTTCAAACTACAACCGTCCACAGCGAGCGTCAAGTAAAAAGTGAAAATAAAATGCGATACCAAAAATAGACTGCTGTTCTTAAATCCCTTTCAACACATTCGTCCGACCACGGATTTCATTTAAATCTGTCGGTCTGACCGGCCATAGATGATGCACAGCCTGCCACGAATAGCAGATCCGTGTAAAACGGTCGGAATGAACATCCTGAGACCGCAAACAAACACGTTGGTTGCAATCTTCGACATTTGCGCTCTGAAGTACAGCACGACGACAACATTTCGACAGTTTTCCGGTTGGCAGTTGTTTTATCAACACTCTTACTCTTAGCCTACATGTTAAGGGGTTCCACAATGCTTAACTTCAGTTTTTCATCGGATTCAGTTCCATCTATGTATATGATGAAAATTAGAGATAAATATGGTGTGTTTTTGGACTCCAATTGAAGTGAAAAAACGATTCAGCTACCATATGTATTTCAAAACCAATTAAAACCAAACTATCACAAGCAGATGGTTACAAATTTTTATCAACATAAAAATACTTAATGCCTTAATGGAGCGGCAATTTCATATGACATTTTTCTTTGCGTACGCAGCAGCTGAGTATAGGGCACGATAGATAATTGAAAAACCGGTCAAGTGCGAGTCAGACTCGCATACCTAGGGTTCCGTAACTCGACAGTTTTGGGAATAGTCAGTAAGAATGTATTTAAAATCTGTTTATGATAACTAAAAAAAGAATTGATTGTACCACAAAAGAGAGAGTCAAATATTTTTATACCGTATCAAAATAAAACTCTTGGATGAAAAATTTCATATTTTCATTTTGTATCGTGAATTTCTCACTCGTTATATTTTTCCTGTAATCTTTACGTAATTTCAAATTACCATGATTTTTTCCTATTTTTCAGTGCCAGTAAATATAGTAAAAGTATATATTTTTATAATTAACTCTTTAATATCTAGAATTTGATACCCATATTGTATTTTTATAAAATATTTATTTTACTTTTTTTCTCATTTCTTATCAACTTTTTTTTAATCGCTATAGTTTATATACATTCATTTTTTGGGGTTTTTCAAATATTTGTCGAAATTAGTGAGAGAAAATATACAAAAGTTTATATTTTTATAATCAGCTCTTTAATATCTACAATTTAATACCCATATTTCATTTTTAGGGTATTTTTTTAATTTTTCTCTCTTTTGTATTGGAAATATTTAGAACAATTTCAAATTTTTCTTCTTTTTTTATACCGTATTATGTAAGCAAGTGAATGCTATTTTTGTAGAAAATTTCAAGCCTTTATCTTAAACGGTGCTAGAGTTATGAGGCTGTGACATACGAACGGACGGACGGACGGACAACGGAGTCTCACCATTAAGGTTCCTTTTACCTTTCAGGTTCTACGGAACCCTAAAAACTAAAACGTTACAGCGGGACTGAAGTTTAGGATTGTAGTGGCCCTTACCAAGTTCATTACGATAATACATAAGAAAACTCATCCAAATCCGTTCATCCAAATCCAAGATTCTAAAAATTGTAGTATCGGCTTTAGTACCAATAACTCATTTCATTTAAAATTTGGTAAAAATATTAAATGTAGGTACAGCATAGACATGGTACAGGCACGCTTTTTTACTTAATTATTATTAACATAGATACACTGAAAGAAGTTTTAAATAAAACAACTAGTGATCCACATGAGGCTTCTATTTTGTGACGGAGTTCTATAAAATTGGACTTTCCTGCTATGTCGTCTTGCTATACTTATTTAAGTCAGCTTAAAAAGGCTCACGGTCTACTGCGGATTCGTAGGTTTGGACTGAAAAAGCAAATGAGATGAGCACTACACATGGATGACGGAAGGTACGGAGGTAAGTAACTAAAGCCCGTGCCACCAAAGAAGTTCTATATCTTGCATTTTAGTCCATATTTCAACGTGAATAGGGATATTTTTGGTTGGCGCGTGCTTATAAACATCTAAAGGCTGGTATAACCGACCTTCAATAAGCCGCCCGGGCTCGCACCATGAGGGTTCCGTACCATTCAAATAAATTAATTGACTTGAATGATTTGAATAAAAATTACAAATTTATCATTACCTAGAAAATGTATGAAACAAAACTGCAAAATTAATGTGTTCGAGTATTCGGGTATCAAAAATCGGCGTTTTCAGTATTTGTTGTTTAAATGCCATAAATGGCACATAAAATAAAATTCCAAATTCTTTACTAGTTTAGATTTTTAGATAGACCCAAAAATTTTCTAAAACTGACAACTTTGATGTCCCCCATTTTCTTATTTTTGGAGATTATACAGTAGTTAATGCTCTAAGTGCAGTAAAGAGGCAGTAGCTTACGACGACGATTTAAAACACAAGCGGTAAGCGTGTGAGTAAATAAATTAAATGTAATTAAAGACACAAACAATCAATTAAGTCAGATTGTCAGAGCAATTTGTGTTGCCGTGCGGGGTAAGGCAGGGGGGCCTTACCTCTCCTTGCTCTTTAACCTGTACGTTGATGCTCTGATTTTGGAAGACTTCTGAACTTTGGAAGACTCGTGTTAGATATCATATCGACAGTGAGTGTGTAAACAATCTCAGCTACGCCAATGACATGGTCCTCCTGAGCCCTTCAGCTGCAGCTCTGAGACGTCTCTTAGCGATCTGCGAGAGGTACACAGCTGAACACAGGTTGGTCTACAATACCGTTAGTTCTGTGGGTGTTGTATTTTTAGAGAACAGTAAGGCTATTTGTCCTTTTCCGGTTAACCTTAATGGAGATCGTATTTTATTTTTAAAAAGCTTCAAATAATTAGAACATTGGGTACATGTAATCTTCATGATGGCGTTGATTTGGATAGAGACAGACATTTCTTAGCTGCTGTTCGTACCAATGTGACAGGTCGTGAGCTCAGCAAGAGATCTAGCGACTCGAAGTTACTCCTTTTTAAAACCTACTGTCAAACGATGTACACGCCGCATTTATGGATGAAATATTTGAAGTAAAATTTCCGTAGATTTAAAGTGCAATAAAATGATGCATTCCGTACTCTCTTCCATGGCTTAGTTAGAATTGTTTACAACTACAGACGTTCTGTTGCTATTTTCTGGTAATATTTATTAAAACCTTTGGCTTACATACCTTAAGTTATGACTTGTGTTACAAAAATGTGTTTATTTTATTTTCTTTACTGATGGATGTAATTTAATTTTATCTAATTTTAATATTATTAGAATTTTAATGATCTTATTTAAAATATGGACTCATGGTCAGAAATAAAGATTTTATTTATTTATTTATTTATAAACAGATACTCCAAATCAACTTTAGGCGGGCATTATTTTGCTTTACACGCAAGTTACCAACTTGACGGAAATAAGTTGCTTTCAGTTTGATGCATTCGAATTCAATTTTCATTTTCATAATTTCGTTTTAACTTGAGCACGAACGAGAACTGAACTTATTTGAATGCGGTTTATTAATTATCATCGTAGTGACATAGGCTGTAAGGCGTGTTAATAAAATATCGCCCAAACCGAAAACGGAATAAACGCTTTTGATTCGAGAACTTTTTAACGGATTTTGGATTTGAGGACTCTGGTCAACACATAAGTTATAAGAGGTGTTCATAAAATAACTCACAAGCCGAAAACAGGGTAAATATTGAATAAACGCACAGGCGGAGCCGCAGACAAAGGCTAATTTTAAACATAATTTGTGGAAAAGTACTAGTGTTTTCATCACAACAACGTATGTTAAGTTCCAACAATCTCAACAATCATCGTGAAGTGTTTATGCTGTGTTCTTACCTCTAAGGCTTGACAGCATTGCATAAAAAATCGTTAACCTGGGTGAAGTTGCTTGATGCAAGTGGGCCATAAAATATGATTGCCAGATTTCAGTAAATATGATTGCCAGATTTCAGTAAGACCGTTCATTGTATCTCTTTGTCTGTGATATATATTGATAAAAAATACATGATCTTGCTAAGTTTCTTGCCCTTCTTCTTAGCAAGATTAATCGAATGGGCGGATTTAGGCAATATATCTATTTATAGTTTATTCATTGCATTATTTAGGTATATACAATATTTTAATTTTATATTTATGTTAGTCTATATTTGGTTAGGCATTGTATTTATTTATGGTCTATTTAGTTTATTTATCACATTACTTATTCATTGCATTATGTGTAATAACTAATATCATGGATGAACAATTGTCTATGCTAATATTCATATTTCTATATTTCTTAGTTTTCTGCATATGTATAACTTTAGTAGCCCTACTTAAATATAGTATTTTTTATTGATTTCCCGTACTATATTTGTTTCATCATATAATATTGTTTTTATAAAGATTAGATATGACCTGTAAAACGGATACTTTATGTATCTATTTTACAAATAAACATTTAATTTATTTTTATTTTATACCCTTCTAGTACTTACATTTCTTTCGGTACAAATTGAGTTTTCTAAAGAACTAACGAAGCGAGCACTCACTAAGCCTTCAATGTTTAAGTAAAGTACGAGTAAATAATAAAGTTTTTAGAACTGGCAGTACAAAAGGCAAGAAATGTAAAATGTTTTACAATTTTAATGGCACTTTGATAGTGAAAATATCTTAAATAAATTTTTACTTATAGAAAAGGAAATGACAAACAGCAATTAAAATAAAAGCTTTTGTCAGCATCTCCGCCCACGTATTAGAGACTAGCTTTTGCCCGCGGTTCTGCCCACGTCGAAAAGATTTTCGTGGAAATAAGGAAAACAAAAGAATATGATTTTCTGGACGACTATGTGCAACGGTCACCATGTTTTACCAAAGCGCTAATAAATACCAATCAAATGAGCCCAAACTAGAAGGGTATGCTGTTGTTCGTTGATGAGATACCGTGCCTACCTTCCAGTCCCATCATCAGATCCTGGTTACCATCTTTTACCAAAGTGCTAGTAAAGACCAAGTAAAAGATATATGAATATAATTTGCAATATTCCGCTAAACAATTCTTGTCGTGCTATTCAAAATGCAGACTCGTACACCGCCCGCCCGCCCGCATAAAAACATGCAACAAGCAAGCAATACAAGCAAAGCAATCTTAAATAACAAGCAAGAAAACTTATGATAATAATATATGATAATAAAAACTTATACTTTGATAAGTTTTCTTGCTTGTTATTTAAGATTGCTTTGCTTGTATTGCTTGCTTGTTGCATGTTTTTATGCGGGCGGGCGGGCGGTGCACGAGTCTGCATTTTGAATAGCACGACAAGAATTGTTTAGCGGAATATTGCAAATTATAATCATATATCCTTTACTTAGTGATGGACTTCCGCAAGGTAACACCTATTTCAATTAATCATCTAGTAAAGACCAATCAAATAAGCCCAAACTCGAAGAGTCTGCTGCTGTCCGTTGCGGAGATCCCGTACCCATCTTCCAGTCCTATCATCAGACTCTGTTCACCATGTTTTACCAAAGTGCTAATAAAGACCAATCAAATAAGCCAAAACTCGAAGGGTCTGCTATTGTCTGTTGAGGAGATTCCGTACCCACCTTCCAGTCTCATCATCAGACCCTGGTCTCCATGTTTTACCAAAATGCTAATAAAGACTATTCAAATAAGCTCAAACTCGAAGGGTCTGCTGTTGTCCGTTGCGGAGATCCCGTACCCATCTTCCAGTCCTATCATCAGACTCTGTCACCATGTTTTACCAAAGTGCTAATAAAGACCAATCAGGTTAGGGATTAATATATTACAGTATTGTGAAACGAGTACAAGTGTTTTGTTCATCATGTTAAAGACCAAACAAATAAGCCCAAACTTGAACTCTGTATCAGTTGAGGAGATTCCGTACCATAACTTCTAATTACTACCAGTAGAAAAGTCCAAAAATCTATAAATGACGATTTTTTTTAAATATGAAATTGAGGTGAACAGTATGGCACATAATAAATAGAAAATTCCAAATTCCTAACCGGTTTAATTTTCGAGATAGGCCATGTAACAAAAATGGTCGAAAACTGATAACTTTGATGACTCAGTTCCTTATTTTTGGAGATAAAAAAAAACTGTTTTTTTTTCAAATGAAAACATTTGTTCTAAAACTAAAGTAAAAAGAAAACCAATAAAAAACGAAAACAAATTTTAACAGTGTGGGTTTGAACCCGCAACGATCTGCTACGATACAGCGGCGAACATTCAACATGGTTCACTAAAACTCTCATTGCGCTGCTCCCTTTTGTTATAGCGTGACGATATATAGCCTAAAACCTTCCCAAAGAAATGCTTTATCTTATAATGAAAACTGCAATAAAAGGCATTAAGTGATTCCCAAGTTAAAGCGAACAAACAGACAGACAGACGTTGCATTTTATACATTGCATAATTATAAAAAAATAATGGATCAGCAGACAGTGCGTGGACGCACTATAAGTTTCCGGAATGAATATGAAAAAATACTATTAAAGGTACAAAATTAATTTATTGTTTTTCAAAATAATCTCCCTTGGCGTCTATGCACTTTTTCATTCGATCAAACCAGTTTTGATAACTTTTGTGCCACTCCCCTGTGGTGACCTCTGAAACGTGTTTTTCATACTCCTCGACAGCCTCTTCTGGTGATGAAAATCGTTGACCGCGTAATTGGTTCTTAATTTTTGGGAACAAAAAAAAGTCACAAGGTGCCAGGTCGGGACTGTATGCAGGATGACTCATGAGTTCTACATTTTTCGTCTTCAAAAATTCGTTTGTCTGTCTGGCCGTGTGAGAACTAGCATTGTCGTGGTGCAGGATGATACGGCGTTTACGGTTATTTTTACGGAGTTCGTCAATAGTTTCCGGCAAACAAATGGTCGTGTACCAGTCACTATTCACGGTACGACGATTCTCTAAAGCAACAGTAGCCACGTGTCCAGTTTTATTAAAAAAAGAAGCAATCATCCGCTTAGATGCACTTTTCACGCGCGCCACTTTGGTTGGTTTCGGCTCATCTTGAAAGACCCATACGCTCGATTGCTGCTTTGTTTTGGGATCGTAGCAATAAATCCATGTTTCGTCACCTGTTACTATGTCCCACACCAAATTTGACGCACCTTCGTTGAATCTGGTAAGCATGGCACTGCACCAAGTGACGCGGTCCGTTTTTTGAGCCTCGGTCAAGTTGTGTGGGATCCACCGCGAGCACAGCTTTCTCACACCCAAATGTTGGTGTAGGATTGATTGTATTTGACTCATGCCTATTTCTAAGGATGCGCGAATTTCATGGTAGGTCACATGCCTGTCTGTTTCAATCATACGGCGCACAGCATCGATGTTTTTGTTGGTCACAGCGGTGGACGGCCGACCATCGCGAGATTCGTCACTGAGATTGATACGACCACGCTTGAATTCTGCAAACCAGCTATAAACAGTCGTCTTGCATGGTGCTTCATTGCCAAAAGCTGTTTCAAGCCGAGCAATGCTCTGTTGAGCTGTCAAATTACACTTAAAATCGTAGAAAATCATACTACGAAAATTTTCCCGAGTTAAATCAATGTTGATGCAGACACACAATTTTTTAAATGGCGCCACAAGGTAATAACAAAAGACAGTCAGATGAAACAAACTGCATTCTACAGCCAAAGAGTTCTATTTTCAAATGTTGCAATAAATTTTTAAATATTGTTTATGTAAGTGGCCAGTTCCGGCAACTTTTAGTGTTACCTATGTAGTAGTTTATGAAACTAGTAAATAAAGAGGTTATTAAAATACGAGTGTGAGTCTAAGAAACGAGCACACTTTGATCTCCGACGGATCTCTTCGTTTCGTTTTTTTACGTGCAAGCTCGATTAAACTTACGAAGGCAATAAAATTGCACCGATTTTGTCGCGGGCACAAAATTGAAAACTTGTGTCTCTGGAAAAACAAATTGTCGGTAATACTGTGAAGATTTCAATTATTATTGTTTAAAATCATTGCTTTATGTTTAGAATTAACCGAGATTAAATTTTCGATGCAAAATAACTATTATACATTTTTTCAAATTTAAAACTGATACGGAGCAGAAAGTAAGCGTAGTGGAGGGTAAAGTAAAATGAAGTTAAATTAATGGAACTATGGTATTTTAGTTTGATAAAAATAGAATGTAGACAGATCACGAGAAAAATATTTTGATAGACAGAAGTCTTTACAAGTGACACATTATAAAAAGATGCGTAGCAGCCAGTTTACACTTGATGTTATAAGATCTATGTATACGATCTCTTTCACTCCTCCTTAACATCCAGTGTTAACGTCCAGTCTAACTCAGTTAACTCACAGCTGAACTCATCGTGTCAGTAGCATAGACTCTCCATACTCTTTACACTCTCAACAGGACTCATTCCCATACCCTTAACACAGAACTCATGCTTTCCTTTCACCAAAGGTTTCGTCATCACATCTGCTATCTGTAACTCAGTAGATAGGTACTTCAACGCTATGACGTTGTTCTGTAGAGCTTCTCTAACGAAGTGCACCTTCAAATCAATGTGCTTCGTTTGTTTGTGGTGTGAACAGTTTTTAGCTATCGCCATAGCTGACTGACTGTCACAGCTCAGTACAATGGTCTTCTCAAGACCAGTAAGCTCCTCAAAGAATCTTTTCAAGAAAGTCGCTTCTCGTGCAGCGTTGGACAGGCTTACGTACTCAGCTTCGGCGCTGGACAATGCTACAATAATTTGTTTCTTGCTCTCCCAGTTTACAGGCGCAGAACCAAACTTGAACACAAATCCTGAGTAGGACTTTCTATCGGTTAGATCACCTCCGTGATCAGCATCAACGAATGCTTCCATGTCTCTTGTACATCGCTTGAATTTTAATCCGAGATTCTGTGTACCTTTAAGATACCGCAGCACTCTCTTAGCTGCTTGCCAATGCTCTTCTCCTTAACAACTATTGAATTGACTCAAGTAGCTGGTAGCATAGGCGATGTCGGGTCTCGTACACATGGCGAGGTACATCATGGATCCGATCAACTCACGGTAAGGAATGTTCTTAGGTGACTCTTAGTTAACATCTTCCGGCTTAGTCAATCTCTGACCTGGAACCAGTGGGGTAGCCACAGGTTTGTAGCATTCCATGTTGAACTTGGTCAACATTTTCTCTAAATAATTCTCTTGGTCCAGTGATATCCAATCCTCTGATTGCTGAAGACGCATTCCTAAGAACAACTCCGCTTTTCCAAGATCTCTCATCTCGAAAGTTTCCATTAACTCCTTTTTAATCTGCAACATTTCACTCTTGTTGTTCCAGAATATCAGAATGTCATCAACATAAACGGCTAGGATGATAAACCTGTGCTGACCTTTTCTCACGTAGACACATGGCTCGTTTCCAAGTTGGTGGAATTTCATCTGTTTCAATGCTGAATCCAATCTCTCGTTCCAAGCCCGTGGGGCTTGTTTCAATCCGTATAGAGATCTCTTCAGAAGACAAACATAATCTTCTTTTCCCTTCTCCTCGAACCCCTCTGGTTGCTTCATGAATACGGTCTCACTTATGTATCCATTCAGGAATGCGGTTTTCACATCCATTTGGTCAATGTGCAGTTTATTTTCTGCGGCTAGGGCAAGTAGTAACCGCAGTGAGCTGTGCCTTATTACCGGGGAATAAGTTTCAAAATAGTCAACTCCTTCTCTCTGCTTGAATCCTCGAACAACAAGCCTTGCCTTGTACCTCTTTTTATTGCCAGCTTCAGACTTGATTTTAAAAATCCATTTAGAGTCGATCACATTTTGTCCAGCTTCCCTTTTGACTAGCTCCCAAGTTTTATTCTTCTTGAGGGCATCCAGCTCTTCCTTAATGGCCTTCTGCCAATGCACTTTATCTGCACCAGTTAGTGCCTCTTTCATTGTGATGGAACCATCCAGGTTATTATCAGGTTCGTTGACAGCTTGATAAAGGATTGCTCCTGGAATGTTCCTCGGCGTCCGTTCTCTCTGTGGATACCTCCGATCAGCCGTTTCCTCAGTTACTCTAACTGTATTCTCCTCCAAAACGATTGCATCGGAAATTTCTTCAGGGATATCCTCCACCCTGATGTCCTCTGACTGTATGGAGGCATCTTCTCCTTGACGTGACTGGTCTGCTTCCACCGTAGAACTTGCAGTTTCTGAGCCCTCATCATTTTCGACGTCCTCTAGTCGTACTCCAACTCTTGTAGATTGCGATTTATGCTCTTCTTCCTTGCGGTGGCCAGCGGGACTATTCTCAAATAGTATGACGTCACGTGCTTTGTGTATATTGTAGGTAACGGGTTCAATCAGTCGATACGCCTTCGAATTCTCACTGTATCCAACATGAATAAGTTCTTTACTCTTTGGATCCCACTTCTTACGCTTTTGATCGGGTACGTGCATGTACGCCTTACAGCCAAACACCTTTATGTTGCTCAGGTCTGTTTTTCGTCCGGCCCAAGCTTCCTCAGGTGTCATGTTCTTGACAGCTATCGTTGGGGATCGGTTTTTCAGATATACCGTATGTCTTATGGCCTCTGCCCACAGAATTTCATCCAATCCTGCATCTTGCAACATACTCCTGGCTTTCTCTGTAAGCGTTCGGTTCGCTCGCTCGGCGACACCATTCTGCTGTGGCGTGTAGTCGACTGTTAGTTGATGGATGATACCATATTCCCTGGTAAACTGTTCCATCTCTCTATTAACGTACTCCTTCCTGTTATCTGTACGAATAACCTTCAGTTTCTTGTCGGTTTGCTTTTCTACGAGAATCTTGAACTCTTTAAACTTCTCTACGGCTTCACTCTTTCTCTTGAGTAGGTACACAAAAGTTTTCCTGGTCTTGTCGTCGATAAGTGTCATGAAGTATCTGTAACCTCGAACAGAATTAACACTCATAGGCCCACAAATATCTGAGTGTACTAACTCTAGTACCTCCTTGGCTCTAGTAGCCTTATTCTTTGGGAAAGGCTGTCTCGTTTGTTTGCCCATCAGACAAGGCACACATTCTAAGTTAGGATTAGAATCAGGAAAAATCACCCCATCCGCCATTTTATCTCGTAGTAATTTAAGATTGCGTACTCCCAGGTGGCCCATCCTCCGATGCCACAGCTCCAGTGAATCATCATTCTCTTTGTGTAAGTCGGTTGACAGTGCTGCCTCTGTACACTGTGGATAATGTTTTAGTTTATAAACACCTCTCTCTTCTTTACACGTAACAATCACTGTGCCTTTCACATCGCAATCATTCTCATCATAAATCTCGCATCCGGCCTTTGAAAATACTACTACTCTACCTCTCCTGACCAATGTACTTACACTCAGCAAGTTTTCTGATAGGCCAGGCACATACATAGCACCTTCCACGCAAAAATCCTTCCCATCCTTACTCACCACATCTCCTGTACCTACACCATATACTTTACCGCCATTTGCGCATAAAACATCTCTATTTTCGTGCTTTACAAAGTTTTTCATCCAATCTCTATTATTAGTCATATGTTGCGTCGCTCCCGAGTCAACAATCCACTCGTAGTTGTTAGCAGAGAAGGTCACCAAGGCGGTGTGTGTGCACCGCTGCGCCGTATGCGCCGCTGGCTTCTTGCTTGGGTTGTTTGGGCAATCACGGGCCTTATGCGGCCCGTCACATATGAAACATTTCAAACTTTGTGATAGTGGTGGTCCGCTCCTTCTCTGAGACTTCTTCCATGGCTTTCTCTTTGTAGTAAGGAGTGCTGCTCCTCTTGGCCCTGACGTCGCTTTGTAGTCAGTTAATTCTAGCAGCTTAGTCTTCACATAGTCGGTGGTAAGTGTAATGTTTGTATTCTCTAGTGCTAATTTCATAGGCATATATTCCTCCGTTAAGCCTTGCAGCATCAAAGTTGCCAGTAACTCATCATCAATTTCCTTACCAAGGTCGCTAAGTTGTTGGGAGATCTTCATGACCTCTGTCACGTAATCAGCCAGAGTATTAAACTTCTCTAGCTTTATACTCACAAGGCGAGACAACAATCTACATCTATTGTTTAAGCCTTTGTCCTCATAGGCTGTCCTCAGGGCCTCCCAAGCCTGTTTTGCTGTTTTAGCACTTCTCACCTGCAGGAATTGCTTATCATAAGGCTTATTTTCGCTCGCGCCTTCTGATCTCTCTTGACGGCATTTGCATCTTTCTCATCTGGTTCGCTCGTGATGTAAGTCCATAGATCATCATGGATTAATACACATTCCATATCAAATTTCCAGGTGGAATAGTTTGAGGCACCTTCAAGTTTCTCTATTGACGGCATACCTCCCGAACTAGACTGATGCGCGCTGTCGCCTGAAGCCATTGTAGATACGATAGGTTCTACTGCTTCCTCGTTACTCGCGTCTATCCACTGAATTCCTCCGAATTCCTTGTCATCTTACAGTTCCAAATATTTCTCATAGAAACTTCATCATATTTACACTTTCGCTGGCGCACATAACCTGATACGGAGCAGAAAGTAAGCGTAGTGGAAGGTAAAGTAAAATGAAGCTAAATTAATGGAACTATTGTATTTTTAGTTTGATAAAAATATAATGTAGACAGATCACGAGAAAAATATTTTGATAGACAGAAGTCTTTACAAGTGACACATTATAAAAAGATGCGTAGCAGCCAGTTTACACTTGATGTGATAAGATCTATGTATACGATCTCTTTCAAAAACGTTAAAAACCATTACATTCGGCTATATACACTTGTTTGTGAAAAGCCCCCCTCTCCACAGATATGGTTTAAACCTCGCGTGCTGGACCCATTTGAATATTATAAGGAGGTTAAAACCTGTCAGAAAGGGGCTTCCCATACAAAGGGGGGTTCTTATATACTAAATCCCTTTCTGAAGGGTAAACGATTAAACACTCACGTTAGTGTTGAAGTCCACGTCCTTGACTGGTCGTCGAAACTGCATTCGGGTGGCCAGATTCAACCCTGGCTGATAGGAGGTCAGGGGTTCGCTCGTTGACCTTCGTCGCCCTCGGCACGTTACAGGTCTGTGTTGAACTACTGGCTCATCCAGCAGCTTTCGGGAGTTTACCTAAACACCAATATCTAACCCAGGCATGCCAATCCCCTAAGAAATAACACTTGTTAAGACGTGGAATTGCAAATCTGTTTGCATCCCACTCCACTTGTAATAATATTTCGCGAAACTTTTCACGCACGACTCGGATCGCGATTGATGCTTATCAATAGAATTATTTCACCACTTTTCCACTGTTTTTTTCCTTGAAATACATAATAATTACTTCAACACTGGTCAGCTCGAGCCAACAAGCCTTGAACGCTGACAAACCAGCGCAGCTGGCTGGCCAAGATGTTCCTCGGAGAAGTCCTCGACATTGTAGACCGGGAAATCAAAGAAAATACCAACAATTTAAAAACCGAACTAACTCTGGCACGAATCACAAACGTCCCCGTATACAATCCTATTGTAGACCCAAATATACTAGACTCTAGTCAGTATGCTAATTTCAATACAATAATACACAATACAACCCTGTTGTTCAATTATGCGAGTTCAACCAAAACCAATTTTTAATACTCAAATGCGTACAAACAAACACAATATCATAACTTTATGAACAAACAGACAGACCTTTTCTGTTGCTATATATCACTCAAACATTTTCAAATAAACACAATATCATAACTTTATGAACAGACAGACAGACCGTTTCTGCTGCTATATATATATAATCCATACAACACAAACCAGTTAGTTACATGTATGCTACACTTTTGACAAACAACTATGTCCAAGCCTCAATCGCAAGTGTCAAGAAGTTTTCATTCAAAATAAACAATATAAACCAAACTGTAGCACTAACTAATAGTATATCCAAAGGTAATTGGCTTCTGAAAGTATGTAATCACATTAAACACTTGTTAAAGACTAAACATACTCCAAAACAAACAAATTTAACAATTCCAAGTTGTAACATAACCTATGTACGTTGTTATAATATTATACCTAAGCGCTCGCTTAGTTAATATGATTCACTAACCAAAAACTACACATTACACATTAGCCCTGCTATGTACTTTGTAATTTATATAAGCCGAGGCTTTCAACAACTATATAACTAATAATTAAGCCGCTTCGCTTGCTAGCAATGGTTATGCTGTATGAATTTACAAACTATTATAGTTTTGTCGCCGGGTTCACTAGGCTTAACCGCGCTTATAAAGTTATATGTTTATCCACAATACAACATATAATACAATACCTAAAGCTAAAGGAGCTGTGTAAATATCCTTCCAGCTTACATAAACCTATTCATATACACAGTCCGAGTACTGTAGTATGAGAAATAACAAAATATTCTATTTGATCTCGCTTTAGGTTACAAGGTTCCAAACTACCTACCTAAAAGTATAATTCACAAATTATCTTAGGCCAACGGAGCTACTATATCGGTTCGGTTTATATAAACAGAATATATCTTGGTCCGGGGTTATTTAATATCCGATATTAAACAACTTAACCGCGTTATGCTACCAGCAAATTGTTTGTGAAAAGCCCCCCTCTCCACAGATATGGTTTAAACCTCGCGTGCTGGACCCATTTGAATATTATAAGGAGGTTAAAACCTGTCAGAAAGGGGCTTCCCATACAAAGGGGGGTTCTTATATACTAAATCCCTTTCTGAAGGGTAAACGATTAAACACTCACGTTAGTGTTGAAGTCCACGTCCTTGACTGGTCGTCGAAACTGCATTCGGGTGGCCAGATTCAACCCTGGCTGATAGGAGGTCAGGGGTTCGCTCGTTGACCTTCGTCGCCCTCGGCACGTTACAGGTCTGTGTTGAACTACTGGCTCATCCAGCAGCTTTCGGGAGTTTACCTAAACACCAATATCTAACCCAGGCATGCCAATCCCCTAAGAAATAACACTTGTTAAGACGTGGAATTGCAAATCTGTTTGCATCCCACTCCACTTGTAATAATATTTCGCGAAACTTTTCACGCACGACTCGGATCGCGATTGATGCTTATCAATAGAATTATTTCACCACTTTTCCACTGTTTTTTTCCTTGAAATACATAATAATTACTTCAACACTGGTTGAATCCATTTTTACACATATCTCTCTCGAGACCAAGATTGACAGTAAACCGGAAAAAACAACTTTGACATTTCACTTTTTTACAACCAGTGTTGCCATCTCAATAAAATAGAATCTGACACATACTTGCGCGTTCCGAACGCTTTTAAACCGAACAACACTTTTGGTAAAAAACCGTTAAATACTTTTTCTAAGGGGTACCGTGTTTCTATTTGGGTTGTCTGTTTACGCGCGATGGGACTGAAAGAAGTGTGATTGCGGGGAGTAAAATACACTTCTTTTTGCATGGCCAGTATGACTACAAAGGCACAATAGGCTTCATAAAAGTAGGTATAAATTAGTTTTATAGGAAATTGATCGATGAGTTAGTAACAATTTGCCAAAGTACGTATTTTCCATACAATTTGCACAACATGCTTTTGAAAAACAAAAACATATACAGATTTTATTTGTTTCATTCCACGGCTTAAATAAAAGCTTGCCTTTAAAAAGATTTTAATTATATTTTAATTGAAAAATAGCTTTAAAGGCGTTTTGTAACATTCTCAATAAGCTTACAACACTCTGAAGCTTAATAGGGGTACAGGAAATGCGTAAATATCCCTCGGAACATGAAAGCTTTAAGCTGATAAGTCCCAAGAGCCACATACTTGTGCCACTAACATTCCGCATCGCATTAATGTATGATAAATAGTTAACTGACCTCATTTGCATTATACTATACATTATAAATATTTTTCATACTTAATGGGCTGACGCGTCGCCATTACCGTGCCTATTGAAAGGCGTCGATAACAAAATGGATCGCGCTCCCCCTGAAAGCTGGAGAGTCAAAGTAGGTGAGGCGATGATCAGTCTAACCTAATCTAGTTTGGGGACCAATAGATATGTTTTAAAAAGTGGCAAAGAATTTTGTTAATTTTAGTGTTTTGTAAATCACTTTTGTATATTTTTTGGGTTAAATAAATTATATTATTATTATTATTATAGGTGGCAGAGCTGATGCCGGGCTCGACTGTGGAGGTACCACCATCTTACTCGCAAATCCTCCTGAAGTTATTCGGGGGAGAGTAAGAGAACAGCTCTCAGGCAAAACCAGGCGGCACACCATTGCCTAGGACCGATGGATGTCGGTTTATCCATCCCCAATTGCCGAGCCTTATATAAAACAGACTAGTGACGGGCAGCGGCGTCACTGGTGCGAGGGTTTCGTTACCACGCTCAACAACCCGCCTGCCCAGCGTGTTTGAGTATGGGCATTTCTTCCAGGAGGACCGCCAAGAGTGGCGAAATCCTGGAAAGGCCTATGTCCAGCAGTGGACGAAGCAGGCTGATGGATGGATGGATTATTATTATTATATTATTAGTCTGGCCAGACACTTGCGCAAAATCTACGGAAGTCGGTAAAGAAGGGATAACTGATAATATTACTCAAGGTAAATGTATGTATCTTTGATGGATAGAATCCGAAACGAGGAGATCCGTCGAAGATCGAAAGTAACCGACATAGCCTGCAGAATCAGTAAGTTGAAGTGGCAGTGGGCAGGCCATATTTGTCGCCGACATGATGGCCGTTGGGGCCGAAAGGCTTTAGAATGGAGACCACGTACAGCAAAGCGTAGTGTAGGCCAACCTCGTGCCCGCTGGAACGACGGCCTGAAGGACGTTGCGGAGGGCGGCTGGATGAGGAGGATGGAGGACCGACATGAGTGGCGAAATTTGGGAAAAGCCTATGTCCAGCAGTGGACGAACACGGGCTGATGGATAGATGGAAGGAATGTATGCTGGGTCCAGTGCCTGAAATAAATATATTTATTATAATTATTATGCAGGTACATTTTTCAGTCGCGGGTCCACAGGGACCCGCTCATTTGGAAGGCATTCATGGGGCCGAAGCCAACATTGAAGAGGCCTTTGTACTATTTAATCTAAATGTGAGATGGCCGCATCTATAAAGGCCTCTACCTCATTTTGCTAGTAAAAGATTGTTTCTCAATTTCGTTTCTGTTTCCAGAATGTCAGGTGGAGTCAAATCCTCTTCAGTATCAATGCTGTTAGACAGTTTTGCCCAGAACAAAATTTTGACCACCAAAAACACAATAAATATTAAACTATTATTCACGTAAACAATGGTACCAAATCCAGCACTCGACCGTGCATGTACGCGCCGTCCCATAGACAATATAGGTAGGTATAGGTATATGGCCATAAAAATGAATTTGGTTGGTTACGTCCTTTTCCCCGAATGTCCCTCCTTGCCTCAATGTATCGTTTTGTATCAGACAAGGTGTATGGGCTTATCTTAAGCGTACGTGAATATGTCAATATAAACTACTGGAATTTTTACTTTTTTTCAGGCCACAGTGATTACATAATGTCGTAGATATTTTTCATTAAATCATTCAATGTCAAACCGCACATACTCCTTGATGAACAAATTTTCACTACATTCACTCTACTTTGATGTTTATCTTGCCATTCCCAACATGCTACCATACATAACTGTAGAAGGCAATACTCCATTAAATATTGAAAATGTTAACGCACGCATGGAGTAGCTTGGTATCATCACACCAAGTTTAGCTCGGAGTTTTTTATGAACTTTCTGATATACGTAGCTTGGTATCACCACACCAAGTTTAGCTCGGAGTTTTTTATGAACACTCTGATATACCGACCGAAAGTAATCTTCGGTCTGAAAATAAGTCTCTCATGTTTTTTTTTCAGCGTTAGTTATAGTTTTTGTAGGTTAATCGTATTTTTATAGAAAACCAAGGCTTATACATACAGGAAATTATAGAAAATCAGAGAAAATTATATTCAACTGTAACTCAAAGTCTGTATCTAGTGGGAAGAAGGTTTATCTTAGAATGCTGTGTCGGAACAGATGTTACACGGACGACGCTCTCTCGATACTCGTACGTCGTCGGTGCGTTAGGGTTCACGCATTTTTGTTTGGAACTCAATTATTTCCTAAACTAAGGGTGGCCGCGGGTATGATTCCTGAGAAAAGTGGTTCAGTAGGGTCAGTAGAATATGTGGTTTCATTTAATGGTAGCAGTCTATTTACACTCGGTATATAAATAAAGTGTTAGATTTTCCATTTAAAACAATGGTATAGCTATACAATGTGAAATTCAGGTAACAGCCTAAATTCATACTGGAGACTCGGTTAGTGATCAGGAACAAGATTCAAAGATACTTTTGGCGAAATAAAAAAAAATATTTTAGTTCCCTCCCGTTACTGGACTAGTTCAAGTAAAATTCGTCGAAGTGCAGGCACTATTGAGCAAAAAAAAAATGTTTTTTGACTTTCACCTACAGGGTCATTAAACCTTGTTCCTGATGACTCCAGTCTCCAGTATGAATTTAGGTTGTTGACTGAATTTCAGCCTATATAGTTTTTGAAAAATAATTGGAGGTCTCTGCAACGAAAGCTTATTTTGATGGGTCACCTAGTTTGCAATTTATTTTTACTGAAAAAGTATATTTTTATCAGTTTTGTTCAAATAATTATTAAATTAGTGTTCTCAGCATAGCTTTGAGTTTGATCAGTGAACTTACACATGACGTCAAAAATTTCTGGTATTAGACTAACCAGGGTAGGACCTCCTTTTAAGGCTACCGCAATTTCGAATTCTTGCTCATAAAGTTTTATTGCTATCCTATAATATATATCAAACTACTGCATTTTTCAAATATTTATGAAATACCAGCGGGTTAAATGTTTTCAAATTAAAGGAAAATTAGGGCAAGTACGAGTCCGGCTCGTGCACAAAGGGTTCCGTATCAAACATGACAAATAACAACAATATAAAATGTAGATGCCATAGCAACATTGTAAAAAAAACCGGTCAAGTGCGAGTCAGACTCGCATTTCTAGCGTTCCATAATTCAAGAGTTTTGGAAACAGTTTACTGTTTGTAAAATATTGCCCATAATTGCTTATATGATAACTAAAATAAGAAATCAAAAAAAGAGATTTTGATACCGGTATTCGAAATAAAACTGGTGGATGAAAAAATTAATTTTGTCATTTGGCTATCGTGAATTTCTCCCCCGCTATATTTTTCCTGTAATCTTTACGTAATCCTAAATTACCATGATTTTTTCCCAATTTTTTGGTTCATTAGTTTCGGAAATAAGGGAGGGAACATGCATTTTTTTGTGGTTTTTCAAAGATTTCTCAAAATCAGTATTGTATCTAGAATTTGATACCCATATTGCATTTTTAGTTTTTTTTTTTAATTTTTCTTACTCTTGTATTGGAAATATTTTGAACAATTTAAAATTTTTCATTTTTTTTTCACTTTATTGTGTAGGCAAGTCAATGCTCATTTTGAACAAATTTCAAGTTTTTATCTTTAACGGTGCTAAAGTTATGAGGCTGTGACATACGGACGGACGGACGGACAAGTCTCACCATAAAGGTTCCTTTTACCTTTCAGGTACTACGGAACCCTAAAAAAGCCGCTTAAATGATATCGCCTGTCAAATAATTCGACATCCTTTGGGTACAGACTCCAATTTTTTTTATATTTGTTGTTTTAGTTTAGAGTATGTACTCGTATAACAATCTGACCAAAGAAACTTGTGTGTATTACCGAGTTGAAACAATTCGTCCATGGTTGAAACAAATATGTATTTTTGAAAGTTTCTTGTAATATTTTTATTATTTTTATTATTTATCGTGGTAGAGACCGTCATACGTATTCTACGAAAATTTCAACTGACTGCCTATTACAGCTGAATCTGTGGACCCCTGTGACAGATGAACCAACGGAAAGACGGAAAGACGGGCAGACAGACAGACGACGGAGGCTTAGTAATAGGGTCCCGTGTGGCATCCTTTCCTTCAGGTACGGAACCCTAAAAAGTTTGTATTAAAATAAAACTATGTGAAAATAGGATGTTTCGGAGTTTAAAACACAATACTTTTTAGTACTTAATGCAGACTTAAGGTACTATAGCATGGCATCAAAATTTGACAATCTTCCCTTTACTAACGATACTTGTACAAATTATCTTATTTACACTTTAAAGTAACGCTGTTTTATTTAAGAACATTATCATGTCCTATTTGTGTCCCGCTGTTAGTCTCTTTCCCTTTTTTTATTCAATTAACTTAACAAAATAAAGTCTTTGCTTTGGTTTTCATCTAATTTTCCCCATCGCCAAATAACAAAGGTCATTGTTGAAAGCCAGGCTTTATTGCTTAGCTGTAACTAAAATATGCCCCAGTAAACTGCGTCACAGACTGAAATAAAATTCAAACATTCGGTTCTATAAACGGTGGTATTTTCAATTTATTGTACTGATGTTTTCTAGCCTGCGTGTGGTAGTATTAACATAAACAGTTTCGAAAGAGCCTATACAGGATTATGGTGCTAGTCATAAAGTACAAAAGGATCCGTTAAAAGGCTTGCGAAGTGGGAAACACTGCCTAATAAAATGCAGATAAATGTATAAGTTTCAACGCCATCTATACTAATAATAAAGTACTAAAAATTTCGTGGCTGTACATTGAATATTTTTGCGAAATTTTTAATGAGATGGTTTATTATTATTAGTATCGTACTGAGGCCAAAACCACAATTTTTTGAATTTTTGTCTCTCTGTCTGTTTTTTCTGTTTTAAGTCAGGAACCACTCAACGGATTTGGTTTGGTTTTCTTATTATCATCGTTGAAACTCTAGTTAACATACCTAGTATATAGGTAGGCTGTAATAATAAAATAACGCCCGAGCTGAAAACGGGGCAAACATTGAATAAACAAGGACGGAGCCCTATTAAAAAAGGCAATTAATAAATAAAGTGATGGAATAGAATAAAGCTATATGAGCAAAATTAGGTGGTAGAGCTAATGCCGGGCTCGACTGTGGAGGTACCACCATCTTACTCGTAAATCCTCCCGAAGTTATTCGGGGGAGAGTAAGAGGACAGCTCTCAGGCAAAACCAGGCGGCCCACCATTGCCTGGGACCGATGGATGGCGGTATAACCATCCCCAATTGCCGGGCCTTATATAAATCAGACTGGTGATGGGCAGCGGCGTCACTGGTGCAAGGGTTTCGGCACCGCGCTCACCAACCCGCCTGCCCAGCGTGTGTGAGTATGGGCATTTCTTCCAGGAGGACCGCCAAGAGTGGCGAAATCCTGGAAAGGCCTATGTCCAGCAGTGGACGAAACAGGCTGATGGATGGATGGATGGATGGAGCAAAATTTAACAATATTGCAACGTGTGGAAATCGTCAGAATGTTCATGTTGTGCTTCCGTCAAGAAATATATAGCAAGCCCGTGGTTTCAGTTCATTTTTAGGGTTTCTTAACCAAAGGGTAACCATCGGGACCCTTTTACCAAGATTCCGCTGTCCGTCTGTCTGTCCGTCTGTCACCAGGCTTTACCTCATGAACTTTGATAGTTAGACAGTTGAAATTTCCACAGATGATGTATTTCTGTTGCCGATATAATATGAAAAAATACTATTAAAGGTACAAAATTAATTTATTGTTTTTCAAAATAATCTCCCTTGGCGTCTATGCACTTTTTCATTCGATCAAACCAGTTTTGAAAACTTTTGTGCCACTCCCCTGTGGTGACCTCTGAAACGTGTTTTTCATACCCCTCGACAGCCTCTTCTGGTGATGAAAATCGTTGACCGCGTAATTGGTTCTTAATTTTTGGGAACAGAAAAAAGTCACAAGGTGCCAGGTCGGGACTGTATGCAGGATGACTCATGAGTTCTACATTTTTCGTCTTCAAAAAGTCGTTTGTCTGTCTGGCCGTGTGAGAACTAGCATTGTCGTGGTGCAGGATGATACGGCGTTTACGGTTATTTTTACGGAGTTCGTCAATAACTTCCGGCAAACAAATGGTCGTGTACCAGTCACTATTCACGGTACGACGATTCTCTAAAGCAACAGTAGCCACGTGTCCAGTTTTATTAAAAAAAGAAGCAATCATCCGCTTAGATGCACTTTTCACGCGCGCCACTTTGGTTGGTTTCGGCTCATCTTGAAAGACCCATACGCTCGATTGCTGCTTTGTTTTGGGATCGTAGCAATAAATCCATGTTTCGTCACATGTTACTATGTCCCACACCAAATTTGACGCACCTTCGTTGAATCTGGTAAGCATGGCACTGCACCAAGTGACGCGGTCCGTTTTTTGAGCCTCGGTCAAGTTGTGTGGGATCCACCGCGAGCACAGCTTTCTCACACCCAAATGTTTGTGTAGGATTGATTGTATTTGACTCATGCCTATTTCTAAGGATGCGCGAATTTCATGGTAGGTCACATGCCTGTCTGTTTCAATCGATGTTTTTGTTGGTCACAGCGGTGGACGGCCGACCATCGCGAGATTCGTCACTGAGATTGATACGACCACGCTTGAATTCTGCAAACCAGCTATAAACAGTCGTCTTGCATGGTGCTTCATTGCCAAAAGCTGTTTCAAGCCGAGCGATGCTCTGTTGAGCTGTCAAATTACACTTAAAATCGTAGAAAATCATACTACGAAAATTTTCCCGAGTTAAATCCATGTTGATGCAGACACACAATTTTTTGAATGGCGCCACAAGGTAAAAACAAAAGACAATCAGATGAAACAAACTGCATTCTACAGCCAAAGAGTTCTATTTTCAAATGTTGCAATAAATTTTTAAATATTGTTTTTGTATGTGGCCAGTTCCGGAAACTTTTAGTGTTACCTATGTAACAAATACTAAAAAACGGAATAAAACAAATATTAAAGGGGGCTCCCATACAACAAACGTGATTTTTTTGCTCATTTTTGCTCGATATTGATAACGGCAACAGGTAGACGCTTGAAATATTCACAGAATATTTAGTTACATATTCACTTTAAAAATAAATAATTAAATTAAAATAGAATAAATATTTAAGGGGGGCTCCCATGACACGATTTTTTTGCCGTTTTAATAGATAAGGTTACGGAACCCTTCATGCGCGAAACCGACTCACACTTGGCCGGTTTTTGTTCCATTTCGGATATCACAATGGTTTGAACATCACGGCCACTAATCTGGGGCCCGCGGGTTCAAATCCCTTAAGGGCACATTTCGGAAAATATTAGGAAACTCTAACTCATACTGGCGGCTCGGAAAGTGATCAGTAACACGGATCAATAACACTTTTTGCTAATTTCGCAAAATAAAATGTTGACTTCCCATAGTAATTGACTAGGGGCTCGGCTTGCGTTTGATAGGAACACGAAAAGAATCCTTGTTACTGAGCACTTACCGAGTGTTCAGTTAGAATTTGGCTGTATAAATTAAAATCACTTTATATATCTTACTATAAAAAGTGAAAATAACAGATGGTGTATCGTTAACTGTAAGAAAGATTTTTTGGTCAAATATTTTGTTTAGTTGCCAGTCCACAGTGGTTCAATCAGCTGATCGAAATCTTATGTACACAAATAACTGTAAGTAAAAGATCGCGCAAATAAAAACTCTTTTCGGTGGAGAGTGGTCTATTAGCGATACTCAAACGCCTCTTGAATTTTTTTTACGTTTATTTGTTGGACCTTGATTGTTAAATCAATAGAATATCTTAAATGAGATGGTATAATTAGTTGGTTTGTTTATTTTATCAAAAGCTTTAACTAAATTAATACCAAAACAAGGTCAAAGTTAGTACTAAGATCAAATTGAATTAATTAAGAACGTAAAGAAACAAAGTTGAAACTTAGTCAAATTGAAGATATTATAATAGATAACAAATGAGTTCCTTTTTAGGGTTCCGTGGTCTGACAAGGAACCCTTATAGTTTCGCCATGTCTGTCTGTCCGTCTGTCCGCGGCTTAGCTCAGAGACTATTAGCACTAGAAAACTGTAATTTGGCATGGATATAAATATTAATCACGTCGACAAAATGGTAAAATAAAATCTTGAAAATATATTTTTTAATAAATATATTTTATTTAAGGATGTTTTTTTTTCTCGTCTATCCCATAGTGTGGAGTATTGTTAGATAGGTCGTTCAAAAACATTGTGGGTGTGTGAAAATCATTTTTCGATTTAGGGATCCATTGGCGAAGTATTAAGCTTTAAAGTGAAAACTGTAGTTAGAGTGGAGCGTCGCTCCCCCCCTGCTGGCTAAACGGTTGTATATAGAAACGTGGAAAAATTCACAAAAGTAGTATATCCTATATTAAAATTTATTTATCACAGCTAAGTAGGCTTCACAGGTTTACGAGTACAGGTCCAAACTTTTGGTCTCCTCTAATGTATGGGACTAGAAGTTCGGCGCGGTCTGTATTAGTATTAGTATATTTGAGCGGGTTCGTAAGAGAGAGTGAGGCCGACACTCAAGATCACCAGTAGTAGTAATGCTGGTGACCCCGGGTATGTGCATCTCACTCGCTCGCACGACTCGTCCTCGACGGGAAATCAAGTTGCGAACGCGCTAAAATATACCCCAGATAATTAAATACAATTATCATAACTAAAATTTTCAAACGTAATCAAGGGAATTCATTTGTTGTGATAATTATCATTAATTTGGGTAAGTTGTTTCTTTGCATACTTAATACACAAATTAAATCGACTCTTATTCCAAATTCGGACCTTATTTTGGTATTTAATAGTTAAAGTTCTTAATATAAATTCAAAATTCTAATTATGGTACATTCTTATATAAATAAGTAGTAGTAAGATGTAGATTTAGTTATGTAGATTCACTTTATCGGTTATTGTTTTCTTATTCAAATATTTATTTTTTGTCCCACCTGTACATTTTATAAATAATTATTTTTTCACCACCCAAAGGTTGTCGGGAAGAAATTGCTCCTAGTAATAAGCCCGCCTTTATACAATACTGTGTATTCTTTACTTTTCATTCTTTATTTCGTGTGTGTACAATAAAGTGTCTATTCATTCATTCATTCATTCATTTTATTTAAGATATTCTTTAGTTTATTATGTATTTTTTTACTTTTTGTATTCAAGTAGCATCTGAATTAAAGCGGCCCCTTGATTGTGGCTTTGAAGGTCACCAGAAATTATAGCCATCTTAACTGTGGACATTGACCTTTCATAAGCAACTAGACTCACAACCTCGCTCAAAAAGTGTCCGCGATGCATCTTGTCACCGCTACGACGTGACAAGATCGAATGACGATTGCGTACATCTGACATTGCATCTTATGTTAACGATGTACCTAGGTATTGTCTTAATTTGGTTGAAGAATTTTTGCTACTATGCACGTCGCACGTTCGGACGTTTTCTGGCGAACTTTTCTCAGATATTGTGTGTCTAGTTGTTTATGAGAGGTCAATGGCTGTGGACCATAATTTGTGCCTGAAAAATGGTGATAGGGCTACCCGCAGCCATTGCGCTGGGACATAATAATAGTCGCTGAAACGTGGGTTGTGTCTGTAATTTAGATTTCCCAGTCCGTACTTATAAAATCTTCTGACCTAAAAAAACCAGCCAAGTGCGAGTCGGACTCGCGCACGAAGGTACGTAAACCATTATCTATAAAAACGGCATAAAATTATGTCTGTTGTATGGGGGGGCTCCCCTTTGATATTTATTTTATTCTGTTTTTTAGTATTTATAGCGGCAACAGAAATACATCAACTGTGAAAATTTAAACTGTCTCACTATCACGGTTCATGAGATACAGCCTGATGACAGTCGGACGGACAGCGGAGCTTTAGTAATAGGGTCCCGTTGGTGATCCTTTGAGTACGGAACCCTAAAAACAGTATAGCAGAAAAATTAGGGGTATCTTTCGTTTAAATAGCCAAATTCATACTGGAGACTCGGTAAGTGGTCAGAGCCAAGGTTCAATGGCTCCTTCCTTTAAATACACAAAATAAAATTTGGACTTCCTACTAATTGAGTCGAGGTTGTTCTTGAACTTCGTGTTCTTGAACTACTATTATAGAGATACAAAAAATATTTTTCGTACTTCGCAGATAGGGTTATTAAACTTTGGTTCTGACCATCTACCGAGTCTCCAGTATAGGGCTATACCGTGTGTAAAAGCAAAGGCAAGAATCCTTTAAGGGTGTGTTTGTATGATCGGTAAAGATATTATTTTAAATACTGGGATCTCTAAATAAAGTACCGGTACCTCATAATAAGACGATTTTCCTTACTCAAAATACACTAATCGCGTGGACACCCTCACTGGTCGCTGGCCACTCGGATGAGGGGTGCGGGTAGCGGGGTGCAATTAGGTGTGTGGGGAGGCCGGTGAGCTGCGTAGCCATAGCTTAGAAAAATGATGGAGTTTTTGGTGAAAATTTAAGATATTTTTTTTCTCGTAATGACATTAGAATCGTGTATACTTTCATACCCTAAAGGGATTCTTGACTTTGCGTTTACACCCTGTATAAACGAAGGTACTTGTACTCTCTGTTTGTCACTGGCCTGGAGGAGAGTAATAAATTACCTTGAATTATAATTTATAATACATGCATTATCTAGCCCTGTTTACTTGGTCCACAGCATTACGCGACTCGGCACAAGTTTACACAACTTTGATGAGGGTTCAAAATTAATACCCCCCATGGAGACACCCCGATCTGATTCAGTGAACAAGAGGCAGCGATAACCTTGCTTGAGTCACTGGGAGACAGGATCTCATAAATCTTACGAAACAGCTACGAACCCGTGGATATCAGTGATATTTTTTTGCAACATCCGAATCACTGATGCTGCTGTAAGCAAAAATTTCGTTACTATATTTTGACAAGTGTCCATCTCACTAACTAAAAAGACGAGAAAGAAAGGTTTTCTGAAACCCTTTTCTTAGTGCTTCTTTATTCTTTCATATTATAAATTTATTTAATTATACTATAATTACGTGTTGTTAATACAGTTTTGTCATTGACAAAATATGGAGTTTTTAATCTCTGAAATAAAAGATTTTTGTTTTTATTTTATTTATTATTATTAATATAATTCTGAAGCTTTACAATTGAGTTTACTTATTTTAAGCGCAAAATTCACGACTTTATTGATTTTACGCCCAATTACTTATGAAGTAAAAGTTAAAAGTTGAAGTTTTGACGGCGTCGCTAGTGGAGAAATTGGTGATTCATTTGTAGGAAAAGGAGAAGTAATTAATTGTTTTCGTTTCGATCCTTGACTACACAGACAAGCGGTTAAGGCGAGGGTATTCAAAAAACTCTTTCCTGCTCCAACGCTTTCATTTTAGAACTCCCTATACTTCTCAGTGTAAGCAAGCGGTTCAAAAAATCGTTTTCGAGGTGTTTGCCCGCGGCTTAGCCCGCGTTGAATTAGATTTTGTGTACCTACTCCTTTAGAATCTATCAATATTTTTGGACCATTGATTGTATAGTACCTATTTGGCCGAACGATTTTTTAAATTATTGTTTTGATACCCTGGTAAGTATCATCGGCGAGCCGAAGGTGAAGCCGCGTTATTGAACGAAACTTTTTCTTGATCTCTGAATTGAGCCTCTACTGTAGTGTCTTTGGCGAGGTCGAAAGCGAAGTCCTTCCGACCAAAATTGTTCTTGATCTCTCATTTGATCTCCAGTCAAAGTATTTACGGCGCGGCTAAAGGCTGAGCTACGTTTCCGAACTCGTTTTAATAACTGTTTTGATCCCCATTTGCAAAGTTTCAGCCCACGGTTTAGTATAGGTGCAGCGTGTGTAGGAGAATAGACTAAGTACAATATTTAGTCTATGGTAGGAGTCTCACATCACTTTTCTTTGAAAACTTGACACTCCACTGCCATCATATTGAAACTGATTTAAAAGATAAAAGTGGCTTGAGTCCTAATCCAGGCCTAGAACTATATTTGTGCGCAATTTCAACCCAATCAGTTCAGTAGGTATGGAGTGAAAGAGACACACATATTTTTTCTATAGAAACTTTACACCCCGCTGCCTCCCTATGAGAACTGATTTATGAGATAAAAGGCAGCTTTGGTCCTATTCCAGGTCTAGAGCTATATTTGTGCAGTTTCAGCCAATCAGTTCAAAAGTGTGACACTTCACTTTTCTATAGAAACTTGACACTCCATTGCCATCCTATGAGAACTGATTTATGGGATAAAAAGTAGCCTATGTCCTATTCTAGGCCTAGAACTACACTTATGCACAATTTCAGTCCAATCGGTTTGGCAGATACGGCCTGAAAGAGTTACAAACATCCATCCATCCATACATCCAAACTTTCGCATTTATAATATAATAAATAAATAAATATAAGTGGGATAGTGGGATCGGGTGGGATTAGTGGGATAGGTTTTCAATGATTATTTCAACTATTTCACAAATATTTCTCCCATTATTGGGCCCACATGACATTATAATTTTCAGGTGTTTTGCCGATTTAGTCCTTCTGCCAACTGAGTATTCTGATAGAAACCCAAAAAACTAGATAATACTAAATCATTTCACTTGATATATTTTTCATTTCAAAACAATACTTGCACAATAAATGAAACAGTTTTTTTGGCTGAAAATATCTACATGTTTCAGAATTATTTCAATGTGATCAATCAAGTTAAATAAATTGCTTCAAAAGTCCCATAACAATTTGAATAGGCATGTATCATTTATCATTTTAAATCCATGTTTTCGTGTCCCGGAAATTGATTTAAAAACAAGCATTGTATGGTAAAACACGAATTCGAAGAAATCAATCCTACTCCAACGTTTTCATTTTACAATTGTCTATCCTGCTCAATGAATATTGGCTGCTCAGAAAACTTGCAATTTCGAGGGGATAATATTATTTTCTGTAAAAAAAACATTTTTTTAATCTAAATATTTTTCTTGGTAGTTGTTTCTTATTGATCTTCTTAGTATTAAAATGCACTCTAGTACGATTTAGATATTTTTATTGTACATTAGCCATCGAGCATTCTTTGGCATGTGGTGACGTCATCTAAAAATAACACTCTTACTCTATGTCTAGTTAGCGCGTTAATGGCCCAGCAAAGCCATTTTATGTAAAATAAAATCTATCCTCCTTCCAGTTTTACGCTGTTTCTTTACGTTTATCGTCACTCTTCGAAACGAAAGAATGAAAAGTAACCATTTTCAAAAACTCAAAACGATATTCCGGTAAAAATGTATTCAATCGACACCTTATTTTTATAATATTCGTTGGCTAGACAGGCGTCATTACATTACATTTAAAATATTTTTATTTTAATATAGGCACGTTTTGTGTACCTATTTAATCATTGCTCTCAATTGTTCCACAACATGCAACTTTGGTAACAAGCCTTTTAGTGATAGACAAAATAAAACGGTGACGAGATTACTAAAAAGCTGCCCTGTACTCTGAAATAATTCATGTCCATCTTTCCGGAGTTTGTTGGAGCTGTTCAACTATCAGTTTTTATTATTTATCAGATTTTATAAATAGTCAGTCTTTAATTAATCATAATTAATCCATTTATTTCAGGCTACAATTTAAAACCCATAATTTGTTAGTAACAATAGTTCTTAATATAATATTATTAATTCAAATAAATAACTAAAATACAATTTGGACTGCTTTGGTGCAGCATAGAATAGCGACTCAGGTAGCTCAGTCCAGCCTGGTCCCAATGGTGGACAGGAGGGTATTCAGGTAGGATAATAAATTAAAAAACAACTTTAAGCCTACGTAAAATATATGCAAATGCTTTTATCAAGAGCTGCCACTTCTACGTACTACGTAAAGTGGAAATTGTGCATTTGGAAATTTAGTTTTATTGCCGGAATAGTACTAGTAATAGTGAAAATTGGTCAAGTCTGGGTGAAGTATCCTAGATATAGTACAAACTCGTAGATTGACTACTAATGATTTCAGTAGTTAAAGCCAGCTTTTGACTTGGCGGCTTTGAGGATCAGAGAGATTAAACTTTGATTAAGCTCAACTTCGTAGAACTTATTGGATACAATGAAAGTAGGTATAATTTAATTAGAGAATAATTTGAAATGTTATGTAAAAATTATTTTCTCAAAAATACATTGTATTTTTACTATTACATACTGTAAAGACCTACCAGAAAATACTTCATCCTGGCGAGCTATTTAAAAGAGTCCAGGAAATCTGAATAACTGTCCAGAAAATTCGTATGAAAATTCATTACATATGTTTTCTTTTTAAAACTATCCTTGAAACTAAGGAGTTTGGCAATCATAAGGTTTTAAGCGGCCAATATACAAAGAAAAATAAAATGAATTACAATTTCATGTTTAGAATGTAGAAATTTTTGCTATATTTTATATAACTGCAATAACAATAACAAAAATATTTTTTTTATTGATTTTATAGGTTTATTTAAAACCATTGAATTTTCTCGTTATTTTTTTTTCTTAGTTCTTAGCATTCCTAGATGGCGTTGTCCATGAAGAAGGCTGCATGGCGGTAAATACCTTTGCCCAAATGGCAATAATTAAAAAAAGTTGCGTAAAAGTGGGAATTTATATTGAATTATATTATACTTAGTTGAAAGTGTTTGATGCAAATAAATTACAAAATGAGTTCAGAAGCGGGCTTTAATATAGAATTAACTCCACTGATGCTTTGCTGAAGAAATCAATAACAATAAGTTAATAATATGACTAATCGCCTAAATACGAGCAAGTAAGTAACTCTTAATATTTCCTAGTAAGTTTATTTTATTAGATATAACTCATTATCATGAAAACATGAAAATGTCTCGTTTTATTTTTGAGAAAAGGACTATACTTGCTTCGACCATTAAATCCTGGCCTCGTATATAAAAGACTTCAGCCTACGGGCTTGGACTTTTAACTTACTCGTCCAGGATAGCTTATTTCCTGGTCTTAGCAGTAATGTAATATTGCGTTACAAAATGAATTATTAATAATATTAACACAAGTATTTATTTTTATTTCTTAAAATATTTAAAATATGGAAAATGAGAAAAAGTAAAAGTAATGCTATAAAGTAGATAAGTTTATTACGACTCTGATCATTGTACAAATGCAATGCGTATTAATTTTATTATTTGTCTGTTATTATTACATCCAAATCAAAGTTTGGCATGCTATATAGTGCCTTTTTCCTATGAATTTCAGGGACTTTTCAGTTCAACCAGTAACGGGATTTATTTACCCATTACTTCTCTAAAAATACAGGTAGATTACCGCGTCTTTTCGTACAATAATTTACTATTCGCCTTTTCGGCGGCGTAAAGACATTGTTAAATTGTTGAATAAAATTCCTTAACCTTTTAATACCTACTGCCCCGTGTTGTGTCAGACACTAGGCACTACGTGGAATGTTCAATTACAGATATTTCAACCCACGAAATCCGTTTGTAGTTGTGCGTCTATACGTGTCCCTCGAGAGCGCTGCAGAACTCACCACACACAGAAAACCCGCTTACCTCTACGTACAGGTCACTACTACAATCGTAGGCTAATAGGCTTCGTGAGATAAAAAAATCTATAACCTACGTTATATTCCCGCCTCGTGATTCTCTCTAACCTTCTTCAATCAGCCGCTGATTATTGGTCAAAGAGAGTGGTAGCGTTGGCGAGGGCATTATAAGTAAGTTACTTTGTTTAGTTACCATGATTTCTTTTTTAGGGTTCCGTACCCAAAGGGTAACCAACGGGACCCTATAACTAAGACTCCGCTATCCTTCTGTCTGTCCGTCTGTCAAAACGCTGTATCTCATGAACTGTGACAGTTAGACAGTTGAAATTTTCGCAGATGGTGTATTTCTGTTGCCGCTATTAAAACAAATACTGAAAAACAGAATGAAATAAATGTTAAAGGGGGCTCACATACAACAAACGTGATTTTTTTGCTCGTTTTTGCTCGATATTGATAAAGGCAACAGGTAGACGCTTGAAATATTCACAGAATATTTAGTTATTATTCAGTTTAAAAATAAATACCTATTTAAATTAAAATAAAATTAATATTTAAGGGGGGCTCCCATACAACAGACATGATTTTTTTGCCATTTTTACGGTACGATAAGATGGTATGAAACCCTTTGTGCGCGAGTCCGACTCGCATTTGGCCGGTTTTTTAAATGTTTTTTTTTTGCTATTTTCAGTTGCAAGTCAAATGGATCATCCCAGTGACTTTAGTATTACACGGGCGATGTCAAAGCATAATTCAAATGAATTTGTCTCCAAAGAGGAAATTATACCGAAGCCAAATACTATGTCCAAACTCTTCTGAAATGGTTGGAAGAAGATGGCGAGTTAGACTGTAAGAGATTTTTGATAATTTAGTTGCGCCCTTAGTGTCCCTTAGGTATAGCTAAGTATAAACGCTAGATCTTGCATTTAGTTAGTTAATAACACGTTCTAAAAGAAAAAACCGGCCACTGGCCGTGTTATATATAAGGTCCTACAATTCAAAGTGAAAAACATGTAAGAGATGATAGAGTATCCCAAATATCCCCTTATACCGAAAAAATTTTTTTTCGCAAACTCTTTTTTCAATTTTTCATAAAAATGTGGTCAGCTGATTGACTTAGTACTGGGAAATAAAAAAAAACATTTGACCAAAAAATTTTTTTTTCAACTAGATCGTGCTCAGTTGACGAAACATTATTTACCCTAGAATTATTTTCACTTATTATTGTGAGACCTTATATATTATACCAACCATTTCGAGCTACTTTCGATCCCTATAAGTCATTTATTGTTGGACTATTGTTGATCTATTAAAAACCGCGCAAGTACCCAAACTCAAAAATTTCATACTCGAGTTATTCACGTCTAAAAATCACAATTTTTATCATTGACTGACTGACTGACTGACTCACTCACTAAGAAACTTAAAATTTCAGATGATGGTAAAGGCTTGTTTACATGTGAACGAGTTTAGTAGTGAGTTAACTGGCGTACCTAGCGAGTTTAGCGACTGGCCCCATTTGGACAGTGAAAACGAGTTCAGTAGTAATTTACCAGTTAAGCTGCGCGAATAGAATCGTTTTCTATTTTTGGACGGTTATAAGTATGGAGAACCTCCTCCCGCGCACTTTCCGCACCTCCGGCAACTTTACTCGCGCAATCAGTCGTTTGGGTTTTGTTCTTTCGAAATTAATTTAATTTTCAATATCTGCTGCGAGCACAAATACTATTTCTTTTATGATTTCACGAAGTTTATAACGAACTTCTTCTTCACAGGCATGTGACAACTGACAACCATAACTTGACAGCAAATGTAACTTGGAACTAAATCTATCCCACGATTGTTTGGACGGTACTTACTACTTGACTATAAAACGACTTAACCTGCCCTCTGTCTTCTGTTCTTAACTCGTCCAAATGTAAAGAGAGTACACAAAAGAAAAATTCTGAAAATTGCTTATATTTAGGTATTCCGGAATATGTTCTCACTGCGAAATCCATCGGTTTGGAATACTCTAAATATCATTATTAGAGTGCATTACAAACTAGAAAAGATAAATTAGAAACAAATGTAAAGACAACAACTTGAAAACATTCCTCGGGCCAGAATTCGAACCTGCGACCTCTTGTTATCGAGGCAAGCACGCTACTAATTGCGCCACCAAGTTACTTACCTAGATCGTTTAATTTTCCCACCAGACTTGTACACCGAATATTTTGTAACTATTTGATCTAACCAGCTTGTAAGGCACATACTGAACGCTCACAAGGACGTTATGTGATTTCACGCCTAGTTCTTAAGAACTAAAAACTCTGTTCGCAAATAGTATGTATGAACTTATAATAAAATCTCTTTGGCCATACCATTTATATCTGGCTGGTTTTGGTATTATAAGAAGTTTAAATTTTAAAAAAGATAATTCCAAATTCAAATTAGGTAAAATGTGTGATTTTCATTTGTTTTTCTTACTGTTAAGATGAGTGAATCTAATGAAGAAATTCGATATATTTTAAAATTTTACAACAAAAAATGTAAAAATGCAACGCAAGCCGCGAAAAAAATTCGTGATGTTTATGGACCTAGTGCAGTGTCTGTGAGAATAGCACAAATTTGGTTTAAGCGTTTTCAATCCGGAAATTTCGATGTCAAAGATGCACCTCGCTCTGGGCGCCCTGTTATGGATAAAATGGATGCCATTTTTGAAAAAGTGGAGCAAGATCGGCATATCAGTAATTACGATGTAGCTAAAGAACTGGGGATTGACCTTAAAACAGTTTTGGCGCATTGGAAAAAAGCTGGGTACACAAAAAAGTTGAAAGAATTTAATGAACCGTGTACTCATTTGTGATTCTTTATTACGACGTAATGAAACCGAACCATTTATTAAAAACCTGATAACTGGTGATGAAAAGTGGATCACGTACGACAAGAACGTGCGACAAAGGTCGTGGTCAAAGGCTGGTCAGGCTTCACAGACTTTGGTGAAACCCGGGTTATCTCACAACAAGGTAATGCTGTGTGTGTGGTGGGATTAGAAGGGAATTATTCATTATGAGCTGTTACCGCCAGGCAGGACCATCGATTCTGAACTCTACTGCGAACAACTGATGATATTAAAGCAAGAAGTTGTGAAAAAGCGGCCGGAATTAGTCAGCAGAAGGGGTGTGGTTTTTCATTATGATAACGCTAGACCTCACACATCTTTAGCCACTCAGGAAAAATTAAGAGAGTTTGGCTGGGACGTATTAATGCATCCGCCGTATAGTCCTGACCTTGCACCTTCAGATTTCCACTTGTTTCGGTCTCTTCAGAATTCTTTAGGCAGTGTCAGGTTAACATCATGAGAGGACTGCCAAAACCACTTGTCGCGGTTTTTTGATCAGAAGCCCCAGAATTTCTATAGCAATGGAATCATGTCCCTACCTACAAGATGGCAAATTGTTATCGAACAAAATGGCAACTACATACTTTAGTTAAATGTAAATAAACTTTATTAAAAAATGTTTTGAATTTTCATATAAAATGCGAAGAAACTTTTTCCCCAACCTATATAAACAAATGGCGCTGTCGTCGCTTCAATATGTGTTGCTTCAGACAGTTAAGAAACTCACAATTCTCATTAACTGAGATTATGTTTACATCAAGAGGTCGCGGGTTCGAATCTGGCCCGGGGAAGTTTTTCAAATTCTTGTCTTTACATTTGCTTCTAATTTATCTTTTCTAGTTTGTAATGCACTCTAATAATAATATTTATAGTATTCCAAAATTAGGTGGTAGAGCTAATGCCGGGCTCGACTGTGGAGGTACCACCATCTTACTCGGAAATCCTCCCGAAGTTATTCGGGGGAGAGTAAGAGGACAGCTCTCAGGCAAAAAACCAGGCGACCCACCATTGCCTGGGACCGACGGATGGCGGTATATCCATCCCCAATTGCCGGGCCTTATATAAATCAGACTGGTGACGGGCAGCGGCGTCACTGGTGCAAGGGTTTCGGCACCACGCTCACCAACCCGCCTGCCCAGCGTGTGTGAGTATGGGCATTTCTTCCAGAAGGACCGCCAAGAGTGGTGAACTCCTGGAAAGGCCTATGTCCAGCAGTGGACGAAACAGGCTGATGGATGGATTCCAAAATATATATATTATAATTATTGCTTAACTATTTTAAAGACTGGCCTAAATTATCCTTGTTTTAGTTTGGAAAATAGCCGTCGCGATTTCTTTGCTTGAATTTTAATTGATTAACAATTTATTTTCTTGAATTTTGTTACAACTGGGAATATATTTTAAACCGATTTAGTCAACTATTTGGAATTATTACAGCTATATTCTTACCAGGAAACTTAGCGATTGATAATTAAAAAAAATTAATACTTACCCCTTTTTCTTGTTGTACGCAGATTCTATTTTGGCGTCTCTGAGTTTAGTTTGGGCACAATATTATATACCATAGGGAAGCAAAGATGTAAATTTAATACTCATTAAATTTAAAAATAAATACATATGGTATATTTAATGCACCAGTTAAGAAAAAGAACATAAAATCTACTGCAGCTAATACAAAATTAAACTTCCAACAGAAAGGTTTACTTCCTTTATTCCCTTTGCGAAGAATACATACAGCAGGCCTCTCAAAGGGCCCTTATGAATCCAAAACAATGTACGAAGTTCTCATCCATTCATAATCTTTCCCTCTCCTCACGTTTTCAACTTGTAACATTTTTTTTTCGAGTAATGTGCCTATTATGTGTGGAATATGTTATGGTTGAATGTTGGAAAATGGTAGCATAGGGGAAACCTGGTTCTAATAATAATATAAGTTTGACTTTTCATAACCATTACGTTGAAAGTAGTGAACTAGCCCTTTTTACAAGCTTTTATTTAATTTATATGTTATAATTATTATGTTTGTATGTATAGATCAAACTTTAAACCAGTTAACAGGTTCAACAATCAACTAATTGAGCTTAAATTTTGTATACGCGTTTTGTTTTGGTAACAGCACGATGATTTAAATTACGTCATTCTAAATATAAAATGGCGGACACGACAAGTGGCAATTTATTATTCTGTACTAACTGCCTTGAAATGGGAATAAAAAGGATTTGATGAGGAGAATACGTTAAGCCAAGTGACACCATTCTACATCCAATATGGTTGACCCCCCAAAATGACGGAATGAATTTTCTTAACCACCTCCATGACATGGGTATCAAATGAAAGGGTTGGCCAAGCAGAATACGTGACGTCATTTTGATTTTACCTATCGGTTAAACTAATTTAGTATTTCATGTTGAATATTTGTTTATAAAAAGGCTTTTTATTTATTATTTTATTCAGTTATGCAAGTAACTTCTTGATATTTAAGGTTTGGATCAAATGACGCAACGTTTATTTTATTTGTATTTTTTATGTTGACAGGTTAAATTATAAAAGTAGGGTGGGTTTTGTAAGCGCGCTGTTCATACAAAATAAAGCCTAGTTAAATGGGTATTATTGTTATGACAATATTAAATACAAAACCCTGAGACAAAGCGATTGTCTCAATTGCGAGTGGTGTGTTGTCGTCCATTGAAGAGTTTCAGGGTCAAAGTGATCGTAGTGACAATTTTGAAGTAAATAAAAACATACATATTAATTCGTTATAAAATGATACGAGTATTGAGAAGAACCTAAGCAATACGTTGTACGCTCACTTAGCCGCGTATCCTCGTTCCGTTTGCAACTTTTCACTATTTTCCTAATCCCCAGTGAGTTCTGCGGTATTCTCTGTGTGACTTAGAGCTATAAGAAATGGGTTTCCGTGATTCAGATGGACTTAGCTTCTCTAAGTAACAAGTCTTTTGTCTTAATTCTACTCTAAGGAGAAATTAACTTTGAAATCGTCGTAAAATGTAGGTTACGTTTTGTTTATGTTTGTGTGTGCATGATCTATTTTACAAGTAGGACAATATGAATTATTATTATTGTTCCTCTATTGTTCTTCTTTTGCAATAAAACACTCACATTCATTTAAAAAAGGAAGAAAAAAGAAAGTTTTACACCACATTAAAATACACATAAAATCAAAAATCTATTCACACTTAACATGAAATACAATTATGTTTTACAGTATACCAACACCAACATAGGTAAAGCCTGACCTGTGGGTGGGTGCCGGTTTATAGCTTTCGGAAGTTTTATACATAGTTTAGTTGTTTATCTGCAAGTTGCAGCGGTGACAGTAGTATAAACAATATTATGTAAGTTATTATAATAATAATAATAATTACCTTAGAAATTACATTAGTTACATTGATTAAAAACTACATAAAATATACAACATATTTACTTGAGAGGGTGTCAGCGGTGATTCCGTGTGTGGGTTGTCAAAGAGCAGGCAACATTCGTACACCCATATTTTAACGACAATTTTCCGTCTGAGCATTTAGTCAAAGTTATTTGATAAAGTTTCAAGTATCTAATGGTTATATTGGACCGTTGTGTGCATTCTCTTTCGCTAGCATCAAATAATATATATTAAACATACAGACATATACTCAAACCAGTATCCCAGAGGGGAGGCACAGACTACAGATTTCCATCTGCTACGATCCTGACACACCTCTTTTAATTCTTCTACATCCATCAATCTAGTCATACAAGCTCTTTTATTCCGGGTACTTTTACCTTTGCCCTTCTTCAGTATGTCGCCTATTTGGTCGGCATACGTCCTTCTAGGGCGGCCCGGTCGAGACTTATCTTCCACTTGTGCAGCATAAATTTCTTTCGTCACTCTGTCACTCTACTTCAATTAATTCTCTCTATATGCCCAAACAATATTTGCATATAATAATAGGTACCTATTTATTATTTTACGATATTATTCTTTTTAGTTAGAATTTCAAACAGTGGATGCTTTTTAAAACTGTTTTTACGCGTAGTCGTAATTTCAAAGTTAAAAAAAGAGAGGCAGAATTCTCAAAGTCCGTAAGTCCATTTTTAACCTTAGAATACCACCCATATAATCTCAGAATGTTTTTACGACAGAAGTCTAACGAAAAATGGTATTTTGAGTCTTATTTTAACATATCGCCACGGGACTTATTCGGTGGCTCGAGCTCTTGTAACAAACTTCAATATCTAATATTTTTAAACACCACTTTGGGACTAAGAGACTATTAGAATCCGAGTATTTAAATAACAGTTTACCTAAAACTGTGTTTGACTTTTAAATTAAATGCTATTGCCGCCTTCTGATTTGAAGGGGAAAATCAAAATCAGAGCGTGGCAACACTGTTAAAAGATCTAGATTGAAAGTCCACCTCCCTGCTGGTGTACCAAGCGTAGACTGTGACTTGCATCTTGGGAACACCTCTCTGACAACACCCCTGTTATAATAACTTGCATCAAATATTTAAATGATGGAAGTTGATAGTTGAGATTGTTGGCACTTGGTGGAATTTATCAAACATTGTTGTGATAAAAACAGTTGTACTTTTCCACAGATATTATTCAATACTACACTACTCAACCGGTTTCACTATTTAAGCATCATCAGGGGCTTTTAAATTAACTTAAATACATATTTTAAACAATGTTTGTATTGCTTGATGTCCGTGCAATAAACGATATAAATAACTTGCGGGTAGATTGACACGCAAGACAGAAAAACCTAAGGTTTAATGTTTACTGAATTCACCGTTTTGTTGAAGATTGCTGATAATGTGTTTGACATTTAGCATTTTGACTAAACGTTGCAAAAAACCGGGTGGTTGGGTAGTGTAGTATTAAGGAGATATGTGAATTTTTCAACGGTCACTGTTACTCCATGCGGAACGACCCGCAGTGCGAGAGGGACGGATTTCGGAAAACAATGCAAAATGTTGGTTTTAAATTAATATAAAATTAACTAAAATAGCGTGCCCAGTAAAATAACTGCCCAGCGTGTGTGAGTATGGGCATTTCTTCCAGGAGGACCGCCAAGAGTGGCGAAATCTTGGAAAGGCCTATGTCCAGCAGTGGACGAAACAGGCTGATGGATGGATGGATGGAACTAAAATAGTGATCAAAATTTCACATTCACAAAATTTAGATATTGTTAAAATCTATCTAATAAAATATCGTCCAGGTCTATATGTTATTCCTATTTCGCATACTATGAAGAAAAGTGAAGAAGAAGATATATACAGGTAGCTTCCCCACGCCCCGCTAGTTTAAACAATTAATTAATTATTACATTTTTATAGATTTGATTGATACAAGCATACAGGCAGCTGAAGTTTGTTACTGCAGTACGGGCGGAGCCGTAGCTGTGGGGAAAAGGGCTATTTATTATTTATAAATTATGAAGCGATTTTAAGTCTGGCTCCATAGTAGAATTTTTATTCAACGAGTGTTATCTATCACCAGTTCTGATTTTCAAAAGTACTTAAATTTCGCTGAGTATACTCGAAGGTATACAAAACAGACAGGTATAAAATCATAAAATAGTATTTTTAAAATAAAATTTTGTCCCTGCACGATTCCCTAAAAAACCTTTCTTTTCATCGGTGAACTAAAAAGGTATCCTTTTGTCCTGATTTCGAATTTGCTCTAGCGTAGTTTTCTTAATGAGGAGGTGCAGCCGAAGGGATGGGTATTGAATAAAATCGTAAACTCATTTATTTTCCAGTTTTGTAATGGTAGCTATATTTTCTGTCATCAAAGTTTATATTTGTCATCAACTTGTATAATTCTCAGATAAATTAAATATATCTACAGGATAGAATTAACAAAATAATGTCAATTAATATCTAAAATAAAACACGGATTATCAGTATTATCATTGTTCATTCCTTAAATAAAAACTTTATCTTACGGTCGCCAGTTGAACAGAATCTTACCACATTACGTCTTTTATTGTATTTGAATGACAAAAAATCACTTTTATAGAATTTTGTAAATTCCTTTATTTCATTCTTATGTTTTCTTTTTATTATCTGACATTCAAATTTACTTATTTCAAATTCAAAAATATGACAAATATATCATATACAATTATTTACAAAACTATTTCTTGGAATGAGTTCTGAAAATTCATAAAACGCCTTGGACGCTTGCCTGTCCAGGTCATAAACTGCCCACCGTTCTTGAATCTCAAAAATTATGGGACCAGCTTCTTTGCGAACTGATCCAGAATCATCTTCTGGACACTACTTCCAATCTTGCAGACCGTGCTCGTCTTCTCGCTAGCGTGAACCTGAACTCTGGCTTCACGCTATTCCCTCTGCCCATAATAGGCACTCTTTTGGACAAGACAACTTTTAGTCTTGCTGCCTGTCTATGACCTGGCACATAGACTCATGAAAGTCATCCTTGTCGCTGTAGTACGAGCGTTGACTAACTGGGTCATCATGGTCTCTCATGTCAGCGCAGCGCTGGCCGTTTGTCCCGCCATGACGTCATTTGGAGGGCCTTTGCCACTGTCAATGTGCCGGCTATTTTAGAGCCAAACGGTATCGCACGTGGCGACGGCAAGAGGCCCAACGGAATGACGCTCATATGATGGTCGTTCTCTGGTGTGGGATCCGGCTACACGCTCACCGCGTCTCACGTCCGTCCAGTCGACCTGTAACTGCTATCACGGTTGGTGCAGCGGCGGCAACGTTTTGCCCGTGGGGGCTTGATGGTGGGCAACTCTACAAACAACTAGTATCGCGTCTGGTGGATGCCTCAGGGGACCCATGAGCTGAGCCAACCTCGGGCAACGCATCAGCAGCCTTGCCATCCAACGAGTTAATGCCGCCATTGTCTTTGGTACCCTGCCCGGCGACAAGGACGTGACCTAAATAAAGTTTTTCATTTGGTTTGTTTGTATAATTTTATAGTTTTTTATTTTTATATGAATTTTAATGAAACTATGATAGGAACAAAATTTCTATATTTTTAAACACTTGGCTATTTATCCATCGCAAGGAGAAAACAAATTAAACTTTAATGAATTAATTTTAATGAATAAAAAAGATAAAGAATTATCGTATATTTTGTACGAGTTAGGTCATCCATGAGTCCACATCGATAATGTGCTAGTATTGCACAATATGCTGATGACATCAATTTTTTTTTTTTTAGTAGTAGTAATAGACGTTTAATTCCATAAGAAATTACACGAATTATAAAAATAATTCTGCCAAACTGCATTACAGTTTGTGGGCAGAAAAAACCCTCTGTTAAACTTAATTAAACTTATGAAATCTATGTACTATAATTTTACACATTTAATATGATTTTAAACATATACATAATCTTACACTGTAACAGTTCTGCTTAGATTTAGATACATCTTTGTAATAAAAGTGACTTCAACTTTGTTTTAAAAATTGATCGAGTTAGATTGCATTCTGAGAGATCAACAGGTAAGGCGTTAAATATTTTAGGTATTAAGTATTTGTCAGTTCTTTGACCATAATAATTATTGAATTTGCTAGTTTGTAAGGTTTTTCTGGCTAATTTTCTGGTGGGATATTTGTACTTTATAGGGTTTTTGTACTTATTTTGTGAACCATAAGTTTTATTTGCCAATAAAAATGTTACTTTTTCATGTACTGGAAGTATTTTACATATATGAAATAGTTTACTATAATTATGTTTACATTTAATTTTAGTGTTCTTATCTACCAACAACTTGAGAAATCTAATTTGTAAATATTTAATTTCATCTAGGTATGTCTTAAAGGTACGACCATAGCTAGATAAGCCGTACGATATCAGTGATTCCACCAGACTATGGTAAATAGCAAACAATAACGGTCTATTGGCAATCTTATGCAAATAATAAAATTTACCTAAAATACATCTTAATTTTTTACAAACATCTTTTATGTGGGATTTCCAGTTCATGCTCTTATCAATTGTTATACCTAGGTATTTGTACTTATCCACAAACTCCAAACCATCACATTGACAATCACGGTTCATATTGTGTAAACAATCATATGTATGTCCTATAATTTTGTATGTCCTATAATTCATTATAATGTCCTATAATTAAATGTAGGTATATCCAACATTCACAAATTTATGAATCCATCACATTAGGAATATAGTAAGATTAATGAGAGAAAAGTCATGAGCAAAGTAGGTACAACGTGTGAAATTGAAAGGTAGCGCTTGACTGCGCTACCCTAGAAGGACATACGCCGATCAAATTGATGAGATACTGAAGAAGCGCAAATAAAATCGGAAGCAACCAAAATAAAAGACCTTACGATTGATGGATGTGGAAGGAGCGAAAGAGGTGTGTCAGAATAGTAGCAGATGGTGATGTGTGGTATGCGCTTACTTACCTCTCTGGAATACGGTGTTAGTTAATATGTATGTTATAACGCCAACGATAAGTATTCCATATAGCGCCTAATAAATACCTTCCCTATTTAGTTGGCCTAGTATTAAATAAATTACTCTTAATTAGTTAATTTTGAAGGTTCAGGTGGTCACTTTTAAGCATAAGAAAAATTGAATTAAAAATTTTTTTTACGGTTTACGATATCGCGTCCCTTCTCTGTTTATGACACCTCTACAAAATATTTTCCTCCTTTTTTCTTTTATGGTAGGTACATTACTTTTTTTTTTAACCACTTACAGTTTTTTAATGGCGAAAACATGTTCAGTTTTAAAGTTACGATTGTGGTTTTTGCAACTTAAGTACTACAGGTATAAAATAAAGTAACAATAAGTGTTTTGTAGAACCACACAAAACACTTATTGTTACTTTATTTTATACCAGTAGTACTTAAGTTGCAAAAACCCGCCCTGTGGCTCGCGTGGCCTACAGGAAACAATTTTTTTCAGAAGCAATCATTATACGCCCTCTCACTCTCTATCAATTTAATATACCAACAAATTTAATATATAAACAAACTGACAAGCAATAAGGATGAAGTCCGTAAAACTAAACTAATCTAACTCAAAGCGTGTGTGAAAAGATCTAATTAGGACAGGTGCTAGAACCACCAGGCTGCCCCTAGTGTATTTAACTTTATTTAATGCAGAAACTAACCCCTTTTTTTCACAGATACTAACTTATAACTAGCAAATATTAGTTCATAGTAATATTACTCTACCTCAGAAAAATCCTACCTACTTTCTAATAGGTAGATTCTCCCGCGCCGCGCGCGGTTAGCGCGCTCCCCCGCACGCACTGCGCCTCCCTGTCTATACACCATGCAATTTTAATTGACGAGTTGTGTGTACCAATTTTCAAGTTAATTGACCCAAAGAATAAAAAGTGCCCCCCATTTAACCCTCTTAGGAGGGGAATTTTTAAAAACCCTTTCTTAGTGGATACCTACTCTTCACAAAGAACACACCCTCAAAACTTCATGTCTCTAGGACCTTTAGGCTGTGCGTTGATATCTCAGTCAGTCAGGACTTGAATTTTATATACCTATACATATAAGGTGACTTTTATTTATGCAGCCAAACTCATATTGGAGGCTTGGTAAGTGATCAGTAACACGGATCGATAATACTTTTTGCTAATTTTGCAAAATGAAATCTTGACGTTACATAGTAATTTACTTGGGGCTGGGCTTGCGTTTGTAAGGAACACGAAAAGAATAATTTACGAATTGCATAAAAAAGGTCATCGAACCTTGTTACTGAGCACTTACCGAGTCTTCAATAAGAAGTAAGCTGTTTAATTTAAAGTCACTTTTTATAGAACAATGAAACGGAAAAGCAGAAAAGATACAGATTAAATATAATTATCCCGTTTTACACATAATACGACAAAGAGACACACACACGCAGATGTTCTTTTGGAATTTTAGGGGGAGAGGCCCAGGTAGCCCGAAGATCGTGTTATGGGCTCAAGCAGTTCCAGAATCTATCTCCAAATATGCGTTTAAAGGAAAACAGCGTAGTAGCAATGCTCCAATATTTTTAAACTTTACTGCGTCAGCTGACGGTCTTTCCACCGCTACCCGCGCAGCTGATTGTTGTTTTCGTACTTTTAATTATTTAAAGAATCACTTAGTTAAATTTCATGCGGCGTACTATACATTTATTTTAGGTGTTTTGTAAACAAGTTCATGCGAGCAGCTGACGCATCATCCTCCTTCCACGATGCAGCTGACGGTTTTTTTTTAGCTTACTATGGTGTCAACTATCTGTGAGAAAAGTTTCAGCTGGCATACTATTACTTTTTTTTACCACATTCGCAACCTCTCACACCCACACCCAGCGCTGCTTGAGCAGCTGACGGTCGATTCACATATTAGTCATGTCAGATTTACGATCGATGTCAACATCAGCCGGCTTCGTGACCGGCTTACTATGACTTTTGTATTTGCAACGGTACTTCCCGGACTAGGAGTAGTATTTGGACTTGGTATTTCTTTTCTGCGATTTAAATTTTTTTAAATGATTTTATTAAATTTTTAACTGTTTTCTAATTTATTTTTTACCGATGTTTTTTTACATTGAATATTGGCTGCTATTAACCTGCAAAATATCTAAATGCCGAGTCTTTGACTATTTTGTTTTCGAGTTAATAGTTAAAATGTAACAGTTTTTTTTTAATTTCATAATATGGCTATATGAAGGCTTTAATTTTAGTTTTAGTGCTGTCAAAATAAAATTTTCTTTATTCCAAATTTGATCTTTAGTGTCAACAATAGAAGCTATATTAGATTGAAAAATTTTAAGTTTTGACAGCTCTAAAACTAAAATTAAAGCATTGAGAATCGTATTTATTGTATGTATGTATTATTTTAAAAATAAATTATATTCTTTTCTATCTATACCTAACTAGGAAACTTGTGTGTTAGGAAACTAAAATGAAAAAAGTAAACTGAAAGTGTGTCCATCAATAAATCCTTCAGTACAAATAAAAAACTTGGTAATGTGGCTACTGCCTGACAAAACTTAGGTAATCCAATTATTAGTACTAACTTTCAGGACTTGTTTCCTCCCAAAAAATTCTTGTCTTCCTGTATCCCGAGGCTCTATATAATTAATTTATTTCATAATACAAAGTCGTTTAAAATAAATATCAGTAGAATAAATACATTATGACAATAAAAAGAAACACTAGGTCCCACTCTGAAGGCTTTAATTTTAGTTTTAATGCTGTCAAAACAAAATTTTCTCCGTTCCAAAATAGTATTTTAGTGTTAAAAACAGAAGCTATATTACTTTGGAAAATTTCAAGTTCTGACATAAGAACTACTATTTCCTCAGCAATAGTTTATATGGTCAGCACAGCGGTTTGGACTGTGCGTTGTATGCTTGTCGTCTATTACTCAGGACAAAGTCTTTTATTTAAGCGCTTTTCTATGAGGTACCTATTTCTCATTGTCTCTTGCTAGACAACCTTCAAAAATTTTTTCATGAGATCACGATGTTTCGTGAAAATAGAAAACATTAATATGAGGTGACTTTAATTTATGCAGCCAAATTCTTTTTTTTTTTTTTATTTTTTTTTTTTATTTTTTTTTTTAAATCTTTATTTAAAGGGTTTGGTCACGTAGTGACCATGTCACCCTAATTGTACACATATACAAACTTAACTAAACAACAACACTTCTTACTTTAATCCCGATTTCTTACTGAAGACTCGGTAAGTGCTCAACAAAGTTCTATGACCCTTTTTGTGAAATTCGTAAATTATTCTTCGTGTTCCTTACAAACGCAAGCCAGCCCCGAGTCAATTACTATGGGAGGTCAAGATTTTATTTTGCGAAATTAAATGTTATCGATCCATATTACTGATCACTAACCAAGCCTCCAGTATGAGTTTGACTGTATAAATTAAAGTTACTTTATTTATAAATATGTACTAAATCTTAAATAGTTGCTACGACTAACTCAGGGTTTGAATGTGACTAAGTCCGATATTTAGGATGTTTGTTATATTTACATTTTTTCAACACTTCCACTGACTTTACACAAATTTGATAAATATACACATGTTGGATAGTGTGCTTATTAACAAGAACAATAAAAAAAAATACATTAAATAAAATTTCATGGAAATCAAGTCAATAAAGTTTTCGTCGTACACAATGTATGGCTCTTGTAAATGTTGACAAAGAATATTTAAAAAAAAAACATACCTAGTGTGGGGCACACAATTTTCAAATAATATGTTCAAAAGTTAATACTTGCGGATGTTGCAAGAACATCTATATTTTATTGTCATTAATTCCTTATATATTTATTAAAGCCCATGTCCAGCAGTGGATGAAATAAGCTGATGCATGGATGGATGGATTTCTACATGCATAAACAGCATTTTGTTTAATAAATACTAATATTATATCCATAAGACCCTCGAGAATGCCGATAAGGCGTAACTGTTTGGGAATTATGAAATTTGTGAGGCAGTACATGTGCTTAATTCAGCCAATATGTACAAAACATGATTTTATCGAAGATTTTGCGAATTTTCCTTGAAGCTCAGACGAATTAATTACTTACATACTCGTCAAATTGTAGCGTCATGACATGAGCCGTGTTAGATTCGTGTAGCGGATAAAATAGTTATCACGAGGGCTATAACTGCTGGTGACCTTGAAAGCCTTAAGGGCGTTTTTAATTCAGATGTTACTTTAGTAAAAAAATTACAAAAATACATAATAAACTACAGAATATCTAAAATGATGTGATTAGTATTTTGAATTTTTATGAAAAACTTTAACTGAATGAATACCAAAATAAAGATGCAATTTATTTAATCAAATATGCAAAGAATCAACTTCAAACTTAGTCAAACTAATAAGTTATTATTATTGTTATTATTTATTTCCATAATTTGTATAACTTTACAGCATAAACTAAAGCGCTATACAAATTCAATAAAATTTTACATAAAATACTGATTCATAACAAGATGTTACACAAATAAAGAATAACTAAAAATAAACACTATGTAGGTTAAATATAAAATATATATATAAAAGATAATATACTAAAAAAAGAGTTTCTTTGATTATTTTTGAAGAATTTTAGCGCGTTCGCAACTTGATTCCCCGTCGAGCGCAGACAGAGATATCAATACGGGAAAAGTCATGTGAGAGAGTGATACGCGCGCACCCGGAATCACCAGCAGTAATTTTCGCCTTTAAGGCATTGCGTTTTTTTGAGGCACCCCTAAAAGCAGGCAATGACCTATAACTGAATAAAATAACTATGACCATAAAAAATATCGCTTAGAGAGATGTTTGTGCAAGCATCTCAAAGATTATTACTTACATAGAAGAGCAGTTTAAATTTATTCTGAAAGCATCCTAAGTGTAAGTAGCTATATGAAAATTGTTTACGATACCGTTATAATTTTGTTTATACCTATTTTGTATGGAAATTTCTTCAAATCGGCTTAAACGTGACGCACGTCTTTCTAGACTGGGAGTATAACTACAACAAATAGGTCACACTTTTAGAGTGAGAACATAAAAGTAAAGGTAGGCCGCTATTTTGTATGGGTTTCAAACTATCCAATGTCACCATTTCAGGGTGCTAAGAATTACACCGCAGTGATGGATAGCACTAACGAGGGCCAATGTAAGTGTTATCATTTTTAAATGCCTCCCAATATACCAATATAAAAGGCGTTCTTTTATATAATACTAGCTTTTGCCCGCGGCTCCGCCCGCGTGTTATGCAGTTTGACGACATGCTTTTTTCCGGGATAAAAAGTAGCCTATGTATTAAGTTAGGGTATAAGCTATATTCATTCTAAATTTCATCCAAATCCGTTTAGCCGTTTCATCATGAAAGAGACATACACACACACAAAGACAAACTTTCGCATTTATAATATTAGTGTGATGATTATGTGTGATGTAGAGGTACCACCATCTTACTCGCAAATCCTCCCGAAGTTATTCGAGGGAGAGTTAGAGAACAGCTCTCAGGCAAAACCAGGCGGCCCACCATTGCCTGGGACCGATGGATGGCGGTTCATCCATCCCCAATTGCCGAGCCTTACATAAACCGAACTGGTGACGGGCAGCGGCGTCACTGGTGCAAGGGTTTCGGCACCGCACTCACCAACCCGCCTGCCCAGCGTGAGTGAGTATGGGCATTTTTTCCAGGAGGGCCGCCAAGAGTGGTGAAATCCTGGAAAGGCCTATGTCCAGCAGTGGACGAAACAGGCTGAGGGATGGATGGATGGATACTAGCCTTTGCTATTTAATCTCTGCTCCGTATCACCTTGGTTATTTTATCAACAACCCTTACAGCCTATATGTTGACCAAGGTCACAACAATTTCAATAAAGAAACCGCATCCAAATCAGTTGAGCAGTTTTTGAGTTAAAACGGAATAAACATACAAAAGACAAAAAATCTAAAAATGGTAGTTTTGGCTTCAGTACAATACCAAAAACACATTTTATTTAAAAAATTATAAGTACTAAATGTACTGACACGACCTTTTTACTACTTTATTATTACCACTATAGATATTGTGTTTGCGTAAAATTATACCCAACAAAAGCATGAAATAAATTTTTTGCTATATTTTAAATGTGATGAATTGGTTTCGCTTATTTTTTTGGATCTACTTACTGCTTAGGAAAAGAAACAAATATATTTCAAAAATAAAAAATAGCATGTATATCCAGATAGCAACATAGATAACAAATGATTAGTCACGCGAGATTTATTTACTGACTAAGGTGTTTAACAGCAAAAAACAAAAATAAACGAATTCATAACAATAGTAGGAAATAAAAATCATAAACATAGGACCCACAGACACAAGCAAGCTCATTTAAGCTCCGGGGGTTCCATTAAAGACTATATTTTTTCAGATTTTTTCCTATATTTGTAGTATAAGACGGTATTACTTGCAAAATTTCATAGTTCTAGGTCAACGGAAAATACCCTATAAATTTTGGTTCCCTTGAGAGGGTCGAAATATACGTTTTTTGCAGCGTAAACAGCCGTATCTTTTTTTTCACGTTAACTTAGAAGTTTGATTTTTTCACAGCTTCAAGCGACTGTAGACCTGAGTATGTGGTTTTAATTTCAACTCGATACTCTCACGCGTTCCCGAGATAAAGGGTCTTGACAGAGACACAGACGGACGGACGGATGGACAGATAGAAGGACAACAAAAAGATCCTATTAGGGCTCTGTTTTTTCCTCTTGAGGTACGGAACCTTAAAAACGAAAGCTAAACAGATTTCTGATCTACAGCTGATCTTTACTAGCCTCTTTTTGAGCTGGAATTAAAAGAAAATTAAATTAAATGTAACAACTTTAACGACATACACCCTTGAAATTATAATTTCTTGGGTTAAATTTTATCGAGGAAATCACAAAATGGCCGCCGTCGTCGTAGTCTAGCGGTGCAAACACTTCGATTCTCAACCACTAATCCGGAGATCATGGGTTGAAATCGGTCTGCCTGCTTCGGAAGACACGTTCTGTTGTTGGCTCACAGATTATGTATGGCATATTAGGAAAAAATGTTACTAGCCGTCCAACACAAAAACACCAATGAGAAATAATTTATTGGCTTTTGATGGAGGCGATTATAGGTTGGTATATTCACCTATTTGTCTTAGACGGGTAATACAAGTGCGAAACAGAAGATTGGAAGATTGGAGGGTTTTTAGCTATGCTGAGTCAACTACTTACCTGATTAATGTAAATCTCACAGACATGTTTTTTAAGATCTTTATCTTTCTTTTGTAAAGACAGTAACTAACCTAATTGGACACATTTCTCTCGATAGGTTTTATTTTTGAAAATGATGCCGTTTGAAGTGATAAATACGTTTTTTATCTTAGCGGCTTGAGTTTTATATCTGAAATTACTGTTATAGAAAGAAAACAGAGTTTATTTTCGAATGTAAAGCCATAAAATATCTGCACCAAATACTTTTTCGTAAAATTTAGAAAAACCTCGAAAATTCACTGATTATTCGTGCCGGCAGTGCGCGAAACGAGCGTTCTAATGTAGACTTTCTGAAAACCTAGTGAAGTTCAAAATCACTTAGTAATATTATCGTGCACCATGGGCCAAGCCTTCATATTAGGAAAATATCTCTGACACTTATGTCGCGACAATGTATTGTAAATAAAAACCATTTTGAAAATGGTTGTCTTTCACCATGAAGAAAGAATCACCAAACCCTGTAACTCATATTCATGTTAATAACCTGTGAGTTGTAACATGTCCAATCTGATAAAGCATATAGCAGATAGAAGATCAGATCCTCCGTTTTTAGGGTTCCGTACCTGAAGAGTTCCAAACCTTTAGACCTTTCAACCTTAGGACTTTAGGACCCTTTTACGAAGCATCCGCTGTCTATCTGTCCATTTGTCACAAAGATGTACAGCTGCAATGGGTAGCCAATTGAAATTTTCATAGATTACGTGTTACTGCGGCCTCTACCAAGGCAAATAAAATAAAAAAACCAGGGGTTACCATACAAAAAACCCTAAAATATAGCGTTTTTTCAACATTCTTTGTTTCAACTCTATCTTAAAATTTCAAACTTGTTCAGATTCTTTAACATACTCGAAAGTAAAACAACAAATAATAAATATTGGGGTTCCGTACTCAGAGGACGCTGAATTGTTTGTCAGACGTTATCATTTTAGCAGCTTGTGTTTTGTCCCCTTGATGTTGCTAATGGCATCTATATTATTGCATTGTGACCATCCATTCATCCATCAGCCCGTGTTCGTCCACTGCTGGATATAGGCTTTTCCCAAATTTCACCACTCATGTGTCGGTCCTCCGTCATCCTCATCCAGCCGCCCCCCACAACGTCTTTCAGGTCGTCGGTCCAGCGGGCACGAGGTCGGCCTACACTACGCTTTGCTGCACGTGGTCTCGATTCTAAAGCCTTTCGGCCCCAACGGCCATCATGTCGGCGACAAATATGGCCTACCCACTGCCACTTCAACTTACTGATTCTGCAGGCTATGTCAGTTATTTTCGATCTCCGACGGATCTCCCCGTTTCGGATTCTATCCATCAGAGATACCCCAAGACCTTAAATCGGTGGATTTGATTTGAAATGGTGATTGTATTGTGTGGTGGTATGGAACTAGGACTTTGCCAAATGGTTACCAGTGTTTTTACGACATGGAGCTCCGGGACTATCATCGGTATAGAAGATAGTGACAACGTACGTGGTAAATGAAAGGCCTTCCACATCGACAGCTTGATAGATTGCTCTTGCATTTCCCCTCGAGTGACATTGTTTGTGTTAGGCACTACAATGTGTCATTTACGCATTTGTGATTTCTTTTACGTAGGTATTTAAGGATTTCACGCAAAGGGTCCATACCTACCGAGTCTACAGTATGAATTTGGCTGTAAACACGAAAGTCACCGTAAACAGGTTGAAAATTAACCCCCTATCTTTATTGAAATCTATGAATCAAAACCAGTAATAGAAAACAAAAACGAAAAAAAATAATATTTTTCCTATCTTTTTTTGGTTCCCAAATTTCGAATGAATGGCCAAACTATGCGACGAGACATGGGACTAACAATAGACAGGAAAATTCCCGGCGGTAAATAATGCACATAAGGCTGTAACTTTGGCTTCGTAAAACGTCGTCTTTGGCCGAGTTCCGAATGGCGCTGACAGCACTAAAAGTACATCTGTCATCGGAGTATTAGCTTCTTTTGACGGTCGATATCTTTTTAGGGCTCCGTACCTCAAAAGTTTTTGCCCAGCAGTTAGGAAGGACCAATCTGACGAAGCTGGAGACATCTGAGAATAGAACTGTTACCTCTAGGCCAGAAATCCTCGCCGAAATCGAGAAATTTTATGGGCTCCTATATTCTTCACACGCTCCCAAGCCAACTGCTCGCGATGAAGACGACAAACGTGCACCTCTGGTCCGCCACTACACCGATGAACTCCCGGATGTCGAAATGGGTGAGATTAGGATAGCTCTTGAACAGCTGAAAAACAACAAGGCGCCGGGCGTGGACGGCATCACAACTGAACTACTGAAAGCTGGAGGTAACCCTATACTCGGACAGCTACAGGACTTCTTTAATGCCGCCATTCGCACAGGTACTACGCCAAAGGAGTGGAGCAGGAGTCTGGTCATTTTGTTCTTCAAAAAAGGGGACAAAATCCTACTTAAGAACTATAGACCAATTGCGCTCCTGAGCCACACCTACAAGCTGTTCTCAAGAGTTATCACGAATCGTCTCGCCCAACAGGCTGGGTTTCGAAAAGGCTACAGCACCGTGGACCAAATTCACACGCTAAGGCAGGTTATACAGAAAACTCAAGAGTATAATCAGCCCTTATGTCTAGCGTTTGTGGACTACGAGAAAGCCTTCGACTCCATCGAAACTTGGTCTGTTCTGCAGTCCTTACAGCGTTGCTAAGTTGACTGGCGTTACGTGGAGTTGTTTAAGTGTCTGTATGACTCCGCTACGATGTCCGTCCAATTACAGGGTGTACAAACAAGACCGATACATCTTCAGCGCGGCGTGAGACAGGGAGATGTTATTTCTCCAAAAATGTTTACCGCCGCGCTGGAGGACGTCTTTAAAACACTAGACTGGAATGGACGAGGCATAAACGTAAACGGAGAGTACATTTCACATCTTCGCTTTGCCGATGACATCGTCATAATGGCGGAATCGCTGCAGGAACTAGAGGAAATGATGCGCGGCCTTGGCGATTCTTCGAGACGAGTGGGCCTGCGGATGAATTTTGGACGTCATCCAAGGGCCAATAACCGTCGACAATGTTAGCATCGAAGTTGTTCAAAAATATGTTTATCTGGGTCAAGCCATACAGCTGGATAAAAACAACTTCGACGCCGAGGCTGACAGAAGAATATGCTTGGGTTGGGCAGCATTCGGAAAGTTACGTCACATATTTACGTCGTCAATACCGCAGTGCTTAAAGGCTAAGGTGTTCAACCAGTGCGTCCTTCCTGTGATGACGTATGGCGCTGAGACGTGGTCTCTTACAAAGGGTCTGATCCACCGGTTTAAGGTCGCTCAGCGAGCTATGGAGCGGGCTATGCTTGGGGTATCTCTGATGGATAGAATCCGAAATGAGGAGATCCGTCGGAGATCTAAAGTAACCGACATAGCCTGCAGAATCAGTAAGTTGAAGTGGCAGTGGGCAGGCCATATTTGTCGCCGACATGATGGCCGTTGGGGCCGAAAGGCTTTAGAATGGAGACCACGTACAGCAAAGCGTAGTGTAGGACGACCTCGTGCCCGCTGGACTGACGACCTGAAGGACGTTGCGGGGGGCGGCTGGATGAGGAGGACGGAGGACCGACATGAGTGGCGAAATTTGGGAAAGGCCTATGTCCAGCAGTGGACGAACACGGGCTGATGGATGGATGGATGGATGTACCTCAAAAGAATAAAAACCGGCCAAGTGCGAGTCGGACTTGCACACGAAGGGTTCCGTACCATTATCTATAAAAATGGCAAAAAAATCATGTCTGTTGTTTGGGAGCCCCACTTATATATTTATAAACTCAAACTCAAACTCAAACTCAATTTATTAATAAATAAAATTATTTACAGGTCAATTGTTAGGTCAGGTTATATGATATGACATTCGTTATTTTATTACAATAAATTATACTTGTCAATTACCGTTGTCAATATCGAGCAAAAACGAGCAATAAAATCACGTTTATTGTATGGAAGCCACCTGTTATATTTATTTTATTCTGTTTTTTAATACTTGTTGTTATAGCAGCAACAGAAATACGTCATCTGTGAAAATTTCAACTGTTTATCTATCACGGTTCATGAGATACAGCCTGGTGACAGACGGACAGACAGATGGACAGCGGAGTCTTAGTAATAGGGTCCCGTTGGTTACCCTTTGGGTACGGAATCCTAAAAACGGAGCCCTTATACGGTCACTTTGTTGTCCGTCTGTCTGTCAAGACTCTTTATCTCGGGAACACGTGTAGATATCAAGTTGAAAATAAAACCATATAGGTACTTAAGTCTACAGTCCTTTGAAGCTGTGAAAAAATCAAACTTTTTAAATAACGTGAAAAAAGATACGGCTTTTAATGCCTCAAAAAACTTTTATTTTGATACTCTCAAGGAATCAGAACTATGAAATTTGGCAAGTAATAACGTCTTGTACTACAAGTATGGGGAGAATTAAATCATAAAAAATATAGTCTTTGATGGAGCCCTCGGTGAGCGAGTCCGACTCGCACTTGTCCGGTTTTTTCAATATGAATCATGACAAAAGTAACAAAACATGTTTATATGATCTCCTTAGCTACATTTTAATTTTGCTAGGGGGTTAATTTTCTACAATACAATTTGCCTATTTTTCACGGTGTTTGTAACCTTTAATTCATCGGTTTGAATTATAACTTACAGGAGGCAAGAACTCTATTGTAACTGCTAATATGACAAAGCCTGACAGTAGGTAATCATCATGACATTTGAGAATGTTAATTTCCAGTTTCCGAGATTTGTGATCAATATGCTGTAATGCCCTTATTAATTAAGATTAATGATGCTATTATAGGAGACACATTAACAGCGAATGGCATAACTAGATAAGGAACATTTCCAGTCAAGTAGTTTTCATCGAAACTAACTCTTTAGACGATAGGTAACCAGATACTAGTTTTTTGTTCTCTTTACAAAATTAGTTTGATTAGTTTTTGTTAAAAATATCAGAATTCCGTCTATATAGGGCGCGCTCGCTAATAAAAGATAACTCGAAACAATATATTTCTATGATACAGGTTCATAAGATGATGCAACTCTTCTCTTGACGTTTGGTCCAAAATTTGCAAACCTATTTATAAACTATGCCAATCTCAGAATACATTAAAGATGCCAATCGATAGATCTTATTAGCCATGTCAACTTTTACTATGATATAAAAAATATCTAATAGAGCCAACAAAAGAGACGGTGATAAGAATGTAAAATAGATGTAAAGTGTTTTGTATTTTAATGAAATTTGGCACGTTTTGTTTCGGGGGGGGGGGGACATTCATTGAAACAATAATGTGAATTGTGAAAGAAACCTCTGTATCACTGTATTATAATATTGTTAAGTATGATAGTTTTAAGCACTGGAACCAATAGCACATAGTTAATAATATCAAAACAAAAACCTTACATATTTTTTCAACATTCATATCACCGCATCTTTTTTTCCACGGTTAGATTTTTTTGGTGTCATAGTAATAGTTACTACTAACAATAGGTACTATCGATTGGCAAAGGTTTCAATCGTGGGCAATAGGTTGAAAAAATTTTTGCCAATTCAGTGTGGGTGGATTCGTAGGCATGAGACCAATTTGCCATTAACATTAAAATCATTATTAATGTATTAAACGGTACAGCTTCTCATGACGTCATGCCGAAACACGATGAGTCGTTTGGCGGCATGGTTTCGTCATGAGGGTGGTAACAAACCACAGCCGAAACTTACTACAAGTTAAAGTGATTTGTCAGTTAGTTGAGTCTGTCTAAAACGCGCCAGGCAATAAGATCAATCGGTGGTTGTATCCCAGTTTAAACAATTTGGAGAGACTCCCTTTGTACCCGAAACATGTTCATTCCTTGAGCTACAAATGGTTTAAGCTATGATAAAATAAAATTTCTATATTTTAAACACTTGGCGATTTATCCAGATAACAAATTAACGCAATTACCCGGTTTACGAGAGGTCCCGGGTTCGAAACCAGTCCAAACCAACAAGTACAGATTTACTTTTCTGTTTTTTTTTTAATCCGCAATGGTATATTGTTAATTCACAAATTATTTGATTTCGTCTATTTATAATTTCCCGAAACCGTTTTAAACTTAATAAACACAATTAATTTTAGAAGCTCTCTCGGGAATCTCAGAAAGCTAACGTTGCAGAGACATTTTAATAATGATCCACATCCACAAGCATGTCGTCTTAAACGAGCTTGTTTTGTTGGAGAAGAGGTACTATGCTTCTTTAAAAGGCGTCTGTTGAACTTTCGTCTCCATCGTAGATTTAACACAGATGCTTCCATTGGCGTAGTGTACTTCACTTTTAGCGTAATCCTGTAAAGTAGTGCCAATTATATTGTGTGAAGAAAGAACTAAATTAAAATGTTTATATATTGGATGGATTTGATTGCTGGAATATCATCTGCAATAAATTAAGAATTTGTGTCTTCGTCAGGATTGTGATCTCTTCCACATTCGACAGGATTTTGTATAATAAAGAAAAAAGACTGACAAATATTTAATTTTAATTGATTAAAAAATGTTTTGTCATGGAACATTTTTAGCCCCCTGAAAAACAAAGAGAGATTATTCGTTTTACATGTGCATGTGTATATAAGAGTATATATGTTTGTGCGGGACCCTGTAACCTAACCTTAAGATTATATATGTAAGTATACTTGGATATTTTAAAATTTAATTTAATATACGTTACGTAGTTTTTGTGTAAGCGTGTCTTTTTTCCATTTATTATCATTTTGCTGGAAAAGATCTCTGCTTAGTGATAAGTTCGCCGATGTACATTCAATTTCTAAGTGCAAATGTAATAACATTTATGTATAATGTATATTAAGTAATAAGTATAATAAAGTATAAGGATTTGATTCATATGGCGAAGTACATTTTTGTGATAGATTTTAGATTTACATTATGATCAATTGATTGGGCTAGATTTAAAGTGACTCGAGCAGTGGTGATTAAACAAGTCGAAGTGAAAAGGCGTTTTGAGATAATTTATTGCGTATTCTGGGTCATTTCGTGTGGGAGTATGTCGGGAGCTGGCCGGGATTTATATTAGTGGGGGGTGAGGGGATGAATACTTCGACTTGTTTTATCACCACTGCTCGAGTCTCTTTAAATCTAGCCTAATCAATTGATCATAATGCAAATCTAAAATCTATCACAAAAATGTACTTCGCCATATTAAAAAAAAATGGTTTTTGCCACAGTACAATACTCATAACCCATTTCATTTAAAATTTCGCGAAAATTTTTTAATGTACAGATCCGACTTTATTACCTATACTTTATTATTAGTATAGCAGATATAAATAGATTGATATTTACTTGAATATATACATATACATATAGACATAAATATTGTAGGTGGTTGAGTAAAATAAATCTGAATACTCGTATAAGTGAGTTTAAGAGAATAGGTTCCGATTGCATTCATCTATGTTACTCCATGCGGAAAGACCCGTGGTGCGAGAGGGACGAATTCTGGAAAAAAATCAAAATGACGACTTATATCACGATTTTTTTTATTTAAAAAAATACTCAAGTTTATATCAAATATTTGTTCGTTCATAGTTTAATAAAGTTTATACATACATATCTTAATTCATAAATAATATAATATGATTTTGCTCAAATAATGTTAAAACTCGACATAAAACCATTTTTTGGAGTCATCTTTGAAATTTTATAATTCAATGTTGGGATTACGTCTGAAGATTCTGTTTCGATAAGGGTGTGCATTATATTCTTGACAGAAGTCCAATTTTTTTTCAAATATCTAATATTGCTAGATTCTTCAAACAAGGAAGAATAAATTATAGTTTTTCGGAACCTATCCTCATAAGGTCCTAAAAATTATCTCTGCTGCAAAAACAATCAATTGAAATGCAAATAAATACTATAAATACGCCTATGTTCGGATATTTTGTTAGTTTCAAACTTATCAGGGGCTTACTTTTGTACAGGACAATAATAGCCTATTATTCAAACTAAAGAATATCAGTATAAAAAGGAAATATCTTATAATTGAAACAATAGGGAAATACGATATGAGGATGAATAATATACGTACGTCATACATTAAATCAATAGATGAATGGGGAGAATTAGGTATGATTAATCATTAATTTGTTATTCAATTTTGTGCTTACGTATCCCTAATCCTATTACATCGTGATCCCTTTCAGCAATATCAAATTACCTATGGGAAAATTCATTATCATCATTGCTCGGATAATAGATGTAGGTACGTATGATGAGGAAAAATTGTTTGATTCATGCATCAACCAATCGGTTGAATTCTTAGACCAGTTAAATTGTCTAAGGTTGAACTATTACTGTGCCTACAAAAATATTTTTTGTCATTACTTTTTACAACAAAAAAGTTTTTCTTGAATTTATCAAATAAATTAAATGAACTAAGAAAATCATACGTGTACGTCACACAATTCTACAACGTGTCAAGGAGTGAAGTAGTGTCCCACAGAACCATAAAACTGGATCGTTAGCTCGGAGTGTTGGAACAACCTTCGTAGCACCACCGCCTCTTGTTGCAGGGCATTAGAATACAAGTGATGGTGGGTATCCGTCTAATTATACGAATGCAAAATTGTGATACTTAACAAATTTCGTTCTTTGTTTTGTCTTTCTTTTGAGACGTACAGAAGGTACAGTTCTTTACTAGTATTTTGTCCAATGGTGACATATTTAAGGTGAAACCGATGGGTACAAAGTGCACAATTTAACTTTGGTTTCCTTGTTTAGAAGTTCAAAATATTATGGTCTGTGGCAATTGACGACAATAGTTCAGTATAAGTTATCTTTTTAAAGCAGCAGCTTGAAATTTAATGCATAATTACTCATGATCTTCTCAAAACTAAGTCAAAATTCTGTTTTTAGTTTGTTTGGACAAGATCATGAACAACTGTGCATTGTATTTCGAACAGTTGCTTTATAAACCTATGCACTTTACAGCGAGCGGGCTTTTTATTTTGTCTTTCGACCTAAACTAACTAACTAAAGAGACTAATCCTTATTTAAGGTGTTCTGTGGGAGCATCAAAGCTACGCAGAGATAAAATCTTTGCTTAGCTGAAGCAAAATAAGAAAAAAATATTAGTCATATTATTTAAGTGGTGTTAGAATAAATTGAATCAATGACAGCGCAACAACGCGGTGTTATAATATATAATATAAAATTTTGCGATACTGACAAATAAAATAGGTACTTAATACAACGTAGGACCCGCTTTAGGTAAACGCAACAGCTGTAGCTGATCAGGAGTTAACGTACCTAGATTAAAATGACGGAGAAGCACAATAGTTTTATAACAAAGTGACCTGCTTTTTTGTTTAGTGCCTCCTATACTATAAGGTCTTCATTTCTATCGACTGAGATATTTTCAAATGTCATACATTTTTAGTGAATTACAATGCGACATTCCTCTCACTCAACTTCAAAGTCCCTGCAATAAGCAGCGACAATAAAAGCTGAGCGTTCACGCTCCGCGACTAAATTAACCGAGAGATTTACTAAAGGAAAGGAATTTCGCCATTGAAGCTTTCTTTAAAAGCAAGACGGAACCCATTGGTCCGGAATAATTAAGTATAATTACTAGCTTGGTGTTTTGTTTGGTTGAATCAGTTTTTGTGGCGCTCGCTCGTCTGAATTAATTAAGGCAATATTTTTTCAGCTAATGAAAAACAAAGCGCGCTCTGGACTAAAGCTAATTTAGGGGAAAACTTACACTGGTTGGACTTGAGTTTTTTTGTGAGACAACTTTAAAGCTAATTTGGACAAAGTAGGTACTGATATAGTTTGTGTACGGTAATATTGTTTTTTTTTGGGTCTTACTGTAAGACTCTTACAATTTAATAAGGCATCGAGTGAGAATTATTTACTTTTACTGTATTTTATTAAAATTGTTAGATATTCAAGTTCTTTATTATCAATGGTTTGTCTTTTTATAATAACCGGCTAGTTTATTTACTTTAACCTAAAATAAATAATACAGGTGACATGTTTATATATATTTACCGTAATCGATTTTCCGCTTCGGAATAAGATTTTTATAAAAAGTTGAATTAATACGCAGTTTTTTTTTCATAATTTATGGCGAGACTGCTGTGACTGCTATGACCCAATTTTCCTATCTCAAGTTTTATCCGCAGTGTAAAACGTGTGCAAAAGAAGTAATTGAACAAACACAATATTTCATTTTTAGGGTTCCGTACCCAAAGGGTAACCAACGGGACCCTATTACCAGAGAATATAAAGTATTACTACGTACTATCTAAGACTCCGTTTTCCGTTTGTCTGTCCGCCTGTCACTAGGCTGTATCTCATGAACTATGATAGCTAGAAAGTTGAATTTGTTGAAGTTGCCGCTATAACAAAAAATACTTCTTCTTATCGTGTGGGCTGCAAGGCCTATCGGCCCGACAAGCCCTGGTTTTAGAGTTTTTAAACCGCCTTACGGCCTCTGACGTGGTTTATGTAAAGACCACTCTACTAGAAAGTGGCCGGGACCAACGGTTTAAAGTGCCTTCCGAAGCACGGAATCATCAGGTGATTCAAGCCTGCAATGTCCTAACCAAACTAAGAACAATCCACAAAGTGACTTTCCACTATGTGTGTTCCCCGCGGGAATTGAACCCACGACCTCCGGTTTGAGAGCCCAAGGCTCTCACCACTAGACCACGGAGGTAGTTTACATTATATTAATCAATGTTTTGTGCTTTCATGCCACTTTATGGAATACCTGGACTAATCTAAGAACTTTTATTACTTGCATATATTATTAAAATGTAGTGTCTAGTCTCTGGCGAATTTAATTTTACTTTCAATATAGGGCATGTTACATGTAATTTTTTTAATGCGCCTCAGATTAAAGTACAATTTGGGAAAACTATTTATCCAAAAAATATTTTTTTTGCGTCTTTTTGTCATTATTATTCACGATTCAACAAAATACAACATACTATAACCACAAAAACGTATCGCAAATATTTAAAATATTTTTTCATTCATTTAAGATAAACAATTTGTTGCTTTTAATTTGATATAATGGCGGTCCTTGATTCCAAGACACATTACACTACCCTTAGATCTAAAGAAAAAGTTGATTCAGGGAATGGCCACTAAGCATCAAATAAAGTAAAAACATGCCTAAGTCACTCCTTACTCGGTGACTCCTTTAAACCAAAAATACTCTAGAAGACTTTTCAAGATACACTAAAGTAATATGGTCTTTAGTGATACTTTACACTTCCTAGATTTGTTTTCCTAAATTTGATTTAGATTTGTTTTTACTACTTACTTTACTTTATTAGGCTCAAATAATCCTAATTCGCAACAAAATGTAGATATTCTACACACAAATTTCACTGTTCTGACTCTTATGTCAGGTAAAACCCGCCTGGTTTTATGTTTATATTCTGTACCGTGCCATTAAAACCGACTTAAAACTAATGCTATGACAGACTTCAAACAAAATGGTCTTTACCTCCCTAAATAAGGCTAAGCTGGATCTATCATGTACTTGGTCGATCTTAAGTCGGTTTTAGATAAAACAAAGTAAGATCATTTGGAACCAACTAAAGATACACTAAAAATACACAAAAGTTTATCTTTCCGTATCATAACAACCGACTTTAAACTCAATTCTACGATAGACTTAAGACAATATGGTCTTTACCTCCCAACTAAGGGTAAAATGGATCTATCATATACTTGGTCGATCTTAAGTCGGTATAAGATAAAACAAAGTAAGCATTAAGTTTAGACACTTTAGTAGTGTTTAAGCCTTAGTGTTGGTTTTAAGTGTTCGGTAAAGAGTGGGCTACAGATATACTCTTCTTAAAGAATAAAGTGTATATTCCTAAACCCATTACAAACTGTTTACACTTAGTGAAAACATAGTTAGGTCATATTTAGTAGTTTATGCTCTTTAGTGACTTAAGGAATGCTACTTGGGGCGGAACCCTTTGTGTGCGAGTCCGACTCGCACTTGACTAAATTATTTATTTTAACATCTGCTCTCACTCCTTCCCTACTGTTTTGGATTATATTACTAAATAATACTGGTGTAGGACATAAGTTCTTACCTACCTATATATGTACTTACTCTATACTGGTTCTATAAACAAAGCTTTAAAAGCCTTATGAAGGCTTGAGAAATTGGTGGCCAGATATGGTAAGTGCTTTCAGCAATATTAATATTGAAGTATGTCACCTTTACCAGCTCTGCCAGGTGGTAGAGTTTATGAGGGCCAATATGTGCGTTAGAGAATTGAGGGGGCCAATTTAAGGGACCTTTTTAAAAACTCTTCAGACGAGCAGATTCATTATAAGACGTTTTTTTTACGTACCAAAATAAAAGGCCCTCCTGTATTCGTTGGCCAAGACTGAAAGGGACAAAGCTATTAACCAGAGTGAAAGGGGAAGAGTTATGTGAGTAAGCGAGATGAATGCAGTGCATTCCATTTAATCGCATAGATTTGTCCATCGAAGTATCTATCGCATAGGTTTGTGAATAGACAAACCTATGGGAGTAATTGGAATGCACTACGTTCTTCTCGCTTACTCGCATAGCCTTGTCCCTTTCGCTCTGGATAGTGCGCCGATGCAGTGGCCAACGTGTACAGAGGCCTTATTATTAAATTAACAGTAAAGGTATAATTCATAAACAGTACCTTTTTGATGTTTCAACAACTTTTTAATTAGTAAAATTTATAGAGAAAATGCTTTGTATAACTCTGAAAACATTCAGAAAGTACTTATTCGCGTCTTGGTGAACTTAATAAAGTTATTGAACTTCAGAACTAGACGTATAAAATCTCATCGTCTCCTGAATGCATAATGTAAGGAAAGGTACGCGAGAAAGATTTATTGCAGATTGGTGTTTCTAGCAGCCAATATGTTTTGAAAAACATGATATTTTGTCACATTGTTTTGTAGAATACAAAATCATAATAAAACTACAAAGTTAATAGTTTCACGATAGCTCATGACCATAATAACAATGATGTTAGGTGATTATGATGAACACAGAAGTCCCAGAAAATAATACAAACATCCGTAACTTTATTTAAAATCAACTAACAAAATTACTTTTCTTTAATAGCTATGATCCTTTGAAATATTCTTAATAGAAAATGTAATGTTGATGAATGTTTTTCATTGAAGTCAAGATAGGTATTTGCTACGAAAATTGTTTGAAACGAAAATTTAGAAGATAAGATTTTAAATTATAACGGTCACTATACAACAGAGTTAGAGTACGGAACTCTTCGTAGCGTTTGTTTTATATATTTTCCAGAATTCTCGGCATGGTTACATATGCCACGAGATGTCATCCTTGTAAAGTTTAAAATTTTGAAGATCATCATTATGGCCTCTCGCACAACTTGTCAACAAATTTTCTTTAATTTACGATAGTACTATATTCCATCCATCCATCAGCCTGTTTCATCCACTGCTGAACATAGGCCTTTCCAGGATTTCGCCACTCTTGGTGGTCCTCCAGGAAGAAATGCCCATACCCACACACGCTGGGCAGGCGGTTTGGTGAGCGCGGTGCCGAAACCCTTGCACCAGTGACGCCGCTGCCCGTCACCAGTCTGTTAGATAAGGCTCGGTAATAAGGGATGGATAAACCGCCATCCCTCGGTCCCAGGCAATGGTGGGCCGCCTGGTTTTGCCTGAGAGCTGTTCTCTTACTCTCCCCCGAATAACTTCGGGAGGATTTGCGAGTAAGATGGTGGTACCTCCACAGTCGAGCCCGGCATCAGCTCTACCACCTATAAAACTATATTACTTAGAAGAATTGGTTCATATGTTTCACCCTTTCGATCGGTATCATAAAAAACAGGCTATTTTGTTTTACATTTCTCTGGTTCGATTCCCGGTTTACACAGGTGATTTTTTTAAATTATTTGAATGCATTTTTCCTTGACTTTAAAAATAAAATAAAGGTTAATTAATTACAAAATGTTACCTTTAATATTTAAGGTACTTTCCCTCTAGGGGGCATTCGTTTGGTTCAGCCTGTATATAAAATAATTTGTATTATTACAATATACTAGGTAAAACTAAATCAACCGACCAAATTCATACTTGAGACTCGGTTAGTCATCAGGAACAAGGTTTAATGACCCGCCAGGTGAAATTAAAAAAAAAATATTTACCAGTTAGGGGTCAAAAAATTTTTTTTTCCAAATTGTCCAAAAGGATTTCTGAACCTAGTTCTTGATCACTAACAGAGTCTTCAGTATGAATTTGGTCAGTTGATTTAATTTCAGCCTATATACAGAAAATAACTAATATTTTTTGAAATCTTTTACATCAATCAATTGACAGATTAATAGGATTTAGTGATGTGAGAAAGTTTTAATGAATCTTGACTAACTTGGGCAAGGTTTTGAAACTGGAAAAAATCTAAAATATATAACACCTTAGACAACTCTCCGCTAAAAAAATGTTAACAAACAATAATGTACATTTTTAAGCGAAAAATCGTTCGAAGGAATGAGATTTTTTATGCAGGTATTTACAGCGAGAACAGAGGGTTCTTAAATAAAGATTTTATGTACTTCAAAGGCTTGTGAAATTTGCTTTGCCAAATTTGCCTTATCAAATGAAAACTAATCTAAAATTAAATATCCTGAACAAGATGGAAAAATTATAATATATCGAATTAGATCGGAAACAAATTCAAATGCTTAGAAAATGTACTCACGGAATATTTTTGTGGTTTGGGTCTCAGTATGGAAATTTTAGGAAAGTCTTCTCCTATGTGTCACTTTTAGGGTACGAGAAAGTTTGGCATTTAGATGGCGGATTAACGAAAATCCTGGGAAAAATATGGAAATAATTTACCTATGGAATATGGTACAACATATGATTCCGTAGGTACATTTAACATTTAGTAACATTTTTACAGCTAAGAAACACATATAAGCGATTGCTCACATTTTCATTAAAATGATGAAACCTCAGTTAGTAAACTAATTAAAATTTTCCGTGATTTTGGAATGTGTTTTCTTCTCGTAAATGTGGATATAAATATAACTCGTAAAGATACAGGAGTCTGCATGAGTTATACGTTGTACGAATGCCTCTACTACTGGTACCACTTCCGCAAACCTCCCTCAGCTTATACTTGTTTCGTGTGGTTGTGTGTGTGTGTTTCCCTTGCTTGCACCCGTTTTACAGGAGCGGTAGCGGCATTCACAAATCAAATGCGTAGTATGTTTTGGTAAGTTTTTTGTTTTTGTTTTTTATGATATTACTAGCTTTTGCCCGCGGCTCCGCCCGCGTGTTATTCGGTTTAACCACATGCTTTTGCCGGGATACAAAAGTAGCTTATGTATTAAGTTAGGGTATAAGCTATGTCCATTCTAAATTTCATCCAAATCCGTTTAGCCATTTTAGCGTGAAAGAGTAACAAACATACACACACACACAAACTTTCGCATTTATAATATTAGTGTGATAATATACCGGGTGTAAATAGACTGCTACCATTAAATGAAACCACATATTCTACCGACCCTAATGAACCACTTTTCCCAAGATTCATAGCCGGGGTCACCCATAGTTTGGGAAATAATTAAGTTCCAAACAAAAATGCGTGAATCCTAACGCACCGACATACCGGCGAGTATAGAGAGAGCATCGTCCGTGAAACCTAAAGCTGTTTGAGGTTTGACCGCCAAACATAACCTTCGTAACAATTTTTTTATGACTACCCAGAAATACCATTTAACCAAAAGGCTAAGCTTTGTTCATAAAGGATCATGCCCTAATCAGTTTCCCGCTCCCGCTCACGTCTTTTATAAACATTACCGGCTGCGCATTCGGTACTGTATACAATACCTAGGCAAAGCACTAAATAAATAATATTATTTCATACATTACCTTAAACTTTTTGGCATTGTATACATTACCTAGGTATTGTATACAATACCGGATTATACAGATTGCCGGTAACATAATACATACTCTTTTATGGCTACATATTTCTGTAAAGGAACTTATAATATCTTATTTAAATTAGGTTTTAAGGCGCATAGGCATGCCACCGTTTTAGTACAAAATTTGATAACCCTTTTCTCTGTTGTTTTTCGTTATAGACTAAAGTTTGAGACCTCTATAGTTTAGTAGATACAGACATTTACAAAGTCACTATCTGGCTGAAATATACAATTTTAGTATAGTTACATTTTAAGGCAAAAAAACAACTTGGTATGTAAATCTGTCTACGTGTAAATTTTCATTTATTAATAAATGAGTTTCAGTATTTTAGCTTGATATCTTGAAAACAAAATCAATATTCCAAATTTTGGAAAAATGGTGGCCTTTAAAATATTAGTACCAGATAGTAGATGATTCTATAACGAAAAACAACTGAGAAACGGGTTACTAAATTTTGTACTAAAACGGTGGCGTGCTTATGCGCTTTAAACTGTTTTTGGTGGCTTGTATAAATAATTTAATTAAAGATGTATGGACAAACAGACTGGCTTTTAAAATGATTACTTTTAAAATTACTGGGCTTGCCTGTGTTTGAGGCTCAAGCAGAAACATCAAGTCCTTAATATTATTTTCGCAACTTGCTCTTGAAACAGAGACTACCGTCTCTCAAAGGTACAAAACTAAATTATTCCCCAGATGAAGTTCGTACCGAAATGTTCACACATAGCTAGCGGGCAAGAATGACAGACTGGAGAGGCTCTGGAGCGTAGTTACAATAAACGCTAGTTGCACTCCCAACAGTCATACACATAAATCAAGAGTGGAATGCACCTGAATGTGCTACAAACCTTAATGGCTTTCGCAATTTACACCTTTGTCAAAGTCACTGACGCCTTCAATCTTTCATCTTGGCTAGACCAACGGGTTAATATCATTCAGTAGTTGTACTTAAATATAAAGCCAGGTTTCTGCTCAATTGCATACAAGCAATTTTAAAAATCAATATGAAGAGTTGTTTAAATTTGCATTTTTTAAAGAAGTGTAGTGAATTTTTACAATCAAGAGAAATTATTATTTAATATTTGACGTGGTCGTATTGTAGTTTTGATAGCTTGCAAATTTGCATTTTTATAAAGAAGTGTAGTGAATTTTTAAAATCAAGAGAAATTATTATTTAAACTTTGACGTGGTCGTATGGTAGTTTTGATAGCTTGTCTAGCTTCTATTGGAATTAATAGCTGTGAAAGAAATTTAAGACGTGTGAAAGGATCGTAGCAAATGGAAACCTAACCCCTCTGGTGGAAATTAAGGGGTACATGGTACATAGTTTGTGGTTTTGAAAGTTAACTTGAAACGAGGGCGCTTCGAGCTTCAAGTCTCGTTCGGTCTCAAACTTTGTTTATTCCCTTTTATTTAACGATTCCGGTTCCAATGGAATAATTATCGTAAAATTTAGTTCCGGAATAAATGATCTCAAAACGCCAACTTTTGTTTTGACTTACTGTAGTTTTATGATTGTTAGGTGGTAGAGCTGATGCCGAGCTCGACTGTGGGGGTACCACCATCTTACTCGCAAATCCTCCCGAAGTTATTCGGGGGAGAGTAAGAGAACAGCTCTCAGGCAAAACCAGGCGGCCGGCCCACCATTGCCTGGGACCGATGGATGGCTGTAATCCATCCCCAATTGCCGGGCCTTATATAAAACAGACTGGTGACGGGCAGCGGCGTCACTGTTGCAAGGGTTTCGGTACCGCGCTCACCAACCCGCCTGCCCAGCGTGTGTGAGTATGAGCATTTCTTCCAGGAGGACCGCCAAGTGTGGCGAAACCTGGAAAGGCCTATGTCCAGCAGTGGACGAAATAGGCTGATAGATGGATGGTCATATTAAAAACCAGCCAAGTGCGTGTCGGGCCACGCGCAATGTAGGGTTCCGTAGTTGCCCGGTACATGTTAAGTTAGTCTACTAATACAAACCGCGCCAAACTTCTGGTCCCACACATTATAGAGAGCCAAAAGTTTGGCGCGACCTGTACTCGTAAACCTGTAAAGCCTACTTAGCTGTGATAGTTTTCCTTTTAAATTCATTATATATACTACTTTTGTGAATTTTTTCACATTTTTATAAACAACCGTTTAGCCGGCAGAGGTGGGGACGCTCCACTCTAAGTAAAATTTTAACTTTAAAGCTTAATATTTCGCCAACGGATCCTTAAGGGCAGGTTATTCGGGCCCTGTAGGCATTTATCGCTACCTCCGCCCCCGCCAGTTGACCGCGACGTATTTTATTGCGATGCGCCCGAGCGACGTGACTTCGCGTGAACCGCCACACATTAAAATGGGCTTGGGCAGTAAATGTACTTCGTACTAATAATTGATTCTCATAAATTAACCAAATAAACTATTCTTGCTAAAAGCGCTACTTTGTAAATTTAGGGGAATTCACTACATCGGACAAACAATTGAAATAAAGGTAGAGCTATGAGTAAATAATAAAATAAAATATACATAAATGACAAGGTCAAGATAGGACCCGAAATAATATTATTAGGATTAAAGAAATTGATTTAAAAAAAAATAATAAAAAAAATAATATTTTACCCCCACCAATTGCTCGTCAAGCTACATCAGCCTATTTTTCTCATATAAGGAATTTCATACAATTTTGGCTCGTCTTACTACATCAGCCTATCTTTCTCACACGAAAGTATAAAAGCAATGTCATGTGGTTTGACGTGTTATTTGTCGGTGGTCTTTCGTATAGGCAAGGTCATTGTTTGTGTTACGAACTTCTTTGATTATTGTTCGTTTGGTTGATTGTTTTCGTATTTCGGTTATTCTGTAAAATTATTATTTGTAATAAACTCGGTTAAAATGTTGCTAATGTTCTTTTAAATTAAATACCACTTCTGTCGCTAAAATCAGAAGTGGGATTCGCCTGTGCCTACAATTTCTAATTTATTTCGAAAACAGTCAACCACGTGCTTGTGTCTTAATTATGCCGAGATCGTCAAGACGGAGAAGTAGGTCATCTGACGTAACCCCTCGTCGTAAGCGTAAAAGTTCAAGCGATCGTTCACGCCGACGACGTGAGTGCCTTGATTCCCGTGAAAGGGACGATTACAATTCAAACGCACGGTCTCGCTCCAACTCTCGTAAACGTTCTCACCGTGACTCCCGTGTGCATTCTCGCCATGACTCCAGTGCGCGTTCTCGCCATAATTCGCGGGAAAAATCTAGCCGTAATCGTGATGGTTCAATGAAAAAAGTTCTAAATACAATTATCAATCGTCTTAATATTGTTGAACAGGGTTCTACAAATATATCACAAGCCTCGCCGCGCCCCGCTTGTCAAAGCACACCTCGGGAAAATGTCAGTGTAGCCTCAGTGGCACAAACATTTACAGAAATACTAAGTACGGTTAATCCAGTAAAATCCCACAACTATTATGTATCCAATTTCGACCCTGCCATACACGACATAGAGGTGTGGTGTGAGGAAGTTGGGCGCGCTAAGGTGGCCAATCGTTGGGACGATTACGAATGTCTTTCGCGGGTATCTAATTGTTTAAAAGGTGATGTGAAAACCTGGCTCAATGAGTGGGTAACTAATGACCGATCCTGGACAAATTTTCAACTAGAATTCAAGCCGTTATGCCCTCGTAAGCTTGACTACGCTAATATTCTGTTTGAAGTAATGAACAGGACTTCCGACAAATATTCAACCTACGCTGAATATGCGTGTCGTTCGCTGTTACGATTACGCATTATTAAAGGTTTAAGTAGTGAGCTTATGGTGCAAATTGTAGTACGAGGTATAACCGACACACAAATGCGTGCAGCGGCCGCGAACGCAGACTTAACCCCTGACAAGTTACCTTTTTGTCAATTTACGCGAAGCCTATCACCAAAATTGCCACACGAGTATTTACCTCTGATGTGACAAAAAAACGTAAAGTAGAACGATTTGAAAGCAAATGTTTCGTATGCGGTCAGGTTGGGCATAAAAGCTACAAATGTTTTAAAAGGCAAAAATTATCAGAGAAACCTTTAGAAGATATTTCAAAACGGACATGCACTTTCTGTAAAAAGATAGGTCACAAGGAAAGTGAATGTTTCGCAAAATTACGTTCAGAATCACATAACAATAATCAAAGAAGGGTTAACCTATGTAGGGAGATTTCATCTGACTTCAATGGTAGTGACGTTGTCGTTGCCGTTGTAGAAGGCATTCCAACTGACATTCTCATTGATAGTGGTGCGATTAATATCTCGTTGATTTCTTCGGATGTCGTAAAGTTATTTTCCTGCCCTCGGAAGGCTACTCATTGTGTTATAAAGGGAGTTAGTGACAGTGAAATTATTTCTCGAGAATACCTCACACTTACGATTGAGTTTTCGGATATCTCCCTCGAGGTGGATTTAATGGTTGTACCCTCTTCATGTATGAGCTCCCCAATTATAATTGGCACGGACGTTCTTAATAGGGATGGTATTGTTTACGTGCGCACCAAGGATAGACAACATCTGACGCATTCTTCATTTTTTTAATGTTAATGCGGTTCAATCTGATATACAAACACAAGTAAAAACGCCCCTACAAAGAACGGATCTCGACAAACTAATGTCTGTTATCAATGAGTTTTCGGAATATTTGATTTCTGGCACTGCCATGACCACAGTCAAAACGGAACAAATGCATATCAGGTTGACTAATGATACGCCGGCGGTGTACCACCCTTATCGGTTAGCCTATCAGGAAAAACTAAAAGTTAGAGAAATTATTAATGATTTGTTAGAGAAACAAATAATTAGGGAATCAGAATCCGAGTACGCCAGTCCAGTGCTTCTAGTGAAGAAAAAAGACGGCTCTGATAGACTATGCGTGGATTTTAGGGCCCTAAATAGAATCACTATAAAAGACAGATACCCCCTCCCTCTCATAGATGACCATATTGACCGTTTGGGGTTTTCCAAATTCTTTTCGTGCCTTGATATGGCATCAGGATTCCACCAAATTCCTATTGAAGAAAGCTCCGTTCATAAGACTGGTTTCGTGACGCCCGAGGGGCATTATGAATATCTAAAAATGCCATTCGGACTTTGTAATTCTCCGACAGTGTATCAAAGGATAATAAATAATACACTTCGGAGGCTGATTGAGGCCGGCCATGTTCTAGTTTACGTCGATGACGTACTCCTCATGTCCGAGACTATTCAAGATGGCATAAATTTATCACGCGATGTCCTGAGAACATTAACTGAAGCCGGATTCTCAATCAATCTCAAAAAGTGTTCTTTTCTTACCACTGAGGTGGAATATCTCGGACGTATTATAGCTCAGGGTCAGGTTAGACCGAGCCCTCGCAAGATTGAGGCATTAATTAACACTCCAGCTCCAACTAACGTGAAGCAGGTTAGGCAGTTTCTCGGATTAGCTGGATATTTTCGACGCTATATAAAAGACTATGCGACGAAAATTGCAAGTATATCACGCTTGACAAAAAAAGGCATTACATTTTTGTGGGGACCAGAACAGGAATCCACTCGTCAAGAAATATTAAAAGAATTAACCAACGCACCGATACTCGCAATTTTCGATCCTCATCTGCCTACTGAGCTGCATACGGACGCAAGTAGCGCAGGCTACGGAGCTGTCTTAATGCAGACGCATGGTGATGGTAGCAAACGAGTGGTGACCTACTTTAGCAAGGTGACACAAGGTGCTGAAAGTAGGTACCACTCGTACGAATTGGAGACGTTGGCTGTTGTAAGGGCATTACAACACCTCAGACATTATCTAATCGGTATAGAGTTTAAAATCATCACTGATTGTAATGCTCTTAAGTCGACCGAGCGCAAGAAGGATTTGCTACCGCGAGTGGTGCGCTGGTGGATATACCTACAAGATTTTAATTTTATAATTGAGTACAGAAAAGGCGCGCTGATGTCACACGCCGACTACCTCAGCAGGAATCCTCAGCTAGCGTATGTGAACCAGCAACGACGTTCTCCCAGGATATTCAAACTGAATGACCTGGTATTTGTCATCAAATACTCGCAATCTACGGGAAAATTAGACTCTGGAATGAGAGGCCCCTACCAAGTCACGAAGATCTTATCTAGTGACCGCTATGAACTTAAGTTGCTGAGTGGTGCTCGTGGTAAAATTACCCAGGCCGCAGCTCAGTACATGGTGCCGTGGAAAGGAGAATGGTGTCCAGATACATGCGCAGCTTTTTTTTGAATGTGAGTAATTGTGTTTGTCATGTTACAGGTATATTTGCACGCCATCAATCGAGTGAGCACGCTTTCTTTATGACATGGAGTGTTCGTGTGATGAGAAGTCGCTGATTCGAGCCCAGGGTTGCGAAAATTTATGGGAGTTGTTTGCAAGCTGTTACCGTGATGCCTGTATCCTGAGAGAGCTTGTACTGGGACTCCGGGCACGCGCTGCGGTGCCTACGCTCTGCAGATATGTCAGCGTGCGTGCTACCAGACCTGTGCTGCGGTACTCGATCTGAGATTTTGGACATGCGCTGCGGTGCCTCTGTCTTGCAGACACGTTGTTATACGTGTGGTATGTCGTCGTGCGTGCTACCAGACCTGTGCTGCGGTACTCGATCTGAGATTTTGGACATGCGCTGCGGTGCCTCTGTCTTGCAGACACGTTGTTATACGTGTGGTATGTCGTCGTGCGTGCTACCAGACCTTAGCTGCGGTACTCGATCTGAGATTTTGGACATGCGCTGCGGTGCCTCTGTCTTGCAGACACGTTGTTATACGTGTAGATGTTGAATGCGCTGCGGTGCATTGTTTAAACACAATATCTATCGTGTGAGGTTTATTGTACGGCCGTACTAGTATGATCATGCGTTTGGTTTTGTGAGAGATGAATTTCGTGATAGTTTTTTTTATTTTTAAACTAGTATGTTTGCGCAAAAGAGGGCCTCAAACGTGTGATGACTGAAAGACTAGGGAAAAATAAGCTTTAGCATCAGTTTCTTATACCGATTATTTATTGCAGGTGATCATGATGAGGTTACAGAGGCACCAACACTAACTGCAAACCAGAACTCGGATGGAGTTGAACTCGTCCCACCACCCTGCAACCTGGACGAAGGATTACCGGTTGACGATGCTGCCGCTGCTGAAGTGCCCCAGGACGGCGCACGGTCAGGAGAGGCCGTATTAGGATTAAAGAAATTTATTAAAAAAAAAATAACAAAAATAATATTTTACCCCCACCAATTGCTCGTCAAGCTACATCAGCCTATTTTTCTCATATAAGGAATTTCATACAATTTTGGCTCGTCTTACTACATCAGCCTATTTTTCTCACGCGAAAGTATAAAAGCAATGTCATGTGGTTTGACGTGTTATTTGTCGGTGGTCTTTCGTATAGGCAAGGTCATTGTTTGTGTTACGAACTTCTTTGATTATTGTTCGTTTGGTTGATTGTTTTCGTATTTCGGTTATTCTGTAAAATTATTATTTGTAATAAACTCGGTTAAAATGTTGCTAATGTTCTTTTAAATTAAATACCACTTCTGTCGCTAAAAATATATATAAATTTGAGATTTTTATAATTTAAACGTGGCATTTATATGTATTTATTTATTTATATACTTAAAGTCCACTACATATACATTCAAAAAGAAAAAATATAATACACTTGAACACCATATTCCTACATTAATAAAATACGTTATATTGTATATTAATCAACTTTACCTTTCTACCATGTGTTTAAGAGGGTAGACGTAGAAGTAATATACCGTTAAATAATAATTCCTTCATATTTTTTTGAACAGTATTTATTTCATTTTAATATGTACACAAACTATAAAAAAAAGTTTCTGGTTCCTCTTTCCATCTATACATTCATGTCCAAGGTTTTAATAACTAATACCAATGAGGTATGATATTGCAATACGAACATTTGATATTATAATAAATATTTATATATATATATATATATATATATACATTTTATACAATCTTTACAGGCTTACACCTAATGCAATTGGTAACAAATTATATTTAAAGCAGTTTTTGTGAACTCCGTCAAAGAACAACTAAACAAATCGGTATCTGTAAACTTATCAATTCTAATCTTATAATATTATGTAATACGTACAAAACAATATTTCGGCAATAAGAAGGTTACAGTTAAATTTTTTTTCGCTCTCACATTATCTATGACTGGCGGCGCGCACTAGGACGCATGCGTGGTGGACTTTTGAATTTTAGCGCCATAGTTTACGGGGAACTTAATTATTTATTTACTGCGTAAATGTGGGTCAAACGTTTTATAATTTGACTCCACTGAAATTCTAGAAAAGCGAAGAAAATTACGAACAATCATTTACTAGAAAAATCGAAAAATGTTTTCGACATACCAATATTATGAAAATAGGTAGGCGACCTTTTAACCATTCACAAAAATCGTGAATTTACACTTTCGCTGAAAACTCAATCGATTAGCTAATTTTAATTTTATATATTTTTTTTGTGAACACGCCAATAAATTATCTCATAAACTTTAGGAACATTGACAAAATTAGAAATCAATGTAATCAATTATACGTGTACTAGGTCCCGGTAGCGAATAATCATAGCTTGATTGTTGCTGTGAGATAGGTAAAGGCTCTGCGTTTTCTTTCTCACACCTATTTTCATTACCAAACAAAGTCAGAGTTTTTATAGGCATCCCACATATATGCCGTGGGTTTACTATCTCCGGTAATAAACATTTTGTTTAAAATTTTACTTTTTTTTCCATCTTCGTCAGCCAAAAATTTTCATCTCTCGTAATCCTTTCAATATGTACAGGTTCATTTTCTCCCACCCAAATACCGAAGAGACACAATCGCCGTTCCGTCACGTGAAGCTGTCCCTGTACCTGGTAATACTTCGTCTTCGTATTTTTATCACTAAAGGTTCGGTAATTTCTTGGGATTTTCTGAAACCAAAAGTAAAAACTATAGAAGAATTTCTTCAGTACGGTTCACTTCCGGTTCGGTCCACCTAAAAATTAAAATATAGATAAGGGACTTTAGGAAGTGAGAATAGGAAAATGACCTGTAGTAACTAACCCAATAGTTGTGACAGGTTCTACGGGATCCAGGGAAACAATGGAGTTGTCAGGGACATCAGCTTCAATGCTACGTGGCACCAGTTCCGACTCTCTGAAAAATATAAAATATCAAAATATTTATTACTAGCTTTTGCCCTCCGCCCACGTGTTATTCGGTTCAACGATATGCTTTTTCCGGGATAAAAAAAGCCTATGTGATAAGTTGAGGTATAAGCTATATCCATTCTAAATTCCATCCAAGTCCGTTCAGCCGATTCAGCGTGAAAGAGTAACAAACATACACACACACAAACTTTCGCACTTATAATATTAGTGTGAAGTGTGATGAGATAACATAACCTTGTCTTATTACCCACAAACGATTATTGACTGCGCTAATTAGACACCTGATGTATGAAATAACAAAGCCTTGTCTTATTCTACCACAAACGAATAGGACCGCGCTACTTAGGCTGACTTGCACCAAGCAAACTTAACTCTGGTTAACTAACTTTTTATGCTTTGTCCTTATCTTTATGGTTTGATGTGAAAAGGACAAAACATAAAAAGTTAGTTAACCCGGGTTAAGTTTGCTTGGTGCAAGTCAGCCTTAGACACCTGATTTTTCAATGATATTGATCTATCCTACAGGGACCATGCATTTTTCCGGGATAAAAAGTGTGTTTAGTTAGGATATAAGCTATATCCATTCTAAATTTCATCCAAATCCGTTCAGCGTGAAAGAGTAACAAACATACACACACATACACCCACACACACGCACAAACTTTCGCATTTATAATATTAGTAGGAAGTAGGATTTATTGCAAATTACGAGCTTAATATTTATTTAAAAAAAATACTCTATACAATATAATCTTCGACTATACGCAGTACGCAATATTTTATGTTGTGAAATTTGCACGTCTGCAAAGAAATTGTCGATTTCAAAATAACTTTAGCTACAGTATCCGTCTGAGATAGGATGAGTGCCGGCTTACAGAATGGACAGAAAGACGAACATAGCGAAAATATAAGAGTATATGGTTGGTTAAAAAGGTTAAAGTCACTTACCGTTCCTATAGGCATTTTTTCGATGCGAAGGTGCCCCGATCAGAACGATGAGCTAATGAGCTGAAATTAACAAATTCAATTTAGTCTTCTGGTTATATACTACTCGTACGTACATATGTTTACAAAAAAATAATACCACCTGGATACAATCGCATTTGTGACTGCAAGAGTAAGTATTGTGATGTTTTACTGTTGTACTGTTATACTTGTACTGGTCACTTAAGTTTTTCCGCGTAATTTCAAATATCATATCATACAACAAAGTTGTTCTGTACGATCAGTAAACCATCTGGTTACAGTTTGAAAGCAGGTCACTGATACACCTGGTATCTTCAAGTTCGAACAAAGATAACCATAAAACTGGTTTAGATACACTGATACTTTTATGTGCCCTAAACTAATAAATTTATCCAAAGTACACTTACCCATTTAGTTTTCTTAGCTTCCGCGATTTCAGATTTGACACTTTATTCTTCTTCAATTCCCATTTTTAGAACATCCAAGCTAAAGCTAAATAATTTTTATTTACACGATTATTTTAGGATTTATCTAACTAATAATAATGTTATATACATACGATTTAATATATATACAATTTATCTACCTACACACAACTCTATCTTACTCATAATATATTTACACACAACGAATAGCTTCGAAGCTTAGAGGCGAGGGGGAACGGGGCTCAGAAAACTGACACAGGTCTTGCGTCGACAACGGCTAGCAGCCAACTGAAGGCTGCTGGCGCGAGTATTCGCCAGTCAACTTTTCCTTTTAAATTAAAGAAAAAAAACGATTATACATAGGTAACACTAAAAGTTTCCGGAACTGGCCACTTACATAAACAATATTTAAAAATTTATTGCAAAATTTGAAAATAGAACTCTTTGGCTGTAGAATGCAGTTTGTTTCATCTGACTGTCTTTTGTTTTTACCTTGTGGCGCCATTTAAATAATTGTGTGTCTGCATCAACATGGATTTAACTCGGGAAAATTTTCGTAGTATGATTTTCTACGATTTTAAGTGTAATTTGACAGCTCCACAGAGCATCGCTCGGCTTGAAACAGCTTTTGGCAATGAAGCACCATGCAAGACGACTGTTTATAGCTGGTTTGCAGAATTCAAGCGTGGTCGTTTCAATCTCAGTGACGAATCTCGCGATGGTCGGCCGTCCACCGCTGTGACCAACAAAAACATCGATGCTGTGCACCGTATGATTGAAACAGACAGGCATGTGACCTACCATGAAATTCGCGCATCCTTAGAAATAGGCATGAGTCAAATACAATCAATCCTACACAAACATTTGGGTGTGAGAAAGCTGTGCTCGCGGTGGATCCCACACAACTTGACCGAGGCTCAAAAAACGGACCGCGTCACTTGGTGCAGTGCCATGCTTACCAGATTCAACGAAGGTGCGTCAAATTTGGTGTGGGACATAGTAACAGGTGACGAAACATGGATTTATTGCTACGATCCCAAAACAAAGCAGCAATCGAGCGTATGGGTCTTTCAAGATGAGCCGAAACCAACCAAAGTGGCGCGCGTGAAAAGTGCATCTAAGCGGATGATTGCTTCTTTTTTTAATAAAACTGGACACGTGGCTACTGTTGCTTTAGAGAATCGTCGTACCGTGAATAGTGACTGGTACACGACCATTTGTTTGCCGGAAGTTATTGACGAACTCCGTAAAAATAACCGTAAACGCCGTATCATCCTACACCACGACAATGCTAGTTCTCACACGGCCAGACAGACAAACGACTTTTTGAAGACGAAAAATGTAGAACTCATGAGTCATCCTGCATACAGTCCCGACCTGGCACCTTGTGACTATTTTCTGTTCCCAAAAATTAAGAACCAATTACGCGGTCAATGATTTTCATCACCAGAAGAGGCTGTCGAGGAGTATGAAAAACACGTTTCAGAGGTCATCACAGGGGAGTGGCACAAAAGTTTTCAAAACTGGTTTGATCGAATGAAAAAGTGCATAGACGCCAAGGGAGATTATTTTGAAAAACAATAAATTAATTTTGTACCTTTAATAGTATTTTTTCATATTCATTCCGGAAACTTATAGTGCGTCCCACGTATTTATCAAAAAAGTAACCGCGAAAATAGTTACTAAAGTACCTTTTCTTTAATGTTATTTTCATACAATTTGGTTAAGTACACCTTACACAAAATGAAAAAATCTTGAAAAATCGACAAAGTTTCAGATTTTTTTTCGATCGAGCGAAGTTTATCGTATCGAAAATTGAACCGTAAATAACACTGGAGAAAGGATGTATCTAAAACATATATTTTTTTCAGACTCTAAATGTTACAATTTAATGGCTTAAAATGGATTTGAAAAGAGACAAAATTGGAATAAGCCCCCCTTAAACCGAAAAATGGTTTTCACACACCCACAATGTTTTTTAACAGCCTATCCAACGATACCCCACAATATGGGATAGACGAGAAAAAAAATTCATCCCCAGTTTACGTGTAGAAGAGGTACATATAAAAAAATATATTTTCAAAATTTTATTTTACAATTTTGTTGGCGTAGTTAATATTAATATCCATGACAAATTACAGCTTTCTAGTACTAATAGACTCTGCGCTAAGTCGCGGACAGACGGACATGGCGAAACTATAAGGGTTCCTTGTCGGACTACGGAACCCTAAAAACGACCTTGGAATCAGACGCTTGGATTAGGAGATACATTTATTACACATTATACACTTACATACATTGGAACGTGTGTGTGAAACCAATAACCCCACTCTTTTTCTCTGGCCATTGAAGAGACTTTCATTTACCATCGCACGCAACACATGGAATTAAAACTTAGTTTTATCCGCTTACTACGATGGCCAATTCGGATTTGCTAAGAACGCTTTAAAAGTAAAACCAGCGAATAAAAAAAAGAACATAGAAGATGCGTTTAAAGTAAACTGTCAGTCGAAAATGTTATCAGACAGCAGATACGTAAAAGGGCAAAAGGCTCATGATTGGTTCGTACTGTGCGTTATTTGATACTGGGCCAACCGGAAATCGCCGATTTACTGTGACAGTGAACGACACTAACGGCATACTAAACATGTGCACTGTACAATTTTCTTGGGGTTTTTATCAGTGCTAATCAGATTTCTATGTTTTTCTCGTTCTCTTGATAAAACGGAGCTAAGAGGCTCCAAAAAATCTACTTTAACGTAACTACGGAAAATTATTATTTACTAGCTTTTGCCCGCGGCTTCGCCCGCGTTGATTTAGTTTATATGTTGTCCTATTAAATCTGCCAATATTTTTCGGAATGTTACATATAGTAAATATAGCTGCTGAAATGTGTGTGTTATGCGCCTACCATGTAACCATTTTGTATGTCTCTTTTATCGCTTTTCCATGGAATCTGATTTACGGGATAAAAAGTAGTTTTTAGCCTATTCTAGATTATTTATGCAAAGTTTCAGCCCAATCGGTTCAATAGGTACGGCGTGAAAAGGTAACACATCACTTTTCTATAGGAACTTGAAACCTCATTTCCATCCTACGGGAACTGATTTATGGGATAAAAAGTAGCCTATGTCCTATTACAGGTCTAGAACTACATTCGTGCAAAATTTCAGCCCAATCGGTTCAGTAGTTACGGCGTGAAAGAGTAACAAACACCCATCCATCCATCCATACATCCAAACATTCGCATTAATAATATTATTAGTGGGAGGGATTAATGTACGTACACTATCATCCATTCAAATAGTTTCCATTTCACTAAAACCTAATAAGCTAAATAGCAAGAATTAATTTAGCCTAATACTTGTATCATATATGCTTCATATTTCTGGCATAGGCTGTATAAAAAAACCTTTTAAAATGATCAAAATTAAATTCAGGTTAAAGTTAAATAAGCCAATTATCTTTAATATCAAATGTGATATTTCACTTTTCACTTTTTGTTGTTCCAGTAAGGTCACCTCTGCACCGTACGATTGTGAACAATAAAACTAACTTAGTTAATACGAACTTTCAACGCAAAACGAAAAGACGGTAAAAAGTTAAGTTCTTGCAACGTCATCCCATAAATTCACGGCGCTACGCAATTCAGAGCCAATTTAAGTTCTTTCTAGAATAGCACTTTTCAATAAGGCTATAGAAACTCAAAGGAGATGGATGCTAAGCCATGGATCTCGTGTATTAAAACAGCTTGAATGCGCCCTGGAGTGTGTCGTGAGTAGAATTTGTCGGATTTAATTCAGATTGGTTCTTCGTTTAATAGCATTTCCAATTCGTTTTTTAGTGAATTGTTTACTTCTAATTTCGTGTAAGAAATAAACCAGGTGGAAATATAATTATAATTTACCTTTAAATCAAACATACTGAAACACTTGCAAAAAAACAAAAACATTCCCGGCAAATGAAAAAATATATTTCCTAAGGTGAAATTTTATTTATTTATCCATTCATACTGGAGGCTTGGTAAGTGATCAGTATCATGAATCGATAATTTTTTTTTGCTAATTTCGCAAAATAAAATGTTGCTCTCGTAGATTGGCTCGGGGTTGAGCTTGCGTTTGTCGGGAACACAAAAAAATAATTTCCAAATTTCACAAAAACGGTTATCGAACGTAGATACTGAGCACTTAACGAGTCTTCAGTATGAATTTGGTTGCATAAATTAAAGTCATCTTGCATAGATCTTGTAAACTTTTTTTAGTTTCACAAAACTTTCTGAGTGTCCCACGTATATAGTTACTAGATCATATTACACGTGGGTACAACCGACAAATACCTGATAGCTACAACTTGGCTCGATAGAATTAAATGTCAAAGTTGCCTCTATTTTTATCTTTGTTTCGGTATTATGTCATCAAGGTATGAGCTAGAAAGTTCATTTTTGAACTATTTTGATGTTTTCGATACAACAAATTGGTATGCCCGATATTTTTTTGTTTAAATAATTTTGAACATTTTTGTCAATATAAACAAAGATAATGTTTACAAGGTTACGTTTGTACTACATAAAGCTCGCGCGCCTATTGGCCGATCCGATCAGTATCGCTCCAACTCTCTGACGGGAAGGCTGTCTCACAGGTCGTCGCATCAATTCGTCGCGGCGAATTTATAGTTATGACGAGGTTTTTATCTTCATCTGCGAATCATTCCTTCACTGTCTCCAATAATGGGCAATAAGCATATTAAAAACATACATTATGGCATAAGGCAGTTGCCTTTTCTCATACATTTAGGTATATCTGTTTTTAATAAGATCTAACCTCCGATTAAATTAAAACTCGAGGTTTCTCGCGCAACTCTCTGCAGTTCGGGGCGCGAGGGGAGAAACCACACCCACTCGCGTATTTGTCCCAAGCCTGAGGCCTCTTATGTGCATTATTATATTTGTATTTAATTATATTTGTAAACTCACCTCATGCTGAGGAAACTCACTGTGAGATAAACCTGCATGCTTTAAAAAGAGTATATTTGTGTACATTATATTTTTATTAGGGTTCCGTACGTAAAAAAAAACAGGGTCCCGTACCACAAAAAGAAAAACGGAACCCTTATAAGATCCCGTGTCCGTCTGTCGCAGAAGCTTTTCTCAAAGAATACCTATGTAACTAAAGAATTTGAAATTTGACATAATGTTGGATCTTCTTCACGCGTACATAAGTCAAAGATTCAACTTTGGTCCTGCGAAGATCAAAACGTTCCATTTATAACAGCTACCTTTACTGATTTTTTTTTTAATTATTTTTGGTCTCGTTTTCTATATGATATGGCAAAAAAATTGCTAGAATTCTATTCTCCTAGGTTTGTAAAGTTTTTAGATTTTTATAGGGTTGTACCTATAGATATTGAGTCATAGATTATCGGAAAACTGCAGGTTTTTTCTACAGTTCAAAAGTCGCAATTTTTTTCATTAGTAAACCTTTTAATTGGTACTCACTGTACCATTGGAACGAAACCCTTATTGTGCCACCCAATACACCCTTAATTAATTTTTTATTATTCCAATATTAATAAATGTAAATCAATATGATTTGTCTTTATTATAACGTTTATATATAGATATACAGATTAATAAAATAAAATAAAAATTTAAAGTGAAATATATATGTCGGCGCAACCCATTTTTCTGTATAAACATGCTTGCAGTTAATTGTTGATTTAAATTAAGAAATATTTTGGTTTATTATTATTATTAGCTTAGATTGATTTTTGGATTTGTAATTGTGAATAATTTTGACTAGAAGCCTTAAACTATTGTTGGAATGTCGTCACATTTTGATTTGGGAACTTTCTTCATTATTTTGTTATTATTTAGCAATGTTAATGAGTCCTTAAACATTGTTGTAATTATTGAGTTGGTAATTTTATAATTAGTTCCTATTTATAAACACACCATCTCTGATTAATCTGATTAAAGCTTTCAATTTTCTAAAATGTGCTTCCTGTTAGTACAACCGCCATGTTTCTGTTCGAGTCAGTAAACTTCAATTATTTTCATAACATTGTCAATTTCTATGTACAAAGCCTTGTGAATAATATTATAATTACCTCCATTCCATATGCAAGATTAAGTTTTAGTTGATAGCTCAACTTATTGTTTATGTAATGTTTTTGGAGGAAAGGAAGTTGCCTCTTTTTCAAGTAACCAATAAGAACGCACGTCGTTGCCGCGAAGGCAAGCTTCCTTGACTCGAAACACAAATTTCGGGGGCAGAATTTTTGTAGCAGCATTGTGAGCAGGTTGTACCTTTTCAAATATAAAATCGTTGCTTCTTGTAAAAAGATTCCTTTGTTCTTTATTTCCGTATTTTCATATTACTTTACATTAAAGAATATAGTAAAGTTCGAAGTTCGATATTCGAATAATGTCTGAACCAAAAGACAAAGATCCTCTAGGATCAGATAAAGGTCAAGGTAAAAATAGAACCCCATTTGATATCCAAACCATCTTTTTATTTTCACATATATAATATATATATCGTATTTCGGGCCCTCTCCTTGTGATTTGTAACTTCATTGTGACTGATGCCGGACCTAGGAGAGGGCCCAAAATATATTTCACTTTCAATTTTTATTTTATTTTATTAATCAGTATATCTATATAAAAACGTTATTTATTATTATTCCAATAAATAATCAAATTCGAATTATAGTAACTGCTACAGATGTTTTTCATTCTTGAACAATTCGTTATAATATTAATAAATGTGTATCTTGCTGCGGAACTATCACATCACGTCAGAGATTCGATTAAATTAAGCAATAGTATGTACTTACTGTACACGGCTGACAAAACAAACATAAATAAGCCAGTTTCAGTCCATTGCAACTACTCGTACAAACACATTGTATCGTTGAGGAGATAAATTGAAAACCGCCGATAGAGCGGGCGGTATTAACGGAACTTCTCACTTCTTGGCTGTTTCTTTAGAAGCTGTGTTTTTCAGACATTTCTCAGAAAACTCAGATAATGGCTTCAGCCACGTTGTGTCTTTGGATCGGTAATAAATTTTTAGTCGGTTTAATTAGGTTTTTGTTTCAGGAAACCGTTACAAAATAAATTGACCAAGTGCGAGTCGGACTCGCGCACAAAGGGTTCCGTACCTCCACATATTACGGATACGGCACCCTAAAACATCATGGTACATAACAAATCATCGTCTTTAAGATCTTAGGGCCATCTATCATCTTACCAATGAACCTTGGTACAAAAAGGTTGACAAGCTACTCTTAGCGCCATCTTACCAATAAACCTCGGTACAAAAAGATTGGCAAAGTTGACAATGGCGCTATACCAAAAATTCCATCATTTTTCTAAGCTATGGCTACGCAGCTCACCGGCCTCCCCACACACCTAATTGCACCCCGCAACCCGCACCCCTCATCCGAGTGACCAGTGAAGGTGTCCACCGGATTAGTTAATTTGAGTAAAGAAAATCGTCTTATTATGAGGTATTCGTACTCTATTTAGAGATCCCAGTATTTAAAATAATATCTTCACCGATCATACTAACATACCCTTAAAGGATTCTTGCCTTTGCTTTTACACCCGGTATTTTAAAACAAAAGAACTCACATACTGCAAAAGGTAGAGTCCTGAAAAAAAAAAAAACATTTTGATGTAAGTACGAAAAGGTTGATATTTAGAGTCACTAGGACTTTTCGCACGTGTATCAATCGACGTTACTTAATACACCTGCAAAAATTACATGTAACAATAAAATAAAAGCAATCTTGTTGCAAATGCAAACAAAATATCGTTGTGCAATGGACATATTGCCACGAAAAAAATAGTTTTTTTTGTATGGGGATCACCATGGGTGTAATATTTATATATTTTTTTCTTCGTTATGGCCACAGTAACAGTGAAAATTTCAACGGACTTCCTATTACAGTTAATCCTGTAGACCCTGTGACAGACGGACAGACAGACAGACGGACAGACAGACAGACAGACGGACAGACAGACAGACAGCGGAGGCCTAGTAATCGATTCCGTTGGGCACCCTTCAGGTACGGAACCCTAAAAACACATTAAATATGAAAATTTAATAAATGTGGTAAATTGAGTAATTATAAGAAAATACTATAAGGTTCCTCTAAACATGTACTTGTACTGGAAGTTTGTTTACCCTCTTTTCACGGACGATTTTTACGTTTCAACGTGAACTTCGAGCACAAGTACATGCTTAGAAGTGCCTTACAGTATTTTCTTTCACCGTAGAGCAAGTTTTAAGTATCTTATCTCTAGTCTTAAATCGGTTTTTATCGTAAGCCCGAATTTTTAGTTAAATGTTTCTTCCCACACTAAAGCAACTCCAGATAGAGAAAACACATGTATGGAAGCAAAAAACATATTTTTTCAGAAAAGAGTAAATTCCTTTTGTTATATCTGTCACTGCATAGGCCAAACATAATTTTTGAAACAAATCACTCTGAAATATTTATAAATAAGTGCTCAGCAGCGGCGGAAATCAATCCCGGACCTTTGATTTAAATTCTGGCATCCAAACAACATGCTCAGAATAATACCGAGAAATAGACAGGTGGGTATAAATTATAAAAATTTAATTATACCTACCGTATAATTAAATGCGTGTGGTTGTGGCAGAATATGTCGAAATCTGAATTATTTGTAACTTCACAGAAGTATAAACAATTTAAACATTTACTGTTGGCTTACTCTTATTTTTTTATTTTTAACACGTGAGACGCTTTACTACACTTTTCCTGATGGTCGAAAAAGCCAAAAACAGAGTTAGGGGCTAAAAATACCAGCAAAAGCAATAAATTGTTTTTGCATACAAACTGACAGAACTTTTTTGAGGTCTGATTTACTGTAACAAAGTAGGTATTTACAAGTATTTGAGTCAGTGACAAGTGAGAACGAATGGGTAAAGTTGCAAGCGCCCAACTACCAAACTTTTACCACTATGCGAGTAAAATTCATGAGGATTTTCCGCACGGTTTGTATTTTAAAATTTACCTAAAGAGTTATTGAATGCACAATCACCGCCTCTGTTTGCATTATGCACTGTTTAATTTTGGTATATAATCTACACTATTATCTACATCAACACGTATATAAAGAGGTGAAGTAATTGTTTTGTTTATATAGGTATGTAGGAGGTATTTAGTTTACCGATTCTGAAAATTATTTTACTTATCGAAAGCTACACTATCATTGAGTAATATGGGAAATATTTTATAAATATAAGTTTTTTGTTCAAAATCATAGTATTTGTGAATAAAGTTGGGAAAAAGCGCTACTTGGCTGGTTTATCGGCGTGCGTTAAACAAATGGTTGGTTATACGTAAAAAACTGGCCAAATGTGAGTAGGACTCGTGCCCCGAGGATTCCTTACACACCGTTAAAAACACAAACCTATTCCACGTGCGGTTATGGTACTCCAACTTAACTGGATACTTACGTTTCATTAAATTATATGTAACCAAAGGGTTATTAAGTTGATCTTTTCTTGGATTGATTAGTTTCTGCGTTGGTTGGTTTTTGTGTATTTCTTTCGAATCTCTAAATATTTTTCGGAGAAATAATTTTACAGTACGTATTTTACAATACCTTTTGGTTCTCATATAATTTTATATGTCTAATCCTATGTCTACGTGCCTTGAAAAGTACTCGTTCTCACATTATGTCCAAGTGAAGAATCTATCCATTACAGCTGTAAAAGAATTTTCAATGTCTGTTCAGTAATTCCATAGATAACCCACATATGTATTTAATTAATAACTGTATCCCTAGGGACTTGCCCTTACCCAGGGAATAAAGTATAGCCTTTGTCCAAGTGAAGAGTCTAACAATTACAAAAGTAAACTAATTTTTGAAATCGTTTTAGTCGTGCCAAATATTATCCGCTTGATTTTTATTAATGGCTATGTGCCTAGGAAACTGCCCGTTCTCAGGGAACTTAATATGTAACTCAAATACTCAACAATAGTGTAGCTTTGTATTAGCAAAAGAGTTTTCAAATAGTTTCTGTAATTGCAAAAATACCACATACAAACAAACAAATTTTACCTCTTTATTATAATAGTGTAGATATTATGTACCTTTACAGACACAATCTTTTTATTACTATAGATATACTAATCATATGGATATGCTACTGAGAATTTAGTGTCAATATGTTTCATGTATTTGTTTTTTAGAGTTCCGTACCCAAAGGGTAACCAACGGGTCCCTATTACTAAGACTCCGCTGTCCGTCTATCTGTCCGCGTCTGTCACCAGGGAGTGTATTTTTGAATCATTCGAATTTCAATTCGCATGCGAATCCGCATGATTCGCATACGAAAACTTAAAATCGGTATTTTTGAAAATTCATTTGTGAATTCTGCAACGAGTGGTCTGACCCACTCGTTTTCTGATTTCTACTAGTAGAATCTACGCAAGATTGACATGACTGAATTACTGACATTGAATTGACAAGTTAAAATGTTTTGATGCATATTTACATTCTTTATTCATAGGCGCCACTGGTGCAAAGGTTTCGGCACCGCGCTCATCAACCCGCCTGCCCAGCGTGTGCGAGTATGGGTATTTCTTCCATGAGGACCGCCAAGAGTCACTGCAAAATCCTGGAAAGGCCTATGTCCAGCAGTGGACGAAACAGGCTGATGGATGGATGGATGGATTCATATGCATTATATTATAATTTTTATATATCTATAATTTTCATTTTTATTTTTCATTTGTGTAGAATAAGTTCTGTTGTAAACTTGAAGAAGTAAGCTCGCCTTTGAGCATATTTTTCTTTTTGTAATCTTAGTTTTAGTTTCTATGTATGTACAATAAAGGATATAATAATAATAATAACATAAAATAGAAGTTAAAACAGACAACAGAAACGAAAACAACCTCATGAACGGTGATAGTTAGACAGTTGAAGTTTTCACAAATAATGTATTTCTGTTGCCGCTATAACAACACATACTAAAAAACATTATAAAATAGTACATTTTGATGCAAGTGCGAAAAGGTTGATATTTAGAGTCACGATTGACTTTTCAATGAAAAACAATCAGGGACGAGAAATATCAACATTTTCGCACGTGTATCAAACGACGTTTTTTAATACAAATGCAATAATTACATGAATTAATAAATTAAAAGCAATTTTGTAACAAATCAAAACAGATACAAGTTGACAGAAGAACACGCTGACTGGATGGCGCCAATCTGGGAGTGTATTTTTGAATCAATCGAACTTCAATTCGCATACGAATACAATACTAATTTTAAGTTTCGTATGCGAATCATGCGGATTCATATGCGAATTGAAATTCGAATGATTCAAAAATACACTCCCTGTAACTACAAACACCAATATCTCTTTCTAAAATCTATTAAATAATAATTTTTAAGATAGTAAAAATAGAATATAAATTATGACATATAAAATCCTTTTGAATTTTCAAGACATCTTTTACAATTTAACCTATATTTATTAATAAAATATAAAAGTTTGAAAATACAAATCTTAAACAGATTTTAGAGTATCCGGTAAAATAAAGGTTTACATGCTTACTAAATGATGTAGCCGGTTTCCCCTAGATGGCGTCAGTAGTAAAAGCAAAAAGCACGAGTGCGAAATATTTCATTTTACGCACGCTAAACGGGCACGTAATCTATCATATTTTGATACAACAAACGTGATTTTTTGCGCGTTTTTGCTCGATATTAATAACGGCAACAGGTAGACGCTTGATATGTTCACAGAATATTTAGTTATATATTCACTTAAAAATAAACAATAAATTAAAATAAATTTCATATTTAGGGGGGGCTCCCATACAAAAGAAATGATTTTTGCCGTTCTTATAGTTAAAGGTACGGAACCCTTCGTGCGCGAGTCCGACTCGCACTTGGCCGGGTTTTGAATTTGAAATTGTTTTTCATGTTATTTTTTATTAATTCTATCGTGAGTGTAGGAAAATGCTTAAACTTTTTCGTGCAGTTTATTGGTTTCACAGTGAACCAGCAGATGGGCTTTAGAAACATTTTTCAATTTACTCGTACAATGTTTGAAAATAGAGATGCATTATATTTTTCATTTGGGAGCCATAAACTGAGGTTTGATATGTATAATTAATTATTTAAACCTGGCTGTAGTCACCTTTTAAATGTTAATATTTCTGCAAGAAGAGTTTCAGGATCCTTGTAGATGGAAAGCTGTAGCCATATTATACTGATACAGTTATCCTGTACTGGAAAAAATCAGAAAATAACCTGTATTTAATAATTCTAGAAAAAATAATGGTCCAACTTAAAAAGACCTTTGGATACACAAAATTTGTTGGATTGTAAGTGCCAAGTTAACTTGGGTGCTCATAACTGCACTTGAGTCTGTTCGTGTTTAAAAACGTATGTACGTGACCCTTAGCACGAGTTCTATTCGAAACTGACAAGTTTGTTTCACGTATAACCAACCTTTCGATTAACGCACGCCGATAAACTAGCCAAGCTGGGCTTTGTCTTTCGACTTGTGTCCGCTAGATTCCACTAGAATATTTTTTTAAAACTCACATCGCATAAAATTGACACGCGAAAATAAATTAGATATTGTAAAATCACATAACTTCTACGGGGAACGAAGAACAGAGAACATTATACCAAACCTGGTTAACTAAATTACCTGGCGATTTAAAAACTAAAATAAACGGAATTATAATAAAGAAACAACTAAGATTATACTTTACATCCAATCTTTAGTTCTCATCCTGTAAATCAAGCTGTATACGCTTGCTATAAAGACAATATACCTACTCGTATAAAACGAAAAGTTGATGGAATGAAACCCATATATTATGGCTAGACCAACTTGTGAGCACCCAGTAGTCACATCATGTTACCGTGAAATAAGAATTTAATTGGATAAACATTGGTCGCGGGCAAGTGGTCAGTCAGTCAGCTAGTAAGCTACCTACCTTCATGATCCATCCATCACACACAATCCATGTTGGTGTAAGTGATGTGAAATTAGTTATTTGAATCTATGAATTGGTAATGAGGGAAAAAATAAATAAACACTTGATTCACAAATATTGAGATTTTGAACTGGAAACATATCTTTATGCAAACAAAATGAAACCTATGTTACTCAATAATAGTCTACTTATAGCTTTCTATGAGTACAATAATTGTTATAATCAGTTCAGTAGCTCCAGAGATTACCCCTACATGCAAACAAACACATTTTTTCTTGTTTTAAAGTCAAAGTCAAACGTTTATTGCAAACTAAGTGTACAAAACGATGGAAATAAAAATAAAGATCTTAGAACTTAGTTGCCTTTCACTAGACACAGCAAATATCCGGAGGTATACAATTAGAGGAAATTTAATCATTCCCCTTATACGTTAAATACTTAATAATAGTAGGAATATAGCATCTTTATTGTTAGTTTAATATTTAAGTGTCTTAAATATTTATGTAGGTATCTTATGTGTATTATGTCCGTATGTAATGTTTTTAATAATTATTTATTTTTTGATGACTTAAATATTCATTAGTTGAATAAGGGTATCTTTTGATTAAATAATGTTTTACTGCACTATTGAATTGGCCTAGCTGTAAAGATAGTGTTATGTGGTTAAATAAATAAATAAAATAAAATAAACGTTTATTACTGTAGCTGGTTAACTTAGATTGAGTTTTTAAAGGACTTTAATTTCTGTTTTGTGTATTTTGCGGACTTATCTGAGATAGTTCTATTTGCTGACGATACGTCACTTATTTTTAAAGTGAATCGAATCAAGGATATTCTTGATTACGCAAATTCTTCATTGGTCCACTGCAAATAATTTAGTTCTAAATGCAAAAAAGACGAAATGTATAAAATTTACATTACCAAATGTAATTCAAGTAGATGTCAGTATATTTTTGCAGGGGTCCGAGCTGGCGTTAGTTAACGAAACTAAGTTTTTAGGCAAGTGGTCCCCACATAGAAGCACTCTGTGGTAGACTTAGTTCAGTCGCTTACGCTGTTAGACGCATAAGGCAGATTACTGATGAAGATACTGCTAGATCAGTATATTTTAGTTCTTTTCACAGCATCATGTCATACGGCATAATGCTGGGGGGTAGAGCCGCGGATATAGAAGCAGTTTAGTCTTGCGAAAGAGAGTAATTCGGTCTATTTATAACATGAAGTACCGAGACTTGTTAAGAGAAAAATTTAAAGAAATTAATATATTTACGGTTCCATGTGAATTTATTTACCAAATTATTAAGATACATATATTATATGTCAGAAAAAATATTGATAATTTGCCGAGGCTTAGTGTGCCCCACTCTGTTGAAACCAGAAACAAACATAAACTGGCTTTTCCAAAATTTAGACTTGCTCAAGTAGGCACCTCTTTTGTAGGACATGGTATAAGATTTTACAATAAACTTCCAGAAGAGGTCCTTATTTTGCCTGAAAATAAGTTTAAACTGTATATAAAACAGGGATTACATAAAATATCTTATTATAAAATCAATGATTATTTGGACGATAATGAAAGCATGGTGTACTAAATAAAAATAATCTTTATCAAACATTGTTATTCCTAATGAGCAAATTTTAATCATGTATGGTTCCTGTAAAGGCTTAAAAGTTTATTATTATGTAAACCGACTCTGCTGTTAAAGGTCATAGACAATATTAGACGGGTTGACTAAGATACATTTTTTTGAGACATTATTTTTGCGGTCTTGTAATTTTTTATGGCTTTACCTAAGTAGGTATAAGACAATGTATAGAATAAGATTATTTAATAACAAAAATTATTGAAAAAAATTATGCAAAATAATTTTAAATAATAAAAATAATTTTGCATAATTTTTTTCAATAATTTTTGTTATTAAATAATCTTATTCTATACATTATCCTGGAGGAGCTCAGGGCTGATGCTTCTGCTGTTGACTGGTCTCCTGTTATTGACTGTGCTAATATTGATGACAAGGTTACCAACTTTAGCAGACTGCTTTTGAGTTTATTTGACAAACACGCCCCTATCAAAAAAGTTAAAGTTAGACACCTTCCTGCGCCGTGGCTGACTCAGGAGATTCGCAACTGTATGGCCAAGCGTGACACTGCAAAGCGTAAATTAAAAAAAAGTTCAACAGATGAAAACTTTGATCGTTACAAAAAGCTGCGGAATCACTGTAATAGGATGTGTAGGGATGCCAAGAGACGCCATATCCACGAGTCCATAGATAATTATAAGCCAGCTCAGGTTTGGAAATTTCTTAAGACATTGGGGATCGGCAAGTCACCTGCTCAAAATGTAAGTAACATAGACTTCAATGCTCTCAATCAGCACTTTTCTGCTATTCCAGTCTCTCTAAATGACTACACTAAACGTACAACTCTTCGTAACTTAATCAACAAGTCGAAACCCAATTGCACTTCCTTTTCTTTTAATACTGTTACTACGAGTGATGTTAAGAAAGCCATTCTCTCCATATCGTCAAAAGCTGTAGGTGATGATGAAATCTGTTCCCAAATGCTTCTCCTTATCCTTGATGCTCTACTACCCACCATCACACACATTCTAAATTATTCTTTGATAACGAGTTCCTTCCCGAGTGCTTGGAAAAGAGCACATGTCATCCCGTTACCTAAAACCTCTAATCCTACTTTATTCTCTCAATATCGTCCTATCTCAATATTGCCTATCCTCTCCAAGGTCCTTGAATCCATTGTCCATAATCAACTTGCATCATATCTGTCCCAGAACAATTTACTTAATCCCTACCAATCTGGTTTTCGTCCTGGGCACAGCACTGTCACTGCACTACTGAAGGTAACAGATGACATTCGGTCAGCAATTGACAAACAGCAGATCACTGTTTTAGCACTGCTAGATTTTAGCAGTGCTTTCAATTGTGTTGATTTTGATATACTCTTAGGGGTCCTGGGTTCTCTTAACGTATCTCCTCTAGTAACTGAATGGTTTGATTCCTATCTTCGCTGTCGCCAGCAGTGCATACGCTCTGATGATAACTCCTCTGAGTGGTGTGAGCTCACTGCTGGTGTACCGCAAGGTGGCGTTCTCTCACCTCTCTTGTTTTCTGTTTTTATAAACTCTATTACTGAAACTTTAACTTCTCACTACCATCTCTATGCAGATGATCTACAGCTTTATTGTCATTTTCCTACCGATCAAGCTGAGTTAGCTATTACTCAGTTAAACACCGACCTGCAAAAAATTAAAGTATGGGCAGATGCACATGGACTGCTTGTCAACCCTAATAAATCACAGGCTATGCTGCTTGGCAGTAGGTATATGTTAAATTTACTTAAGGGCACTGGAAGATCTTCTGTAAACTTCGATGGTACTGTTATTCCATTTTCCAACACTGCTAAGAATCTGGGCGTTATTTTTGACAGCACACTTTCTTGGGTCACACAGATCAACGAAGTAAGCAGAAAAGTCCATGGAGCTTTTCATTCCCTGAAGCGACTCCAGAACTTCCTCCCTTACAAAACTAAAGTCTCTCTTGCTCAGTCTCTTCTCCTACCGCTTATTGACTACGCAGATGTCTGTTTTCTTGATGCCAATGTGGAGCTGGTCAATAAGCTTGAACGTCTTCAAAATCTTGGTATTAGATTCATCTATGGTTTACGTAAATATGATCATGTATCTCATTTTCGTCGTGAGCTTCAATGGCTCCCCATTCGACTTCGTCGTCACTTTCATATTCTAACTCAACTCTATAGTATAATCAATAACCCCCTTTCCCCTGATTATCTCCGTGTTCGTTTTGAGACCCTGTTTTCAACGAACAAAATTCCCCGATCACACACTGTTTCTCTCCTTAAAACCCCATTACATAGTTCTGCGTCGTTTAGCAAGTCTTTTAACGTTGAGGCTGTCAGACTCTGGAACTCGCTTCCAGCAAATATTCGTGATTGTCCCTCTATGAATATATTTAAAAGGCGACTCAAAGAGCACTATATATCACTCTCATGAGTATCTTTTAGCATTTTAATATAGTGTCATTAGTAACGTGTGTTTTTTTTAGAGGTATAGAACTTTGAAATGGAATAAAACAAAGATGATTTTTTTTATTGATATGAAATTTATTTTATTCGAAAGACAACCTTCTGGCATTATTATTTAAATATGACTTCTGGCATATATCCGCCACGGCTGGCTCGGACGTAGTCTAATCTGGAGGTCCAATTTTCAATGACTTTTTCCAACATTTGTGGCCGTATATCGGCAATAACTCCCAGAATGTTGTCCTCCAAGTGGTCAATCGTTTCGGGCTTATCGGCGTAGACTTGCGACTTCACATATCCCCACAGAAAATAGTTAAGTGGCGTTAAATCGCAAAATCTTCCATAAAGTGGATGGACACATATCCAATTCCTGTGCACGGTGGCGGATAGACTGATTCGGGTCTTCCTCTACGCTACGCTCTATAGCAGCAATGACTTCTTCTGTACGCACTGTACGACAACTCTGTGGATGCGTATTATCATTTAGAGTAAACGTGGTGCAAAAACGTTTCATAGTTAATTGAGTTAATTGCTCTGATGGACGATTATGTTAACCGTAAATTGGACGTAATGCGCGATACGTCTTTCGAACAGAACCATGATTTTCAAAATAAATTTGCACAATTTGGAAGCATTGTTCAGGCGTCAGTCTATTCATGTTGAAATGCCAAACCAAACTAAACATAAATCACTTTACAGCTGACAAAATGGCCGCCAGTTAAAAAAGTGTTGCCAACTTAAAGTTCTATACCTCTAAAAAAAACACCCTTTATATATGTATGTATTAGTATTCTTATTTATATATTAATAAGTATATATGTATTATATTATGTATTATATATTATTATATATTATTCAATTATTAATAAATGTACACTTATGTATGTCTACCTATTTACTGTCTTTTCTCTAATCCCCAGAGGTAAACTGGAAGAAATCTCTTCTTAGAGATAAGTTTGCTTTTGTACATGTTTATTTGTTTAGTTTTATTTAAAAATAAGTTTTTAGTGTACAATAAAGAATAAAGAATAAAGAATTATTTTGTTTTTTAAATATTAACTTTAACCTGTAGAAAGTGTACTTTATGTATCTGTTTTACAAAATAAAAATTTTCATTTCATTTCATTTACATTAAATGGTTTATAGGGTCTGAAATGTATGGTTTTGGTTTTATTAAAGTTTATTTCTAAATTCTGATCTTGAAGTCAGTTTTTTATTAGATTAAGGTTTTCATTTAGGTATTATAATTGTAGGATCCGAATCTTTATCACAATTTATCAATATAGAAGTTTAGTTTTCTTCATAATCTGCCTTAGCGTATGAATGTGGTCTACGGCGCTGTAGCCCAGAAACCCAGCCTGTACTGGAAGTTGAAATTAGTAGAATCGTTGGGCGAGACGATTCGTGATGATAACTCTTGAAAACCACTTGTAGTGTATTTAGGTGTGGCTCAAGAGCTTGGTCTGTAGTTCTTAAGTAGGATTTTGTCCCCTTTTTTGAAGAACAAAATGAATATGCTCCTTCACCACTTCTTTGGCGTAGTTCCAGTACGAATGACGGCTGTGGACCTGTAGCTGTCTGAGATAGGGTATGCTCCAGCTTTCAGGAGTTTGGTTGTGTTTTTTACCAACCTTCATCTTGTGTGATTAATAGCCACTCTTCTCTATCTAAAAATTAAATTTATCTCTAAAATTTTCATTGCATTCAGAAAAACTGAAACGAGAAGAGCTTTTAATGGTACAGATACCGCAATAAGCCAAAAAAACCTAACTAATGGATATATGAATATTATTAGCAATATTCCGCTAAACAGTTCTTGTCATGCTATTCAAAATGCAGACTCGTGCACCGCCCGCGTAAAACATGCACAAATGCAAAGCAATTTAAATAATAAGCAAGAAATTTTATCGACACGTGTTTCGCCTCTGAACGAGGTGTCCTCAGGATGTGTTGCTAGCTCGGCTTCACCGCAGCAACTGATGTGTTGCTTGCCCAGCCGCTCCGCAGCAACTAATGTTTGTTTTTCGCCCAACAAATCGGCAGCTGCCGACCAAAAACCTTTAAAACCTTTTAAAGTGGAAGATACATTCTTAAAAAGTGAACTTGCTGAATTATTTTCAAATACTATTTTCAAACATCAAAAGGACAATAGCCTATGAGTTTAAACCCTACTTTCTATTATCTCAGCAATTTCTCTCAGTTCATATAAGGTGGATAACGGTTAAATAGATAAATGTCACAATAAGTTACTCGTTACACTCACTTTGTTATGCCAGCTTCATTATTTCTATTGGCTAGCGGTATTTTTACTTCGTAAAACTGCGGTTGATACCCTTTATTCGAAAATTGCTAGACATGTAAATCATTCGAAAATACATATGCGTCTCTTAAAGTTCTACAGAAGTGAAAAGGACGGCCATATTTTCTTTCAATTGCAAATATTGTATTCGAATAACACAAAATCAGTGAAAGTCCATTCTCGATAAAATGAATCGAGAAATCGCTTCTGATCTAATCATATAGATGAAATGGATTTTATGTCCATTTGTGCGGATCCTTTTTTGTGGAAAACGTTTCTTTGTTTTGTTACAAATGATATTTTGTTATCAGTGGCAGGATTTGGAATAAATTGCATGTCCATTTAAGAGTTAACGGATGACATCGCTTTATTTTATTTGTGTCCAGTTTAAGCAACGACCTAAGGTCGTTGAGTTTAAGTATTTAGGTAAGATATATGTTTATGCCTATTTCTTATAAAATATATGGGATCTGTCGGAGTAGTTTTTGGTTGAGTAACATGCAATAAATTTGAAAAAATTCATTAACGATTTTGTAACTATTTTATACATCCGCAGTTGACACGGCAGTTTTTTTTCGAGTTACTCTGCAAGTTGACCTACAAGCAAAGACAATCTACATCGAGGCTTTTGTTTCGCAATTACTTTCATTTCTATTCTTCATAAGATTATTAAAGATGAAAAATAAAAGATTTTTTGCAATAGCATTAATGAACACCAGTTTTACGAAGTAATGATATTTAAGTTAATACTTGCGATTGTCGGCACTTGCACCAACAATGATATTTAATATTATATCCCTGGACATATAGAAATAATGATGCTGGTATAACATAGTGAGTGTAAAAAGCTTGGACTAATGTGACTTGTTGTGAAATTTATCAATTTATTCGCTATCCACCTAATGAGAAATGGCAGATATGAAAACTTAATCTATTTAAAACAACGTGGAACTTGAGCTGGGTAATCGAGGTTTTTGATCTTTTGTTGATCTATGTTTCTTCAATCTGTAACAAAGGCAACCTTTTACAAGATATGTACCTGTAGAAAGCTTATATTAAAAAATATCTAAGAATATAATTCACTACTATTTCTGAATGACTTGGTTATACTATATAAAATACCTCAGCGACATCCTAAAAACAGCATTTTCATCTTATACAATGAATACGAAGCCCACTTTCACTTCTGTATACATAATGTGACATATAAAAATATTTTAATTAGGATAACCAACATGTATGAAAGACCCTGTTACCTGTCTGGTCTGCACAGAGAATGACTCAGGCTGGGCCCATTGACAGAGTTACGCAGTACCAGCGGACAGTAACAAGGTTTTTCAGATGAACGATTTAAGTAATACAAAAATGACACTCACACAAGTCCAGTAAAATATTGACGGCGTCAAGATACCTCCAGAAGTCCGAAATCTGGGTCTCCGCCGCTTGTGCCGTTTCGCTGCTCCAGTGCTGGCCGAGCCGGTATTATGGAGGGGAAAGACAAAGGCAGGGAACAGCAGGAATTCAAAGGAATGTGGCTACGTGTCACCAAAATTCTGACGCAATCACCAAAGTATCTTCATGGAATTAACTCGGCTTCTACGAGAACAATTCCCCAATACGGTTTCACTAGAAGACCTTTATTTTTACACACATATGGCCCCAAAGCAGGAATCTATTAAAACCTTTTAGGCACCACACTTTTCTTCAAAAACCCACACGGAACAAAGACACGGAAGAGCAAAAAAACCACGTCATGTCGATCAAATCATAGACAAGAAGTAATAATAAAAAACAAACAAAGTGACTACTCCACCGCTAGAGCGGCCTCTAAATGCAGATTAGAAAACTGCGAACAAAGCGCGTTCAATTTGAGTGTTTCGCGAACACAACATTTGTAATGTAATTACAATGTCAAAGAATGTCGCAGCCAGTTTATTATTTACGACGCACACTTGGTACAATTCTTAGATCCGTTTCTTAGGATTTCGTACATAGTTTTTTTTAAATACCGAACCCTTTTGTTGTCCCTCTGCCTGTCCACCTGTTAAGAGTTAAGACCTTTTTTCTGGGGCATCCTAAGACACATGAAGGTGGAATTGACACCTCTTATAGATGTCTATGCTTAGGTCGATCGCATAACGAAAGAGATAAGTATATCTGAAAAAGCGAGCGTCTGAGCAGTGCGGTAAATCAAGAAGAGAATGGATAATGCTGTTTTTCAATAAATAGTATTTGACGTAAATTCACACAAGTGCGTTTAAAAAAAACGCTGTGCTATCGTTTAGATAATGGGTTTATATGTATAAAAAAGTAATCATTGTTATTTTTTTGAACAGACTACTTGTTTGAAATGAAAAAATAGCCTTCACTTTGCAATTTCCTTCGATCGGGCCAGTTTTTATCAATCGCGATTTGGTATGATACATTGCCACGGAAAAGGCTTTTTTATAACATGTATTTATTTCAGAACCATATCTTTTGTAGTTTGGGAGTATATACCACTTGTTACCATGGTCGTCCATAACTGTTTTTGAAAAAAGTTTGTGTTTTAAATGTCATGGGGGTTCCGCTCAGGTAGGGCACAAGCTCTAATCACACTAGACCGGTTTTTTGATAATAACAACGACTCAATGCTTTTTAAAGTATTAAAATTTGAGAATGTTGGTAAATTTTCAATTAGTAGAGCATTTTCATTTAGAAGTAGTACTTAAGGGTCTGCCTTTGGTCTTTCAACGGTTTTTGCTTTAATTTGATAATTATACATGATTAATTAGTAAGTATGTACAGAGGTGAGCTTATCTCTGAAAAGAGATCTCTTCCAGCAAACCATAGTGGGAAAGAAAAATTGTATTATAGTAAATAATCATACTTATCTGATCAATGTAAAACTTGGACACGTGTTTTTCAGACTTTTTTCTTTCCGTTGTCAGGTCGGTTACTTAATTGGACATTTGGACTTGATAGATTTTATTTTTGAAAATGATGCCTTTTTATCTTTTTAATTCCTTTTATGTATCAACGGCTTGAGTTTTATGTTTCAAATTACTGCTTTAACAGGAAAACATGGTTTATTTACTGATGTCAGGTGAAAAAACTCCTACATCAAATACTTTTTCGTAAAATTCGAAAAACCTCGAAAATTCACTGATTATGCGTGCCAGCAGCGACATGAAAACATACTGAAGTTCAAAATCATTCATAAGATTATCGTGCACCATGAGCCAAGCCTTAAATTGATACCTCAGTCCTTTTGAAACCATGTAGCAGAAAACATAAACATCTCACATAGTAAATTCAGATTTCTTAGACAAAAGTTACGATAAGATTATCGAGAGAGTAGGGATTACGTTTCTGCCACTTTCCTACACAACCTCTCTGACACACACCTTCTCATATACTCTCTCTCACTAACTGACACACTTACACGTACACCTAATCGTAAAACGAAAACCTATCAACATAATTATTAAAAGCTTTAACGTTCAAATTTTTGTTAGATTCAAGTGTCCCCCCCCTGCCAGCTAAAAAGTTGTTTTTGGGTTTGTGAAATTGTTCACGGTAGTAGTATATACATTACGAAATTAAAAGAAAACTATCACAACTAAGTAGGCTTTACAAGTTAAAAAATAATAGTAGACCAACTTAATTTTGCTTTTTTATTTCATAGGTACATTACTATTAGTTTGTAATTTTTATTCCAATCATTTAAGTTAATTAACTTATTTGAATGTTACGAAATCCTCAGGCGTAAGTCCTACTAGCACTTGACCGGTTCTTAAGAGAATAGGTTCCGATTGCATTGATCGCTGTTACTCCATGCGGAAAAACCTGCAGTGCGAGAGGGACGTATTCTGGAAAATTATCAAATTATCGACTTTTATCACGAATTTTATTATTAAAAAAAAAACAAAAGTTTGTATCGGATAAGAGTTTAATAAGGATTTTAATTCATAATTAATATATTTTGCTCAAATAATGTTAAGATCTTTGATTTTTTATGATTCAATGTTGGAATGATGTTTGAAGATTCTGTTTCGATAAGAGTGTGCATTATATTCTTGATATGGGTCCAAATTTTTTTCAAATATCTGGTATTCCTATATTCTTCAAACAAGGAAGAATAAATTATGGTTTTTCGGAACCTATCCTCTTAACTCTGGATACTCCACGACCCATCATGCTATTGTTGTTACTGGACTATCGACACCCGTGGGATACAAAGGGCCAACAACACAATGTGTAATTATGGATTTACAGAAAATGTATATCTTTCCCAATACTATAGGTAGTTATTAAGAAGCCTGTAGTCGGCGGCTTGAAGTCAGTCGCGCACGGGGTCGCTTTGCTTGCTATTTCATTTTACATTCAATTTCGGATTGTAGAGCACTGACTGGCTGTTATTGGTTGGCCCGAACGTTTATTTCCCGAGCTCGTACGGAACTAACCGAACACGGTGTGAGAGGCAGGCTAACGCGAAACAACATTCATGTTTTGAAAAAACTCGAGAATGGTTTTGGTCGTTATGAGTAATATCCCAAAAATCGAAATGAAACAAAAATATTTTTCAAAAGTATAAAATATACTATGCTGTGAAACTAAAATTATTTGATTTGTTGTATCGCTTCTAGGACATTACGATACATAAACATTCATCGAAATATGTGTAAAATCCAGGACTTTTATACGCTTGTAACTTTTGTATGTATTTGATTTTGATAAATGTTTTAGTTTCACGTCATAGATATTCTATGGGATATGTTGAAAAATAAAAAATAATAAGCAAGTACTTATAAATAAGAATATGATCAGCGAACTGCGCTAGTATGGGAGTTCAGGCGAATATAGAGTCGCCTTAATCCTAAAAAGCCGCATTCCCTGGTCTTAAAAACCGAATTATTGAATTTAATAATTTTTATACCATTTCAGTTATAAAACACAAACATACATTTTAACAGCAACAGTACTAACTGAGAGATATCGACCGCAGATGGGTTACTACCCGACCTATGGGTAACATACCCAACGTACTTACCTATATGTCCCGATTTATATACCCTTTATAGGCTGGTATCCTTCCGCAGACGGTTTAATGGGGTACCGAGCGACCGCACAAGTAGGGAAGTAACCCCAAACAATTCTTGAGCATCCGTTTATTGGTATGTATACCTATAATAAGCTTGGGATTTCATTCGGATGTACTCGTATACAGTATACAGAGTGATAAAATGATGTTGCGAAAGCCGCAAACTTGCAGTAAACGTTTATACGTCCACACGAACAACAATAGCGACACAAAAAAAAAGATGATTTGTTTCAAACATTTCGAATAGGTATGTAACTTTTGTATGAAACGGCCCTTGTTTTGAATGATGCAGGGGTTGGTTTCATAGTAAAAGGTGTTAGGTATGTATAATGGAGATAAAAGCTGTTCAGGATCCGTCAATATAATGATTCAAAAATGTTTTAAGCTACAGAGAATACATTGAAGGGGTGGCCCGTGGTAAATAAGAAAAAAGCGGCCAAAGGGTTCCGTAACATTATCTATAAAAACGGCAAAAAAATCATGTCTGTTGTATGGGAGTGCGCAGGTCCGACTCGCACTTGGCCAGTTTTAGTATTTGTTGTTATAGCGGCAACAGAAACACATCATCTGTGAAAATTTCAACTGTCTAGTTATCACGGTTCTAGAGATACAGCCTGGTGACAGACGAACGGACGGACGGACAGCGGAGCCTTAGTAATAGGGTCCTGTTGGTTACCCTTTGGGTACGGAACCCTAAAAATGTGAACATTGTAAGCACCCTAATACACAGATGTAGAGTTTAAACCAGAATTTAATTTTTAGTATTTTCATACAGATATAATAATGTATCTATTTTCTTTTAATAGTTTACACCGTCTCTTAACTTTTCTTGGCCAAGTGGGTCTAACAATTAGACACTACCCAGCAAACAATTTTTAGTAATATTGCTTACACGTTGTCTTACATAATCGGTCTGCTTAGTTTTATCAGTTTCCTGGCACATAATAATGTCTTAAAGACGTCTTTTCGTCTATATTATAAGACACTTATAAACTTGTCCTAGCAACGCCGTTTATAACGTTTATCCGACCAGTGGTCGTTTATGCGTCGTAATGCTAATCATTATAAAACAAGCAGGTAAAGAGTTACTATTGCGTCTTTTATAGGTCCTCCAGAGAGCTTATACGTCCACTATACGTCATCTAGACCGGTAAACATTTTCAAATAGACTTTCATGAAACTTCCACCATTTAAAAAAAATATTTAGTGCAAGTCAAGTGAAATAATAAAGATAATAGCTGGTTTGATATATTTTTTTAATAAACGTAATGATTTTTTTTACAGCGATGGCGAAAGAATTATTTTTAAACAGACAATTTATAAGTCTGGTAGAACTATAATGGGCATGTAACACGGCTCTGATTAAAATTATAATTAAAAAATTATAATAATCAATTCTTATTATTCTTATTCTTTATTGTACACAAAAAAGAAGATTACAAACATTTAATACATTAATTTGAGTACAGCGGCGAGCTTATCTCTCAAAAAGATTTTTTATATCAAACCGAATGGGTATAGAAGTGCTTTAAAAATAAATTGGTAACCATATGTGTACGTACTACATGACTACTACATACTAAAATACTTACATAGGTATTATATATATATACTAAAATATATCTAACATACATACTAATATACCTAACTTTAATATAAACTGACCATATATAAACATACAAAATATATACGAGAGATTAGTTTAGGTATTAAAAAATATGTTTCAAGCATAAGCCAGCCAAAACAACCCATTTTTATACGTTTCTTCGTACCAAGTAGCTTAAATGTCACTTGGGTTTTGTATGGAAACTTCCCAACGTTATATTATCCTTAGGTTGAGTCTGTATGTCTGTGGTAATAATCGAAAAATGTATTTTAATTTCTTGAGACACGTTTGTATAATTTTATATTAGCTGTCACTATTTTAAGCAATGACTTAATTAATTCCATACATTCTCGGGAAAATAAGGTGGGCAACACTGCTTTCCCCATTTCAAATTAAAAAAGTGGCCATTTTTTTAAATATACTTGTACTTAGACTTGGCCTATGTTTTATCTATGGTCACTTCTATCTTCTTGCTAAGGTTTTGTTTCGAAACGAGCGAAAGTCACTCTGAGTGATGCGAATTTCACCCTAAAGCGTTCAAAAATTGACACGAGTTAAACCGAACTGTATATATGACTATATACATATAAAATGGATATATAAGTATAATGAACAAAACGATACATAATAATTGATAATACAGCAATAAATAATTAAACATATTTAGGATAGCTTAAGGATTTGCTGAATAGTATTCCTTTAGTTTCTTTTTAAAAGAGGAGATAGTGCGACATTCTCGGATTGTGTGCGGAAGAGAATTCCACAGCCTGATGGCTCTAACAGTGAATGAATTTCCGAAAGCTCTGGTATTGTGAGAAGGCGTTTTAAGGAGTGTGACTGTGTGCGACCTGAGTGGTTTATTGATATCTCTGCTAAACAGAAAGTTGAAGCGCTCACGAAGATAATCCGGAGCTGTTGAACCTTTGAGGACATTGAAAAGGCAACACAACGTATGGAGATTTCTGCGCTTCCGAATAGGGAGCCACTTAAGTTCCGCGCGGTAGTATGAAACGTGGTCGTATTTGCGCAAACCATACACGAATCTGATGCATAGATTCTGCATCCTTTCCAATTTACCCAAAAGCTCTTCATTCGCGTCTATAAAACAAACGTCAGCGTAATCGATTAGAGGTAGAAGAAGCGACTGTGCGAGAGTGACTTTAGTTATGAAGGGGAGGAATTTCTGGAGGCGTTTGAGCGAATGGAAAGTAACGTAACGTGCGATGACCAAGATAAAATGCAGTCAAAGATAACACCTAGATTTTTCACCGTTTTAATGTAGGCAATCGGGATGTTATTAAAAGAAATCTGTGGTACACTAAATGAACTAAGGGAATGTATCTAGTTCCAATGATAATGGCTTGAGATTTCTTTGGATTGACTAAAAGACCGTAAGATGTATCCTTATCATGAATGTTATTTAGATCGTGGTTCATAAAAGTAATGGCAGAGTTAATTTCAGCTGCGTTAAAATGGCGGTACATTTGCAAATCGTCTGCTAGCTAGAAGAGAGAACATCGGAAATGTAATTAATGAATACGGGGAAGAGAATTAGAGAAAAGACGCCACCTTGAGGTACACCTGCAGTTAGTTGGCATCACTCCGAGGTAACCTCGTCCGAGCGTATGCACTGTAGGCGATCCCTCAGATAAGTATCAAACCATTCAGTAACCAGAGAAGATACGTTAAGAGAGTCGAGAATACCAAGAAGGACATCGAAGTCTACGCAATTAAAGGCACTGCTAAAGTCTAAAAGTGTCAATATAGTAAGTTCTTTATTGTCCATTGCTAGCCGTATTACTTTTAAAAGAGCGGAGACAGTACTGTGACCAGCGCGAAAGCCAGATTGAAATTTATTAAGATGTTTGTTATCAGATAGGTACAAGGATAATTGGTTGTGTACAAGGGTTTCAAGGACTTTAGAGAGAATCGGTAGGATGGAAATGGGACGAAAATCTGAGAAGGAGGTAGGATTTGAGGATTTAGGAAGAGGGATAACATGTGCCTTTTTCCATGCTGCAGGAAATGCACTTGTGACTAGTGAGTAGTTAATGATATGAACCAAAATATGTAGCAATTCTTCTTGGATAAGATGTAACATATGATGACATATTTTGTCATCACCGATAGCTTTTGAAGAAATTGAAAGGATTGCTCTCTTTGCGTCACTCTTGGATACTGTTTTGAAGCTAAAAGGAGTGCAAATGGGTTTTGGCTTATTTTTTAAATACGAAAGAGTGTTAGTTTTAGTGGAGTCATCTAACGTGACAGGAGAATGAGAAAAATGCAAATTAAGTGCATCGAAGTCAAGATGACCCGGATGGGTTTTAGGATATTTGCCAATCCCAAGTGTTTTTAAAAACTTCCAAACCTGTGCAGGATTGTAGTTTTCGATGGATTCGTGAATATGGCGCCTTTTAGAATTTCTACACATCCTTGTGCAGCGATCGCGCATTTTCTTATATGCCTCAAAGTTATCATCACTAGGATATCTCTTATACTTACGCTTTTCGTTTATCCCGTTTTGCCATTGCGTTCTTCATAGTTTGGGTAAGCCAGGGTGCAGGTAGATGTTTGACTTTAATTTTTTTGACCGGAGCCTTGGTATCAATCGTAGAAGCGTCGATTACCGGAGACCAGACTAAAGCCAATGTATCCGCTCTAAGTGCCTCCAGGTTCACACCTTTGAAACTTCGCAACAGAAGGAATTGGGCAGATGTTTTGGAGGTCTAATTTTATAAGAAAGAAAGATTAAATCGTGATAAGAAAAAGGGGCATCGAATTGACCATGACAGGTAACTTTATGAGGACAAGAGACAATGATTAGATCTAGAAGAGAAGGGACACAGTGAGGTTGATGATGAGTCGCGGAAATAGGCAGAATTTTCATGTTTAGAGAAGATATTATGGAAGTTAATTGAGAAGACCGAGAATCATTTTTAAGAAGAAATGTATTAAAATCACCTAGGATAATAACATCATCATATAGAGGATTAAGTTCTTTGAGTATTGACTCGAAAGAACTGAAGTAGTCAATTCTCAAGGATGGACTATATAAGACGCCAAGAAGAACGTTAGAATGATGGAGATATATTTCTATAAAGAGATGTTCCGCTGAGTTGGAATATTGACTCGGAAACTGATTTATTACATTGCAGGGTATATCCGAACGTAGATAGATCGCTACTCCACCAGATCCTTTATGTGTTCTGTCGTTACGAATCAACCGAAACCCTGGCAAACAATACATGGTGGACGGTAAAGAAGGCTTTAAAACCATTTCCGAGACAAGAATACCATCATAGCGCAAATTACTGAAAAAGGACAGGAGATCAGGATAATGTGCATGTAAACTTTGTGCGTTAATGTGTACTAAATTGAGATTATTTTTTTGGGTACGAAAACTGAGGACAAACTGTCATGCAAGGTTAGGCCGGCAATAGAATCATCTTCACTATCCACCGCACTGCCATGAATGAATGAATGAATGAATAAACACTTTATTGCACACAGAACAAGATATTTACAAATATACAAAGAACAGACAGAAGGCAAGGGCGGACTTATTCCTAAAAGGAATTTCTTCCAGTCAACCTTGGGAAAATATGAAACATTTTTATTGTAGAAATTCACATCAGTGCATAGGTACATTCTGAGTTAATTATAAATCTATAATCTAATTATAAATATACTACATACAAATACATACTTAAATACACAAATACATATATACAAATAAACAAGTAGCTTAGTCAGTAAGTCATTCAGAGAGAGGAGAGGTAAAACTTTTTTAAGTTATATTTAAAAGAGGACACAGAAGGATTCGACAGACGAAGAACACGAAAAGAAACTATCATCAACAATATCAGAGCTATTCATAAACAAATATAATAAATAAATATAATATTAAATAATATAAACATAATAAAAATGAAGCCTAGTTATGATCTAATTAAAACAAATACAATTACTATTACACGACCCCCAAACACAACAGGGCAGAAAATTGTACAAAAGCAAAAATCTGAAACATATGCGTTCTATACATGCAAGCGAAAAATGGAACGCAACCATTGGGAGACAATCCTGAGCTGTGTTCACAAACTTTATGTCGCGACACAGGTTTTAAAGCCATCTCTGTCGCACGCGTAAACATTTCTATACTTACGCTATCCTGCTATCAGTGTTAGAACCTGAAGAAATAAATAATTTAAGAACGGTATGAACGGACAAATCAAATGACAGTGACAGATGACAAGGAAGAAACCCTTTTTTAGAAAAACATTTCAAATTTGCAAAAAAAAAAGGTACCTATGTATAAAAATAATATTTGATTACCTGTAGGCAATAAGAGAAAAGAAAAAAAATAACCGTATAAACCGGAAAAATTAAGTAAGCCTGAACATGCATGTAAAACAAAACTTCCGATGAAAAGCACAATGATAAAAGAATATTTTTTAGTAGCGCCCGTACGTCTAGTGTTTACATTGGTTTTGGTAAGTTCTGGCTGTGGTTTTGTTTTATTTTTGGAGTTTGCTGATATTGGTACAGACTGTTTAGTCTGAGAGATGTCAATTGGGGGAAACTTCTTCATCAGATCAGCCAATTCAGCTATCCGCTCCACCTTGCACCTAGAACTGTCCGGCAGCAGTAACACTATCTTCCCTTCTGACGTCCAACACTTACTGATACCAAAATGTTGGCGAGCAGCCATAAATGACTCTTGTCGAGCCTTTGTCAAAAATTCAGAGACCGTGATTCCTGTACCTTTGAGTGCCGTCTTGGCATTCCAGACTGTAGTACGTGATGAGAAGGCAGAGAAGCGCACTAAAATAGGTCTGGGCTTAGACTTTGTCTTGCCAAGGCGGTGACAAACAGCCATGTCAGCCATGCACTGCTCGGACAACTTCATTTGGTTGGTTAATATTGTTTTTATTGTGGCTAATGGATTTTCTTCTCAACTTTCAGCTATGCCATGAAATAGGAGCACCTTTCTTCTTGATGCTTGCTCGTGACGATCCAGGCCAAGTTCTAAAAGCTCAATTTGAGACCTTAACATGGACATGGTTTTCCACACAAATGTTTTGAATTGTGTGAACTCACCGGCCAAGGAAGAGAGTTCCAGAGGCAGGGGAGATAAGCCTGCAGTGGTAGTGGTGTCAATACTCTGTAGATCTTTGTCATAGCCACTCATTCGCTTCAGAAACATTGCAGCCATTTCCTCTATGCTTTTTGACAGCTGATTGTAGGGATCCATTACTAACTCAGAATTTGTATATTTAAAGTGCACTTAGTGAGGAGAATTTATATAGCCTGAGATTTTTAGGGGTCTATTAATGAATTATATTACTTAAAACATTAAAATAATAATAATAAACAAATTAAATTTAAATAAATCCAAGAGAGTTTAATTTTCATGTGTGACACATATGACTACCCACACGGAAAAAAATATTTTTGTGAGCGCATGAAAATATGTTTCAAACCTCCAATTCCCAATAAATTGCATCTGAGATTTGCGCTATTTACGTACTTTTAATATTATTTTTTTAATGTCAATATGGCCACTGGGATTAATAAATAAAGCGTCACCGTCACTAGCAATTTTAATTTTAGGTTAGGCTACGCTAGCATATGCAGGCGTATATACAATAATATACATCGGAGCAGGTATCATTATACGCCTAGTGGCCACAACGATGGTTTATATACGTCAACTATACGTCTAATTTAGACTAATAAGGACTGTTATACGATGCTTAAACGATGGGGAGACGTATAAAGTGGGCCCAAATCCCATCCCAATGACGTCTGTAAGTCACTTATACGATGACCTTATAAAACAAGGAGACAGGACGAGGACGTCTACCGGACCACTAAATTTTTACTGGGTATTTAGCACTTTAGTAAATCAGTATGCTGTGAGTTGAAAACTTGATAGTCAGGTTACTATTGACTATAAATTATGACAAGCAATTATGACATTAAGAAAAATATACAGTCAAAGTATTATATTTGCAAACAATATACAAAAAATAAATCAGTTTGATTATAACTGCATTAAGAGTATTAAAAATCGATGTATTTAAATATATTTTGGAAGAAATAAAAAAAGCCATTAATATTATTCAAAAAGTTAAAAATAGTTACATACTGACCGATGGTACCAAAATAACACTTTTGCCGACTTCCTGATACGCATGTTCTCTAGAGTCGGCGCTCTCACTTTGGTTTTTGTGTTCTATACTATGGGAATTCGCCGACTTCTAGGTAACATATGTTTCAGGAGGAAAAAAGTCGGCAAAAGTGTTATTTTGGTACCATCGGTCAGCATGTAATTATTTTAAACTTTTTTGTGAATGTGTGCTATAAAATTTGAAGTCGGTTATTATTTTTTTATTAAAAGTTTATTTATTTCACGCTTGTTAGTGTTGACGGGATAAATTGTGAAAAATGGGTTGACTACAGTGAGCGCTCTGATTTCTGTCCTGTGGCATAATGATAATTTTCAAATTATATCCTGCAATGAGCACATTAACACAAAGCGATTGCTGCCATTGAGAGTTATGTGCTGTCATCCGTTGAGGAGTTCTATGGTGATGAGACCAGGGTCGAAGGTAGTATAATGACAATTTTCAAATAATACCCTGCAATAAACACACTGATGCAAAGTGATTCCCGAAATCTTGAATTATTTACTGTCATCCGTATAGGAGTTCTATAGTGATGAGGCCAGGATCGAAGGTCAGGTGGACATAATGTCAATTTTCAAGGGACACCTAGCAATCAGCATCCTGGTACAAAGCGTTTGCCGCAATATCAAGTGATACGCTGTCATCCGTTGAGGAGTTCTACTGCCTATCTCTGAAGACCATCATCAGATCAAGACCAAACTAAAATGGGACTTACCTAGAAGGAAAAGATTTGCCAGAGTTTTAGAGTAACATACCCAAAAAATAACAGTCGAATTGAGAACCTCCTCCTTTTTTGAAGTCGGTTAAAATCGGTCGGTTTAAAAATTGTATTTATTTATAGCCAACCTTTACGTTCGTTGTTGCGAACATGATTATTGTTTTTATTGTATTTTGATTCCTTTAGTACTTTAAGGTATAAAAAAACCGGAAAAGTGCGAATCGGACTCACGCACCGAGGAATCCGTACAAATTTGTGGGTACATATATTATTATATTTCATGAAATTCAATTTTTTTTTTTAAATAATTTAATTACACATGTATAGTTTTCAGATTTTTCCATATAGTTGTAGTATAAGACGGTATTACTTGCCAAATTTCATACCCTATAAATTTGGTTCTCTTGAGAGTGTTGAAATATACGTTTTAAATATATTTTTTTTTGACTGTAGACTTGAGTATATGGTTTTCATTTCAACTAGATACCTCCACGCGTTCCCGAGATAAATGGTCTTGCTTGATAGACAGACGGACAGACGGACAGCAAAGTGATCCTATAAGGGTTTCTTTTTTTCCTTTGGAAGCACGGAACCCTAAAAACAATAAACAATATTCATTTTTGGATTCTAAATATACATATTTCGGCCCAATTCGGGGCCGGCATCAGTCGAATAAAGACAGAAGATAGAAAATACATAAAAATATACCTATACAACTTAATGACTAATTAACCTACTAATCTACTAATTTACTTTTAACATAAATTATTAAAAACAAAAATAAAAATTATTTTGGTTGAATTAACCATCTAGGTAGCGGTTCACATTTATTTGGAATATCAGGGATACGTACCGAAAACCGCAAGATGGCGCAGCTTTTCATAGCACCCTGGTCTTAATAATACGAGTATACATTTATGTGATAGTCTTGTCAGTCTGGTGTTAATCAAGAGAAATAGCTTTTTTTTTGTGATTGACTTTTGTTGCTGCTGGCCTTTTGGCTTTTACGGCTTTACCTTAATAGTGAGGGGAAGAGAGAGTACTCAACCTCAAAAATAGTCATAGTTTGATGTCAATGTTGTTTATTAAGTCCTGGTCCATAGTGCACACCAAGTGAACATATGTAGGAGTATACCCATGTCCTCAATTTTATGTCTATCAATGGTGGATTAAATAATTTTATGACTCTGACGGTGAAACAGATAATAAAAGTTTGGTTATGGGTGCGGACATGGATGGGGTTGGGGAGATTGTTATGACGGATGGTTGATGTGTGCCTGTGTGTGTTGATTACTGTAGAGTATAATAAAAAGAAAATAATAAAAGTAGGGATCCGTACGCAGACGGTGCCAATTTTTTTGTCAGGCGCCTCCATTTTAGCGCGGTTTTTTTGTACCCTTGATGTTGCTTTGGCATGAACATTGTTGTTTTTTACCGTAATATGCGCGAGTCCGACTCGCACTTGGCCAAATTATTTTGTTGCAGCGATCCATTACTTTTCACACTCTTCCATTTAAAGCCTCACATAATCCGGGCAGTAGCGTATGCATTTCCACCACATTCATTCAGCTTCCATGCATTTCTTGTCAAACTTCTTTGTCACTACTTTACATGCTGACAAGTTTGTAGAAAATAACTTTTTAAACATTTTTTTTAATTATGTAGGTATTCGTATACCAGGTTATGGTTTTTGCCTGTGTATTTATATATGCACGATTATGCTAAAACGAGTACGTATTAGGAATTTCTTTTTATCCTATATCTTATAAATAAAACATGACGTGCGACTACGTAATCGCTAAATTATTTTCCTAATGAAGTGCTTTGTATTTGGTTCTTTTCATAATCAAGAAGTTGTCATGTCACATACAATAGAAAAGTCCACGAAAGATAGACGCGTAAAAACTGAGTCGCAACGCTTTTATTCCTTTCTGGTTTTATTGTAATAGTAGCAATTAAGGAAAACACTACTATAATAACCAGCGAAACTCCTAAGTGGAAAATGGCGTGCACAAACTAGACCTCCTTAAAAGATAATAGCTTTAACTTGAAACTAGTTTATCCATGAAAGTGATTTCGAAATAATCTGGCTGGGATTTTGAATAATACGAGTACCTATAGATTTTAAGAAAACACTGAGGATCTAGAAAAAAATTGTCCGTTTCAAATGATAAAGCAATCATAGAGCATAAATCCCAAGTGACCAAAACTTTATTTTCTGTCAACGCTTTCTAGCTAACGAACATGGTTGTGTTTAAAAATAGTCTCTGTTTCTAGAGCAGTAGGAGTGCAGGGCATCTAGTACGTGTTGGTCAGTTTGGTTTTGTATTCATAAATTCAGATCTGTGGCCTCTAGCGTGAGTCGTGAACGAGCTGGCACATAACAACATAGGCGAATTGCTTCCGAACAATATTCCAGTATAAACCAAAAGATTTTTGTGGCTATGAATTTCAGTAACTTTCATTTTCAAGATAATTAAAAATGATACTTTTGTAATTTGTAAAACACAGAACTATTTCTTAGGAGCTCTGCAGAGCATGGAAGGTTGTACATCTGCTGAATTTGACGAAATTGATAAAGAAGCACTTAACTGATAGTGACGATTTTTTTTTCTTTATTTAAAGGGTTTGGTCACATGGTGACCATGTCACCCTACTCATGCAATTGTAACTTAACCTGACAACAACACTTCTTTGTTTAATCCCTAACTTATATGTAACACCGTTCGTTTAATATCTACCACTACACTTGATAGAATTTTAGTACCTAGGGGCATTTGTTTGTAAGGCAAACTCACGCAGTCTTCTTTATAAAGTCATGTGCATAACCTTAATAAAATTGAAAAATTACGTTGACAAAACTCGCATACCATTAACTTTACTACCAACAGCACGAAACACGAATTGTACGAGTAGTTTTCTGTTTCGTTAGCTTTGGGCAATATCATGAATTGTTAATTGAAATTGCGGCTATCAGAATTAACATTGCTCAACTCGTTAAGTGTTTTGAGTCGGGTAATTTCACCGAATTCAGGACAAGGACACTCTGAAAATTAATATGAATAAATAAACCAGCCATTAAAACCAGACGCCAAAATGTTACATTTCACTGGGAATCTGTATCCCAGTCGGTTACGTGAGAAAATTATTTACTTGGACTCGTCTGGAAAGTTTTGGTGGTGGAATTGCAAACAGTCGTGCAAATAATTAAGATCAACAATATTGCAGGTAAAAAGTTGATGAAAGTTACTAAAACTGAATGTTCCACTGATTTAACTGTACAAATATCTTTTAAATATTAAATAGAAATATATAGGTATATAAAAATATGATAGAAATAAATTTCTATATTTTTTAAACACTTGGCGATTTATCCATCGCAAGAAGATAACAAATTAAATTTAAACATTAAAAAATATAGAAAGTTATTTATAATAATCATAATCATCATTCCTGCTTGGAAAGTTCCTTCTTACTTTTTCGAAAACGATGGAGAATATACGTCATTGCTGTCATACCAATATGCGGGCGGAAAAAATGTATGAAAATCCATTGTTAACGTGCTGAGCGGGCAGAAAAAGTATATGAAAATCCATTGTTAACGTGCTGTTTTTTATTTGTTGACAACATCCGTACGATAAGCATAAATGTTACATTAAAAAGGGTATAAACTTCTTGGTACATAACCTAGCTTGAACAATAATGCCAAAAGACAAAAAAATTTTATGTCTTAGTTTGCAAAATAATACTGGCCACTTGCTATATATGATCATAAAAAAATGAAAAATGTGAATGTCAAAAAGTTTTATGTCTAAATTTGCAAAATAATACTGGCCATTTGTTATTTATGTACATAATTTAAAAAAGAAATTAAAAACTGCAAATCGAACGCGAGTCATCTTTTTCTTTGGTTGTATATTTATTGGAAGTAACTCAAATGTCGTCTAGTAGTGATATAGAAGAATGGGTGATTTTGTCTTTTATTTTCTCCACTCGGTGAACAATGTACTATTCTATCATAGTTTCGATACGAGTAATGTGTATTCTTAACTACCCGATGCTGTAACAGGTGACGGTAGGGCAATAATAGTCTCAGACTTGTCTTGAATACACTAGCGTCCTCTAGGCGCCAAGAATACATATCATTGCGTTGTGGTATGGGAAAGTACAAGCGTAAATTCGCAGGTTATGTTGAGAACTGGATAGCTTAGTTGGTAGAGCAACCGCCCGGTAAGCGAGAGGTCCCGGGTTCGAATCCCGGTTCAGAGCTCCTCGCGTCCAGATTTACTTTTCTCATTTTCTATGCCGCAGTGATATAAATTTAATTATATAAAAATATATATTTATAATATAATTATCGTCTTTGAGAGTACGTATTGCGTAGCACACAATCTAAGGATTTCGTATAAGGTGTACGTTTCAAGGTTTGTTGATTTATTAGCCCACGATAGACATCTATATATATACTAATAATAAAGTAGTAAAAAGTCTTGTAATTATAATGAGTTATTAATATTGTACAGTGGAGCCCACATCAAGCTAAACACTTTCAGTTTATGCTGACCTCTCATTGTCTAGGCTTCCCGTACAACGAGAGGTCAGCTTATACTCAATGTGTATAGCTTGATGTGGGCTCCACTGTACTGAGGCCAAAACTACTATTTTTTTTATTTTTGTCAGTCTGTGTGTATATATATGTATGTATGTTCAGTTTTAACTCAAGAACTACTCAACAGATTTGGATGCGGTTTTTAGGGTTCCGTACCCAAAGGGTAACCAACGAGACCCTATTACTAAGACTCCGCTGTCCGTCCGTCCGTCTATCCGTCTGTCACCAGGCTGTATCTCATGAACCGTGATAGTTAGACACTGGAAATTTTTACAGATGATGTATGTCTGTTGCCGCTATAACAACAAATACTAAAAACAGAATAAAATAAGTATTAAAGGGGGCTCCCATACAACAAACGTGATTTTTTTGCTCGTTTTTGCTCGATATTGATAACGGCAACAGGTAGACGCTTGAAATTTTCACAGAATATTTAGTTATACATCGACGGTGGAAAGGAAGAACCCTTGAAGCGACATTTTGACCAAAATTAAGTTATATATATCATTGAAATCAGCATATTTTTTTGCTTCTTTTAAACTGGGTTTCGCAGCGATCTGACGAAGTTTATGTCGCTTAAAGGACCGTAATATCCGGTTTCATTTTTAAAACCATAGCCTGATGCGACCTAAAATTTGAGTTAAATAGAACCACTGTCACTTAAATTATAACCTTTTATATATATTTGCGCTTAGGGCAATTCAAAAAGTATTAGTTTTTTCATGTGAGTCATTTAGGTGTTTTTTCTGGGTACAAGTTTTATAAGCAAAGTAACTTAAACGATTCTTCCCCAACACGATTAAGTGTTACACCGTTGCTTAAATGTTTCTTCCGGGAAGCATAACGATAACCACAGTCGCTTAACCATACGTACCAAAAAATAAACCACAACTGTGTTCCTACCTAGTCCTAGGCGACACCAGCTACTTCTGAGGAACAGCTACTTAAGGGATGTAACAAATAGAGCCTTTGTTGGTTGAGTGAACGCCTACCTAAGTAATCTGGTGCTGGTGTCTGGTGCTGTCGCTTCAAGTAACCGTTTTTAGCATCAATTGCCCACGGACGACTCGCGTCCGGGGCTTCACACACTCCACGATGAGCAACGGGGGAAAGCTGTTGTCTTACCACGCGCTGTTAGAGTTGGTTGCTTTCAACCGTACATGGATACAATATTTACTTAATACATACATAAAAGACTGTCATTCAACAAAGATTGTTTCGTTTTGCTAGTGAATTTAAAATTATCTAATAGGTTACTAATTGCTACTAAAGAAATGATGATAAATGTTCAATTTTAACTTAGATAAACTCTTAATTATAACATCTGACCATATCCTTAGAGCCAATACCGCAGTGCTCACGATCGTGAGCAGCCGAACGCTACGAATCTTTTAGTAGATAAGACTTATGATTCTAGAGAGGAATGTATGCAAGGTTAATATTGGAGACGAGGAAGTAGAACAAGTTAAAGAGTTTATCTGTCTGGATTGTATATTTACGCGCGATGCAAAGTGTGATAACGACATTGAAAAAAGAGGGAATGAGGCAAATTTAGTAAACAGAGCTCTGCACTCCTTTATGGGAAGCCAAGATGTAACAGCAAAGGCACGATTAGCAGTTCATTATGGAGTGTTAGTTCCTACAATTATGTATAGTAGTGAATGTCGGGATGGCAAGATGAATATCAAAGCAGAGTTAATGCGGAGGAAATGCATTCCTTATGGAGTACGTGTGGGTTGACATTATACGATGGACTGAAAAATATCGACATACGGGATCATTGCGGCCTGAAAGAAGATGCAGTAAATATAATAGAAAAGAGGATACTTCTTGACATATAGAAAAGATGAATGAAAAAAGAGTGACGGTAGTAATTTATGATGCGCAAATGACAAAGAGTGGCAAAGTCAAAAGTACCCTAAATAGAAGAATAATTGAATGAATGAGATGAAGCCGCGGGCATACAATACAATAAAATAAATACAATACTATCATTGCCAATATTTCAATAAAATCACGCTAATTTTAAATTGTTAGCTGACCATAATTTAATAATGCAGACTCTAAGAGATTATAGCTTATAAACATTATTTTTGGGCAAACCAACTGTATAATCCTGCTGACCAAATGATAATTTTGCATTAGGTCTATTTATTTTAAAAATTATTATCAAGCTGACTTTTAATATCTACTTATTTTCTGATAATCCTTGATTTAGTTGCGGACCAGGTATTGCTGGTGGATTCTTTTTACGGCTGACAAAAACATTATTGTGCTGTCAAAATAACTTTCCAGCTGATTTTTTTTGCTGACCGAATATAAAAAATGCCTTTTAATTACTTGCTTTTATTAATATTGTCTGATATTAGTCTATCTAATTTTGCTTTGCATCCCAAATCTCAACCCAAAGAAAACTTAGCCAAAAATGCTGTTTGTGTAAGGTGACTTTAATTTATACAGCCAAACTCATACTTGTTCCATGTTACTGATCACTTACCACTTTTTGCTAATTTCACTAATATTCTTGACGTCCCATAGTAAATGACTCGGGGCTGGGCTTGCGTTTGTAAGGAACACGAAAAGATTAATTTACGAATTTCACACAAAGGGTCATGTTATTGAGCACTTAACGAGTCTTCAGTAAAAATTTGGCTGCATAAATTAAAGTCACCTTATATATCTATGCTAATAATGAAGTAGTAAGAAGGTCGGGTCTGTACGTCGAATATTTAAGAGAAATTTTAAATGAAATGGGTACTCAGACCAATACTAATATTTTTACAATTTAATCTGTCTCTATGTTTTTTTTTTAACTCGATAACCACATAATGGATGTGGATGTATGTTTTTTACCTATTAGGTATAATTGGGATCGGGACCCTCAATATAATATGCCGTAAGGGACGTTGATAAAAAAACCATCAAGCCGAAAAGTGTCGATAATAGTTCTTATACTACGTGCAAATAAAGTTAAGATTGATTGAAAGACTATTAAAAAAAGACAATAAAAGTATTGTAATTTTTGCCAAAGTTTTGAGTACCAGGCCTAAACGCTCCAATCATGCGTAGGTAATTATCTATATACGGTGGAGCTTCCCCTGCTATAATATATTTACTGTGATATGGATTCCCTAATTTCGCCAAATAAAAGAACGTATCATGGTATTGCCAATTTTACGATTAAGCCACGACATAGTTATATAAGGCATAGCTAATTCTTTTGGAAAACGAATTCTGTGTGATGTATAATAATTGTTAGCTATCTATACCCTTACAAAAAAGTACGAAAATTATAAACTCGTGAATCCCAAGATGACGTTAAAAGTTTCAAAATATTATCCTACCTGTATTTGTATTAATATCTATGATATATTTTACACATACTTCCCTATAAAGGTGATCCTATTGTTCTACTTTGTTGATCCTTTTTACGACTTGATGTCACAGTTTTCTGAGCACAGTTTCGAATTCCACCCAAGGCGATCAAATGTCCTGAAAAAAAAAGGTGTTTCACATTGTTTTTGTTTGTATTATACTTCTGTCCTCAAGTTATGGTAGAAATATTGGTTATTCATAAAAAAGGTAAGTATACTGTTTGGTTATTGAAATCACCGAGCTCATATTGGACATGCTGACGTATTTGTAATAGTATTTCTTTCAGTCTTCTTCTTCTTTTCGTGTCGAGGTTACAGATCGATCACAGAATTGAGCTGCAGTAGGTGGCCAGATCGACTGCATTTGCCGTAGCCTTCCAAAAGTCGTCCCACGTGTAGGAGTTCGGGCAAGCAGAGCACGAGAGCAGGTGGAGCATGGTTTGGATGGCAACTCCACATTTGCAGTGTGTGTGGGATTTTAAAATTTATTTCAGTGCGATTATATTTCCCTGAAATTTCTACATGCAGGTTGTTCTCTGGGAATTCAAGAAAATCCTATACGTATATAAAATGTTTCGTTGTGCACTCGTGGAACTTTACCCAATAGTACTGATAGAACATGTTATGAAGTTATAATTTAAAACTTTGAAATAAAACTAGTCAAAAAGATACAACTTCTTTCGTTTCGAAATCTAAATCGGAACTAAAACTCAATCACATCTGATCCATCCCAGTCCAAAGAGAGTTGAAAATATACCTAGTTTTCGTAAACTTTATCCAAAAACTTATTTTACAGAGCCTATTTTCACGTAGGTAGTGATTTACGCAACTGAATAAAGTTTTCTTAGATATTTGGTATTTCAAGAAAAACAAACTTATATAATATTATGTTTTCGAAAGTCGGTAGTTGAAATAAAATGAACTGGCAGTACGATAATATTAATTTCATTTTCAGAGTGAAAGAACAACTATGAATTTATGAATCATGTTTATTTTAGTTTATATTTAGCTGCTCTGAGTACCAAAACCAACGTTTTATTATTTGTTGTTTTACTTTAGTGTTTGTACAACAATCTGACCAAATTTGAAATTTGTATGAAAAATTACATGTTTTCGAGGTTTTTCGTATAGGGATAACCCTTGAGTTTCAAATTTTTTTTTTATTATTTGCTGTGATAAAAGCCATAGTATTCTGTGAACTTTTTACTGGGTACCTATAATATAAAAATACTTCGTATAACCCTGTGACAGACGGACCAAAAGACAACGGAGGCTTAGTAATAGGGTCCCGTTTGGCACCCTTCAGGTACGGAACCCTAAAATAACAGACTTTGCAGCTTTGGGGGTACGGAAATGGAGCGTGAAAAGGGAGAAAATAATAATATGCAAATCGCCGTGAGGGCGCAAAGGTATTTCTGTACTGTGAAGGACAAAGTCACAGCCGGTCAAGTCAAGTACATCCCTACGTCATGCGTGGTATCTCGGCATTTTGGACGCAAATCTGGACCCAACGCTACGCGTGTCATCCGAAGCATGTACACCGAACATCACAAATGCGTCACTTACTGGTGAACTTTTTAGACCACAGGGGTGATTCCACTTCTCTAAACATGTGATAGTGTTTATTTTATTAATTAACTTTAACTGCTTATATAATTTTTTACTCATATAAATTACTCCGAATATGTATCTTAAGATGACAAGGAATACAAAACAACTTGTCCTGGGAATTGCAGGTGACTGAAGTCAGCAAAAAGATTTTTGCGTCCATGCATTCTTTAAAGCGCATGCAAAAGTTTCTGCCTTATTCCAGTAAGGTCACGCTAGTCAACTCACTCTTACTTCCCATCATAGATTACGCTGGTGTATGCTACTCTGACCTCACGGGAAAATTGCTTGACAAACTGGATACCATGTGTCACAGTGCCGATCTGAATTGAACTGGCTCAGTATCCGTAATCGACGCAATGCCCATGTTGTAACGCTTCTATACAATATTCTAAATGACCCCCCTTCTCCCCCTTATCTCAAAGACAGATTCATTAACCTTGTCTCGCTTGATCGCCTTTAGCGGCCTAGTAAGGCACTTCTCCTTCGAACTCCCACACACAAGACAGATATATATACCTACTCCTTCACTGTATCTGCAATCCGTCTCTGGATAATCTGCCCTTGTGTGTTCGAGAATCACCCTCAACTAATGTTTTTAAAACGAAAGTCTTCCTTCACTATTTAGAACAACAAGTCATTCTCAGAATACCGTGCAATATTTATTAATTTATTTTATTATGTAATAAATAAGTATTAGAATATTTTATTTTTGTGTATATTTATATTTAACCATGTTTATTTTGTATAAATCCCCCTTCCCCCGTTTTATGTTTGGAGTGCTTTCTCTTAATTATAATTATAATCTTGGCACTACCCTAAATTATCCTCAACACCTAACTGGATGATAATGCTAATTAGCATTAAGTTCGCCTCTGTACTGATCTATCTTAATGTGCAGTAAGATATTTTATTATTATTATTAATAATAAGCGGCTAAAAATAAGAGAAGGTTTTATCAAGGAGCGTCAACTTCCATCTCAGCGTTCTGGGCACCATGCCGCAGGGGTCAATTTTAGATGAGGTATATTTTTTGTAGTTATTTTTAAGTGTGTAATTTATATTGTGAGGTAATTTTAGTTGACAATAAGTTTTTGTTTTTTATGTTTTAAGTTATTGTAATTATTATTATAACATGTCTAAATATTAAATTAATAAACTTCCATCTTAAATTTGTTTTAGGGAATAAAGAACTGAGCAAAACCTTTTTTTTTTTCAATTAAGGTTGTTTATTAATAAAGTTCAAAAATAAAATAGGATCCACAATGTGTTAAAACTGAGGCAACTCGGTTAAAAAATGTGCATAATATTTGTATACCTATCAGTTGCTGAAAAGAAAACACTGCAAAATAAGCCGACAATCGACAACATTACAAATTAATAATTGGTACAAAACTAAAAACCATTTCGAGATATTAGCCTTCTGAGCATCGTATATTTTTTTCAGAATTAAATCATTAACAAATAAAGAGATTAAAAAGAAAAAGTTGGTAAATACAGGATTTTAAAAACAATTACCTTTGCTTTCAGGTTCAATCCGTATTTTTTTTAAATCAACTGTCATATCATTGTGACTGTTGACATTGACAGCGAACATAAACATGCCAAGTTTTTTTTAAAATAATCCCTGGGCAATGAACATCGTGTTTGAAATCCTTAGTTGCGACTTACGTTCTTTTAGAATGGGTGAATAAGAAAAAATTAAAATAAGCATAAAAAACACACAATAAAACAAAATAAAAAAATATATAAGCTTTATTTTTACGCAGACTTTCAATATAAATATTGAAAACAAATGGTTACCTGAAATTAAATGATGTCGATTACAGCTGGCGACCCGGGTGCCCGCGTCTCACTCAGTCGCACGACTTGTCCCTTATTGATCTCTCCGTCGTTCAACGGGGAATCAAGTTGCGAACGCACTAAAATATACCAAAATATAAAATTTTAATTATCATAACTAAAATTATTCAAAAATAATCAAGGGAAATCATTTAATGTTATAATATCTTCAAATTGACTAAGATTCAATCTGTTTCTATGCATATTTAATTAATGAAACCTAGGTTTAGTATTTATTTATTTCAAGATTTTGATGAAAATTTAAAATTCTAATCAAAGCACATCGTTTCAGATATTCTGTAGTTTATCATATATATATATTTTACTTTTATTACATCTGATTAAAACCAGCCATTGATTTCGACTTTCAAGTTCCCCAGCAATTATAGCCCTCTTAAACATGCATGCCCTAAAAATCGTGTATTTGTGCCCGAACTTCAGCGATAAGCCGTAAACACTACCACGTTGGAATTTAAAAATTGTCGATGAAAAGAGGATGTACCAGTGGTTACTGTTCCAGTGACAGATGACATTCTGAAACACCTCTAAAACCCCCTATAGGGAACATTTGGGGATATATAATTTGCTATTTATTCATTTTTGTATTGTATTGTATTGTAATATACGGAAAATAGAACAAATGCATTTGAATCTTTAAATACAAACTTATGAGAAGAAAATATTACACGATCTCGTTTCACAGACGAGCAGAAATAAATAATTAATGCACCATTTGCTTTCTCTTAGTTTGCACGAAATAATGTTGGAATATGAGTTTTGTTAGAATTCGAAATATCAAGGGAGCTCCTTTTTTCATGAAACATAAAAGGTCTGAATACGAAACATAAGGAATAAGTTATAAAGGTAAAAGGACGGCATATTATATATCACCCAAAACATTTCTTCGTACAAGAATGTATTTACATGAGAAAAATTTTAGCTAAGCTTGTACTAACGTTACCTTTTTTTGCATTAGTCAAATTTATTATGGGCTAGACATGGCTTAGTAGTACGAAAATGGCGTAAATACACAATAATACAAACACATTTACTACAGTTATATGGAAGGTTTCACCATTACCTAAGAGAAGAAGATACACTCATTCAAAAGTGATTTTTTATCGTATGTATATGCTACGACGAAATTATCTATAACCCGCTGCTTATATGGGATTTTTTTTTTATTAAAAAGAAAAGTGTTTTTGGTTTAGGCTGAGTCAATTGGAGGTGGTAGAGCTGATGCCGGGCTCGACTGTGGAGGTACCACCATCTTACTCGCAAATCCTCCCGAAGTTATTCGGGGGAGAGTAAGAGAACAGCTCTTAGGCAAAACCGGAGGCCCACCATTGCCTGGGACCGATGGATGGCGGTTTATCCATCCCCAATTGCCGAGCCTTATATAAAACAGACTGGTGACGGGCAGCGGCGTCACTGGTGCAAGGATTTCAGCACCGCGCTCACCAAACCGCCTGCCCAGCATATGTGAGTATGGGCATTTCTTCCAGGAGGACCGCCAAGAGTGGCGAAATCCTGGAAAGGCCTATGTCCAGCAGTGGACGAAACCGACTGATGGATGGATGGATGGAGTCAATTGACATTATCTAGATCTATGCCAAGTTAAAACTAAAAATCGGGACTTTGAATCATACCTTAACAACAAACCAAAAGTACAGCGGAATATATTTTTATACGACAATAAATTTAATATTTACTAATTACGCATTAGAAACGTAATCTAGATTATTTTATCCAACAGAATTACCAACATTTTGTTTCTCGTGACATAAATTTTCAATTTTGTGCCCGCAACGAAGTCGGGCGTATTGCCTTCGCAAGTTTCATCGAGCGTAATAGCGTAATTCGAAAATAAATAATTTGGTCATGCCCACAACTGAGTTGCTACGCTCATGATTATTTACTTACAACGTACCTAAAGCTGGGTTCTGGATTATTTTGACGGAGGAAAACTAACATCAATACTCTCATCTTCTGGTCTTGCGACCAATGACTTGTTTGCGGAGTCGTGGTTGGCAGAGGTTGCGATGCAGAAACTGATTATCTTTGAATCGTGTGATTATATGTCTGTGCTTAGTAACTAATATACTAATCTTGGTCTGTTTAATTGCCAACACACGGGATGGTCAATTAACAACATACAGACAATCGTTCAGCCCCACTCCACTAATTACACGGTTAGTACCCATCGAACCTTGGGGCGTTCACAGTCGAATGACGTCACTAGCTTATCGATTTTCCTCGTGAAATCCGTTTTTATAGCCATGTCATAAGGGTTAACATTGAAATAAAATTAATCGCCATCTTTGGTCGTCCGCTACGTTAGATTTAGAATGAAATCATTTAATTAATCGTATTCTACTTGTGAAATCCTTTTTAGGGTTCTGTTCCCCAAAAAGAAAATAACGAAGCCCTTATAGGATCACTTTGTTGACCGTCTGTCTGTCCGTCCGTCCGTTGTCGGTCAAAACCCTTTATCTCTTGTATTAAAACCATCTACTCAAGTTTACAGTCCCTTTAAGCTGCGAAAAAATCTAAGTTCTAAGTTAAGTTTTTTTTAATTGTTATCATTAATTTTATTATTTTTAAGACTACTTTTGTAGCTGAACAATTTTTTGACGTGTAACATAAAATTATGAATAAAAATGTCTTATGTCTTAACGTAAAAAAAATATACAAATTATGCCGCAAAAAACGTATATTTCGACACTCTCAAGGGAATCAAAATTTATAGGATATTTTCCGTTGCCCTACAACTATGAAATTTGGCAAGTAATACCGTCTTTTACTACAAATATAGGGAAGAATCTGAAAACTATACATTTGTGATTAAATCATAAAAAATATAGTCTATAGCGAAACCCTTGTCCAGTTTTTTTTTTATATAGCCATGTCCACGGGGCTGTAATAAAAATAATAAATTGCTATCATGTCCCATCTGCCCTATTGGATTAAGAATGACGTCACTTAGCTTATCGTGCAATGTCACCAAAACAAAAATGAGTGCAAAATTTCAGCGTTGCAAGATTTGACCCAGACCTAAAAGCTTGTAAATAGTTGCAAGACGCAAATTGTTATTGCTAAATCCATTGTTTATAATATGATAAGAGTGCATTGCAAACTAGAAGAGATCAATCAAAAGTACTCTGTAAGATCATTGGAAACAAATTTTGAGTAAGAAAAGAATTTGAAGTTAGTTTCTAATTAATCTCTTGTAATAATTTTAAGAGTATTCAAAGCGATGGATTTCGCCTTAAAAACTATAATCTTCTTCAAAACATCTTTACTTTTTTTTTAATTTATTTAGTTTTCATTTTGTGAGTTATTTAGTTTTAATTTGTAATTAATAAATCAAAAGTATAGTAAATGTCAACCAGTCATAGATAGAGCACGTTTCCCCTATTTTTCGTCTGCTTGTCCGTCCGTCTGCTCTTCGATCTCTCTATCAGTCCAGAAAAAATACTTTAGATTACATAAACACAGGCGTATATTTTTAACTTAGAAAAGGCGTAAAAATGAAAGTGTCGTTTGAACCCTGCATTGTGAATTACTCACGTACGCTTAGCAGACTAGTGCGAAATCGATCAAACCTACTCTTCCGTAAAAGGTTTTTAAACCAGAGAAAGGTCAGTAATTTTAATAAGTCAAAATGGTATGCATTATCACAGTCATGTCCACGCAGATATAACATAAATCTTTCTTTGTTAGAAATTCATAAAAAAGTAAGGGCCAGTACTGACCACCGGTATAGTGGCACAAATGTTCTATAACATAAAGCTTGGTTGGTCATAAATTCGCTCCGCTAAACTTTGGCGGGCACTATCAACCGACCACGGTTGGTAGGTCAGTCACATGGCCCTTACTGACTGGTAAAAGAATTCGTTTTGGACTGTTGTTTGAGTTATTTTTTGTGGTTGGGTTATATTCATAAATTCCGCCTGCGGTCGCGGGAACAGACACGCGGCGCATCGTAACTACCAGAGAGACGAGGGCAAGGTTTAGTCAGTAAACTTATGGCGATTTTACTTTTTAATGACGGCTCTCAGTCAAAAGCTGACTTGATGTTACTTTTAAGGGCACTCTATTCGCCCCAACTCCCATTCTAGGGCAGTTCGCTGATAATATCCTTATTTATAGGTACTTGGTTATTATTTTTTCTTTTTCAACATATCCCACACAATATCCATGAATTGAACCTAAGACATTTATCAAAATCAAATACATACAAAAGTTACAAGCTCATAAAAATCCTGGATTGTACACATATTTAGATGAATGTTTATGTACCGTAATGTCCTGAAAGCAATACAACCAATCAAATAATTTTAGGTTCACAGCATAGTATATTTTATAGTATTCAAAAATATTTTTGGTTCATTTCGATTTTTGGGAAATCATAGGAAGACAAAAACCATTCTCGAGTTTTTTCAAGACATGAATTTCGTCTCGCGTTAGCTTGCCTCTCACACCGTGTTCGGTTAGTATCGTACGAGCTCGGGAAATGAACGTTCGCGTCAACCAATAACAGTCAGTCAGTGCTCTATAACCCGAACTTGAATGTAGAATGAAATACCAAGCATAGCGACCCCTTGCGGGACTGACTTCAAGCCACCGACTACAGGGCTCTTAAGAGGCTATATCAATTTTATTTTTGTCACTCTCACTCCAAGCGAAAGAATGCGCTGTGGGAGAGGGGCAGATTCAGCGTAAAGAAAAAAAAAGTATATAGTTTATTTTTTGCGCGAACTTTTTTTTTCACCTTTCCATAGAAATTTTTTTAGCTGATCGAACCGCTTTGTAATGGAAAGTGAAAAAAAAAAATTGAGCTATAATATTTTTTTTCTTCTGGAATGTGATCAGTTAACGATACATGATCTACCCTAGAATTATTTTTCCTTATTATTGTAGGACCTTATACAAAATTATACATGGGCAGTTTTTCAAGTGAGCGTGGATGGCAATGATGATTTTATGACCTCCCATTTCTCCCATTGAAATTATTTGTACTCTACTTAATCTACTTAATGGCCAATAACACCCCACAAGGTAAGAAAAGTTTTTATTTTATTTTCGGCTACTTTTTTAAATCCATCCATCCATCAGCCTGTTTCGTCCACTGCTGGACATAGGCCTTTCCAGAATTTCGCCACTCTTGGTGGTCCTCCTGGAAGAAATGCCCATACTCACACACGCTGGGCAGGCGGGTTGGTGAGCGCGGTGCCGAAACCCTTGCACCAGTGACGTCGCTGCCCGTCACCAGTCTGGTTTATATAAGGCTCGGTAATTGGGGATGGATAAACCGCCATTCATCGGTCCCAGGCAATGGTGGGCCGCCTGGTTTTGCCTGAGAGCTGTTCTCTTACTCTCCCCCGAATAACTTCGGGAGGATTTGCGAGTAAGATGGTGGTACCTCCACAGTCGAGCCCGGCATCAGCTCTACCACCTAAAACCTTTTTTAAATGATTTTTATTAAAATTTTAATTCAATATCAGTTTTGGGTCAACATTTTACACAGCATATCCAAATTTCAGATCTGTAACTTACGCCGTGTGCAAGATAGATATACGGACAAATAGCAGAGCGACATTAAAGGGCTCCATCGTGATCTTTGGGCGCGGAACCCTAAGAACGCTAACTACATATTTAGTATTATCAGTGTAACTACGAGGGGGCGTTTTTAAGTTCGCGGAAGCGGGAGTAAGACGTGGAAATAAAAATACAAGTTTATTTTTCCTTTTCGATATATTCACCTGCAACCCTAAAACATTTTTCAGATCTTTCAATTAGCTTATGTATACCCTCGAAAAAAAATGTTTTTTCTTTGTCTGAAAAATAAGCTGAAACTGCTTCCTTCACTTCTTCATCGCTTGAGAACTTCTTCCCCCGAAGTTCTTTTTTCATTTTTGGAAAGAGATAATAATCACTGGGAGCCAGGTCAGGACTGTAGGGTGGATGAACCAAAATATCGAAGCCCACCTTATGCAGGGAAGCCAACACAACTCGGCTCTTGTGCACAGGCGCGTTGTCGTGCAGGAGGAGGACACCTTTGGTTAATTTTCCCCTTCTTTTTGCCTTGATTGCTTCCTTCAATCACTCTAAGATTGAAGCGTAGTATTCTCAGGTTATGGAGACACCTTTATCTTTATAATCTATCAACATTTTCCGGAGTGGTCACCTCGATCGACCGTCCTGGCCGTGGATCATCTTCAAGTGAGGCCCTGCCTTTCTTAAAAAGGGTATGCCACTTATAAACCATGGTTTTACCGGGGCAAGACTCCCCGTAAACGGATGACATCTCTTCTAGTATGGTTTGAACCGATTTACCTTGCTTGGTAAGGAACTTTATGACAGCGCGGTGCTCGATTTTCTCCATTTTTCACAATGTTCTTCCCAACTGAGTTGTTTGATCGACGATAATTCAAATAGTAATGGCCCGATTAAAACAAAACATTCTATTTATACTAATAATGAGCTACTTAACCAGTTACGGCTAAGGAAAGTACCCTCATTTATTAATTACCTACCCATTCCGCGAATATAAAAATGCACCTTCGTAGGTGTGTTTTAAGGCTTTAGAATGTTTCTGTTTAAGTTTCCAAAACCTTCATATTACAAACAGAAAATAGCCCAGTTAAATTTTGCAAAGCTATGCTACAAAACCTACAATATTAAATTGTATGATGATGTCATGCTTGGGTGACATGAGGCGTTGCAAATTAGTGCGCCATTTGCAACCGAAAATTCATTTGGCAGAAAACTCATAACAATGCAATGTTTGTGTAACTTTATTGTAGACTAGCTTTTGCCCGCGACTTCATTCGCGTGGGTTTCGGATATAAATTCGAATCAGACTTCCCATAGATTTATATCCCTTTGCCGTTTGCGTCTATTCAATATTTGCCCCGTTTTCGGCTTGGGTGTTATTTTATGAACACCCATTGTAGTCTATGTGTTGACCAGGGTAACTACAATGATAATAAAGAAAACCGCATGCAAATCCGTGGAGTGATTTCCGAGTTATAAAATCGTTTATTCAATCTTTGCCCCGTTTTCAGCTTGGGCGTTATTTTATGAATACCCCCCCTTAAAGTCTATGTGCTGACCAGGGTAACCACAATGATAATAAAGAAAACTGCATTCAAATCTGTTGATTGGTTCTCGAGATATAAAAGCATTTACTCAATATTTGCCCCGCTTCCGGCTTGGGCATAATTTTATGAACACACCCTATAGTCGATTTGTTAAGAAAGGTAACTACAATGATAATAAAGAAAACCGCATTCAAATCCGTAGATGGGTTCTTGAGTTATAAAAGCGTTTATTCAATCTTTGCTCCGTTTCCGGCTTGGGCGTTATTTTATGAACACCTCTTATAACTTATGTGTTGACCAGGGTCACTACAATGATAATAAAAAAAAATCGCATCCAAATCCGTTAAGTGGTTCTCGAGTTAAAACGGAACATACAGACAGACAGACAGACAGACAAAAATTCTAAAAATTGTTGTTTCGGCCTCAGTACAGTACCAATAACCCATTTCATTTAAAATTTCGCGAAAATATTCAATGTACAGACATGACTTTTTTACTACTTTATTATTAGTATATAGATTCTAGTATTATTGTGACATAAGGCCAAGTTAAAAGTACCCGAAATACGAGTAGAAGAGATTGTAATAATCAATTGATGAATATGAAAGAAGTAAAAGAGGTTTATTAGGATCGTAGCAAATAAAGAGCTCCGGCATGCAAAGCCGATTTCAGATATTATTAATTAAAAACACATGTCCACACAAAAGTTCATTTATATATAGAAATCAACAGCGATAAATAATAAAGAATAACAGATAACAAATTTCTTAATATTAAGGCCAATAACAGAATTCTATTTTGGATAATTTAAACATATACTTTTAAAACTTCACAAAACAAAAAGATTACAATAAGATTACAAAACAAATACAAAAATGAAAACAAAACTTAACCTAACAATATAAAGAGGGGAGGGGCTTAAATTCGCTCAGTTGTCAATCTGGGGGTATTTCGGAAAAGGAGAAAGAGAATAATAAATTATACACAAATTCTTGTACTTTTATTCCACATATATTTATTTTTATTCTAACTTAGGCTACCGGTTTCGTATTACACATCATCGGGTCAACATATTATTAATTATTTAACATGACAGAAAGAAAACAAAAGAAAACATTTTTAACAACAACATTTTTGACAATTGTTAAAAATGTTTTCTTTTGTTTTCTTTCTGTCATGTTAAATAATTAATAATTTGTTGGCCCGATGATGTGTAATACGAAACCGGTAGCCTAAGTTAGAATAAAAATAAATATATGTGGAATAAAAGTACAAGAATTTGTGTATAATTTATTCAAGATGATATTCCACCAAGAACCATCAATCGAATCCATCCAATATTTAAAGAGAATAATGTTTAATTACCCTCACATCACTCATGAGAAAAATACAACACAAATAAGACTACACTTACATAGAGACTGAAAAAAATGACAATAATAATAATTTTATAAAAAATCGAAAGAAACAGAAAAAAAACATTATAATACTTACTACAAAATATAAAATACTTAGTTATTACAATGAAAATAATATTTAACAACCGTCGATATTGTGTAGCTTACTTATTATTTAAACAAAGACATATTTTTGATTTAAAAGCAGTCTAGTAATATAGGTATATAAGGTTATACAATTCAAAGAAAAAAAAATTGAAGAGATGATAGAGTATCCCTAATAGACCATTTCCAGCGAAAAATTATTTTTTGCGCGAACTTTTTTTTTTAACCTTTCCATAGAAATTTAGTCAAACACTTTATACTGAGATGAGTAAAAGTTATTTGACCTTTTCTTTGAAATTAGATCATCTAATGAGTACATGATCTACCCTAGAATTGTTTTCACTTATTATTGTAGGACCATAAATAAAATTGGTTGGTTGTTGCAGAAAATAAAAGCACAGAGCATTTAAATTCTTATTATCAGCGGCAATTTATCTGGTAAATAATCAAATAATAGAAAAGGGTAAAAAAAACAAAAGAAAGATCGAATCAATCCGCCATGATGATGCGTACCAAATATTTTTTTTTTATGTCAAAAACAACATCTGCCACTTTTTACCAAAACAAGAACTATTTGACTTTGAAGGTTCTTCTCCTAGATGCTTAACAATCCATTGTAAACAACAGTAAAAAGCAATAATTGAAGTATCCTCTAACTTGAGCCACACTTTGATCCCAAGAAACTGATTCTGAACTTTCATCTTTGATGCTACGATAGTTTGTGCTTTTTGTAGTACATCCTGATCACTTGGCGGCGAAGTCGGCATTTCAATTTCCCTCAAGAGAACCGGGTTGAAATTTATTATATTTTGTTGATATTATTGATGTAATTTTTAGGCACTGCTGGGTTTTGCATACATATACTTTTTGACACATCCTAACACAAAGATCTATAACGTCCTAAATTCAAAGTGAATAAAATTTAACGGGAAGTAGAGTATCCCTAGTAGACCACATTCCAGCAATGCACGAACTTTTTTTCCACCTTTCCATAGAAATTGAAACAAGATTGAACCACTTTGTGCTGGGAAGTGAAAAAATTATTTGATCACAATTTTTTTTTCTAATTGAATGTGACCTTTTGACAATACATGATCTACCCTAGAATTATTTTCACTTTATATTCTGAAAGGAAAAGGAGCTAAGCGCCAAAAGTGGATTTTTACAGAAGATGGATCAATAGGCTGGAAGGCGTTGAATTTTGATGGTTATGATATTGACACGAATTACAATGTTTATTGTTTTTTTCATTAATCCTAATAAATCGTACAAAAATATGTATAAAAATCCCTGGAATGCATTGAGTTAAGGACTTTTTATTCTGAGCTATTTTGATAAACTTTAAAAAGATTCTTGTTTTGGTGCTATTAATTTATACAGCTAAACTGATACTAGAGGCTTAGTAAGAGCTGTAACACTTTTTTTGTTGTCGTTCCGTAATACTGTTCGCAAAATATGGACCTCCCATAGTAATTGATTTGGGCGGCCGGGCTTGTGTTTGCATTGCAGGCACGAAGAAGAAATTAATTCACAAATTTTACTAAAAGAGTCATCGAATTTTGATACTGAGCACTTACCGAGTCTTCAGTATGAATTTGGCTATATCAATGAATGTCACCTTGTATAGGTGTGGTAATGGTTGTTCAAGTTTTTTACTTTCCCAGCACGGGCGAAAGCTCAGTATACTTAATATATACATACATATAGAGAAAAAATCTTAGATGTATTATATAGATTATTGGCCAAGATTCTTTTAGTCTAAAATAAGATTTTCTGTTAAATCTTGAATTATAAAACACATTACATAGCTGTCGTTTGCCCGAAAAAAATCTATAAAGAGTAGCTGCCATGCAAAAAAATCATTGATACTTTCTTGACAACATTTGCAAAATATTCCGTACTAGCTTTTGCCTGCGGCTCCGCAAGGATAATACTCATACAAGTAGCCTATGTGTTAAGTTAGGGTATAAGCTATACCCATTCTAAATTTCATCTAAATCTGTTCAGCCGTTTCAGCGTGAAAGAGTAACAAACATACACACACACACAAACTTTCGCATTTATAATATTAGTGTGACGTGATTTTTCTTACACTATGACGTGGGCATATCATAAAATTTAAAGCCTTTTAACAAAACAATTAAAACACTAAATCATTCCACGACCAGTTATGACAGACCAAATTAACTTAACACTATGATCTATTAAAGTGTATCTATCCAAAGGGTCTAATTAGGTTGGTCAATCTTACTTTGTAGAAGGTTCCTCGTATCGTATTATATGGTGGTCGCTCCACTATATTTTGTTGCTCAGCTCGCTCCTGGGCTAAAGGATTTTTTAAAGGAGACATGATACGCAGTTCGAATTTTTAAGTGCAATAAAATATCCTCCTTATTATTCAAGCAAATAAATTAAGTGTATGGCATAGGCTAGGAAAAAATGTAATTACCCGTCCAACATAAAAAGGCCAATGTCAAATACATTATTAGCTTTTGATAGAGGCGCTTATTGGTTAGCTAATTGACCTTTTTGTCCTATAGGACGCGTAATACTAATAATTACGCGCGGCACAGCAGATCGGAGGGTTTTAGCTAATACTGATATATTTTGTACGGAAAAAATATTTGATTTAAGTATTTATATTTCTATTATATATTTCATGAAAAACAACAACAAGTTGATTTCTGGAAACGAACGTCTGAAAACCAAAAAAAGAGGGTGAAAAACATTTTTTTGGACAAAAGTATAAATCTTAGTGTATTGTTTATAAGTGGATCACCTAGATAAAAGATCAATATATCATGTATTTTTTTCAATATTATGATAGTCCTAACTTCTTCAAAAGAACCCTTGAAAATTTGGCTTTGTACATGTTCTAGGCTAAGCCTTAACATAATAATGATATGCCCAGGCAGATCATGATTGCTCAATCGACAAAATTTCATTTTAGTTAATCATTTGTTTTTTAATATTTATATTGAAAGTCTACGTAAAAAAGAAGCTTGAGTATTTTTCATTTTGTTTTATTTTATTTTTTTCCTGCATAATTTAATGTTTTCTTATTCACTCATTCTAAAAGGACGTAAGTCGCTGAGGTTTCAAAAGTCGATGTTCATTGCCAACGGATTATTAAAAAAAAAAGCTTGGCATGTTTATGTCTGCTGTCGCATGGCATGAAAGTTGTTTTTTTTAAACAAACTAAACTTAAAAGCACGGGAAATTGTTTTTAAAATCCCGTGTTTACCATATTTTTAGTTTTTTTTAATATCTCTTTAATAAATCACGATTAAATTCTGTAAAAAAATATAATTCTCAGAAAGCCCATGTCACGAAATGGTTTTCAGTTTTGCACCAATTATTAATTTGTAATGTTGTCGATTCTACGATGTATCGACGACACATAGACGTTCAAGCTCCAAAAGGAATTACTTAAATCTATTTAATGTTTATTTAGACAGGTCTACAGCGATGTATTTTTATTACCTTTTGTTTGAAAAAAGGCACCCTACGTTTCGAGGCAGTCGCATGCCTCCTGGTCTACGGGAAACTAAATAATCATTAAAATGTATATAAAATGCGAGAGTTTAAAGTTCTATAATTAAATCTTGTCGAACACGAACGAAGAAAGAAACTGTTTAATTTATACAGCCAAACTCATACTGCCGGCTCGGTAAGTGATCAGTAGTACGGATCGACAACACTTTTTGCCAATTTCGCAATAAAAAATCTTGATGTGCCATAGTAATTGACTCGGGGCTAGGCTTGCGTTTGTAAGAATAATTTTCGACTTTCACAAAAAGGGTATCGAACCTCTTTACTGAGCACTTATCGAGTCTTCAGTAAGAATTTGGCTGCATAAATAAAGTCACCTTATATACAACCAGCCTTTTCCCGCGGCTCCGCCCGCGTTTTTTCGGCTTGTGCGTTTTTGTATGAAAACTCGTTACAGCCTATACGATAACCATGATCACTAAGATGATAATTAAAAACTGCATCTAAATCTGTTAAGTGGTTCTCGAGTTAAAACAGAACATACATACATAAAGAAAGACAATAATTCAAAAAGTATAGTTTTGGCGTCATAACCAATAAATAACCCATTTCATTTAAAATGTCACATATATATTCAGTGTACAGACTACAGACACGACATTTTTACTATTTTATCATTAGTATAGATAGGTACTTCTTTTATTTGAAAGAAAGTAAAGAACTCACCTTTGGCATTACCTTGTTTATTGTGGTACCACTAATGCCTAGGATTTGTTTAAACGACGTCATCAACACCTTTTACATTTTTACGAATAAAAATTCTAGTATTTTTACAGACTGTTTTTAAGTTAAAAAACAAAACAATTTCTTTTAGATATTTTACTTCATTCGTTCATGGGGACAACTAGCGCTTTTATAATCAAACTTCACACTAATATTATAAATGCGAAAATTTGTGTGTCTGTGTGTATGTTTGTGACTCTTTCACGCTGAAACAGCTGAACGGATTTGGATGAAATTAAGAATGGATATAGCTTATACCCCACCTTAACACATAGGCTACTTCTTATTCTGAAAAAAAGCATTTCGTTAAGCCGAATAACACGGGGGTGGAGCCGTGGGCAAAGCTAGTATTATATAATTTACTTTCCCATAATAAATGGGTAAAATATAAAAAAAAAAACTTTCTTTTTAAGAGTTTGGATGAACGGATGAACGTATACCTATACATGCATTTATAATATAAACGATGTCAGAATAACTAATATTTATAAAACCAGATCATTATCTTACAATTTTTTCTGAGAAAAGCTTTAGGAAAAAATAATTATTAAACTTTAGCTTTAGCACGATGTTAATGATTAATCGATAAAATTACCGCAACAAAAAACCGTTAAATAGTTCAAACAATAAATGGCTTTGTTTTAAACTTATTTAATTACTAATTAAATACATTTCATAAATAAAATAACCAAAAAGCAAATAACCTGATAAAAATAACCTAACATACACAATCAAATGTTTGTCAAAATAGACACTAACAAACTTAGAATTATTAGATTAATATTGAGTAAAAATAAATAAATAAATTATAGCCGAATTGCAAACGTCGTTTGGTAACGCGTACCCAAATTTATTTGATAGCATTGCCTAATTTAATTTAATTAACACTTTTAAGTAAATTTATGAGTATTTGGCTTTTCACACGAAACTTGTTGTTGTAAAGTAAAGCCAAACCCTCATAAATGTAGCATTCACCAACAATTTTGAAAAGTATTCTAGGTAATGCGCAAGTTTTTGACTGCGCCATAAACCTATAACGAAAATTTCCTGAAAACTAAAGAGAATATTACATTACCTACAAGACTACAAACTTGCGGTAAATAGGATTTTTCTTCTCTTTAACCTTTAATTGGCTTTTTTTGCCTCGTTTAACATCAGGAGGGTCTGAGAGGCTCAACTTATTTTGCGAAGCACAAAGTGTGTAAATGGGTACAATTGGTAAGAATACTTGATGATCCTTCAATAATATATTTTATTCGGTCACATTTTCAAAGGAAATCCGGACGCGAGCTGCGGCCAGCAAGATTAACTTTATCTAGGGAGAGTCTTAAAATAATGTATCTTTTAGTAAGTAGTTTCGTTCATTTCCAACATGACATGCAAACGGTGAATTATGATTATTACCCAGAAAATTATGTTTAAGAATAAACATAGTATATTTTTTCAAAATAACATGCTAAAAGGTCAATTTTACTTTCGAGATTATAATTTGTTTCCTGTTAGATATTTTTTAGATTTATTGAATCTAAACACATATGGTTACCAAATAATTCAAGTTTTAATAAATGCTAGTTTCGATAATACACTTCTGGACACATCTATTGGCCCACCTTAGAGTTTAGGTTTCGATGGCCCCTACCTAAATATGATTGCTAGATTGAACAAAAACTATTGATCCAGTTTTAAACCTGATACATTATACCATCTTTTTCGATCGTATTGTTTTAAACTTTTTGCTCGACCTAATATAAATTTTTAGCTAGGACCATACGAAACTGAAAATGCAAGGTGGGCCAATAGATGTGTCCAGAAGTATATTAACAGTGTTATACATTTACCGCATGGCCCAGCTTTCTGAGGGAAAATAAAACGAAAAATAAGTCGCGGTTTATGTAAGAGCCTACGTCAATTCACACTAGGAAAATTTTGGATCCTACAAATGTAAGTTTTCCTAATATCACCGGACTTGTCCTGAGTCTTCCAGACCTAAAGCTAAGGGAAGGTTAACAACATAGTAGAGTTCTCTAAACGGTAGAAATGAGGATGGAACTGAATTAAATCCTTAGATTGGACCCGGGCATTTTCGGCTAGAATGGCCTTGGCGCGCATCCAGATGTAATAAAGACATATTCAAACGTTCATTTTGTGTTAGATTAATGCCTTCTACGATATCCTTTGTGGAATTTCTTCCTTATAATGAAACTTGGTGGAAAAGAAACGCAAGTCTTACTTGTATGCATCGAAAAGCTAAAGTTCTTTGGAACGCTGCGAAAATATGCAGGTCTATATTGCATTGTACTTTGAACCAAATAATTTTGTTAATCTGTGAAGTTCACATCATCGCTAAAACAATATATTATAGTCCAGACCCAGATTGTGGCTCAGATTGATCTTACCTGTATGTGCGACAGTGACCGGGTCGCTTATTCGTAAATACCCGACGCGTTATTTATGTCCGAAGCAGCTTTGTAAATACCGTGTAAATACCAGACATGTCGAACTGAGGCGTAAGTGATTTATGATTAAGAGATATTTATTATTATAACATTTGATATAATGAAATTACAATATTTATTTGTTCTATAATAGTTATCTAAACTCATGCCTAACAACCTGTTTTCATAATCTTGATAAAATTTATCGTTTAAAATTTTCGATTTTTCTTGTAAAAGCTTGTTCTAAATGTGATCGTAATTTCCGTCGTTATTTCCAGAATGTCAGGTGGAGTCAAATAATCATCCCCATCACTGCTGTTAGTAATTTTAGGGCAAAATATTACTTTTGATTTATGTAGAAATGTTTGCTTTATTTTATAACTACAATAACAATAACAAAAATAAATAATTTTTATTGATTTTATAGGTATATGTATTTAAAACCATTTAATACATTAAATTTAACCGCAATGAGCGTTTTTCTCGTTGATTTATTTTCTTAGTTTTTAGCGTTCCTCTAGATGGCGTTGTCCATGAAGAAGGTTGCATGGCGGTAAATACCTTTGCCCAGCTGGCAATAATAAAAAAAGTGACGTAAAAGCGGAAATATATGTTGCTTTATATTTTAAATGAAAGTATTTTGTGCAAATAAATTACAAAATGAGTTCAGAAGGGGGCTCTGATATAGATTGTACTCCACTAATGCTTTGCTGAAGAAATCAATAACAATAAACATGACTAATTGCCCAAATATGAGCAAGTACGTAACTTTTAATATTTCCTAGTCCGTTTATTTTATTTGATGTAACTCATTATCATAAAAAACATGAAAATGTTTCATTTTATTTTTTAAGAAAAGCACTTTACTTGCTTCGACCATAAATTAGCAATCCTGGCCTCGCATATACAACCCTCGCCCTACGGGCTCGGACTTTTAAATTACTCGTCCAGGATTGCTTATTTCCTGGTCTTAGCAGTATTGTACCATTACTGAATTTTTGAATATATGTCTAAATTGAATTACCGCCTCTGTGGTGAAGTGATTTGAGTACTCTACTAATAATCCGGAGGTTGTGGTTTCAAATCCTGTAGGGCACATTTATGTTTGGTTTGCGTGCTTTAGAAGGCACATTAAATTGTGGTTCAAATTTTTTCAGTATGTTCTGTAGAGTATGAAGATATCAGTCCATTTACACCTGGCATACAGTTATAAGTGTTGATTTCTGCCTTTTTGTTTTGAAAAGTGGTTGTAAGTAACATATCACAAAAGTAATTAGAAATATTAGGTTTTTTAAAACATACTTCTATAGTTGACTTTCGATAAAAATGTATGAATAATGCGAGCAGTAATATTAAAAACATTTATTTTGTACTACACGCTTCTGTTTTGTCAATTTTGTAAATGAATTTTAGCAGAATACTGGTAAAGACTTTCAAAAAATGTTTCAGTGATAAAAAGTCTCTCTATCGTGTTCGTAAATAGTTTCTGAAACTGGCGCTTCTTTCAATTACGGACGATGCGCTGTATGTGAAGTGAAGTGTAAATGTGTCCGGCAGCAGCGTTCTCAAAGCTTTCAATATACATTTCCTTTTGGTGTCAAGAATATATTTTAAAATTTTTGACGACACTTTGCGGAATTTTAAAGTTCAGCTCAGTACTTAAAAAATTACATAAACTTTCGAGTCAAGGACTAAATAAAAAAATGCCGTTTAACAGTTAAAATTCACAGAACTTTGCAATTGTTTTCACGATGCGGCTACTTAACATTTTGAAAAGATATAATAATAACCAATTTTTGCAAAGTATAATAAAACAACCACAGCTTTTACCGTTTTTTGTTTTACACAGTACACGCTTATATCGATTATGTTTTAATTTATATTACACTAGCCTCTTGCCCGCGGGTCTGCCCGCGTTTATTCAATCTCTGCCCCGTTTTCGACTTGCGTTATTTTATCAACTCAACACTTCTTATAGGATAACGTTAACCAGGGTAACTATGGTGATAACAGAGAAAACCGCATCCAAATCCATTGAGTGGGCCTCGAATTAAAACGAAACATACATACAGACAGACTAAAATTCTAAAAATGGTAGTTACTAATAATAATAAATAGCACATTACATTTAAAATATGGAAAAAAATATATATTTGCCTATATAGGTATAAAGCTTTTAGTTCGTTTTAATATTTTAAGATACTTGTAATAATAACATTATTCGACTGATGCCGGCCCCAAAGTGGGCCGAAATATATTTCGAATATTAACATATTTTTGTTGTTATTATTACAAGTACCTTAAAATAGGTAAGGTAACGCGGCAAGCGTCTTGGGCACCCTGCCATGCGGCAGCGACAAGCTCGACAACATTTTTTATTTGTTTTAAATTTAGATAAGTTTAATCTTAATTATATTTTAGGTATAGTTTTTATGTTCGTTAATCTGTTTATAAACTGTAACCTTAAAATATTAAAACAAATTAAAATATATGGAAAAAAAAAAGTCAGACACGACTTTACTACTTTATTATTAGTATAGATTTAGATATTTCAAAATATCGTTGTTTTCTAAGAAATGAAACTTGTATCAGACTGACGAACAGATTTATCTACAAAATTTATAACGTCATATAAAAAGAAGCTTCTGACTTTCTTGTTGAAATATACTTTATTATAATGCAAAGTTTTTGAATATATAACAAACATGAAGATCTGACCCGAAAAACAAATGAACTGATGAGAAGGAAGGCTTTTAAGGAAATTGTTTCCGATTACGACTTAACCCTAAAATGCTGTGTATTGGAACATATATCATGCATGAAACATTCAGCTTTTTTACCTTTTTAGGTAACTTACTTCACAAGATTGGCTTTCATCTTAATCAACAGAGAATATACGAGTACTAAGTGGTATAATACGAGAATACTCGTATATTATGTCGAGAGAACCTCAATACCACATTTACTTATTTATTTATTATAATTACTACGGGTGAACCCAATTACAGCAATTATTTAATACTCATTATTAATTAAAAGTTTAGTTTACACAATTAAACTTAACTTATAGCCATGCAATAACTAATAAACTTACAAACTGATTGACATTTGCTATCAAAGAACACGTCAGCAGACGGTTCGGACTCAATGAATGCGTTGAGAGCTTTCGTCATCTTACACATTGATGAGGTGGCGTGAGCATGCGTGCGGCTGATGGGTGCAGCAAACAGCTGCCGCTTCCGACAAGAGCGCCATCGCACGCAATTGTCCGGTGCAAACAGCCTGAGGAGTCCAGTAAGCAACTCGGGACAGTCGATTTCTACCCTCGAAATTTTTAGAGCGAAAATTAACTTGCAACTTCTTCGCCTAGATTTCAAGGAGGTCATACCTTGGCCTGCCGAGCAAGAACCTTTACGGGTATAGAAACGGATAATAGCCAAAAAATTTCTTGTACATAAAGCTTAAGAAATGATCTTGCTAAGTTTCTTGCCCTTCTTCTTAGCATGATTAATCGAATGGGCGGATTTATATTTTTAGTTTATTTATCTATTAGCTTAATTATTCATTGCATTATGTAGGTATATACAATATTTACATTTTTACTTATGTTGTATATATTTGGTTAGGCATTATATTTATTTACGGTATACTCAGTTTGATTATCAACTTATTTATTAATAATTGCAATATGTATAATAACATTATTTTTTATTTTATGCATACCTATGTATAACATTATTAGCCCAACTTAAGTATATTTTTTTTAAATATATTTCCCATAATTAAATTTGTTTCATCAAATAATATTGTTTATATAAAGATTTGATATGACCTGTAAAACGAATACTTTATGAATCTATTTTACAAATAAACATTTTGAATCTTGAATCTTGGAATTATCTTAACTTGATGATATAACTTTTTGTGAGCGCAAATGTCATTTATTATTTTTCTCGGAACCCGTTGGAAATACCACAGTGCTGTTTAAAATCAGTCTTCTTACTTAAAGCGAAAAAAAATCATTCCCCTATACGTAATCAATTTCATACAACGTCTGAAAAATCTAAAAATTACCTTGATAGGACGACTTTCGTTTATAAACCAAATTTATACTTATGACTCGACATACTAACTTTGTTTTCGTATTCCACAACATTGAACCTTGGTCCTGACCACTTACCGAGTCTCCAGTATGAATTTAGCTATATAAGAGAAAGTCGCCTTATATTTAATTATTCAAGAAGAAATTATTAAGTCCAACTCAATTAGACCCTTTGGACATACTGTTACGAGCTGGGGTTCGGGATAAATTAATTTTATACAAATTTGTACCAAAAACCACTAACTGTCTTTATTTGTAATCACACACACTATTTAAACACAACTGAAACTAAATAACAACTGAAATTCTAACTGGACTCAGTGGACTCGCTGGAATGCCTAATTTGTCCGCACGATAATTTGAAAAATATATTACCACTACTAACTAGAATCGTTACCGGGTTATATTCGCTCTATACAGTCGCATTTCACTTCTCACTACTAGAGTTGTCCTTTCCTTCACTAGAGTTTCCGCTTTGTCTCGTAGTTAACACTGAACTGACTGTCGACCGCTACCCGTCCCGTTTTTTATACCGTACGCTGGCTTCACGATCTGTCTAGAACCTTCTCGCACATTATGGAACGCATTTCAAGAATCCCAGCCTATATCCATCCCTTTCCAACCCAAATGCTTTCTCCTCCCACTTCTTTCTAGTTCAAGTGACGCGATGTCGCTAGAACCCTCTCGCACATATGGAACGCGCGTCACGCTTCACGTCAGCGTGTCAAGGACTCCAGTCTGTATCCATCCCTTTCCAACCCGAATGCTTTTTCTCACTTCTTCGTCCAAGACATTTCGAGCTCAATGGCGGAAACTTCTCGCATTGTCCAGTTGTGACCTTGGCCCGGAAGCATCCACATGTCTTCCGCGCTGAGATTATTTACGAACTTTCTTATGCGTTCCATGATGTGTGAGATTTTTGTTTCGTGCGCCGGTACTACGTAACAATACATTAGTATTAAGACATAGACAAAGACATAATTTATCGGCCACACTATAACAGCTTACGTTATACAAGGTAGGTCATATAAACATTCTTTAACAAATTGAATTTCCGTAGATTAAAAAATAAAAATGTGCATCCGATTGTGAATGGTCACTTCATTCATCACTTGTCACTTAAACTTATAATAATCTAAAACATAAACATATCGTATGATAAGCATTAGTCATAATTGAATACAATAATATAAAAAAAGGTATTAGGTAATGTATAAATAACCTAAATTGAAAATGAACATTCTGAAAAACGTTAATCCCTAAATTCGTTAACCGAGTATAAAGGGTTATTTTCAAAATATTTCTTTATTTCAGCTTTGAATTTTAGGACTGGCAATCAGGTTACTTGACATGGGAGCTTATTATAGATTTTTATTTTTAGTTGGGTACTTTGCTTTTGAGTCTTACTCAGTGTGGATTTCAGAATGTACAACTTTTCTTTATTTCTAGTGTTGAGGTTATGCTAATATAGAGTTTAATAGATCGTAACTGTCAAGTTATGTTGGTCCCATATGACTGCTCGTGGATTAAGTTTGTGTTTTAAACGGTATGTATGGAACCTTCAAAGCACGAGTCCTAGTCGTACTTGATCAGTTTTTAGTACATTTTTTAAACACAAGATAAGATTCCTAAAATGTGATACAAAATGTTTTTTTATTAGACTTGGATTTAGGTAGAAGAATAACAAGTTATACAAGTTAACAAGTTATATATAGTGCATACCGACGCGGCCGCGTTTTGTAAAAGCGTCATTTTTTTGCATTCTCGGGGTTGTTTTATTAACTAAAAATTACGTTGACAAGCAAGGTAACTTGTTGGGATTTTGTCAAAATACGGCAACCATATCAAAGCAAAGCATCGAGTATATAATGATGTTACTCAAAATCTTTTGGCATCCCATTTAGTGGTTCCGCCCTCGACGTACACTTGAAAAATTTAATAAATCCTTTGATAGCGGAACCCTGAAAACAAAATCATAGTTCTCATAAAATTCAATCAAGATCGAATAGCGATAAATTCACCAATCACAGCAATAAATCTACACGTAAAATCGCAATTAAGATTTCATTTCAGGCTTCAAAACAATGACGAAAACGAAATATAATCACGAATTCAGATTTTTTGCATAAAAATAATTAGTATTGTCGGTAAAAGTAAAAATTTGAATTGTTAATGTCTAAAATGGTTTTAGATGAAAGATGATGACGACGATGGAATACATAATTTTTATGCTGATAAATTTTCATTTCCTTTTGTTTTTTTAGGATTCCGTCAAAGAATGGTAATCAATGCATATACAGCGTAGGTAGCTAAGTTTCTTTCTGTCCGTTTAGCCGTTAAACCATAGGCAGCATAAATCAAAAATTTGTATTTGTGTAGAATTTTAGTAACAGGATGTTGAAAAAATTACTAAAACCTTTGACGACATATTACGATATTAAGACTATTTTGAAGGCTTTAGTTTTAGTTTAAGTGCTGTCAAAACTAAAATTTTCCAAAGTAATTTAGCTTCTGTTGTTAACACTTAAGAACTACTTTGGAATGAAAACTAAAATTAAAGCCTTCAGAATCGGCTTTATTATCAATTTTAATTTAACTTGGGATGTCAGAGGATGCGAATTTACAACTAAATCATTTATTTTTCACGTCACTTGTAATACTACAAGATGTTATTTAATATATTTTTTGTAAATTACCTACATCTAATGTTTTAGGGGTCCGTACCACAGACAGAAAAACGAACCTCGTTTTGAATCACTTTATTTTTCGTCGGAGTATCAAAACCAGGATTTCGAGCAACGGTATCAAGAAAAGTTAATTAATTTCATAGGATTTCATAGAATTTAAAAGCTCCATCAGCCTCCTTTAACAGGAAGGCTTTAAAAGCCTATTTTATAACTACAGAAAGGTAAATTTGAAAATCACATGTTTTTTTCAGTTTATAACGCAAATAAAAGCTTTTTTTGTTATTTTATATTGACATGTATTATATTTGAAATACCAGTACTTTAAAGTGACTTTAGATCACGACTATAACTCGCACTTGTCTGCCTTTTTACTCGTCTTAATTGCTGTTTACCACCCGGCAACGTAGATTTTAGGCGCTCAAAAGCGATACTCCCGGAAAAATTGAAAATGGAAAACTTTAACAAATATTTTTCATAAGCATTTACTAGAAAAAAGTTAAGGGAATGTTTTTTGCGCCCATTTGAAGGATTACAAGATACAGAATGTTAGGTCTATGACGATAAGCGATGGAAAGGATGAATGAGTTGAAAAGTTTTCCTTGCGGAGTGTGTGTAGTTTGACATTGAATGATTGAGTAGAAAACACTGATATAAGGGATTGTGGTGGCCTGAAAAAAATATCATGTGAAGAAAAGTATAAGACGTGATTATTTGGTTTGGGCTCAAAAAATGAAAGCTAAAAGAAGAGCGACAAAAACAACATTTGGAGCAGAGGTGGTAGATATGACCTAACCACGCTCCTTTTTGTAGCAGTTTGGCAATATATAGAAGAAGGTTTAAAACAAAAGCACACAAAGTAGCCTTAAATTGTGATGACTCGAATGATGAACATTTTTGGGAGAACGGGATTCACTAATTTTACTTTTTATATTTTCCCGAATTTTTGGTAAAATTCCATTTGCTATCACTCTAATAATTAATGACTGGTACATACAATTTTATAACGAAGAATTAATGTGGAAGAAGCGAAAGATATGGTTAACTCGTTGTAGCATAGGTAGCAGGGAAATCTATATTTTTTGCATACTTCCTTATAGACAAGAAGAGAGAGTATAAATATGTACGAGTATAGGTCTGTACAAAATATGCTAGACATTCGCGACGGAGGCCGAGACGAGAGCTGTTTGCAAACATCTGGAGAATTTCCGGGTATCAGACAAACCAGAATAAATTCCCTTGCAGTTGAATCGGTTGCTAACTAGGTACCAACCACCATAAACAGAGATAAAAACTCAACTTTCAAATTTGTGTTCAGTAGGAACTATTTACGACCTGTGGTCATGGTCACTTCAAATGCGAACGTATCCTAGGATAGTTAGAATTCAATAGTATATTTATGTTTTCGATGGTTGGCAACCAATTGGCAACCGATACAAAGATACATAATGTAGGCGCTGATCTTGATTGTAAAACGTATGGGTTTTTTACAGTTACAATGGGATATTTTGACTGAAATGGCCTCTACAGAGACTCTGATTTTAATGGAGTCATTGTTAACGACGACGCAGGACTAATGTCTTGTTTGGTTGGATTTTCAAAATTAATTAATTTCGCAGAAAGTAACTGCCCGCATGCAATGCAGTTCTTCCAATTATTTGTCCTTCCTTTGCTACTACGGTATTTGCCTCACCAAGACATTGGAAATTATTTGGAAATTGAAGGGGCAAAATTTAAGTCCCGTTATTTAAAAAAACTCAACCATCACGCCATAAACGAGTTGACTTTAGAAGCTGACGTAAATTTGCTCGTTAGAAATTTAGTAACCATAGAATTAAAATAAAATAGTAAATATATTTTAGAAAAACCAGATATTGTCTTTTCATTTCAGTGTTTACCTGTGGTCCCGTTTGGTGGACCCATTACCGGGTCCACGGGTCATTTTAATTACCCATGGTTCTATGGCAATTGTTCCCTGGAATTCTGACTATATCGATAGAAAATTAAAACCACAGTTACCTACATACAATAAAGTTTACTCAATCATAAGCAAACAAAATAATTCCATCCTTGGGCACTTATGTTATGTTATGACTTAAGAGAGTTATGACTCATAAACTATCTTAACATTTCTAGTGCGTATCCAACTGATATTTTGCCAGAAATTAATTCCCTTAGTGTATCGGTTATATTAATTGTGTTTTTTAATAAAAGTAAAGAAATTTTCAGTAAAATGCGCTATATTTCAACCCCTCAGTGGAGTCGTCATCAGGCGACTGGAAAATATAAATAACATATATATATGTATAAAAAACTAAAAAACACTGTCATCTATCGACAGAAAGAATCATGAACTTTTTTTACAAAGGAGTTGATTTTGTTACTACTTGTCGTTGTTAATATAGCGCAATTTACTGTAATTTTCTTTCCTCTTATTAAAAAATACAATTTAATTTCATTAAAATAACTATAGGTATATTAAGGACAGTCATCACGCGCAAACTTCCATACAAACGCAAAATCAAAATTGTATGGTGTCTATTAAATGTTTTAGTAATATTTTAGGGTCAGTTTATTGAAATTATCAAATGGGTACTAAAAATCGGGAAGTTTTTATCACATCTTAAGAACTATCCCCTAATTTTACGGTTTATTACTGCTGGCTTTCAAGCGCGTTTGAAGTCGGGTGCTGTCTTTATATATCTTACCGCCGCTTATTATACCGTTTGGTGAGAGGGACTTCTCTTCAAGCCATTATCCGGTGTCCTAATCATGAATATAGTATACATCTCATCTCCAATATGCTTTCATAAAGGGTGTTTACAGTCCACCTTGGAGGTGCAGTAAGTGGTGAAAGAAAATTAAACAACGGCCTACCTCAAGGATCTGTCCTCGCGCCACTTTTGTTTTATCTGTACATCCACGATCTCCCAGTTACTTCATCGTGCAAGTTTATCCATGCTGACGATAAAGCTCTCGTCACTCAGGATTCAGACTTTACTAATCTGGAGGCAACCCTTGAAGAAGACTTGACAAATCTGAATCGGTTCTTCAAGATTCGGAGATGAACACCAAGTACTAACAAAACGGAAGTGTCTTGCTTTCATCTGAGCAATCAGCTGGCCAATAGGGAGCTGCGAGTAATATTTGTTGGAACTGCCCTGAGGCACGAAAGTCTAACAAATATAAAGAATATGTCACAAAAGTCCTGCATAAGCTGTAAACCAGAAATAATAAACTTCTGAAATTGACTGGTACTACCTGGGGAGCAAACGCAGATTTTCTTTGAACTGTTTTTAGTGTATTCTACTGCCGAATATTGTGCCCCTGTGTGGCTAGAGAGCACACATACAAGCAAAGTGGACATAAAGCTCAACAAAGCAATAAGATGCATATCAGGAACTTTGTCCTCTACTCCTACTCATTAGCTCCCAGTTCTGAGTAATAATGCGCCTCCAGACTCAAGAAGGAAACTTACCCTGATGAGAAAAATACAGAATATCGAGAAAAACAGCAGACTTCCCATCCGTACGGAGTATTTACACCCACCGCCACATATATTAAAGTGTCGCCACTCTTCTCCTTGTCTTGCTTAGGACCTCGCAACAAACCTCTTCGACTTGAAATCCGAATAGTTCAAAGATTAGAAAACTAAAATTCAGGATAAGTATGGAAATTTTATGAGGCCTGGGAGCAAACCAAGTGGTTTTCATGTACCTAGAAAGGAATAGTGTCAGCTGAACAGACTTCGCAATGGCCTGGACGCAGCGCTTCTTATAAACATCTATGTGGTTGGTCAACATCTCCCCAATGTGATTGTGGTGCTGAGATGCAAACGGTACATCACATTCTACGCAAGTGCCCATTTAGGTCCTATCCCGAAGACCCGGAAGACTTAATATCCCGGACTGTCGACGCCTTCAGATGGCTGAAGCAACTCGACATCTAATTATAATTTTATGGCTGCTGTTTTTTTTTCTAGACATGTTTATTTGTATATAATTTTTAATGCCATACGAATAAAAATAAAAACGGTTTATTACCAAACGTGTAGCCGAATGTGTTTTATTGCTTTAGATAATATAAAAAAAGTTTGCATCGAAATCTAGATAAAAAACAAGTACTACTTAATGTACACTACATAATTATTTTGAAAAATCGGAAATTTACAATAAATTACTCAAATTTAGAAAACTTAAATAAAATAAGCTATCCATTAAAATAAAAAATATAAATAAATAAAATTCTATACAATAAAAAGCCTCATCCAAATCGCTGCTCTGCGGCAAGGTGCGAGATGCTGGCGATATTCCGCGCTGATTCGCGAAACTTAATCGTGATTTGTGTAGAATAGATACATTTTGGCCAATAATACGTTATTAAAACTTTAATGTTAATTGCCAAAGTTTTCTCCTGGGCATACGTTTTAAATTTTGTGGCCGTGACGAAATCGGTGCAATTAATATTGCCTTCGTAAGTTTCATCGAGCATGCACGTAAAAGCGAAATGAAGTAGCATTATACTTGTATTATATTATACGCCCATAATTGAGTTGCTGCGCTCATGACGTCCGTCCTTAAACATCATATCGTATACCTAAAAGCTTTGAATAGCCAGTCTAGTTGAACATTTATGTTTTGCTTGCTATGGAATCCAGCCAGATCTAGTAGAATGAGGGGATCATAACGTCGAATGGGACACAAAAGAAAATCACTGTGACCAGAACTATTCTTGTTTGTTTAGTATCTAGCATACAAAAAGAGCATAGATACAGGAATAAGAATTTTATCGATGTTTTCTACTTTAAAATAAATTCTTAGGTAGGGTTTTGTCCGTTATTAGGGTAAAAGTTTTAAAAGTAGACCCTTTGGGTCCCCTAGGAACATTTTTTTAAAATAGTAAATCAGTATTATTCTATCCACGTAAAAAATAATGAATAGATTCGAATACGGTTGTATAACTAAGTGTGTCAGGAGTTATCAAAGTTTATCACGATACGGTGTAACTAGAACTAAAATTATGGCTTGATCCTGCTGTAAAGTTGTTATTATTTATTAAGGCGGAACGTTTCCAGCTCGGTGCAAAATGCACAACTTATGATTGTTTTTCTTATTATTGAATAAAAAGTACTAAATAAATGTGATTTGTGGCATTTCGTGACCAAAGTTAAATGTCAATTGGGCTTTTCTACCAAAATTTTGTAATTTTATGCATTGCGTTGTAAACGAATGTCCACACCAACTTAAAACACGCTTTTAAGTTTGTTTGGACATTCACGCTTAATCCATAAATGACGCAATTCTGCTAAAAACCCCTGATAATGATTAAAAAAGAGTCGCAAAATAATATGAAACTATTTTATTATATACATTTTATTTAAAAATGAGATAAACAATCATAAGTTTTGCATTTTGCACTGAGCTCGAAACGTTCCCCCCTAACAGAGCTTTAAACGGGCATTATCCTGAAGCATGTTGTGAGCACTTGCTTCAATGTTCAAGTCTTCAATGTTTGCTTTCTTGGAAAACAAAAATTTCCTTGAAATTCTACGTATAAGCAACAAAGATCCAATTTTTACCAAGTATTGTAAGGGGAAAATTTATGGATGAAAATAAAACTTAAACTTAATAAAACCAAATAAAACCTTGTGCGCATCGTAATATTCTCGCGGATAGCAGACGCTTCTAGTGAAAGTCAGGCTAGAGCTTACCTTGGATGGAAAATCCATAGCACTACCAGCTTGCTGGGGTACCCGTCATACCCAACCCGTTCAGCTATCTGTTTTGGTAGCAATTAAACATTGCAAACAAATTGACATGGAGGGAGCGCCTTGTTAAACCAGACTGGTGAAATACTTCTAAGCAGGCAGTATGCCACAATTGTCCACAATTGCCGGGCCTTATATAAAACAGACTAGTGACGGGCAGCGGCGTCACTGGTGCAAGGCTTTCGGCACCGCGCTCACCAACTCCCCTGCCCAGCGTGAGTAAGTATGGGCATTTCTTCCAGGAGGACCGCCAAGAATGGCGAAATCCTGGAAAGGTTTATGTCCAGCAGTGGACGAAACGGCTGATAGATGGATGGATGAGGCAGTATGTAATGTTTTTCAATTGCCCAAAAATTTTAAAAACAAAAATAAGTTTTAACATTATAAAAGTTTTCAATAGCAGGTATAGTTATTTCATAATAGGTAATTCTTTACATAGAGATTTCACAACAACACAAATATAAAATATTAGAATCATTCATATTATTTCTCATATCCTTGTACCTTTTGTTTGTGTGCACTGCACATAGATGAAGAGAAATCTCTTTCTTCATTGAAATAAAGGCTATTTTTGTTGTCATTGGTCCTAGGAATACGTTTGTTGATCTGTATCGAGCTCACGTCCTTTCATATCCGCCGAACGATTTTGTATTGGAACAATGTAGCAAAACTGGCAGAAGCGGTAGTTTTGTTCAAACAACAAAGGAATCTAGTGCTTGAAGTTAAAAGGAAAATGTCTAATAAAAATCTGGGAACTATACGATCGATCCAGAAATCCAAAATAATAGGTAAAAAAGGGAGCTTACTTACTGAATATGACTTACTTATATCGTCACGACATGAATCCCCGAGGGGGTGTCACAGGTGTTCCGGGTGTGAACTGTGAAATGCAAGTCACAGTCCACAAATCGGCACACCGACGATTATTACGTCCCAACGTGATGGGTGCTGAGACCTATATCGCCGTTCTTCGGGCACAAATACACGCTTTTTAGGGCATGCAGGTTTCCTCACGATGTTTTCCTTCACCGTTCAGCAAGTGGCATAGATTCCGAAAAACTCATTGGTGCATGCCCCGGCCGGGGATCGAACCTTGATCTCAAAGATTGAAAGGCCAGCGTTCTACCCCTGAGCTACCGCCGCTTTTTTTGGGGTTCCGTACCCAAGGGGTAACCAATGGGACCCTATTACTAAGACTACGCGTCTGTCTGTCCGTCAGTCGTCCGTCTGTCACCAGGCTGTATCTCATGAACCGTGATAGTTAGGCAGTTGAAATTTTCACATATGATGTATTTTGGTTGCCGCTATAACAAGAAATACTAAAACCGGCCAAGTGCGAGTGCGCTCCTTTACAACAGATATGATTTTTTTGCCTTTTTTATTGGTAATGGTACGGAACCCTTCGTTCGCGAGTCCGACTCGCACTAGGCCGGTTTTTTTACCCCTGAGCTACCGACGCTTTTTTACTTACTTACTCAGATCATAACGTATAATAAATATAATCGTTTCATTTTCACAAGAAATAGACCTTCTTTGTTAAAAATTCGAAAATATTACAGTGCTCGTTTCGTAACAATGTTTAGTTTATTAAGCCTGATAGACAGAGACCATGTATAAAAAATGTAGGAAAAAGGCACCAATGTCAGTCATGACATTTTGAATCTTTATTAGAAGTGTGCTTAACATAATAATGTTTATGCATTGACGTCTCATAAACAACAAGACTCACAATCTCGCTCAAAAAGTGTCCGCGATGCATTTTGTCACCGCTATGGCGTGACAAATTCGATTGGCGATTGCGTACAACTGACATTGCATCTTATGTTAACGATAAAACGTCTTAATTTGGTTGAAGATTTTTGCTACTATGCACGTCGCACGTTTGGACACTTTCTGACGAACTTTTCTTAGAGACTCTGTGTCTTGTTGTTTATGAGAGGTCAATGTATTTATGTAATAAAATATTTTAGCCAAATTATTTTCAATTTTAAATTATACTGCCAACGTTAATATATCAGCGTTTGATAGGTGCAAAAGTATAAATAAATAGTAGAACTAAGTATATCATATTTTATGGGAATCAATATTTCTTAGCTTGAACTTTTGTGATAAAAAATAACTATGTTTAATTACTGCCATTAAAATTCATTTTTCTACCAACCAAGTCATCTTATGCTCGTACAAACTTGGATAGGTCTCACGAGTTTCGAACAAGTTCGTTGAATATGTAATTTCGAGTTGTTCAGCTTCGGCCGCTGAAATTGTAATTCATCCCGCGCCTGCGCGAGCCTCGTCCGTACTGGCGCCTTAGTGCATACAGAGTCCTGGCCCAAAACAGACCGACTTTACGCACGTCGATGAAGAAATACTACGGCATTTGAATTTAGAACTTTACAAACGAAAAGTTTCTTGGATTTTGATTTAAAACAAATGAACACCGTGAGCTAAATTTCAACTAGCGTTTGTTTATGTGAGCGAGTTCTGAAACTTTTTCAGATGGAGTTGTAAAAGTGAGTGAACTGGTGGTACAAAGTTTAGTTGAAGTGCGTCGTAAAAAGCTTTAGATTTGTTTGAAAAACTGGTAAGTGTATTTAAAATTTTTAATTATTGATTAAATTGTTCTTCTTCATATCAAATTATATAACTGATTTTGTAATTTATGCGTCCTAAAATAATCGACTAAACACGTCCACAATGTTAGAATATTGAAAATATTTTGTCGCAAAAGATAAATCTTCGTGACCATATTTTCAACCAGTTTATCGTGCATCCAAAGATAACTTACGCTATTTGCTGCCGTTTCACATACAAGAGTTATGGCTTACAAGCTTGGGCGGTTTCCTGTATACCTATATGTATTTACTTCATGCATGGTAGCCCACCAGTGTTAATGGAACTTCAGAAGTCTTAAGGTAATTCTTTTCTGCGAAGTTTTGATCTCATTGTTATCCTACTTAGCAATTATAATAATTATGTTGTAATATCATCTTTTGATTCAAGTTCGTCTCAGGAATTCGTAAAATTATCAAGCCAAACGATTTTAGTTGGTAGAGCTGATGCCAGGCTCAACTGTGGAGGTACCACCATCTTGCTTGCAAACTCCCCGATATTATTCGGGGGAGAGTAAGAGGCATTTCTCAAACATCCAAGACCAGGTGGCTCACCATGACTTGGGACTGATTAATGGCGGTATATCCATCCCCAATTTCCAGGCCTTTTATAAACAGACTAGTGACGGGCAGCGGCGTCACTGGTACGAGGGTTTTGGAACCACACCCACCAACCCACCTGCCCAGCGTATCTGAGCTTGGGCATTTCTTCCATGAGGACCACCAAGAGTGGTAAAATCTTAAAAAGGCCTATGTCCAGTAGTGGATGAAACATGCTGATTTATGGAATTGTAGAAATAAAACTTCTTTTAATTAAAAAGTTTGGCAATGTATATTTACCAGTCTTTATTCACATTTTGATAGTAAACTTTTATTTGTTCTACAATACAAAGAACTTATTTAAAACAATAAATACATATTTAAATTCAAATATGCCATATACCTAAATAAATAAAAAATATTGCTTAAAAATAGCAAACTAAAACTTACCTTACTAAGCAAACTAAAACTTACCTTACTTAGCAAACTAAAACTTACTTAACTTACTGTACAGAGAAAAACAGGAAATGTTTGCGATGGACTGTGATTTATGGTTTTTCTAGTGTTTCATTATCTCTATTTTGTTTTCCCTTAAAACTTGTCATTGTAATTTTAGTAAATATTTTATTTTAGCACTTTTATTCTGTATTTGAGTTTAATTACTTTCAACAGTTAGACGCAGTCGCAGACCAGATCGTGGCTCGGATCGTACAGATTACGACAACATATTTTTCTTTACCACGATATTAATTACGACGTCTGAACGTTTATTAGCTTCCCTTATTTTGTATACTGGGTGTTAAGCTGATGTTGTGGGAAGCCGGAAACTGGCGACAGTACCTATCCATACGAACAACTTTTACTATAGAACCAATTCTCAAATCGTGGAAAAAGCTGTTCCATAAAGAAACACACCTATTCGACCAAAATGTATAAAACAACCGAATTTTTTACACGATTTTTCAGGGGAAGTTTCTCGTATTAACGAATACCTACTATCTCCAGTTTTAGGCTTTCACAAAATCACCTATCCTTACAACCTGTATGTTTATGCGTAATTTTAGAATCACGGTTTTTTCACTCGGATTATTTTCCTTTGGGTAGTGATTATTTTCGTTTTAGTTTTTCAATTGGACGGTGTTGTCGTTTTTTGACGGTTTTCGGACTAAAAATTTTAGAATAATTTTAAATTTTGATGCCAGAACATATGAACTTCGTATTTTTATTTCATAACTATGTTTTATATAGGACAATAATTGAACGGTGCACTCCTATTTGCTAGCGAGCCCCATCTGTCACTTTACGAGACTAAATAGAGCAAGAATGGGGACAGGTTGAAAAGGAATACGTTAGCAGGTTAAAAGGATTTTTAGGGTTCTGTTTAAAACATAGAGACTTCTACGGATGGACTAGGTAGAGCAGCTCGGTTGCTCATTGTGAGCACGCTCGCAGAACTGTACACATGTCATTTGCTTGTGTTTTAGTATACTAAGATGAAGGGGGGTTATCCCATTTTGTCTCTTTTCAAATCCATTTTAAACCAATAAACAGCGATGAAAAAATTTTGTAAAAAAATATATTTTCATTAAATATTGGTATGTAGTGAAATATAAATAAAATGAAAATAGAATTTTCAATATATTTTGGCCTCTTCTATGAGGCCGTCGCCATTTGAATAAATTAATTTTAACTGTCATTTGTTCAACTGATGACGTATTGAAAATTCTTTTTTTATTTTATTCTATTCGATACACGATTACTCACATTTTCATCGATCCAATAAAATCGCAAAAATAGGTCTAAACTATAATCTAAATATCATTTAATTTGAGCTGTTTTGAGTTTTGGACACTAAAAGTTATACTAAAATAAACGTCGTGAAAAATGTGATATAAAACGGCCGTCATATTAAAAGCCCATTCCTCTAATTCCAAAATAATAAATAAAAACACACCGAAACTGAGTTTTCTGAGCGATAAACATGTGCAAAATGAAAGCGTTGGAGCAGAACAGATTTCTCTGGATAACCTCACCTTAAACGCTGGTTGATTTTTTAGTATGTTAATTTCTAAAACTATCTGTGAATACACATGCTACTAGGACGGTGTAAAATTTCTTAAACATTTTTAGGTATATTTGCTTAGGGTCTAGATACACATGCTAATAGCATTCTTTTGTGATATTAGATAGCATGTCTATTCCCGGCTTATGTGCATAAATACGTGAATTAGTTTTTATGTCTGCACAGAACCAGAGCATAACTTAAAACGTATGTATTAAGAACTATTGAAGGAAAATCTGCAGGCTCATTTTCACCCGTTTTTCACTTTTCACTGTAATAAGAGCAAAGAGTGATTCGGCAGCAATTTTCTCGGCGGTACACCGTACACAATGTACTGTTCCGATAATGCAGAAGGGACCTGATTGAAGAGACGCCTATTTGACGCCTCTAGACTTATTTTATTTTCCGAGATTAAAGATTAATTCTACACCTGCCTGTCAAAATCCTATTCCTTCTGATGTTTTACTCGTATCACTAATCGGCAAATGAAAAAAAAACATAAACGAACCGTTTCTAAAAAAGTGTAATTTTTAAATGTTACCAGAAACAAAAAAGAGCAAAAGAGTCATGATTGCTGCGTACTATAATACAAGGTTAGCCGTGACTCATACAGACAGTTAAAAATATTGGACCCCCACCTTACTAGACTGCGTTATACACAGTTTTCTTGGGGTAATTTATCAGCGCTAATCAGAATTCTACATTTTTTTTGATCGCTGCAACAAAGACAGACCCAATCAATACGACACGTTTAAAGAAATAATAAATTTTCTGTGTTTTCCTTCATATGTATTTAAAGTATGGTTAAACATGAAGTTACGATACCACAGTCACCGTGGAATCAAACCCAGTTCTCGGAGAAGAATCTGACGTCCAACCAAATGGGTTTACCACTTTTTCTAAAGCATCAAGTGTTATTTTTACAAAGGCTTCGTAATTAGTTGTCAAAAACACGTCGAGTGTACGAATTTCGGGTTTTAATTTAAATTTATTAGGGAACGTTGTCTTTAGGGTTCAATACAGTTTGATTGACGGAAAGAATATAAATGCAGGATTCAGAAATTGGATTTGTTAGCTTTAATTTAGATGTATCAAAATGTACTTTTCAGAAAAATACATTTACACACTGTAAAGATATATCGGAAAATACTTCATCCTGGCGAGCTATTTAAAAGTGTCGAGGAAATCTGAATACTGTCCAGGAAATTCGTATAAAAATCCAATACATACCATATGTTCACAGAGTACATTTCATATGTTTTCTTTTTAAAACTATCTGTGTCTATGTTTCAAGAGACTAAGGAGTTTGGCGATCATAAGGTTATAAGCGGCCAATTTACAAAGAAAAATAAAATGAATAACAATTTCATGTTTAGAATGTAAAAATGTTTGCTATTATTTTATAATTGCAATAATAATAACAAAAATATATATTTAGTATTTCTATTGATTGTATACGTATAATTAAAACCATTTAATACTTAAAATTTAACCTCAATGAGCGTTTTTCTCGTTGTTTTTTTTATTAGTTCATAGCGTTCGTCTAGATGGCGTTGTCTGTGAAGAAGGCTGCATGGTGGTAAATTATACCTTTACCCAGCTAGCAATCATAAAAAATAGTTGCGTAAAAGCGGGAATTTATGTTGCTTTATATTTTGGTTGAAAGTGTTTTGTGCAAATAAATTACAAAATGAATTCAGAAGAGGGCTCTGATATAGATTGTACTCCACTAATGCTTTGCTGAAGTAATCAATAACAATAAACATGACTAACTGTCCAAACATGAGCTAGTAACTTTTAATATTACCTAGTAAGTTTATTTTATTTGATATCATTATCATGAAAAACATGAAAATGTCTCATTTTTTTTTGAGAAAAGCACTATACTTTCTTGGACCAATTAGCAATCCTGGCCTCGTGTATATATAAAAGTCGTCCAAGATTGCTTATTTCCTGGTCTTAGCAGTAATGTACTATTGCATAAAATATCTTATTATGGAGAAGCAAAATAGTTGTGTTGAAATCGTAATAAATTGAGATTCGCAATATCATGCGACCAACCGCGAGTGAGTATCATAATCATAACTATGCAGTCTGTTCAGATGATGTTGCGGAAGCCGGATACTGGTGAACTTTTATAACTAAGGTGACAGTGGTTGATATAACCAAATTCATACTGGAGACTCGGTAAGTGGTCACAACCAAGGTTCAGTTACCCTGTTTGCGAAAAATGAAAACATAAGTGATCAAAATAGTACTCATCTTTTTCTTAAAAATAAGTGTTAATATTAATAATATTATAATCAACTTAATTTTTACTAATAAAAGATTCGTGGTTTAGATTCATACTGATATTGAAATGGCTACTCAAGATTTTATAGGCAGAAGATTTCAGTTGTCAGTGTCAAACGGGGAACCGCCGCGTAACCATGTTTGCCTCCGAAGAAACTGTGCGAATACAGTGAAACTAGTCAGACGAAATCTGACTATAAAATCGTGAGTAGCTGTTTCAATATCAGTATGAACTTAACTTTTCAAAACATTGTCTTAAAAGTTTCTAGTTTGAAACGCACCCTAAAAAATTATGTGAAATACAAATAGGATTACTTATTATAAACTTTATTTTTCAAAATATTATTGCACTCTAAATAATGTTTTCAATAAGATTATGGTCGCCAAATTTTGTCTCGAAGTTTTCAGTGAATGTTTTTCTATACGACAGGAATTATACCAAGTATTAAAGAAGTTTGTTATCCTGTAGGCTTCTAATTCTATTCAGTTTATCTGTGACCTAAAATAATACTATCTATCATTTCCATGCCAAAACGTCCATCAACGCTATCTCATATTGTGTCAACTCATTACCCTCTTTCGTTAGCTTACTTCGTTTCTGAATAGAGTCACCAAAAAGTTTCCATATAGCAAAAATTATTATCTGATCGTTGTCTTCAGTGTTGTTCTCACATTGGATTCTGATGATCAGGACAAAGTTTTGGAACTTACATAACTTGTATTTCTGAACAATTGCTCTGTGAGTTCTGTGACATACTTTTTGGGGTTTTGAATGGTTTTTGTTATTTTTTTTTGTATTTAAGTGCATAATTTATTAATTTTGGCATATTAATAAAGTGCACAATATTTAAAGATAAACATCCATGACTTTATGCTGAAAAATTTAACATTGAAAATATTCGGGGTCCAATAAAATGACAATGGCTTCTGCAATGATACCTCAGATTTTTCACTAAATTTAAGGTTTCTCTAAAACAATCAATTTCTCGGAATCATGTGAAACTTTTTGGACTGTTAAAGAAACTGAAAAAAAATGAACAAAAAAGAACGTTCCGCTATTATTATCTGAAAACGAATCCAATTCAAAAGGCATACTGTTTTCGGTTAACTCACCAATCAATTTCTTGCCAAATAAATAACAATTAATTGCAATTTAATCGAATTGTGGCCTGCATATCAATGTGACGAACGAACTGAAAACCTTTTGTCTGAAACATTAAATTAAAACTTTTCTATTTTATAATACGAAATGTTGAAAAGTGTAAAACTTTAACCAATTCAAATTTTTGGTAAAGATATCGTTTTCGTATGTAGTCCGTTAATTATTGAATAAGTGTAAACTTTCTTTGAATTCATTTTCAAGTACAGCCAAACAAGGCAAGCAATAACCACAGACTTAGTGGAAATAACTGAATGTTCGGTAACTACATAGTTATGTCCCTTCGTAATTTGTACCAGCTACTTTGGGGAAAGCCAACTGAAATTTTGTCACGAAAATAATTACATTACCGCCCCACTTTGCGCATGCTTGTGTCTTTCAACAGAAAGCCCGTCTTACAGCAAAAAAAAATTAAGTCTTATGGAGTAATTCCATCAAAATTAAGCAGTACTAGATGAAATTAGTCCATAAGACTTAATTTTAATTACTATATTAAAGTGTTGAAAGGGAACGCTCTTACTTTTCTGTAAGTGACATTGTGAGAACGTAATTCAAGTGCTTGTCGATAAACAGTAGCAATAAACAACCAAAAGTCATAAGAAGGCAAAGGATACTATTTTTAACATCTATGCAGAAGTCCAGGAAAGGGCCTATCCCCAAATTTTTTATTCTGTGTAGTTGATAATAAGTATAGATAGATCACAATTTTGTAGTCTGACAAATATGAAGTTTACGTTTAGATGGTAAAACCAGAATTATAGGTAGTATCAGCCCCAGAAGGCTACTCTAGGACAAGCTGAAAAATTGCCAAGGCAGTTGTCACTTTTAAAAGAGATTTCCTCGGATATGTATTGATTAATTTGATTGAACGCCTATATGATGAGTTACTTACAATCTGCTGGTTTTATTTTATGAAGTTTATTCACTCCTATTTACATCGCATAATATTTATCATACTGTAAACAAAATTCAAACGACTGATATTGCAATTAAAAAATAATGCCAGAATAACTCTTCTGGACAGCGGGGAAAACGGAGGCTTTTACCCAGCCGAGAAAAGAAACGTGCTGCCAGTAATGACGATAAAATAAAAACTTATTTAAATTAATTGTTAATATTTAAATTAGTATTAAACTACATAACTAACATGGAATTTCCTTTGAAATCATGCGTTCGTTTGCAAGTTAATCCTTCAACCACGCTAATACCAGATCTTCCTGAAAAACGAATCCACGCAATAAATTCAAAGCTTTCAATTTAATGACAAAATAAACCGCAGCTTGATTTATGAGCCAGAACGAAAAACATTAGGCTCGACGATTATCGTTGCTGTGTTTCGGGGTGAAACGAAAAAAAATAAACAGACAAAAACTTTTATTTGCTAAAACACGGCTTTCCATCTTGTTTTTTTTTGGTTGTCATTTAAGTTATGCGGATTGCGTGGAAATGGGGGCCACTGTTTTGAAGCACAGTTTCAGCTGAGTTGTTTTATTGTTACAAACTTTATCTGTGATATTTTGTTTTCTCTAAGCCCGGAAGCTGTTTGCTTGAGTTTAAATTTGCTTAAATTTTAATGTTCTATCTAATTCAGTCTATATTTATGGTTCCGTTTCGAAAGGGTTAAAAGGAATCAAAGGAGAGATTATTATGTGTCATTTCTATCGGTTACCTTTAATCAAATTATTTGAATCGTTCAAACAAATAATAATAAAATAAAAGTATATCGCCTTGGATATAAGTTGAATGTTCTAGTATTAAATAACGAAAGAAATAGCTATTTATGTTTCTAGTTATGCAATTAAACATTATTGATAGACAATTCTGGGTATTTACACTGCCTCATAGTAGGATAAAGACTTAATAAATAATATTTTGTTTACCAGGGTGCAGATGAATGCTTATACTGAGTTCGCTATTTCTTTTTGAAATTAATCAAAATACGGAGATGAGCCACAGAAATAAGTGAAGCTTAATCCTTAGGAATTTGTTATGACAAGCAGTAACCGTGGCTAATGGCTCATAAAGTGGGTCACAAAATGATTGCTTGGCCCCAAATGGGCAAGTACTTGATTTACATTGCTGCTCAGACGACTAATAAAGCCAAAACTATGTCACTTTTATGAGGGAAGTTTACGCGCACAGATTGTGCCATGTAATTGCCAATTACTTAACAAGATTGTTAGATTATGGTATTTGTACTTAAGGACGTATGAGTAATAATCGTCCTTCTGCAGGTAGGAATGAATACAATTAATTATATAGATGACTAGCCTTTTCTCACGGCCCGCCCGCGTTAATTCAATCTTTGCCCCGTTTTCGGCTTCGGCGTTATTTTATGAACACCCCTTTTAGTGTGTGTTGACCAGGGTAACTTTAATGATAATAAAAAACCGCATCCAAATCCATTGATTGATTCTCGTTTTAAAACGGAACATACATACAGACTGACAAAAATTCTAAAAATTGTGATTATGTAATTCAGTTTATTTTAAATTTCACGAAAACATTCAATGTGCAGACACGATTTTTTTACTACTTTATTATATAAATACCTATAGGTATATATTATATAAGTGGCACGATTTAAACCACCCTAGAAAAAAATATCCTTAGGTATCTACGAGTATTTTGTATCAATCTCGTTTTTTCATAGCTTACTACATAAAATAGCAAGAAAATAAAAATACCAAATTGTGGGCCCTTTATCCAAGTTATTATATGGCACTGAAAGGATGGTTATTCAGCAAGTTTCCTCTTCGTCATAGCTAAAGAAACGTTATTCATTCAGTCAACAAACTTGGAAGTCACGGTGTATCAAGTAAAATTTGCTTATATACAATCATTTAAAAACATACCAGTTTAAGAATATGCAGATATATTTTGTGTTCATTCGGTTGTTTCAAATGACATTTTCATCTTCCTCAAAAATCAAGAAATTAATTATGTAAGGTGACTTTTATTTATGCAGCCAAACTCATTCTGGAGGCTTGGTAAGTGATCAGTAACACGGATCGATAACACTTTTTGCTAATTTCGCAAAATAAAATCTTGACGTCCCATAGTAATTGACTCGGGGCTGGGCTTGCGTTTGTAAGGAACACGAAAAGAATATAATTTACGAATTTCACAAAAAGGGTCATTGAACCTTGTTACTGAGTACTTACTGAGTCTTCAGTCTTATACAACGTGAAATTTAAGTAATTTCGTTACCGGTGATAGTACTCGTCCATATGAACAACTATAAAACCAACCCTGAAATCGTGAAAAAAAATCAGCTGTTTCATACATGTGGGTAGAGTAGGTATTTGACTTTTCTATGGAACAGCTGATATTGTTTTTACGATTTCAGGGTTGGCACCATAGTAAAAGTTGTTCATATGGACGAGTACTATCACCAGTTTTCGTTAACAAAATGACTTAAATTTCACGTTGTATATACAAATATGCCAAATTTCCAAAATATTTTATTTTATTGCCTTGAAGGTGACCGCCTAAAGATGTGCTTTTTGGATACACCTACAAAAGCGTGGTAAGGGAAATGTCTTCAAAGAAGGAGCATTAAATTAGTGAATGGGAAATCCCTTATTCAAAAAGTCCATTGCAAAGAGACCCCGGAAGTTATACATTCTATGGTAAGGGGCGAAAAGTTCTTATTTATGAATTAACTTCTCTGTAACCATTAAAATAGAGCCTTCTTTCACAAATCTCTAATAAACTTTGCTCTACAATTGGCTTATTCAATATTTCTCCGGTTAAGCCATTAGATCCTTACAAAAGATTAATTGGAAAGTTATTACTACGACTTTTAAGAACAAAGGTCCAAAATGCTGTCTTTGAAAAGCTTTATATTGTTTTGTTTTATAAAGAGATTATTTTCTTGACCTTTCATGATATTCCGAAGAAGGCAAAATTAATTCAAGTTGATACCACTATGGGATGATAAGATAAAAAATCCTTCAAATGTGCCATTCTGACCTGATGTTACTATGGAGCCAAGACTCAAATTTCGAAAAAAAATCTGCCAATCCATGAAAAAGTGCTCGACTAAAATGTATAAATTTTTTTTTCCCAATTTTAGGGTTGGGCCCATATTAAAGGGTAGAATACCCGGTTTAAAGGAAAACGGTCTTAACACAATATTAATTTTGATAAATTCAGACGGCCTATACTTTATAGTAGAGATTTCTGAAATACCAACTTTACTATTATTACTTTTTATTTACTTTATACACTATTTATTTCAACTTTACGTTATTTATTACGAATAGGGCTTGACAAAAAGATAAATTCGCACGATACTGCTGATAGGTACATAGAATAATAATTGAAAAGAGAGAAATTTTATTATGATTTATAACAATTTCCATCGCTTTTTGGATACTCCAAACGTTATTCTGAGTGCATTATAAACTAGAAAAAATACATTACGAGTGGAAACAAATTTCAAGTAAGACAAATATCTGGATCCGAACCTACGACCTCTTGCTTACACGGCACCGAAAGCGCCACCGAGGTAGTCACCAATAGACTCTTGAATTATTACACCATATCTGTACATCGAATTTTCGTTACTAATTGACATTTAAATAAAAAGCCAAAACGTGGTTACTTTAGTGCGTGCGTTTTAGTTTCTCACACGGCTCGTCCTCCCATACTGATCTCCCTGTCGTTCGAGGGGGAATCAAGCTGCAACCGCGCTCAAACGAAATAATAAATTACAATTATAATAACTAAAAGTATTCAAAATTATTCAAAGAGACCAATTTGTAGTAGTTATATCTTCAACTTGATTAAGTTTCAATAGTTCCTTTGCATATAGGATTTTAGTTTTAAATTGTCTTAATTTGGACCTTGGTTAGTCATACTCATACTCTTTATTCAATAAAACATTTACGGGTCAAACTTATAAACTTAATAATTCTTACATGGTTATTATTATTATTATTATGTTTTTCTTTATTTCTTTTTTCTCTCTTTTTCTGAAAATAGGTTAGAAGAGCACGGGCCGCAGCCAAGTGCATAAACTATATTATAGAGTGTTCTGTGATAGGTCTGCCTGCAAAAATTTTCTCGTGATGCGGCATGTATTTAAAATTACTGCTTTTTGCATGATATGGATTAAATATGTGGGGATATTTAGAATTTTTAGGCTAGTCAGAATGGTTTTTGGTATGACTCCTGTGGTTGATATAATTATTGGGACTATTTTTACGGTATTTGCTCGCCACTGTGTTTTTATCTCAACGGCTAGGTCTTTGTATTTGTTCATCTTTTCTGTATGTGTAGCTTGTATATTATGAGTATTTGGGATTGCTATATCTATTAAGTATACGGTTCCATCTTGTTTGTCATGTATTGTAATGTCCGGTCTATTGAAATAAACGGTTTTATCGGTAATTATGGTCCTATCCCAATAAATTTTTATTGCGTTACTGTCAAGAATTTTTTCGGGTATGTATTTATAGTAGGGGGACTTTTGCTCTATAAATTTGTATTTGTGGGCAAAATGTTGATGTATAATGGAGGCTACTTGGTCGTGCCTGTGTTTGTAGTCCGTTTGTACTATAGTTTTGCACGCTCCAGTTATATGTTGAATGGTTTCCGAAGCGCTGCTGCAATGTCTGCACATATCTGTAGGCAAGTTACGTTCTTTTAGGATATATTTTTTGTAGTTCCAAGTGTTAATGACCTGGTCTTGAATCGCTATCATGAAAGCTTCTGTTTCTGGGAATAGTTCTCCTCGTTTGAGCCATGCGTTTGACCAATTCTTGTCAATATGTGATTGGTCAAGGTCTTTGCGGTGTCGTCCGTGTAGGGACTTTTTCTTCCATATTTCTATTTTTTCTGTTGCCTGTGTAAGTGATTCATTTGGCTGTATGTTTTTGTTACTTAGATTTAGTGGTGTTAATTTTATGTCTGAAGCTGTAACGTGCTTATGCAGCTCGGATTGTTCGGATTTTGTGTGAAAGTATTTTCGTAGTATTGTTATCTGTCTATTGTGTATGTTTGTTATGTCAATTATTTTTCTCCCTCCCTCTAAGCGAGGTAAGGTAAGCCTTTGTTTACAGGATTTTGGGTGGTGCTTACGAAATTTAGTCAATTGTACATTAATTATCGTTTGTAATTTCTGTAAATCAGTTTTGGACCAGCTTATAATTCCAAATGAGTATGTTAGTATCGGAATGGCATAGGTATTGATAGCTTTAATTAAGTTTCGTGAATTTAAATAGGTCTTCAGTATGTGCGTCAGTCTTTGTTTAAATTTCTTGATAAGATCACTTTTTGTTTCCTTCTGTTCAATACATTTCGATTGTTTGAATCCTAGATATTTGTACGTACTATGCTCATCCATTGGCTCAATCGTTTCACCTGTAGTAAGAGTATAACTATTTAGTTCAACTTTCCCTTTTTTAATTGAGTTGATTTTACATTTGTCTATACCAAACTGCATTTTAATGTCAGTAGAAAACGTCTGCGTAATATTTGCAAGTTTGAACAGTTCTCTTTTAAAAAAAATAAAAATTTTCTTTATTCAGGTAGCAATGGAGCTTTTGTTGTTAGCGTACAATTTGATATCGTCCATGTACATTAGATGTGTGAGACTGTGTGATAATTGTGAGTTGTTAACAAGTTTAAATCCTGCATTTGTAGTATTAAGAAGATTAGAAAGTGGGTTAGCACTCAATAAAGGATAAAGGATGGATCACCATAAAGGACTCAAAGCATCTCCTTGAAATATCCCTCTTTGTATTGTGATTGGTGCTGTAGAAACTTCTCCAACTTCACTATTTATTTTTAAATTAGTCTGCCAATTGGTCATAATTTTTTGTAAAAAATCCACTATTGTTTGATTGATTTTGTAGTGTGTCAGTACTTGTATTAGCCAGCTATGTGGAACCGAATCAAATGCTTTACGGTAGTTGATAAACATTGTATATATATTGCGTTTTGTTTTTCGGGCTTGTCTCATTGCTACTGAGTCAATTGTCAGTTGCTCTTTGCATCCTTGGCAATTTTTTCTACTACCTTTCTGTTGTTCAGCTAAGATGTTATTATCGGTGAGGTGAGTATAAATTATTTCACTAATGCATGATGTCATTATTTTATAAAAGGTTTGCAAACAAGTTATTGGTCTGTACTTTGCAGGATTTGCCGTGTTGTCATCTTTTGGGATCATATATGTTGTGCCTTGTGTTAGGAAAAGGGGTAATGTGTCTGGAGATTCTATGAACTTGTGAATGTGAGTGTGTAAATATGGTTGTACGCTTTTTAATTTCTTGTACCAGTAGTTGTGTATTTTATCAGATCCTGGGGCTTTCCAGTTGTGAGTTTTATTTATAACTTTGACATAGGTCTCAATCGGTATAGTGTCAAATTTCATTTGTGTTATGTGATTTACCTCATTACTTTGTTTATCTATCCATTCCGCATTACGATTATGCTCCAGTGGGTTCGACCATATCTTAGACCAGAAACTGTGTAATTCTTGTGGTGTAGGGGTGTCATGTGGGATTTGTGTTTGTTGCCTAGTATTTAATGATGATCTGTAAAATTGCTTCTCATTGTTCCTGAATAATGTGTTTTGTGACTTCCTAAGTGTGCATGTTTTGTATCGTCTTAATCTGCTTGATGCTGCATTCAACTTTTGTTTAAGTGTGTCTAGATATTCTTGTGTTGTTGTGTTAACATTTTCATACTGTGCATGAGTTCCATGTCTTCTTTTTATATCTTCAACAAATAGTATTACATTTCTACTTCTGTTTCCTTGTGCATATTGAGTCATTCTACCTAAATCCTGCCTTAATTTCCTTATTTTCTCTTCTAATCTTGTTTGCCATGATGGTTTTCTGTCTGATTTTGGTCGTTTAAATTGCGTATTGCTTACAAAAATTTTAGTTCCATTACAGGTTGCTACCGTAAAAGCTGCACAGTAAATCAGGGTATGCAGAGTAAAAAAATCTTGTTCAGAATTTAGGTATTTGGGCAAAATAGTGTTGTCAATGTATTGGGTTAGTTGGGCTAATTTTTTGGTTGATTTTTGTTTAGGTATGTAAGGTCTTTGTACGGGGTCAGTATCTTTATATTTTTCTAACGTTTCCTCAAATATTTCTGTAAGTTCTCTTTGAGCATTTTCGTCGGTTAATTCTGTTTGTTTAGATGTTTGCTGAACGCTGTGTTATTGTGTGTTGTTTAAAATGATTATTTGTTCATTTAGATTGTTATTAGTCAGATTAGTTAAATTTTCTGTTATTTGGGATGCTTCTTCCTCTTGAGTTATTGAATTTTGGGTTCTCATGCTATTATTATTTGTTATTTCTATTTCTACCTCATTTTTTATTTCTTCTAACCTGTAATCCGGTATGTATTTGTTTTTTATTATGGCTCTTCTCTGGTCGGCAAGGCGTTGTTCTGAGATGTGAGATAATTCGGGATAGCTTTCGATAAATTTAGAATAAAGTTGTTGGCGATATGCGGTTTTATTTTTTTCTAGTTCTGTAATCCGGTAGTAAATTTTCATAATACTTTCATTTGTTTCGTTTGACCATCGCATACGTGTTAATGAACGGCCTTGTGTTGGTCTTATTGAATTTTGGGTGTAAACTGTATTATTAGGTAAATTCTGAGTCTTATTTAAGCTTTCTTCTACTTGTTTTCTTATTTGGTTAAGTGTATTTTTGGGTAATAAATTATTTTGTACAATTGCTCTTCTTTGATCGCCTATTCTCTGTTTTGAAACTTGTATTTCCGGGAATTTATGTATGAATGCGTCATAAAGTTTGTCAAGAAATCTTCTTGTATCAGCTTCAAGCATAGTTATCTCGAGGTACGTACGCCAAATGAAAGTGTTCGTTTCTTCACTCCATCTTCGTCTTGTGCGTTTTTGGGCAACAGTGGGTTCAGGGTTATCGGCATATGCCTCCTGTACAACATCTGCTGCCTCATCATTTTGTGATGAACTTGATGACATAGATGATTGTGATGCATGAGAAGGTGAACGTGAAAAACTATGGCGGGATGAATCTGATGCAGCGAATAAACTGATGGGTGATGTAGTCGATGATGTGGGATGACATGAGAGCATGTTGTGTGATGGTGAGTTAGTTTTTTGTCCTACAACATTTCTCGGCTGTTCAGCACATAGCAATACGGTGCCCACCCCAGAGTACGTAGGGCTGTCCGGGCGTTTCAGCTCGGGGCGGGATTCTCCATTGCTGGTACCCGCCTGGGGTAATATATTTCTACTTCTTAACCGCATCACTACTTCTGGTTTACTAGTGCTCCGTTGGTCATTGGTAAGTATTTAGCTAAATGCTGCCAATGTCCGCCCCTCACGTGGCATAAGATGGTCAAGCCGGACGTGGAGTTAGGTTTGTGAGGGGCTTATTAATATTATTATTACATTGTATTATTGCTACATTATTGTTCATAAAGATAGTTTTTAAGTTTGTTTTCAAATGAAGTGATATTATTACATAATTTTAGGTATTTATTTTACTAAAGTTCATCATAAAAAATTAAAATACGAATCAAAGTATATCATTCCTGATAATCTGTAGTTTAAGAAATTATAATTTTTTATTTTTTTTACTCTATTTACCTCTTAGTAAAACCAGCCCCTATTTGTACCTTTCAAGATTCCCTGTTAATAAAATGCTATGCTATGAAAAGCACATTTTAATTCGGGGCACTAAAACGTTCGAGGAACGCGTGTTTGCGTCTAAAGAAGCTGAAGCGTTAAGTTTATTATTAAACAAAAGGGTATGCCTAGTTTTCAGATACGTATGTACTACATTCTACTCGAACTCGTAAAAAGACAAAAAAATGAGGAGAATAGGTCTGAAACCTCATTTAATCCCTAGAGATTTCTTTCCGTCCGGATAATTTTCTTTTACCAAATTCGCCGCACCGTTCAGAGAATAGAAAACCTATCGCAAGCTAGGGTTTCGTGTTGAAGTACGGCAAAGAGGTTCCGACGGCAAATTGTTATCTTAAAATAAATCGGCAATTCGTACCGTGTATTTTGACCCTCGGGAGAATGTAAGAACGCGTAGACAAAATTAAAGTTTTGTAAAACGATGATGCCAGTGTTTTTCGGATGCATGGGTTGGATGTTAAATTATTCTTTTAGTACGGAACCTTAAAAACAAATATCTGTATGGATAACGTATGCAAGTATGTGTAGCTTAAAATGTAAACGCTCTAATTAAAAATCCATGTTAACTGGAAAAAGAAGTACCATCATAAAACATTTTGCGCACTTTCAAAGGTTCCAGCGTTAATTTGTAAAATTGTATTTACAGTTCAACACGGATAGATGTAATGAGTAAAGCCGCAGTGAGTTGAACACCGAGGCTTAGCTGAAAAGGTTTCAGTTATTTTTAGTCGTTCTGAGCAAAGGAACCCAAGATAGTAACCAAAGTCACTGTTACTTGACCAGGAAATAAAAAGAAATTGTACCGAAAAAGGGCTGCGTGCGGTCAACCCTGGCTTAGGGACAAATAAATATAATTGGTTAAAGTGTACTGGATCCTCTGCAGAAGCTATCCCAATCTTAGGACGTGTCCTGACTGCTGACCATGTTTAAAAAAAAACTTTTATTTACCACTTCAACACTGAGACAAGTTTTAGTTTATTATACTGGGACAAACTTTGATTTACCACTAGTATAACCAGATAAAGTTTAATTAAATGAAATGAAATTAATAATTTATTTTGTAATGTAGGTACAGAAATACTCTTACTATAGGTTAAAAACATTAAAAAAAAAACAATAAATGTATGATTAAAATTAAGTTTCGATCTTACTTATATTTAATAAAATTATATACGTACATAAACAAAATTAACAATTTAATGTAGGTATACAATGCATATGTTACGGTGAGAGTGATAAATGAGGTAATTAGGAATAATTTTATCGGTGAATATTAATAATTACCACATTTAGTGAATGTGATGAATTCGGGTAGAGTAAACAATCACTTTCAACGGCGATTATTAATAATTCTCTTACGGGTTTGGGGAAGGTAATAAATCACGCATAATCAACTAAATTGTTATTAATATTTCATATCATATTTCTGTTAAATATAGGAGCTCCTATTTAACAAAAGCAATCTAACACGCTCCTCCTCGCTTTGCTCATTGTCGCACCTATTTTTGACTTTTGGTGAAAGATTTTCGGTTTTATACTTTACGATCTGCCCAATTCTACAATCTGCTGACGAAATATAAAATTGGCACCCCTCGCCAGCCCGTTACGATACTTTGATTCAAAATTCATTACTTTACACACTGATTAGCATTTACTCCTTCCTTTTTATTCTGTCAACTATCTTTCTGTTTGCTTGCAAAGGTTGCCTGGAAGATATTGCTGTTAGCAATAAGTGCCGCCTTTGTACACCATGTTTGATTGTTTTGATATTTTGTATTGATTTTATTGTATGTGCAAAAAGTGTTATAAATAAATAAATACTTTCACCACAGGCACGCAAAAATTATTAATAGCTAACCACGGGTGTATATACTAAATATATTACTTTCACCGTGTGAGTTGGTATGTATTAATAATCACCAAGAATGATTGATAACAATATACGATACACATACTGAGATAAAGTTTAATTTACTATACTAGCACAAAGTTCAATACACTACTTGTATTCTGAGACAAAGTTTAAATTATTAACTGGCATAAAATTGTATTTACCAATTAAGAAATAGTTTTATTTACCCTACCAGGACAAAGTTTGATTTATTGAGTCTAAAAAGACAAAAGTTAAATATACCAATATTAGGACATCAATTTTAAATATTGAATTATTGGAACTACTTAATTTGGTTGCTGTTTACACTGGGACAAATATTGATTTACTACACTGGGTTAAAGTTATTTCGTGCCAACTTCAATCGTAGTCTCACGCAAACTCGCGAACAACAAATATCCTGTTTACAACCAAAAAATAAACAAACAAGAAATAACAAACCATTCGAGAGACGGAAATACAGACACCCTTTTTAGTTTATCGCACCCGAACAACATGCTCTTATTCTGATTCAATTGAATAACATTTTCTCTTACTACAGATAAGACGACTGCTACATTGTTTATTATTCTACTTTATCTCACCGCATAAAAATCATCTCTTTTGCTATTGAATAACAGCTAAACTATTTTTCTACAGGTCGCAGTGAGACAGTTAAAATAGTTTCTTTCAATAAGTAGGGAAATATTTGAGTATTTTTTTCACATTTACCTGTCAGAAGAATCCTAGAAGAAAGAAATCCTATCAAATTTACAAAGACTAATAAAAGCACTGAGGAAAAAGTGAAGGAGTAAAATACTATTGATTAAATAATTTATAATAGTCGTTTATGAAACTGGTGCATAAAAAGGTTATTAGAAACACGAGTGTAGAACACGAGTGTTTTAATACCCAGTTATGTATAGTTTCATACACTACTTTATCTAAACTCATGCCTGGCAACCTGTTTTCATAATAATTTTGATAAATTTTGTCCTTACCATTTTTTATTTTTATTTTAAAAGCTCGTTCTAAATGTGTTCGTAATTTCCGTCGTAATTTCCAGAATGTCAGGTGGAGTCAAATTATCATCACCATCGCTGCTGTTAGTAATTTTAGGACTAAATAATACTTTTGGTTTGACCCATAAAACCACAGTAAATAATAATTTCCACGTAAGCTATGGCGCCAAAATCCAACGGTCCAACACGCATGTGTACGCATTGCGCGCACTGGCAGTCATAGACAATGCAGGCCGAAAATAAAATTAAATTGTCTTTGTTATGCCGCAATTTTATTTAGTTCGTGTTAGAGAAATATAATATGATAACCTCATTGGTATTTGATATTAAACCTCAGACATGGCTGTTTGGGCTAAGTTCCCTTTGCCTTCCTAGTTAGTATCACATGTACTGTAATCTCATAAAAAGTTTTTTTATAGCATTATGTTGTTCGGAGACCTATACTATAATTTATTTTTTTTATTTTTTCATTGACGTTCATGAAAAATATTTTTCACTATGCCAGTAGTTTTGAGTTCGTAATGAGGATTTTACGATATGAGGTTAGATAAATAAAAAATAAGGTTTATAGGTATGTGCCCTTTTTAAAGTTTGTGACCCCATTTAATGTGGTAGTTAGGTGGTAATTTAGGCAGTAGAGCCGTAGGAGGTGGAGGTACCACCTTCTTTGAAGTTATTTGGGCGAGAGTAAGAGGACAGCTTGCATACGGGCACAATGTACCTGCATACAAGCCTGGGATTGTGTGATGGCGGTATGTCCATCCCAAATTTCCGGACCTTAAATAAACAGACTAGTGACGGGCAGTGGCGTCACTAGTGCGAGGGGTACCGGCACCGCGGTCACCAACCCGCCTGCCTATGAATCACCGGTTAAATGGCCACCAACACCGGCGACTCTTTTTGGCAACGTACAATACACTGACGCTACGGGAAGACAGATGCCTCGCTGAGCTCGAGTCACAGTTAGGTAGAATCAACTGGCATATTCTGGGGCTGTTGGAAGTTTGACTAGCGGGAGGGGACACGATAGCCCTGGAGGCAGGACACCTGTTCTACTATCGAGAGGGCGATCAGTTGTCTGTCTGTGGAGTTGGCATGCTGGTCAACAAAGACCATACTAGCAACGTGTTAGAAATCGGCAGTGTCTCTACGCGGGTGATATTCTCTGAAAGTCATTCAAGTGTATGCTCCCACGTCGAAAGACTCAGATGATGTAGTCGGGGCCGTCTATGATGATATAATTAAAGCCAGACATAACACCACAAAGACACATTCTACTGTTGTTATGGGGGAATATTCAACGCCAATGTCGGAATACAAGAGTGTGGTGAATCGGTAATGAGAACAAACGGTTATGGCTGTAGAAACCCTCGGGGCCACATGCTGGTCAGCTTTCTTGAGAGCCAGGGACTCTATTTGATGAAATCTTTCTTCAAAAAGGAGACTCAAAGGAAGTGGACCTTGACGAAGCCCCGATAGTAAGACTAAAAACCGGCCAAGTGCATGTCGGGCCATGCGTAGTGTAAAGTTCCGTAGTTGTCCAGTACATTTTATAAGTTGGTCTGATCGTGCTAAACTTCTAGTCCCGAATTAAAAGTTTGGCGCGACCTGTACTCGTAATCCTGTAAAATCTACTTAGCTGTGATAGTTTTCCTTTTAACTAGCGACGCGATGCTGGAACAACATTCCTCCGCCCATTCAGTCAGCAGCTACAGTAAAGGCTTTCAAACTTAAATACAAACAGCACCTTCGTGACAAGCAAAATAATATGTAAAAGAGAAAAATAAAACTGCAGTTGTATTCACATCTAAGTATTGGTTCTTTTTATTGTATAAATTAAGTACTTAATATTTATTATTTAAAAATGTAAACATTAAAACATTGACGTAAAGTATATCAACGCATTAAAACCAGATTGTTATTTAAAATTGGGGGGGTTAAAGTATAGGTTTTCTGTTTAAGTTTCTTCTTTTTGACACATGACGGTATTAATAATTTGTCTTTGTTTATTCTTAATTTTTTAACAAGGGATCGGCTTAAATTCAGCGACTTCTTGAAGTCACATGCTGTGCCGGATTCCTTTTCTGCTGGAAACAATGGTTGTAGTTGTTTTCTTTTCTAAAATGTTCATTGTTAAGTGTTAAATTAAAATAAGTTAAATTAAAATAAATATTTGATAACTTTGTATCATCGAATATTGTTTTGCATTCTGAGCCATGTATTTATAATAGAAAAGTTTTTTGTAAAGTTTTTTTTCGTTTTTGGTGGAATAAAGTGTTTTGTATTTGTATTTATTTGTATTTGTATAATATCCTACCTCTATGAATTTTTTCACATATCCATAAACAACCGAACAACCAACCAAAAAAATTAGCACTTTAAAGCTTAATATTTCGCCAACGAAACCCTAAATCGAAAAAAGATTTTCACACACCCATAATGTTTTTAAAAAATCTATCCAACGATAGGGATAGACGAGAAAAAAAAGGGAGACAGCCTTAAAAAAAATATATTTCTATTTACAATTTTTAGCGTTTTGTCAGCGTGTTTACTAAATTACAGCTTTATAGTACTGCTCGTCTCTGAGCTAAGCCGCGGACAGACGGACATGGCAAAACTATAAGGTTTCCTCGTCAGAGTACGGAACCCTAAAAATGAGATAGACTCCATCATGACGGATCAAAAGTTCATCCAAGATGTATCTGTGATCAACAGGTTTTGTACCGGCAGCTATCACCGACTTGTCTCAAGCATTTTGAGTATCGACTTACAGCTTGAGAGAAACCGTCTGATGAAGCCTACGCTCCGCCCTTCTCTGCGCCAAACCGCTGCGGAATCAGAAAAGTTCCAAATGGAACTTCAGAACCGATTTGCCCTGTTGGAAACCACTGAAGACGTTGACCAGCTTGCTAACAATTTCACGAATGTCGTGCGTGAAGTGGGCAGGGCTTATTTTAAGCCGAAGCGAGTCCGAAGTCAAAATAAGGAGTCCAAAATCTCGAGTGGAACTTTGGACCTGATAAGGCAGAGACGATAAATGTCTTCAGATTCTGCAGGTTACTCCCTTATTAACAAGTGTGTTAAAAGGCAAATTCGTTTTGACCTTCGCCAACATAACACTCGCGTCATTGAAGACGCGATCCAGCAGACTCAAAAAGTTTTTGCCCAGCAGTTAAGAAGGACCAATTTGACGAAGCTGAAGACATCTGACAATAGAACCGTTACGACTAGGCCAGAAATCCTCGCCGATATCGTGAAATTTTATGGGCTCCTATATTCTTAACTCCCAAGCCAACTGCTCACGATGAAGACAACAAACGTGCATTTCTAGTTCACCACTACACTGATGTGCTCCCAGATGTCAAAATAGGTGATATTAAGATACTCTTAGATAGATAGCTCTTGAACAGCTGAAAAACAACAAGGGCCGTGCGAGGACGAGGATGGCATCACTCCTGAAAGCTAGAGGTTATACTATATCCGGACAACTACAGGACCTCTTAAATGCCGTCATTCATACAGTTACTACGCCAAAGGAGTGGAGCAGGAGCCTGGTCATTTTGTATTTCAAAAAAGGACAAAATTCTATTTAAGAACTATAGACCAATTGCGCTCCTGAGCCACACCTGCAAGCTGTTCTCAAGAGTTATCACGAATCGTCTCGCCCAACGATTCGACGACTTCCAACCTCCAAGGAGGGCTGGGTTTCAAAAAGGTTACAGCACCGCGTGTAGACCACATTCACACGCTAAGACAGGTTATACGAAAAATTCAAGAGTTTAATCAGCCCTTATGGCTAGCGTTTGTGGACTACGAGAAAGCCTTCGACTCCATCGAAACTTGGTCTGTTTTGCAATCCTTGCAGCAATGCCAAGTTGACTGGTGCTACGTGGAGATGCTGAAATGTCTGTATGACCCCGCTATGATGTTCGTTCAAGTACAGGGTGTACAAAAAAAACCAATACATCTTCAGCGCGGCGTGAGATAGGGAGACGTTATTTCCCCAAAACTGTTTACCCCCGCGCTGGAGGAAGTCTTTAAAACACTAGACTGGAATGGACGAGGTATAAACGTAAACGGAGAGTACATTTCACATCTTCGCTTTCCCGATGATATCGTGATAATGGCGGAATCGCTGCAGGAACTGGAGGAAATGGTGCATGGCCTCAGCGATTCTTTGAGACGAGTGAGCCTGTGAATGAATTTAGATAAGACTAAGGTCATGTCTAATCTGTCACATCATCCAAGTACTAACCGTCGACAATGTCAGTATCGAAGTTCTTCGAAAATACGTTTATCTGGGTCAAGTCATACAGCTAGATAAAAACAACTTCGACACCGAGGCTGACAGAAGAATATGCTTGGGTTGGGCAGCATTCGGAAAGTTGCGTCACATTTTAACATCGTCAATACCGCAGTGCTGAAAGGCTAAGATGTACAACCAGTGCATCGTTCATGTGATGACGTATGGCGCTGAGACGTGGTCTCTTACAAAGGATCTACTGCTTTAAGGTCGCTTAGCGAGCTATGGAGCGGGCTATGCTTGGGATACCTCTGATAGAATCACAAAGATGAGGAGATCCGTCGGAGATCGAAAGTAACCGACATAGCCTGCAGAATCAGTAAGTTGAAGTGGCGGTGGGCAGGCCATATTCGAATTTGGGCCTATGTCCAGCAGTGGACGAACACAGGCATATATATATATATATATAATTAAATATTCGGTTTGTGTGTCAAAATTCTATCCAAAATATCCTTTAAGCAACGACTTATAGATATGTATGTAGGCATGTATGTAATTATGTAAGTATGTATAATGCATGTATGTATCTTTATGTCGATGCTTTTATGTCTGTAACTCATTCCGTCAACAAGCTATATAGACCTGCATGACATTTTAACGGACGGACAGATAACAGAGTGATTTTAATTGGGCTCCGTTTTGCCCTTTGGGTACGGAACCCTTAAAGTAGCTGATATATTAATATAAATAATATTTATACGGTAATTCGGAGTAATTTCCCTAAAAGGAGCTAATCAGTAGCCATTCTAGTGAGACAACAGAACCGATTTTATGAAATTAAACTTGAGTAAACTAACAGATTTTAATTTTATTTTTACTGTGTTCATTATACTAAGTTTATTTAAAATTTAAACAAAAGTTTTAGGTGGAAATGTGAAAATATAGAGAAAATGCTCTTTTATTTTCAGAAATAATGAGGGTTGACAGAACCACATAAGCCAGATATAATTTTATCACTTTCATCCTTTACATGTTTGTTTGTACAGAACGTCTTATTACAATTTCATGAAAATCTCAGAATAACACATAATGCAATGCACGTACATGACGAATTGACAACCTCTTTTATGGAATTCAGTTAAAATAAGAAACCTTTAAACACTATCTCAAAAAAAGACAAAAATGATACTCCAGTTTTATTTAACTTTATCTGGCTTTGATAATTAATTTTTCAGAACGTTGGTATACATAACAGTAGTTTTAAGTAAAAATAGACGTACGTGTGAATCTAGGACCCTCGAAGGTTCTGTATTGTTATTAGATAAATATATATGAAACTACTAGATAACTCAATAAATATTATTTTCTTGCCTCCTAAGGCCTTTTACTTTTGTTTTGACTTGTGGTTAAATAAATTAATCGCCTGATAACGACCACTAGTTGGACGAAATATTATATCGGAATATATTAATACTTTCTTGATTGATATAAATTAACATAATATTCTTAAATAAAACAAAAATAAGTTAAATTTCGTGGGCTTGTATGAAAAAAAAACAGTAACATTTGGTTTGTCATGTAATGATTATACATATAAAAATAAGAAATGTCGTAATATCCTAATTTTTTCCTTTATCTAAGATACTTTCTTTGGTGTCAAATTGCACGTTTCACGGTCAACGCGTATTGCTCATAGATTTTGATGACTTACTTCAGACAAGCAGTATCTTTAATTGCTTAAAAAAGCCTTAATGCTTTGCAGTACTATTGGAACGTAATTTTGATCATTGTTTTTTTCATCTGGATATTCCTGTGCTATTTCTGAGACATAATAAAGCATAGACAGATGGAAAATAAAGTGATCTTGAAAGGGATTCGTTTTTCATTTCAAAGTACGGAACCGTAAAAAAGTAAAATGTATAATAGAAAAGGCTGCACGTAGTCAACGCTAGCTCGAGGACGACGTTATTTGCTAAAGGTATTTTTTTCCAACTTGCTCCCTTAGGGTTTACTTGAACACCTTAAACCTTTCTGGACGTGAACTGAATTTCGTTCTTTTTGGTTGGTTGCTAATATTTTACCTCAAATAGTAAGTTAAAGCGAACTGTTAAATAAAAGTGTGCTCTCATATGCATTGTATCATCGAAAAAAATGCTGCTTACCTATTAATACAATTGAGATACGTATGAAAACTACGCCTGTAAATTTTCTTCGAGAGTTTAACAAGGTTAGGTGTATATAGGGTGTCACTATTTAGATTCCGCGACTGCAGAAGCAGCTCAATTAAGAGTCTGTGTGAGCAAGACTCAAAACATTAATATCGCTCTGTCGCATTGGTTTGTCGCAGGTTTTCGTACCCGAAGGGTGCCAAACGGGACATGTAATGAATGAATGAATGAATTTATTTATTTCAGGCCAATGACCCATAAAGATTTATATACAATTATTATTATTACAATAAACACACAAACTAACATAGAGCATTACAAAACAATTACGACAGCACAAATACATTTAAGGACATATAAAAATTGAATTAAAATTACAATTACAATATTACAATTAGAATTAGAATTACAATGTCAATTTCAAATTAAATTCAAACAAGCACATTATTTTGGTGCAACCTTCCCCATATTTGGAACAAAGGAGTCTGTAGCGCCTGCCAATGTTTCATAAAGGGACCGTCCGACCTGCTGGCGATGGTGAGAAGGCTGTTTCCGCTGTCCCGCACCCTGCCCGCCATCGCAGTTGGTATAGATGTATAGAAGCAGTCAACGCGCACTGCGGCGAACATTTCCGACATGTAATGTAATAAGTATATGTCATATGCATACATTACTGAAATTAATTGCATAAGTATTCTCATTCTCAAGAGCACCACGGAAGTATGCAAGGGTTTTGAGTTATCTGTATATTCCTCAAGAATAAGCACAGCTACTTAAGGGCTTGCCTTTGGCCTTTCAACGGTTTTTGTTTTAATATGCTGTGTCAACTACTTATCTGATCAATGTAAAACTTAGACACGTATGTTTTTCAGACCTTTGTCTTTCCGTTGTCAGGTTGGTTACCTAATTGGACACATTTCACTCGATATTTTTTATGAAAATGATGCCTTTTCCAGTTATGTCTAAAATTACTGCTATAACAAGAAAACATAGTTTATTTTCCGATGTCAGGTGAAAAAACTCCCACATCAAATACTTTTCCGTAAATTTCAGAAAATCTTCGAAAATTCACTGATTTTGCGTGCTGGCAGCAAGCGAAACGAGCGTTCATTAGAACTACATTAGTAGACTTTCTGACAACATATTGAAGTTCAAAATCACTAAGATTATCGTGCACCAGGGGTAAGGCCTTAAGTAGGTATTTTCTGAAATTCCTAACTCAGAAACCCGCCGCATATTTTTGAATAAAGAGTTCGTTCCATTTTATTTCATAAGAAACGATTAGTACACCTGAATGATTATTCGTCTGACGATTTTAACGTTTTTTGTTTTCAATAAATTTTATCTCTTATTAAGTGGATAATCTAGAAAAGAGACAATAATTGGATTTCATTTTTATTTGCTAATTGGTTTTCGCCGTTCTGTAGGCATTGTTTGAAGGAATTGTTCCAATGAACAAAACAAATTATAATTATTTAGAATTCTGGAATGGATTTTCCTAAAATCCTTTTGGTTTTTACATAATAAGTAAACTAGGACGTACTAAGACTGAAATCAAGATTTCAATTTTAGATAGAAATTGGATTTGGCAAATAAACTGTTATGTTCAGGAACATTTCTGAAATTACCATTTTAGGTGTCTATTCCGAAACGGTAAATACCATTTATAGTTAGATAAATAGGCAACAAAAGAAAAACAAAGCGGTTTCTGTCAGAGATAAAACCATTAATTATTTAAGTGGATACTTCTTATGTCACCTCTTTACTCAATCACAGAGAAAGGAATCAATGGTGGCCTAAGAATCATAATAATATGTCAATAATGGCAGTGTGATTAGCTTCTGAGGGATATTATTAAATTATTCCGATCAAATAAGCATAAATTTAACATGAATACGAGCAATATATGTCCTAATAACAAATAGGTAATAAAGAAATAAACTTTAAATAAACTATAAATCAGAAATAGAATTATCCTTCGTTAAAAAAAACATTCGGGAAGTGACATGCAAGTTTTGAACACGTTCCCATAATACGATATGCAAAACAAAATGTATCTAGGTACTTCAGAAATTTTCAAAATATCACTAATAACAATTTAGAAAGAAAATTTTAGGCATTTAATTTACGGTGTATAATATAAATACAAAAGATATTTTAATAATTTAATGAACTGTTACCTGCAATCACTGATATCCTTAATTTCTCCCTGGTAACCTGTTCATTCCCTTCATCTTGGAAACGCGCAATTGTCATTCCTCTTCCCAAAACCTCTAACCCTACCTCATTCTCCGACTACCGTCCTATCTCCATTCTTCCTATCCTTTCCAAAGTTCTAGAAACCATCGTGCACAACCAGCTTTCCTCCTATCTGACAAGAAACAATCTGCTAAATCAGTTTCAATCTGGCTTTGGACCTGGTCACAGTACAGTAACGGCTCTTTTAAAAGTTACTGATGATATCAGGCTAGCTATCGACAACAAGAAATTGACTATTTTAACGCTACTAGATTTCAGCAGTGCGTTTAACTGTGTTAACTTCGATGTCCTGCTAGGTATACTCAGCTCTCTTAACGTATCTCCGCTGGTTACAGAATGGTTCGATTCTTATCTTAGGGGTCGCCAGCAGTGCATACGCTCGGATGAGGTTACCTCGGAGTGGAGCCAACTATCTGCTGGTGTTCCTCAGGGTGGCGTCCTCTCCCCTCTCCTGTTTTAATTTTTATTAATTCTATCTCTGAAGTACTTTCTTGCAACTACCATCTTTATGCAGACGATCTACAGCTATATCGACACTTTGTAGTATCTGAAATTGATACTGCAATTTCTCTAATAAATGAGGATATGGGTCATGTACAGAGATGGGCCGAATCTTATGGGCTCTTAGTGAACCCTACAAAATCTCAGGCAATTATAATCGGCAGCAGACATATGACTAACCTCCTGAACAAACCTACCATTATGCAAGTTTCCTATGACAATACTTCTATTGTATACGCTGAAACTGTGAAAAACCTTGGTGTTATTTTTGACTCCAACTTATCCTGGACTGCTCACGTCAATGAAGTTAGTAGAAGAGTTTTTGCTACGTTTTACTCCCTCAAGCGTCTCCAGCGATTTCTGCCCTTTAGGACTAAGGTCACTCTTGCACAAACCCTTCTATTGCCAATAATTGATTATGCGGATGTGTGTTTCCTAGATGCCAATGAAGAGTTGCTTAACAAACTAGAACGTCTCCAAAACCTGGGCATCCGGTTTATCTACGGATTGCGTAAGTTTGATCACGTGTCTCATTACAGGGAAAAGCTGAAATGGCTTTCTATTCGTCAGCGACGAAATTTCCACATTCTGTGCAGACTCTTTAACATCCTTTGGAGTCCTTCTACCCCTCCATATTTGCGTGAATGCTTTGACTCCCTTTTTTCCAAAGACAAACAGAACAGACCACACACAGTATCCCTTTTAAAAACTCCATGTCACAACACGGGCGCTTTTGGGAATTCGTTTACGGTGACATCCATCAAACTCTGGAACTCGCTACCGCACACGATTCGCGATTGTCAAACGATCAGCTTATTTAAGAAGAAACTCAAAGAGCACTATTTATGAATATTTTTATGTAAATATGTTTATGTTCTTATTTAAAACATAATATGTATTATGTAAGTACGTTTATGTAGGTATATGTCCATTTATATACACATTATTTAAGTATGTGTATTAAAGATTTGTATATATTACTTTTATTATTATGTAATAAATATTATACTTATTTATTTAGCGAGTATGTTAAGGCTAGTTTTAAGTCGATATTGTTTCCAAATTTGTTTTCCTTTTTTTTTAAATCATTTATGTGGGTATTTTTCTTTATGTGTGCACATAGGACTATGCACTTTTTTACCAACATGTCCATAGCACCTAGGTTTTGCTGTTAGAAATCTCTTTCAGAGATAAGCTCGCCTATAGCACATTTAATTTAAGACTACTTGTAAATATTAATAACTGTGTGCAATAAAGAATATGAATATGAATATGAATAAATATTAAAAACCGGCCAAGTGCGAGTCGGACTCGCGCACGAAGGGTTCCGTACAATTATCTATAAAAACGGCAAAAAATCATTTCTGTTGTATGGGAGTGCGCGGGTCCGACTCGCACTTGTCGATTTTAGTATTTGTTGATATAGCGGCAACAGAAATACATCATCTGTGAAAAACTAATTATCACGATTCTTGAGATACAGCCTGGTGACAGACGAACGGACGGACGGCCGGACGAACGGACAGACGGACGAATGGACAGCGGAGTCTTAGTAATAGGGTCCCTTTGGTTACTACCCTTTGGGTACGAAACCCTAAAAAACTGCAAAACATCCTTGAAACTAGTGGACTGTGGAGTTACGAATGCTTGTATAAGTACAAAATATATATCACAATTAAATACATTTATATAAAATGTAATACACCCATACCTATTAATATTTTTTCTCGTTTCGAGTTTTAATTTATAGTTTATAAGCTTATGCACGCGGTTTCGCTCGCCTGAAAGTGACAGTTTTCGACTTGGCAGTTATTTTGTCCACACCTATTACAGCCAATATGTTGACCAAAAATACTATGATAATGACAAAGAAAACCGTGGTTTACGAGTTATAACGTAACCCATTTAATTAAAAATTTGGCCAAAATATTTAATGTACAGACATGACTTTTCTACTACTTCATTATTAGTTATTGTTGTCCTGAGTCCGTTGTTCTCTTAATCATGAAATATAGGGTGCGCTCAGAAATCAGCGGTCCCTTAACTAGTAATCCACGGATCAGATCTTAAGGCATTAATCTTGCCACGTCAGCGTTCAACCCTAATCGACTCGAAGCTTGAGGCTGCTAGAGTATGTACACGCCACGAACGCGGATTAAGGCATTTTCATCATTATTCCCTTACGATAAGTACTTTTAAAGGAGACTTCTTTCGTTTCGTTTACTATACGACAGCCCAAAACTTTAGTGACGGACAAAAACTTATAAAAGTATAAAATACTAGCTTCTTTCCCGCGACTTTGTCCTCGTTGATTAGATTTTGGGTAATCCAAACAAATCTAATAATAGTTTCGGACCAATAATTTTATAGTATGTATATGACTTTACTTTTGGATCTCATGAAAATTATGTTATATGTCTAACCCTGTGTCTATGTCCCTAGGCATCTAGCATTTCCCAAGGAACAAACTATAGCCTTCGTATAAAGCTTCTAATCAATACAACGATGAAAGAATTTTCAATAGTTTCAATAGTTAAGTATGACTTTGTTCTTAGGGAAATGCCCATCCCAAGGGAACAAACTATAACCTTTGTCCAAATGAAGACGCTAACCATTAAAAAAGAGAATGAATTTACAAAATCGGTTCTGTAGTTCCATAGTAAACCCGCACCAATTTAATTATTAACTATGTCCCTACCCTACCTACAGTGAAATAATGATCAAAATCCTTTACGTAGTTAATAATGAAATATTTCCCCGAGGAAAAAAAATGCTATAGCCTATGTCCAAGTGAAGGGTTGAATCATTACAACAGTAAACTAATTTTCAAAATCACTTGCGTGATTCCTAAGACTACCCACTTGGATTTAATTCATGACTGTATCCCTAGAGAACTGTTCACGGGCTACAAACTATAAGCTCAAGTGAAGAGTCTAAACATTACAATCGGGGAAGAATTTCCAAAATCGGTGTAGTAGTTCCACAGTGCTGCGGAGCCACAATCGAAATGCTACTCAACTCATACGAGTGTTGCGAATCATCCTCTGATTCTTCTCTTTATCTTTTCAAGAATCAAACCAACACTAGTCTACCAGAAAGTTTGCCAAAAACCGATAAAAGAATAAGAGTTAATCGTGACATAACTCTTTTGCCCTTCGTTCGCGACACTTGATTGCGTACCAATCTGGGAAGCAATTACAGTATTTCACAACTTTGGAATAGTTTTCATAAAGTTTTGGAGAGCGATTCGGAAATAAAGCGTAACGAAATGGTGGGCACAAATGTCGATATTTTTACCAACATTTAATATGTTTAGTAATACAAGTGTGATTGGGTTGTGCTTTTTTAAATGACCATACACATTAGTTGTCGTAAAAATTTGTATACCAGCCTTCAAATCAGTACACTAGTAAAAACTAGTTTTTGTAATGTTTTGAGTTAGAATGTTAGACGTGACGAACTACAGATAAATAAATTCGCATATAAAATGGATTTCTCAAACGTAGATTAATTAAATTCAGTAAGAAAATCCAAAATTAAAACAAATATTTACACAATATACCCATGATGTAGATACACAAAGCAAACAAGGAGACAGCATAGAGACAACAGAGGAGCAAAACTAAAACAAACGCTTTCATGATCGAGGTATTCAAAACATGAAATAAAAATCTATTATGTTTCGTATCAAAACAGGTTTCCAAATTGATTGTTTTCTTACGTTTTACAAATTCTATTGTAGGTGTTAGTTATTCTATTGTACTAATAACTGATAGATGAGGTTGAACTATGTTGAAAATGGCCAAAGTTACAAAAAACCGTTAACATAACCAGTTCCGTGTAGAAGTTGTGCCTCATTAAATTATATCATTATTCGTAACATTGCAATAATTACCCTGTATTAATTCAATGTCGCCTTTCTTGCGAGGATTCTTTTACTAAGTCTGTATAATTTTTAATTTCCTAGAAGCATTGAATATAAAATCTAGTGATTTTTCTAAAACTCAACATAGCTTGTAGCACTGGGTTCCTTTTCAGGAGATTTTCTGAGTAAAATCGAAGGGACAGCGAAGCCATAGTGTATTTTAAACTGTGGCGAAGCATTCCTGCTCTACAACTCAGAGAATTCACGATAATACCGATTTAAAAAAGATTGTATTGTAAACACTATAAAAAATAACAAATAGGAAAAAAGTAAAACAAAATTGAACAAGATATATTTCGGGCCCCACTCGGCCTGGCTTCAGTTGAGATAGCCCGAAATATATCTTGAGCAATTTTGTTTTACTTTTTTCCTATTTATTATTTTTGTAACGTATATAAACTACACAATTAAAACCTTTTAAAAGAGCATATTATTTATTAATTAAAAAATACTATATAACTAATACAATAAAACATAATATAATTAAACTGTAGAATCTGCGTATCTGTACATTGAATATATTACAAAAAAAAACTGTTTGGCGGCGAGGTAGTAAGAGTAACGATAACAAAAAGTTCTTTTTTTTTCTTTTTTCCTGTTTAAGCGCATTTATTTTTAAAACTAATAAACTGATTTTCATGAAGTTTACACGAATAAATTAAAGTTAATTTGGAGTGACATTTGGTCTTTATTTCGACGAAATCGGCTGAGGGAAGGAAAGGATATCCAAATTTAAAGTTTTAATGGAAAACGAGTGTAATTAATGGAAGCAAAATTATTAGGCAACAGTGATAATTTTAGGGTAGTTTGAGCCCCTTTTTATCCCGTAAAATGCGTATCTCTAGAGAGATCTAAAAACTTTTAACATCTGTTGCTAATGCTAATGACATCTGTAGCATTTGACATCGGTCGCATTTGACATCTGCTGTTATTTTTGATGGCCGCACAAAAATCTGTTACTTTTGAAATATAGATTGAATAGTAATTAATCATTCACTGTGGGGAGCCAAGGGCAAACCTTTTATAAAAGCGCAAGGTAAAAAAATCACAGCCACGATTGCCGCTCCAGGTCACTCCTAGCGCTAATGTATGAAATAAAACAGCAAAATTAGGTAAGTAATTATATTACTTCTCTAATATATTTCAGTAGTAATTTGTGCATAGTAAAATAATGAAAAAAAAACCGAGTTTAATTTTAATTTTAATTCAATATTCGGTTTTATTTCGGTTTGTAACTCATTCCGTATATGAGCTAGAGACCCGTGACACGGATGGACAGACAACAGTGACATTTATTTGCCTATGGCTATGGAATCCTAAAAACTCACGCAGGCAAAAACTAGTTAATTATAGCGGCCAGTGCTGCCACGTGAATATTCAAACAAGGTTTGATTAAGTAATTAAATTTTATTATTACTCTATTGTTTTATTTCAGAGTAATTTATCTTAAAAATCTGTATTGTAAAGTAAGCAACATATCTAATCGTAGATGCAAATAAATAAGTAACTTATTGTGGATGTGATCGATCTCTTTCCCAAACGCACAACGTATGATTGTTTGCCTTATTTCTGAATAAAAGTTTTTAAATAAATATGATGTATGCCATTACGCGAAAATAGTATAGTGTCAATAAGCTTTTTCTAGCTGTGTTTTTCATACATCACTTTGTAAGTAACCTTGCACTACAACTTTAAAGCGTGTTTATGTTTGTTGTGCTTGATCATTTACTATGTAATCTGGGGGCACGGCAGTGCCCCGCGCCAAGACGAGCCAAAAGCGGCCGGGGCACTACGTACCTTTTCTCGAAGCGTTTCGTCGTACTTTCGAACGCTCATAGCTTCGGTCTGGATAATACTAGAGATACCAAATTCTCAAGATAAGATGTAGTAAGCACTCTTATTAATTACAACACGTTTACGTATAGCACAAGTCTAAACCTTTGTGGTTTTTAGCTGCTATTGTTATTTTTTGTTATAATAATAATTGTGTGTAAATGGTAAATAAATAAAAAATAAAAATAATAATAATACATGTAACGCAAAACGGCCAAGCCATACTTCTTGACGAAGATGTAGGTTTGTAAAGTTAGGGATTGTAGAGTTAGGCCTTGTAGAGTTAAGGGCTTGGCTCTGCATGAGATCTGATACCTTTTTAACCGTGAAAGCGTTATGAGCTTCTGTGTCTTGGCAACTTTTACATGAAATGTTTTTGATGGGATGTATAAAACGGTGCACGTTTCGTTCACTGGTATAAAATAATAATCTTCACTATATGATTATATATGATATTAACGAGATATAATTTAAAAAAAAAGTTGAGGCGTTGCAGCATATTTTACTGAATCCGTAGTTCATATTTTGTAGGTAATAAACGTATTTTTATTAGTAGGTACATCATACTTGTAAGAATGTGTGGGAACGATTTTAGTGAAACCTATTTCTAACTTAAACCTGAATTCATCCATTCCTTCATTCCATTGACAAAAAGCTGATTTCAAATGAACCCTCTACACCTTTAGACCGGAAAGCACATACCTAAGTAATTTTCCTCATAGTGCATTATTCAAAACCCCGAGAAATTGGTTTTATTGAATGAAGAAGAGATGTCGATTTGTCGAGGTTGCTTTCAGTACAGCAGAGATTGAAATTCAAGTAGCCTTCAACTGAATAGTGGCTGCAAGAAGGCTTAAACTTTCCATTGAATGCGTTCTTTATACGAAGAAAAATATCCTATAGTGGCTTCAAGTGAAATATTTTATACAAACAATAAAGGCGACAAAGAGTAAAGTGACTTTGTGTTGCTTCTGGTATAAATTAAACATAGCTCGTTTATATGAACTGTTCAAAGATTTTACGGGTTTATTTTTAATTTTATTTTTATAAAACAATTGTGTTTGAATATTGGACTTTTTTCAATAAAATATTCGATAACACAGGGTGGCGACATAAATAGGCCTCTGTTTTGTACAAACGATTGAATATTTTATATTCAGCTCTCTTTAACAAATAATAGGTCGGGGAAAAAGTTTCTTCGTATTTTATATGAAAATTCAAGGCACATATTTCCAAAGTTTATTTACATTTAATTATTTTAAATATGTACCATTTTGTTCAATAACTTGTTGCCATCTTGTAGGTGGTGACATAATCCGGTTGCTATAGAAATTTTGGGACTTCTGATCAAAAAAATGCGACAAGTAGTTTTGACAGTCCTCTCTTGATGTTAACCTTACACTACCTAAAGAATTCCGAAGAGAGCGAAATAGGTGAAAATCTGAAGGTGCAAGGTCAGGGTTATATGGTGGATGCATTAACATTTCCCAACCCAGTTCTCTCAATTTATCCTGAGTGACCAAAGATGTTTGTGGTCTAGCGTTATCATTATAAAAGACCACACCCTTTCTGTTGATCAATTCCGGTCGTTTTTACTCAATTTATTGCTTGAGTCTCATCAGCTGTTGGTAGTAGAGATCCGAATCGATGGTTTTGCCCGGCGTTAAAAGCTTATAATGAACGATGCCCTTCTAATCTCACCATACATACAGCATCACCTTATTGCCTGTTAATCCGGGTTTTGCCATAATCTGTGGAGCTTGACCGCCCTTTGACCATGACCTGACCTTTTTTTCGCACGTTCTTGTCGTAGGTGATCCTCTTTTCATCACCAGTATCAATCTCTTCAAAAATGCCAAATACAAACAGTACGACCACAAAAACTTTATTATAACTTGATGCATAGAAAATACGAAATTACTTTTTTCCCGACCTATTATTTTTACATGTAGGCAAGCCTAAGACTTTCCTCCTTGCTCCGGTTGTCATTTGCACTTATTTTGCCTTTTTGCTGAAAAGCTTTCAAAAATCTAACAACGTTAAACAACACAAAATAGAATACTTCTGAAAAGGATATGAACTCCAATCCTAGTTACTATAGCATCCAATACTGTAACTCACTGCACTAACGATTCAATATTTGGAGCGACCAATCTAGGGAACGCAAGTTTTTCACGTAATAGTCACGTCCAGTCGATTAGTCCAGATCGTGGCTCAGATCCATCTTACAAATTATATAAAACGACATTTATTATCAAAGTCTTAGTTATAACAAGATAAAGTAGGTATACGAAACTTTAAATTTCAAGTGTGTGCAAAGTTTCCGTGTTAGCAAAGTAAGTAATAATGGCTTTATATAATTATGATTATGATGAATCGACTAATATTCTGAAATTCTGTTAGGTACACAACACATAGGTATGTTGTTACTATAAATAAATCAGTAAACATGCTTTAAAATTGATAATTATAATAATTAACCTATTATATAAATTTTGTTAACGGAGTAAAACATTTTTTTTGGTCCTTATTCTTATAAAGTTTTATATTTTTTCCAAAAGCATTGGCAATGCAGATGTAAATGTTTATTCATTGTAAACGACAAAACGAAAGAAATAAAATAAGTCTAGAATAAATAAGTAGCTTTTATTTTCGAAAAAATAAGACGTATAACGGGATTACAAAACGGCCCGGATACTCTACATCAAGAAAACTAAAGAGCATATCCTAAGCCGGGTAAATGATGCTACAAAGTAGCAAGGGTTCCCTTTTAACATAATAAATGTATCAAGCAAATAATCCTCAAACAATAAGCTCTCTGCGTGAATAATGTTTTTAATTAAGAAACGCCTGTTTAAATGAAGATAGTAGAGTTTTATTGAAACTCATTTGTTTTAAAGCTGGGAGTAGACAGCTACTAGAAGAGTATGCTCAGTTGCTCATATTCGAATATCATACTTACCGAAATGTACTGTACCGCTTGTGCATGCAATGAGCAAGTTTATATTGACCATTTGCTAATAATTCGCGAAAAGACACGCCATCTAATGCACGATAGCATGCTTTTCTCCTGCTTTTATCAAGAAAATTCTACCTAATATAGTATTTGTATTAACATATATTGCTAGCACCTCGGATAACATACAGAAAATCAATTAGCACCGATAAAATCAAATCATTTCTAGTACTGTCTATTAATTTTGTTACTAGACAGCATTTGCTTGTTAATAGAAGGATACTAATAGGTTAGGGAAAAACTCTTTTCGCAAATAGTATGTATGAACTTATAATAAAATCTCTTTGGCTATACCATTTGTATCTGGCTGGTTTTGGTATTAATAAAAAGTTTAAATTTTAAAAAAGATAATTCCAAATTCAAATTAGGTAAAATGTGTGATTTTCATTTGTTTTTCTTACTGTTAAGATGATTGAATCTAATGAAGAAATTCGTTACATTTTAAAATTTTACCACGAAAAAGGTAAAAATGCAACGTAAGCCGCGAAAAAAATTTGTGATGTTTATGGACCTAGTTCAGTGTCTGTGAGAGTAGCACAAATTTGGTTTAAGCGTTTTCAATCCAGAAATTTTGATGTCAAAGATGCACCTCGCTCTGGGCTGTCACTGTTACGGATAAAATGGATGCCATTTTTGAAAAAGTGGAGCAAGAGCGGCATATCAGTAGTTACGATGTAGCTGAAGAACTGGGGATTGACCACAAAACAGTTTTGGCGCATTTGAAAAAAGCTGGGTACACAAAAAGGTCGATATTTGGGTGCCTCATGAGCTCACTGAAAGAAACTTAATGAACCGTGTACTCATTTGTGATTCTTTATTACGACGTAATGAAACCGAACCATTTTTTAAAAACCTGATAACTGGTGATGAAAAGTGGATCACGTACGACAAGAACGTGCGAAAAAGGTCGTGTTCAAAGGCTGGTCAGGCTTCACAGACTCTGGCGAAACCCGGGTTATCTCGCAACAAAGTAATTCTGTGTGTATGGTGGGATTGGAAGGGCATTATTCATTATGACCTGTTACCGCCAGACAGGACCATCGATTCTGAACTTTACTGCGAACAACTGATGAGATTAAAGCAAGAAGTTGAGAGAAATCGGCTGGAATTAGTCAACAGAAGGGAACCCCCTTTTTCATCATGATAACGCTAGACCTCACACATCTTTAGCCACTCAGAAAAAATTAAGAGAGTTTGGCTGGGACGTATTAATGCATCCGCCGTATAGTCCTGACCTTGAACCTTCAGATTTCTACTTGTTTCGGTCTCTTCAGAATTCTTTAGGCAGTGTCAGGTTAACATCACGAGAGGACTGCCAAAACCACTGGTCGCGGTTTTGATCGGAAGCCCCAGAATTTCTATAGCAATGGGATCATGTCCCTACCTACAAGATGGCAGAAAGTTATCGAACAAAATGGCACCTACATACTTTAGTTAAATGTAAATAAACTTTAATATAAAAAATAATTTGTTCTTTATAGCGGCGGTAGCTCAGGGGTAGAACGCTTTGAAACCTAGGTTCGATCCCCGTCTGAGGCATGTACCAATGAGTTTTTCGGTTTTAATGTGCAGAGTATTTAATACTTACCACTTGCTGAACGGTGAAGGAAAATATCGTGAGGAAACCTGCATACATACGTGTATTTGTGCCCGAAGAACGGCGATAGGGCTCACCACCCATCACGTTGGGAAGTAATAATCGTCGGTGAAACGCGGGTGTGCTGAGTGTGGAATGTGACTTGTCTTAAAAAGTAGTGGAGACAAGTAGCATTTGTGAGCCAAGATAATCTGTATCTTGAATTTGAATTATGTTAGTTATTAAATAAGTATTACATATCTAGATAAAAACACTTGCATTGTTTAACATATCACTTTAATAACTCCAACCAGTTTCGCCATAAGGCATTATCAAGGAATCACAAGAGAACTATTAAATATAACGTTCGATAACATGGATAATTATGATTGCATAGTAGATGGTATATACATACTCGTATATTATTGTAACTCCACTGTTACAATAATATCGACCCGCTCTCTTTGCACCCTGAAAGGGAGGTTCAATACTGATTTCATAATTTCAAAACGCCTTTGTTACGTGAGCTTGACTTGTCACGTAACGCCCCACTTACGTTACGCCACGTCAGCCGCGACAGTCACGTTTATGAGACAATGGACTCGAGATTCAAGAAGTCTACCGAGACCAACCGAGACTATATATTATTATCTTCTTGTCATCTGGTCCGGCACTCAATGGTCATTTACGAACGTCGCCCCAGACGATATTCTGAATTTATGACATGTCATTTGCAATTAATAGACGCCGCTGGGAAAGGAAAAGCACGCCTTTGTTTGGGGGGGATAAGCGAAAATAAGTGGCTTCATAAAACATTTATTATCTTACTTGTTTCTGCTCGTGGCTTCATTTGTCTGATTTTCTGGGGCAGTTGCGTAGTATCAGTCTCTCATCCGTTAGCGACTTCCGTAGATGTTTGCGAAAGTCCCTGGAAATACTGATTAACGCCTCAACAGCTGCACTCTCCCAGTTAAGGCTGTACCTGAGCCTAAAACATGAACAAAGCCAGATTTTTGAGGGAACTTTTGAAGAAATTTGGATTGAAAAAAAATAAATTTGATTCATTGATCTTTTATCTAGGTGATCCACTTATAACCAATGTACTAAGATCATTGACCTTGTTTATGAGAGGTCAGTGACTAAGATTTATACTTTTGTAAAAAAAAATGTTTTCCACCCTCTTTTTTTGGTTTTCAAACGTTCGTTTTAAGAACGCGGTTAAGAGATCTATTTTTTTTAAATAAAACAGGTAGTATAAATACAAAGGTTTTCAACTTAAATCCAAAAATTTTTCACTTTAAACTATTTCAGTATTAGCTTTAAACCCTCCGATCTGCTGTTTCGCGCGTAGTTTTACGCGTCCTAGACAAATAGGTCAATTAGCTAACAAATAATAAGCACATTGTAAATTGAAAAAAAAAACGGAATAAAAGCTTGTCATTTTAAGAGATGTCACGATTGCAAAATTCACTGTTATTCCATACGGAAAAGTCTTGCAGTGCGAGAGGGACGGATTCCGGAAAAAATAGTAAAATTTTTGTTACAAAATAAAATAAAATAAAGTAAAATAGCTATCAAAATTTCAAACAAGCAAAATGAGGATATACGTAATTTAAAATCTATCTAAAAAAATATCGCTGACGTCATGTTTTTGTCTGTTTGTCATTCGTAATTGTTAAACTATTAGAAAAAGTGTGTGAAATTTTGCTTTCACATAAAACCTATTATAGTCTTGATTTCTTTTAAAGTTTGTTGTATTAACAAAATAACCAAGATTGAAACGTCAGACCTTATGAAACAAGATGAGAGGATCTTGCAACAAAATTAGCATACTATTCCAAGAAGGTTATTGCTGTCATCGTCAAAAAGTAATCAAGTCGAAAGGCCAGCAAATCCCTTTAATATGTAAATATTTTTCCGAGAAAATCGCCTCAGAAAATAGTATTTGTCAAGCATAAAGTTACACAGGAACAAAATAAGTATTTGAACTCGGGCCAAAATGACAAGGCGTCTCACAAGTTACAGCTACAAGTATAATACGCATTCCGACATTGCTTTTCTTAAATATTACGTTATATTTGTCATGATAAACTCTTGTCCAATAAATAGGTATAAAATATTAATATGTAAATATTGAACAAATGCATTTTAAAATGTTTATTTATGACGCGCCGCCCGCACCGATGACGTCACGTGCATGGAATTACTGGTTGCAGCATGCAGCCGTGCTCTATGGCCGACAAAAAACAGTTGTGTCTTGTCACGTAAATGCCTCCATTCGCCCAGAAGAAGGCAGTTTGAATCTGCTGAAACTGCCCCCTGATTCTTTATCGTAAAATCAGTTGGTAAACCGAGTGCCTATCGTCAAAAACTTACATAATCCGCTTATCTAAGGATACTTTCGCACATGAAATGACGCCAAAATTCGTAAATTTTTATTAAATTTCATTTTTATCTGTTTTTGGTGAATAGCAACCATAGATGGCAACCGATGGTCATGGTCGGCTATCCCGATCATAGTAGATATTTATTGAGGTGAGTCGTATTATTTGTGTACAAAATCATTAACCAGTTTTGTTTGTTGATTTCAACGAACTGTAATTTCAATTGTTTATTTACCGGCTCAATTTTTCGTCGCTGTAAAGCCGAAAATTGGTGATAGTACTCCTCTTTACGAAAAAGTGATTACTATGGAGCAAACCCTGATACCACGAAAATCTATTTCTGTTTGTTACTAGACTCTTGCTATTAGAGAACCACTCAAAGAAATTTTTAGTCGCTACAAATCATGGTGCTATGACTAAAGAGGGTCGGGCAATAGTAAATTCAAAAACAAGTTTGAGAGGAAGGGGCTGAGGGTAGAGATCCTTCGCATGGGCGGATCCGTGGGCAAAAGTCTAGCTTTATGTGTTGTGTATAATATATACAATTATTTTAAGCTTGCTCGTTCAAAATGCTAATGATATAATTTGCTTAATTGGAGGGAGCCACAATTGATAAAGTTAAAATCCCTTTTCAGTTGCAGAATGAAAATATACTTCAACGCGGACGAATGTTGGCATCCACAAGTGAATGTTCTGCTTTGCGCTTAGATAGATGGTCTAAGGCTTTGTGAAACATTGATGCTATTACTCGTACCAAGTCAACGCAAACATTTCTCTATGAAACAAAACTGAACAACCTATTTTGTTGTGATTATTAACCTTCAATGCTCGCCTAGTTTAAAAAGTTTTAGCAAGTGGTGGATGGTAACAATGCAATAATTGTGTTATAGCATAAAAATCTCATTTCTTATATTATATCGCAAAAAATAAGAAACACTGACACTAAGATTAGCTACGACTATAGTTTAAGTGTTAAAAATAATCATGATGTATATAGTTTTAGTTTTCAGCTAAAGAGTAACGTTTTCAGTTTAACCGAACCGCTCATGACTAAATAGTTTATTTTCGTTCACCTCACGTACTTCCAAGAAATGCGCTATTTACTCTTCGGCCGAGTTGGAGCCTCTGGTATCCGTAAATGCGGCCAAAGTAGCGACACGTCCAGAAATTATTAGGTTTTCATGGAATTCAGGTTTGGCCGTAACTCAAATATGGCTACGGGTTTTACCGTTCTATTTGCCCGTGTCTGATAGGTGTCGTTTACAATTGGAGCAGTGGGTTTGTGGAATGCTTTGCCCTTTTCTGTAAAATCTGCTCCTCATTACATGCTCGCCATTTTTCGTGAACGTCTCTAAAACACAAAATTATAGTTTAATATTAATTAAAGTATAGGTATCCGAACAACATAAGGCAACAAATAAAAAACTTTTTCTGAGATCACAGTACATGCGATACTAACTAGGAAGGCAAAGGAAACTTAGCCCATACAGCCATGTCTGAGGTTTAATATCAAATACCAATGAGGTTATTATATAATATTCTCGAACACGTACTAAATAATATTTCGGCGTGACAAAGGTCAGAATTTAATTTTTTTTGGCCTGCATTTTCTATAACTGTCGACGCACGCAACGCGTACATATGCGTGCGTGGTAGACTGTTGGATTTGGGCGCCCGGAGCTTACGTGGAATTTACTATTTACTGTAGTTTTATGGGTCGAATCAAAAGTATTATTTTGCCCTAAAATTACTAACAGCAGTGGTGGTGATGATAATTTGACTCCACCTGACATTATGGAAATAATGACGGAAATTACCAACACTTTTAGAACGAGCTTTTACAAGAAAAATTAAAAATGACCAACGAAAATTTTTATCAAGATTGTGAAAACAGGTTGTTAGGCATGAGTTTAGATAAAGTAGTGTATGATACTATACATAACTAGGTATTAAACCACTCGTGAACTAATAAAAAACTCGCCTTCGCCTCGTTTTTTAAACTGACACTCGTGTTTTTAATAACCTATTTATGTACCAGTTTCATAAACTACTATTATAGCATTATTTTCTTAAGAAAACTATACTGTATTAGGTATAGGCTGCGGCAAGGCAACTTGCTGATTTGAAAGCATTGTCTCTCATACACAACTATACACACAGTCTCTTACAAAAGTTCGTCAGAAAACGTCCGAACGTGCGACTTACATAGAAGCAAAAATGCTTCAACCAAATGAAGACGTTATATCGTTAACATAAGATGCCATGTCAGTTGCACGCAATCGTCATTCGAATTAGTCGCGCCATAGCGGTGACAAGATGCATCGCGAACACTTTTTGAGTGAGATTGTGAGTCTAGTTGTTTATGAGAGGTCAATTTTTGAAAGGTTAATGATTTTTTTTTCTGTAAAAAGTTGTATTTCAACGATTGGAGACGTTCGTAAATAAAATATATCATTATGCCCAATTTTCGAGTTCATAATCAGGATTTTGAGATATGAGTGTAGGTAAAGGATATTTATGTATATCTAACACAATTATGTTACATTACATTGCTTAGTTAGATGATTTTAGAAGAGACACGCACCTAATGTTTGATTGCCATACATGCTTTTTATTTAAACAAAATAGGTCGCATGCCCACTATCCACGTACATATTCTTTTAAAACTAGCATCTCTTATTGATTTTTTCGCATTGGAACAATATTTTTACTCTTAAGACATGAACTGAAAGATCATATTGCATTGACTATTCGTCCTTATCTGATCACAGCAACTATATCAACTAGATCAATCATGGTTCCCGTCACGTCCCCGTCGTCAAATTCTCTTCTGACTGCACAGACATGGCAAGATTACCAAATTTAGCCGGTGCCATTGTTATTCAGCTGCCAATCGAAATCAGTTTAATTATTTTTAATTAGAAGTACATTAGGTGAAAACTGGTGTGATTGCTGCTGAATTGAAGTTACAAGAAAGCTTTGAAAAATGAGCTCTCCTATTTGAAGGGTATACCAACTACGTGACAAAATGGTCTAAAATTGGGTAATATAACAGCTATACTCAGTTTTTTGTGCTCTTAATTCTAGTAAGATTAGTTAAATGCCAAGCCTCTTGGATATTTAGATTTTATTTTATTTTATACCATCTAAATAATTATATAATCATAGAATCATTTATTTCATTAACAAAATAAGCTTACAGACTACATTCGTCCAAATCACTTATTTGATAGGTTACATTTTAAATTACAATAATTAAATACACATCAGATATTATGTGGTAGTGCTTACCCTAAATAAGGTTACACTTAAAAAGTAGTGGCTCATTATTTTAATTTTGTTTAAGGGATCGGAAAATAAATCAAGATCGGGCGTGTGGTGGAGTAATGAGTTTAGGAGCGCGGGAGCGCGTACTGTCGCCTCGTTGTGGCCATAAAGTGTGCACGCGGTCGACTCCACTAGCAGCCGGTGCTGGCGGCGCGGGACCACCCCGTCGCCTCCGCCGCGCAGTGCCCGCTCCGGGACAAACAGTTTCACTGTCTCCAGGATAGTTGGATTATCTATTATGTTCCGTAGAAGAAGGCAGTAGTGTGTTATAACTTGCAGCTTTCGCCTCAGCTCTAGGGTGTCGAGTCCGATCATACCCACCACAAAAAGAGACGGATAACGAAAGGGATAGTACCCATATATTTTTTTATAAATATAACAACAAAAATTTTTATAATCAAACTTAAAAATAATCAAAAATAAAAACAGATTTTCTCTAGTTATAGGTAAATATTCTAAGCACTTGAGGGTTGACACAACTAATGATGATACAATATTTAATAATTATTATATTTGCACACCTTTAATACTGTCCTTGTTATTACAGATACTATTTATTTTTCATAATTTTATATTGACCTTTTTCATGAATGTAAAAAACAATACCCAACTTACTCTTAAAACCCACGTTTTAGATATTAATAAATAATTATAGTGGATTTGTTTTCAACACGTTCAAAACAGTTGTTTTCGTGTGGACTTTCAATAGAACTCTCAACACGCGTGCGACTCTTTTCACCGACGGCTCTTAAGATATATCCCAACTTTATATGGGTCGAGCCTTATTGCCAACTTAGGGCGGAAATACACGCTTTTAGGACGTACAGAGTACCTCGAAATTTTTCCTTCGTTCAGCTAGTAGAAAGTATACAAATACTACACATCAATTCCGAAAAACTCAGTGGTGCATACTAGACCAGGCAAATTTCTAGCACGGGTCTCAAAATTGAGAGGCTAGTGTTCTACTGACTCAGTTACTATCGCTGTTTGGTTAATCAACAAAACACAATCTCTTGATTTGACAGTACAGAGCGGTAAACAAGTATGATGAATACAAAGAATGCTTTATAGTGGCAACTTAGATATAAGTTAGAGTCTTAATGATATATGTAATACTAGCTTTTTCTCGCGACTCCGCCCGCGTCAAAGAGATTTTCGTGGAAATAAGGAAAACAAAAGAATATGATTTTTTGAACGACCATATGCAACGGACATCATGTTTAACCAAGGCGCTAATAAAGACCAATCAAATAAGTCCAAACTTGCAGGGTCCGCTTTTGTCCGTTGAGGGGATCCCGTACCCATCTTCTAGTCCCATCACGAGATCCTGGTCACCATGTTTTACCAAAGTGCAAATAAAGACAAATCAAATAAGCCCAAACTCGAAGGGTTTGCTGATGTCCGTTGAGGAGATCCCGTACCCATCTTCTAGTTCCATCATCAGACCCTGGTCACCATGTTTTACCAAAGTGCTAATAAAGATCAATCAAATAAGCCCAAACTTGAAGGGTCTGCTGTTGTCCGTTCAGGAGATCCCGTACCCATTTTCCAGTCCCATCATCATACCCTGGTAACCATGTTCTATCAAAGTGCTAATAAATACCAATCAGTAAGCCCAAACTCGAAGGGTCTGCTGTTGTCCGTTGAAGAGATCCCGTACCCACCTTCCAGTCCCATCATCATACCCTGGTAACTATGTTCTACCAAAGTGCTAATAAATACCAATCAGTAAGCCCAAACTCGAAGGGTCTGCTGTTGTCCGTTGAAGAGATCCCGTACCCACCTTCCAGTCCCATCAGCAGACCTTGGTCACCATGTTTTACCAAAGTGCTAATAAATACCAATCAATAAGCCCAAACTCGAAGGGTCTGCTGTTGTCCGTTGAGGAGATCCCGTACCCATGTTCCAGTCCAATCATCAGACCCTGGTTACTATGTTTTAGCAAAGTGCCAAGAAGTGTGTCAGGATCGTTGTAGATAGAAGTCTGTAGTCAGATTAAACTGATATAGTTTTCCCGTATGGGAAAAAAACATTACTTAAATCATAGTATTAAATTTATCTGTGCTTAAACCTGGCTGTAGTCACTTTCTCAAGCTTAATATTAGCAAGAGGTGTGTCAGGATCGTTGTAGATGGAAATGTGTAGTCAGATTAAACTGATTAGTTTTGCCTTATGGGAAAAAATCATTACTTAAACCACAGTATTCGATGTATTTATGCTTAAACCTGACTGTAGTCAATTTCTCAAGTTTAATATTGGCAAGAGGTGTGTCAGGATCGTTGTAGATGAAAATTTTTAATCAATCCTCGTATGGAAAAACAACCGGTTTTATCACGTATAACTAACCATTTGGTAAGGTCACGCCGATAAAGCAGCTAAGCAGCGTTTTTTCTCCTGACATGGTTCACAAATACTGAATTTTCAAACTGAAAACTTACTTTTATTTGAATACGTTATAGCCAATGTTACTCAAAAATTGTGTAAATTTTTACAAAAGAAAGAATTTTTAGAATCGGTTCAGTAGTTCCAAAGTTTACCTCAAACATACAAACAAACAAACAAACAAATCTTTCCTCTTTATATAATAGTGTAGTAGTGTAGATGTAGATGTAGAAGATTACCAAAGTAAGTACGGGTCAAATCTAACTCCATTCCATTTGCTGCTAGAGTCGAGACTTATAGTTGTCTGTTAGCCAGTGAAGCGTGCCAGTTGATTCAAACCGACACATCTTATCTCCATTGAACAATAAATGAGTATCCGAATAGCTAAAAAATAAACGTATTTACTGGACGAACATTATGTCAAGATAACCCTGAAATGAGTAGGATCAAGGACTTATTAGGTGAGAAAGATGAAAAAAATGTCACAGCTTGACTCCAAGTAGTGTTGCGTGACTATTGATAGTCGACGTATCGATAATTGACCTCGAAAAAAGTAACAATACCGATTGTGCAATCGATGGTATCGATTATATCGAAACTATCGGTAGCCCAAATTGAGTAATACCATCGATAGTATCGATAGGTATTGACAGTACAGTAGCAATAGTATCGATGCTATCGATAGTATTGGTATATATTAAACAGACAGTCAATATTATCGATAGCATGGATTGTTTTGGTCCATCGATAGTCCATTAAATTTTAATAGTATTAGGGACTTAAATCACTAGTATGCATAAAGTTCATTTTGACAACTGTTTAGACGCTCAGAAAATAGGACTTTACGAGCAGATGCATTGAAAAATTTTTTTTGTCACTCACCTAATATAATCAAAACATAATTTGCAACTACCTCTGCGTTATTTTGTTTGCAAAACGATGGTAAGAACTCCTAGACCAATTAAAGGCATATAAAATTTCTGTATATTTTTGGGAATATCCAAGGCTTAAAACCAATGATTTGTGTCTGAAAACGTGAAAACAATATTGTGAAGTTGCCTCTACTACGACCAAGCTATAGTTGTAGTATGTATGGAAAAGTAACACAACGTAACACCATAGTAATTACGACGTAGGTCGCACATCCTGAATATAGAAGAATACACAACATTGGCTGTTCTAGTAAATTTTGTATCATATAATTATTGGAAAAGAAGCTTATTTTATAACCATACTAGAGCGCTTAGGTCACGTCAAAAATTTGCCTTTCAAATTCTTGACCCTTCATGGTGAGTGATGGAATGTAATCCATCCTTTTCGATCAAAAGTTAAAACAATTTATTTATTTTACATTATATATTTATATACTTTTTTTACACCATATTGTATATTTTTATTATTTTATTATATTGATAAATATATATATATTTTTTATGAGTGACTATGAATCTGCGACTAGCCTCGACAATTATTTTTCTTGCTCTTCCTCAGACAAACCGCTCAATGACCTTGACACTTCTTATGCCCCTCTTTCTTCACAGATCACTTCGGTTTTCTCAAATTCCCACAAATCTTTCAATGTAGTTCACATAAACGCCCAGAGTATTCCTCACCACCATTCTGATTTGCTTACATCTTTTGACAATAATAATATTCAGGCAGTTTTGGTTTCAGAGTCTTTTTTTAAAGCCAACTCTTGATTCTACTATGTATCCTTTACCTGGTTTTAAACTCATTCGTAATGACCGCCTTGTTGTTTGCAGCGGCGGAGTGGCTATATACCTCAGGGGTCATATACCCTTCACAGTCATAAATAAATCTCCTGGGGAATATGACGGGAAGGCTGAACATCTACTCCTTGAGGTAACTCTAAGCCACAGTCGTATCCTTCTTGGCGTTTTTTATAGCCCCGACTGTCACGTCAACTATTTCGAATCGTTTGATAATCTCCTTGAACAACTCACCCCACTCTTCGATAATTCAATTATTATGGAAGATTTCAACACATGTCTCCTTAAAGACGACCATCGTTCTAAACGGCTTCAATCAATTGTGTCAGAGAAAAATCTCTTTATCTTACCCCTGCAAGCCACCCATCATCCACCTAACTCTGCTCCTACTCTCTTAGACCTCATGATGGTCTCTTCTCCTGACCTTGTAAGTAACCACGGCCAACTCAGTGCCGACTGCTTTTCTTATCATGATCTTATTTTTCTCTCTTACAAGGTTCGCACCCCTAAGCCCAAAAAGCGTACAATTCTCCAGCGTAATTTTAACAGAATGGATTTACAGAAACTGTGTGAAGACGCCCTGAAAATTGATTGGGATGAGCTGGATCTTATACAGGCTGTTGATACTAGAGTTGAACGATTTAGTAACCTACTCACTCAACTGTTTGATAAACACGCTCCGTATCATCCTGTAAGAGTTAGAAACTCCCAGCTCCATGGCTCACTGATCAAATTAAATCTTTTATGGCAAAGAGAGACAATGCGAAATTTCGAAAAAAAATCCGACTGACAGCAATCGTGACCTGTATAAAGAACTGCGAAATCGATGTAATAGGGTGTAATAGTATAGAAAACTCCAGCGATAGTTCACAACTGTGGCATTTTCTTAAATCATTGGGCATTGGCAAATCACATACTATTGCTTCTACGGACTATGATCTAACTGCTCTAAACAACCATTTCTCATCCCCGCCTTTTGTGTAAGATGTAATCACTAAAAACAATACTTTATCACACTTATCCTGCCCCTGATTTTTCTCCTTTTAATTTTAAGCATGTCACTGATAGTGATTCTAAGCGCTGCATATTATATATTACCAGTAAAGCTGTTGGGTTTGACGATATTAGCCTAAAAATGATAATTCCCATAATTGGCATTATCTTTCCTCACATCACCAACATCCTCAATTTCTCTCTTACTACCAGTACTTTTCCCACCTCTTGGAAAAGAGCGTTTGTTATACCTCTCCCTAAGGTAAGTAATCCCACAATTTTATCACAGTTCCGTCCCATATCAATTCTACCCTTTCTCTCAAAAGTTCTAGAACGACTTGTTCATGAACAACTTTCTGGTTTCCTTTCCTGTAATAATCTCCTTAATCCATTTCAATCCGGGTTTCGTTAAGGCCACAGCACAGTCACCGCTCTTATTAAGATTAATGACGACATAAGAGAAAATATGGATAATCATATGATCACTGTTGTAACGTTGTTGGACTTTAGCAACGCTTTCAATACCGTTGATTTTGACATTTTGCTATGTATACTTCGCTCGCTTAACGTATCTCCGGCAGCGACTGCTTGGTTCGAGTCATACCTTAAAGGTCGTCAGCAGTGTGTTCGCACGGATACTGGTTGTTCGGACTGGTGTTCAGTTACTGCTGGTGTCCCGCAAGGCGGCGTTTTATCTCCTTTACTCTTTTCTTTGTTATTAAATAGCCTGGCTAGCCACCTTTCTTCTCTTTACCACCTCTATTCCGATGACTTGCAACTTTATACAGGCACCAAAATTGACGACATAAATAGTGCGATCGACTTAATAAATTTGAACTTAAACACCATTTTTGAATGGACTCAATCTTTTGGCTTATTACTTAAACCTAGTAAATCACAGTCTATTATTTTCGGTACATCGAGAATGTTGGCAAAATTAGATTTAAATACTGCACCACAAATTTAATATGAAAATGTAGTTATTCCTTTTGTCAGTTGTGTAAGAAACTTAGGTATTCTCATGGATAACACGTTATCCTGGGTTCCTCAAATTGGCGCCATTAGTAAGAAAATGTTTGGGGCTTACCACTCACTCAAGCGGCTACAGTTCTTTCTTCCATTCCAAACCAAAATTATGCTGGCACAGTCTCTACTGCTCCCAATTCTCGATTACGCTGACGTAAGCTATCTAGACCTAACAGAGGAGCTACTGAGCAAACTTGAACGTCTCCAAAACCTGTGCATTCGTTTTATTTACGGATTGCGGAAATATGATCATATCTCTGAATTTCGTGCTCGTTTAAGGTGGCTCCCAATTCGCCTTCGTAGGAATACTCACATCTTAATTCTTCTAAACAACGTTTTAAACGATCCTTCCGCTCCTGAATATCTTCATAGTAAATTTAAACTTGTCAGCTCCTTGCGCTGCAGAGAAAATTTACTTCTGAATTTTCCCAAACATAAGTCTGTTGCTTATGGGAAATCCTTTGCGGTCAAGGTCGTTCGTCTTTGGAATGAATTACCCTCTGAGATCCGTACTTCGCCTTCTCTAGAGATATTTAAGCGGAATATTAGGTCTCATTATGAAGATTCGTTGGGATGGTAGTCATGGCACTTTATTACTCAGTCTATTTGTATTATTCATTACATTTATTATATTATATTCATTACAGTGATTTATATATATGTATATGTATTATATTTATATGTATGTATGTATGTATGTATATTATGTATTTATTATCTATGTAAATGGCATTTTTAACTATATAAACTTATACCTATTTGTTATTTTGACACTATATAAATAAGTAATAGTAAGATGTAGATTTAGTTATGTAGATTCACTTTATTGGTTATTGTTTTCCTTATCAAATATTTATTTGTTTGTCCCACCTGTACATTTCATTAATAATTATTTCTTCATCACCCAAAGGTTGGTTGGAAGAAATTGCTCTTAGTAATAAGCCCACCTTTGTACAATACTGTGTATTCTTTATCTTTTATTATTTAATTTTATTTCGTGTGTACAATAAAGTGTCTATTCATTCGTTCATTCAGTAATAGAGATAGAATGCCACGTGATGCAAATAAAGTTTCATGAGTAAAATAAAACGAAGAGAATGATCATTTATATAGAGTTTAGTACTTAAGTAAACTTACTCTTATTACTCAGATTAATAACTAAAGCATAGAAGTAACACTAAAATCAGGACAAACCTTGTATGTTTTTCTCGCTCCTTCCAATAAAAAAATATGTATATACTAGAAAAAGACATCCATTTAATACTTTTTTTGTTCTGAAACATGTAGAAACCGTAATGTCAAAGTTCAAATTGGTTCCAATAGTCGACCAAGTTAATAAGTTCTCTTCCATCACATTGTTTTTACTAAATTTGCAGAAATTTAAACAATTTGAATACTCCACGCTATTTTGTTGTGAAGTCAGGACCGCGTATTAAAACATATTTCTAGTGTCTTTTAATGAAAGAAAGGGTGATCTAAAGAAAATATCATCAATTTATGAAAGGGCATGGCGTGTGTTGTATTGGGATGCAAATCCCATTTATCTCGGAAAGAAAATAAAGGCTAATAGTCCGCTTCCATCGGTAAGCCATTTGAGCACAAAATTTCAATATATATTTTATAAAAGTATAACAACAGAAAAAAATAAACAGTACTACTAAGTTTTCATAGAAAATTGTATGTTGGCAGCATTTTACCAGAGAATTTGTTTTCCTAATACATATAAGTAAGGTTTTGTTAAGGTGTACGTAGCTACAACCGGGTACAACTTTGTTATTTGCGAAACATATTGACAAGCAGTGTTCTCTCTTTGGCACTCTAAATAGAGATATGAGAAAAAAGATAAGAAATTCAAAAAGAGTTACTATTTTATGATTACTCCTATGCTTTAGTTATTGTTCTGAGTCTTATTACCTATAGATATAGTGTGAAGTACAATTTGATAGTCAACTATCCGATGTTTATCAAAGGATATATTCACCACTGCATAATAAAATGTACAAGTATATAAAATTTCACTCGTAGGCTATATACCCATTTGCCTCTAGGTACCAAATAATTTGGCCGAGTGCGAGTCAGAGTTGCAAAGGGTTCTGTGTCACCACAACAAACGGGTAAGGAACCTTAACACGTCGACGGACGGAACGTAACCACTGTTTGACACTGGTCTAAATGTATGGAAAAAAGAAGGGGTCTATAGCAGCTCTGCGTCAACTTTATAAAAAAATAACGTGTTAATGTGACGGTAGCTGCTATAACATTCGACGGCTATGGCAGCTCTGTCATCGCATATCACCACTTCAGACTATTTAGTGGAACAGAGCTGCTATAACAATCAATGGCTATAGCAGCTCTGTCATTGTAATCACTGCTAAAAACTTTTCAGTGGAACAGAGGCTGCTATAGCAGATGCGTTTCTTAAAAATACAAAACGGGTTAGCATAGAAAAATCAACTTTAATTAATAAGCAAAAACATTCATAAGATCAATGTTTCAAAAAACTGTTAAAATCACATAAGTCCAAGGAAAATATTATTAAGCTTCATTTGTCCTATTATGCCACTCCTCGAAACAATTAGGACATAATGGTGGTCTATCAGAGCATCCTTTGCACCGAAAGCTTGTTTCTTTCTTTACTTTATTTTTCGTACAATTACGGCATTTCAAAAAAGCGTTTTTGCGTGTTTGATGGTCTCGCAGAGGAATCTTTTCTGGCCAATGCATGTTTGCTGCAGGACCATCATATGCATTAGAAGACATTTGTGTTGGTGCTGAACTTGTTTTCTGCCTGTTATCATTTTTTTTTACGGCAAGTAACTACAGCAGGGCAGTCCAAACTTTTGTCGATTCCCAAATAGGATCTAATGATATCTTCTCTAAAATGAAGTAATTTTGATTTATTGTTACAATGTTTTTTATGGATGAAATACCCATTCCATAAGGCCATGTCCAAAACATGGAAAAAAACTTTCTTGTACATCTTATGGTCTTTGGAGTTTTTGAGTTGAGTAATAGGACATCATTTGGTCCGATCGGTCAATACCTGACATATATTTATTATACTCTACAGGTTTTAGGGATATCTTTCCATATTTATTTTTCGTCAAGACAAGACGAGGATGATGCTTAGTTGTTATCATGTGGACGATTCTTTTATCTCTCCATATCGATACGTAAATTTTTCCCTTACGCATCCAATAATGGTCACCTTTTTTCAATCGTCTATTGAAAAGACTTTTCGGATTTTCCTTTCTGTCTTTTCGCAATGTACCAGTACTATGAGTTTTACGTTCCAGTAGTTTGTTTGATAAATCCACACTATTGTAGAAATTATCCATATAAATATCATGTCCTTTGAACAAGTATGGCTCCAGCAATTTTAAAACTAGCTTTTCAATTTTCGACTCCTTCACATTTTCTTCTGCAATTGATCCATTATCATTTGGCTGGTAATTTTCGTCGGACCCATACTCACCCTCGGCGTCACTATAGGGGTCATGCTCACTTTCACTGACCGACAACTCACCAGATGCCTGGTTAGTTAACTCCTCACCAGATTCCTTCTCAGATGAGTCGTTTTCCAAGTCAGATACCTCTGCGCCTGCCTTATCAGACAATGTGTCCTCAAAAAGCTTGCTTATTTTTTCTCGTTCTCGTTCGAATGCATCATTTGTCCGTTGGCTACGTTTATTTCTTCGAGACATCTAAAAACAATGAAATTTTGATTAGATTTTGTATGACACGTAATTACTAATTATAAATCACTAAATGTAACAAGTTTTATAAAAAATAAGCAATAAATTACACTCACATTGATCGCAAAAATGTTTTTGAAAAGCGCGCGAAAATCACATATGCAGTGACTGCTCAGCAGCGCACTCGCCGGCGGACTGAAGAGAACTCCGTATACACGCGATGGCAATAGCAGCTGTGTGCGTGCGGGGAAGCGGAGGGGGGAATTTTATGTTTGTGTGAAAATAACTATTTCATTGGACACTTAGATAATTTGAAACTCTTGTAGATTGACACTATGAGTTTGTCTACCTTTCTAGACTATTGATGGGCGAATGCTCTAGCAGCTGTATCAATAAGGATCGAAAAACTGAGGGCGGCTATAGCAGTCGCGTCATATTGCATTCTTAAAAAACAGATGCTATAGGCGTTCTGTCCGTCAACGTGAAACATGGTAAATAACAAAAATATACTGCCATAGCAACATCAAGGCCTCAAAAAAAACCGCTAAAATGATAACGCCTGCCAAATAATTCGGCATTCTTTGAATAATGAACGCAAATTTTTATTATTTGTTGTTTGACTTAAGAGCATTTATAACAATCTGACCAAAGAAACTTGTATGTATTACCGTCTTTAAGAACTGAAACAAATAACTTAAAAAAATTGCATTATTTCAAGGTTTTTTGTATGTCCCTTTGTCTTTTTTTTTTACTTCTATTATTTGCTGTGGTATAGGCCATAGTAATATTCGTATCTTTGAACATTTCAACTGGCTATCTATTACAGCTGAAGTTGTGGACCTGTGACGTACGAACAGACGGACAAACAGACAGACAGATAAACAGACAGCGGAGGCTTAGTAATAGGGTATGGAATCATGAAAAATGATATTCATATTTTCGTAGTACTAATTTTATCTGGAATCGATTCCTGTGAGATTGTTATTAGGCAATTTTTCTTTTGCAAGAATTTTGCAAAAATCTTTATAGGGAAAAAATCTTTGACCTACCTTTCAATTTGTCAAAAAGTACGGGTACGCTTTTTTATTATTATGGAAATCTCAACATGACCTTAATTAAGGATAACAGAATGAGTGAATGAATGAATAGACACTTTATTGTACACACGAAATAAAATTAAAAAATAAAACGTAAAGAATACACAGTATTGCACAAAGGCGGGCTTATTACTAAGAGCAATTTCTTCCAACCAACCTTTGGGTGGTGAAGAAATAATTATTAATAAAATATACAGGTGGGACAAACAAATAAATATTTGATAAGGAAAACAATAACCAATAAAGTGAATCTACATAACTAAATCTACATCTTACTATTACTTATTTATATAGTGTCAAAATAACAAATAGGTATAAATTTATATAGTTATAAATGCCATTTACATAGATAATAAATACATAATATACATACATACATACATACATATATATAAATATAATACATATACATATATATATAAATCACTGTAATGAATATAATACCATAAATGTAATGAATAATACAAATAGACTGAGTAATAAAGTGCCATGACTACCATCCCAACGAATCTTCATAATGAGACCTAATATTCCGCTTAAATATCTCTAGAGAAGGCGAACATGTTGCTGTGTCAAAAAGTAGAAAGTATAAAAACCGGCCAAGTGCTAGTCGGACTCGCGCACGAAGGGTTCCGTACCATTATCTATAAAAACGGCAAAACAATGTCTGTTCTATGGGAGTGCGTTGGTCCGACTCACACTTGACCGGTCTTAGACCATTTAACACGGGACCTGGCAAAGCGCGACTCTTAGTACTGAAATTATTTTACCGTTTTCTACGGGACGGGAGGTAAACACGCACAGCACACATTCACTCATTCACGCACACTCCTGCGAAAAATTGATATGTCACACTAAATCAAACGCTGCAACACAAAGACAAAACGCGCGCATAAGCAAACTTACATGAACAAATTGTTCATGTACTTCGGAAAAGGGGGATAAGTGTGCTTGCCTAGTCCCGTGTTATATGGTCTAAGTGGCCGGTTTTAGTATTTGTTGTTATAGCGGCAACAGAAATACATCATCTGTGAAAATTTCAACTGCCTAACTATCACGGTTCATGAGATACAGCCTGGTGAAGACGGGCGGACGGACAGCGGAGTCTTAGTAATAGGGTCCCGTTGGTTACCCTTTGGGTACGGGACCTTAAAAAGCACATGCTCCATTCAAATGGAACTCAATGCTTCATGTATCCAGAAAAATTGATGAATGACACATTTATTTATTGATAGACCTGCCAGGTAAGCTGGCCTCCTTTGTCTCCAGGGAGGTCTCTGCAGTTGCAGCATCTCTCGATCTATCAATGTACATATTCACACAATGCCCTGTTTCAATGCCTACGTGGATGGATCACTATCGCTCGTTGATGGTAGGGATACCTACCCTATCGAACTGGGTGGAGTACCGGAGATGACGTCACCCCACTCCGCTCACACAAGCAAGATGACGGACACAGATTACATCAAACAACTTGAGGGCAACTTACGAGCCTGTAACTCGATCGCATTGTTGGTCCACCCCAAGGCGATCTCGTAAAAACAATTTTAGACTTCTCACTAGTTCTTAGTAAAAGCATTTTTTATGTTCGTTTCATCCACCATTAGCCTATATTCTGAGTTGGAACGTGTTTCAGAAAGCTGATAAAACAATAGCACTCACCACATGTCATCATAATGTAAGAAGTATAAGACCACCTAATGGCGTTTTTCTTTGTGCTACTGGGGGATTGTACGTAAGTACGTGAACTTTCTGGTAATGGGTCTCATCTGAGGTAGATTCGTACTTAGCTTCTAAGTTTCGCAACCATTGTTTGTTATCAAAATATATACCTATACATATGAGGTTTTAATAATTTCGATTGAAATTTGTATATGTTGAATCTCAAATTGTTTTCAACTATTGATGTTATACTCTTATTCAGAAGCGACAACAACATAGTATAAAGAATTTGTTAAATAGTAATAAAAACACAAAATATCTACGTGGCCTAAATACAGATTAACACATTGCTTAATAAAATCCGCAATTAGTTGCTATAGATTTGGGGACAAATGAAATCCCTGATTCAGTGCCTTAAGCCTAGTTTACACGGGTAGAGTAGGCGGTAGAGTACCAGGGATAAAAGGTACTAAGAACATTACTAGCTTAGTGTAAACAGTTATAGAATATATAGTACTAAAGATAGTAGCTGGGAGAGTAGAGTAGATAACGCATGTGGTAAAGTAGATTTCGAGTCAAAATCGTCAAGCACTATGCGAAAATTAAATTATTTTGACTAAAGGACTTAAATCCAAAGCTGCTTATTGTTGTCACTGAGTGTCGTTTTAGGTTATGTTTGTCTTGTTTCTGCGTACTTGGTTGGTTGGTTATTATTTGAATTTTGAAAATGAAGTGGACTGAAACTATTAACAATGAGCTCATTTAACAATAAAGTCGTTAGATGAAATAAATTTCATCTCAAACGATGACGAGTTCGAACAGCATCCATCACTTTTTTTTTACGCACCTATTTTACAGTTCAGACTATTTGTATACGGCTACTAGACAAAAGTGAGTAGAGTAGTCGGATAAATAGTACGCTAGTTACTCTACTTCTAACCAGCCTAAATGTATTAAGTTGAACTGAATCAGCTCAGTAGCATTTTTCTTTCACATTTATTTTTTTATAACATGTACATGGATGGTGGCTGGCGCTAGCTATGAAATAAATGAAAATATTGTTTTAAAATACGAAGTGAAACCCTTGGTTCACGTGACCCATGTTGGTGGGTTTTGTTCACTGTTAAGTAATTAGAATAATACAATTAACATAATTATGGTTTTATTTAATATCAATTAGTGGATTGGCATACAGCAAGACTTGTGTGTTTTTCTATAATATTTTGGTATTATCGTATACTATGTCACACATTCACTCAGAATCAGGAACTTCGCCATCTTTTTTCCTCTTGTATACGAAATTACAGTGCCGTTGGGGTTTTATTAGAAAAGTAGGAGAATTAACGTTCCTTCCATTTGTGCCTCTTTGTCGAGTAGCGATCGTTTACGAACTTGATGGCATTCTTGTTACCTACTTCGTTCTACTAAAACTTGTCAGGGTAACTAAAAAAGTATTTCAAATAAATATTATGTAGTATAGACACAAAATTCTGGAATATGACTCTACGTTTGCGAGATCCCAGTTTAAGCCTTTTCAGCACTGAATAATATTAAGGTTGGACTTAAAAGAGTTCAGAATCCATAGAAAATCCAGGATCTGTTCCTAAGACAAATAAATTTGTGAATAATCAGTGACCAAAGTTTCGGAAACCCTTCTCCGTGTCGGTTGCAAGTGCAAGCCAAACTTCAGATAAAATACGTATATGCCAAAATCCGGGATCTATCAAATTCATCTTTTTTTGTAGCTGTAAAGAATATCATCAATACATTATAAATTGAAGTTCCAAAAAGAGGTAAAAAATAATCAATTTGTAACGTGGTAAAACACTTCACTATAGAGTTGTTACCTTATGTCGGAGGATGTCGTAAAAGGTGAGAAAGGATGGGATTAAAGCTAACGATCTATGTTTCTGAAGTATTGAGGGTCATCGGATCTTGGCCTTTCATCGTGAATAGCGGTACCGGGGAATGGTTACATGCAGTTGCGTATTATCAGTCAAGTCTGTTACCTATTTCCGTAGATTTTTGAGGAAGTCTCGCCTGCCGTCACTCTCCCTGCTTCTGGGCAAACGCGCTTCAACTATTTCTTATTGAGGCTTTGCATCAGGTGGCCAAGAGTAAGCACATTTAATATTTAAAAAAAAACTGTAGAGAAAGTGGCAAGACGATTTGAATGTGAATCGAGTGTAGGAGCTTTATGCGGCAGGCCAATTAGTTAATTAAACTTACCACTACGCTCCGAATATTTAGTGCTGATAATAATTATGTTTAATTTATTATCTAAGTACAAAAATTCAAGCATTATTTCGCTATACATCGCATCGCTTTAGTATAAAGGAGACCCGGTTTGTCAACAAAGATGTGTAGCGAAATAATGTTTGTGTAGTCGTTTATGTGTAGTGTGTTGAGAATAATACGCGAAGGAGACCCGGTTTATTTCGATTCAGGCTGAAGTAAAGTTATTCGATATATTACTTACTTGTTTGGCAACTCGCACTTAGCTCTCTGATTATGAACATATATATTTTTTGTATACCCTTGAGGTTTGAAATAAAACACTATTATACTTTTTTTAAATTCTGAAGCATGAAAATTCCTTAGTACATTTTGAATGCCCTGCGAATCCTATGATAGTTGGCGTAGAGAGCATGTTGTGTCTTTCTTAAGTTAATTCGGCTTTTAAATTTAATTAGTCAACAATGACAGTTTTGAAATTAAATACTTTACTTTTGATATACTTTTCTGAGTAGCATGAGTATTTACTGAACTACGACTAACGAAAACAATTTATAAATATCAATCTCATGAAATTGCAATATTTCTACTAAAGGCACATATAAAATATGATTTATCTTAAAATTTTTGAACATGTGAGACTAAAGTGCGATTTATTTAAATATTCTCTCGTCCCACAGTGAAATTAACATTCGTCCATATAAACAATACCTAACCTATATTTTGATAGAATTCATCAAAATGAGAAAAGGTCATTTATCAACGTAAAAATCCTAATAAAAGGCTATTTTGCGCCCATTTTGGTCACGTCCAAACGTGTGTTTCCTGTACAAATCTGTGAACATCGCGAACAGTATCATTAGCTACAATATGTGGGAACCCCCGTGGCCCGACTGACGCGAATATATGACGGCAAGGCTTTATTGCTTCAAGTGATAAATTGAGCTATCAACTTTGGGAAAACCCACAAGAGCAAAGTGACGGGTAGGGCCCTAAAAACAGTTTTATACCTACGAAAAATACAGAAATATAAAAAGCAAATCTATCAATAAGCCCTTATTATGAGTTTGTTTTATTAATAGCTTATAAAAGCGAGAAGTTTCAAACTTGTACTATAGCATCTATATTCTGTAAAAGCTTGAACCTTGGAAATGCAAGTTAATTATAAATAAAAGATTTTTAATTGCTTAAATTCTAGAGGCATTGAAATCTACTATTATTTTCGATGAAATCAAGGAAGTACTAGTTATAATAATCATATAAATTACTTTATCTGACCTCATATCGTAAAATCCTTATTACGAACTCAAAACTACCGGCATAGTGAAAAATATTTTTCATAAACGTCTCTAAAACACAAAAAAATAAAAGTTTTAGTAAAGGTCTCCGAACAACATAATGCTATAAAAAAACTTTTTCTGAGATTACAGTACATAACAAAACCGATTCTGAAGGCTTTAATTTAAGTTTTAGTGCTGTCAAAACTAAATTTTGTTTATTCCAAAATAGTTCTTTGGTGTGAACAATAGAAGCCATATTACTTTGGAATTTTTTTAGTTTTGACAGCGCTTAAACTAAAATTAAAGCCTTCAGAATCGACTTTATTGTGATACTAAACTAACTAGGAAGACAAAGGAAACTTAGCCCTACAGCCAGGTCTGAGGTTTAATATCAAATACCAATGAGGTTATTGTATAATATCCTCTAACACGTACCTACTAAATTATATTGCGGCGTGACAAAGGAGATCACAATTTCATTTTATTTTCGGCCTGCATTGTCTATGGCTGCCGTGATGGATTGTTGGATTTTCGCGCCATACCTTACGTGGAAATTACTATTTACTGTAGTTTTATGGGTCAAATCAAAAGTATTATTTTGCCCTAAAATTACCAGTAGCAGTGATGGTGATGATAATTTGACTCCACCTGCCATTTTGGAAATACGAGGGTAATTACGCACACTTTTAGAACAAGCTTTTACAAGAAAAATCAAAAATGGCTAACGACAAATTTTATCAAGTTTATGAAAACAGGTTGTTAGGACATGAGTTTAGATAAAGTAGTGTATGAAACTATACATAACTAGGTATTAAAACCTTTTTATGTACCAGTTTCATGAACTACTATTGTTATGTGTACCATGGGTGGCCAAATTATTAGGGACAGTAGAAATTTACTGAAATGTTCATGTTGGAGTGAATTGAATGAGGGAATAAGTGTCTTAATATCTATCAGTTAAATGTTTATTCGTTAGTGATTTTTCAAGAAAATAAAAGCAACATTCAATAATAAATTATACTTATTTAAGTGTTATAAATAAGAAGTGATGACTGCACAGCACAATCGTACACACTTTTTAATTAATATTTGGTAATTCCACCTTTTGCTGCGATTACGGCTTCCAGGCGTCGGGGCATGCTGTTTATGCAGACTTTTGCCTTATGCTGGAGATCGACGTTATGATGCCATATTCAACCATTTGCTGTTTGGTGGTGATGTCTTCTTTGGAAATCTCCCGTTTCATGAGCTCCCATAGGTTTTCTATGGGGTTCATATCTGGGGAATTTCCTGGCCAAGGCAAAACACACACGTTTTTATCAGCCAGGAACGCAGTAACACTGCTGGCTTTATGGCAAGGTGCCGAGTCGTGCATAAACACATACTCTTCATTATCAGGGAACCATTCTTGAAGTTGAGGTAGAAGCTGACTTTCAAGCACTCGCTTATACTGGTCTTGTCTCATGGTCCCTTCCACGATATAGAGGGGTCCCATACCCTTGGCTGAGATAACAGACCAAACCATTATGCTAACAGGGTGTTTAACTCTCTCGACAAGGCAGTCCGAGTGGAGTTGCTCTCCTGGCCGACGTCGGACAAATGAGCTTTTGTCCACCGAAATTTGAAAAGTCGACTCGTCGGAAAAGCAGACCTGTAAAGTATTAACATTTTACAAAAAAATACATAATTCAGGGTTCTAAAAATTTTATGATTGTTATATTTACTCGACTCCAGTCGTCAACAGTCATGTTCCTATGTTCTCTGGCCCATTGCAGTCGCTTTTTCATCATGGCCTCAGTCAGACGTGGTTTTTTGACTGGGCGACGACCCATCAGGTTCTCTTCAGCTAATCGTCTCCAGACTGTCTTTTTAGAGAGGGCGATTCCTCCCTCGTTTATGATTGTAGTCAGTCGTGCCACACTCTTTTTGCGATTTTGAAGACAAATGTCCCTGATTTTACGGTCATCACGGGGGCTAGAGATTCTTTTTCTGCCACATTTTCTGACGCGGTTTACTGTTAGTGGCAGTTTATTACCAATTTTTATTTTAACCCTGCTGACCGCTGACTTCGAAACACCTGTGTGTGCTGCTATCTTCCTCTGGGAACATGAGGAATGAAGTAATAGGGTTTCTATCTCCCTCGATTTTCTCGGGGATATGTCTGAAGACTTCCCCATATTGAAAAAATAAAAATACGTAGTATCACGGTTAAGTGTCGGCCAAATCGAAATAAATGCATTAAAATTAGCAAAACTAATAAATTATTACATACGACTTACGTTTAGATGGTCTTAGATAAAAAAACTCGCAAATAATTGTTCCAGAAACTAATAATCGATCACAATAATTTTCACCATCTAAGAGACAAATGACAAATTACCGCTTTTTTCCAAAAACAATATGGCAGACTCACGGTGTTGCCACATTAAAAAAATATTAAATAATACCAGAAACAAAAAACATCAGAAAAAACATTCATAATATAATTATTTACTCACAAAATACATTTAAACCGAAAATTACAAAAAATAGTGACTGTCCCTAATAATTTGGCCACCCACTGTAAATCGCAAATTATTCAATACATGCATGACATATAACTTGACTCAATCACGAGAGAATAATAATAAATAGAAGAATAAAACACGGCACTGACATCGAAGATTTTTTAAAGCTTCATTAAAATAAAAAGACCGGCCAAGTGCGAGGCGGACTCGCACACGAAAGGTTCCGTACCATTATCTATAAAAACGGCCAAAAAATCGCAATTCCGACTCGCACTTGGCCGGTTTAAATATTTGTTGTTATAGCGGCAATACATCCTCTGTAAAAATTTCAACTGTCTAACTATTACGGTTCATGCATTATCTAAAAAAACGGCAAAAAAATCAGGTCTGTTGTATGGGAGTGCGCAGGTCCGACTCGCACTTGGCTGGTTTCAGTATTTGTTGTTATAGCGGCAACAGAAATACATCATCTGTGAAATTTTCAACTGTCTAACTATCACGGTTCATGAGATACAGTCTGGTGACAGACGGATGCATAGAGACAGACAAACAGACAGACGGACAGCGGAGCCTTAGTAATAGGGTCCCGTTGGTTACCCTTTGCGTATGGAACCCTAAAAACCGAGGCGGACTCGCCCACCATGGGTTCCGTACAAATTAGTAAAAGTTTAAAAATCTACACAAAGATTTGGTCACCCGTACAATTATGACTGCGCATACCGTTGCTTATAACCTCGATGATTTTTTAAATGATTTAATTACAAATGTATTTGTATCGTTTTAAGGTTCTTTCTTATACTTGTAGTATTAGACGGTATTGGTGTCGTTTCGGTGTAACTCAACCTAACTTTTTTGACAGGACTAAACTTAATTTAAGCATTTTGTCTTTTTTTTTCTGAATCGAAACGAAGAGGACAGGATGCTTAAAATGAGGTTAGTCTTATCAATTAAGTTAAGTCGTGTTACACCGAATCGACCCCATTACCTGCCAAATTTCATAGTTCTAAGTCAAAGGGCAATGCCCTGTAAATTTTGATTCCCTTGAGAGTGTCGCAATATACCGGGTGTAAAAGCAAAGGCAAGAATCCTTTAAGGGTGTGTTAGTATGGTCAGTAGAGATATTATTTTAAATACTGGGATCTCTAAATAAAGTATCAGTACCCATAATAAGACGATTTTCTTTACTCTAAATACACTAATCGCGTGGACACCCTCACTGGTCGCTGGCCACTCGGATGAGGGGTGCGGGTTGCGGGGTGCAATTAGGTGTGTGGGCAGGCCGGTGAGCTGCGTAGCCATAGCTTAGAAGAATTATAGAAGTTTTGGCGAAAATTCAAGGTATATATTTTTTTCTCGTAATGACATCAGAATCGCTTATACTTTCATACCCTAAAGGAATTATTTACTTTGCATTTACACCGTGTATGTTTTTTGCGGCATAAACGGCCGTATCTTTTTTTCACGTTAACTTAGAAGTTTAATTTTTTTACAGCTTCAAGGCACTGTAGATTTAAGTATACGGTTTTAATTTCAAATTGATACCTGTATGCGTTCTTGAGATAAAGGGTCTCGACAGACATATGGACAACAAAATAATCCTTTAAGGGTTCCGTTTTTTCCTTTTGCGGTACGGAACCCCAAACATTACTTTTTCCTGTCTAATGCCTTTATTTATGCACATGATCTCAAGAAATAGTAACATTTGTGTGAGTAATCAAATAATTTTATTAAATATTTTCAACTCATTACCCCAATTTTCACTACAATAAAAACCAACTCTGAATTCTTTCTTTTCGGACAGAGCTACCTGTGAAAGTTTTTCATGGTTTGAATTTCAATGACATACGCAATGTCTGCATAAATTGTGGGTTTGTTTAATGTTTATGGGTCAGTTGTTCTCTGGTTTAATAGATAATGATCAAATTTAATAAACTTTCTCACATTTGGACAATATTACTTACATACCCACATGATGAATGAATTTTTTTTTTCCATAATTGCACCCAAACTATGTCCTAGAGGATCTAAGAACCAAAATAACTATGTAGACTATAGATTTAGTATACTAAGGTCCGACCGAACCTGGATTTTCAGTCTCAGCCGAGAACGAGACCGAGAAATAAATGAATTCTCGGCCGAGACCAAGACCAAGACCGAGACTGATAGATATATTTAACAATGGTTTGATGAAAGATGAAAGTGCCATGAATCACTTTTACGACATGAAACTAAAAGTTATTTTTTACGGGTTTCCACTATTAAGTTAGTCTTTAAGTCTTACAATTTGGAAGGTTTACTATATAGGTAGTTACTATGTACTGATAAAGTCGCCCTTCATGGACGAGTCTCTGTACAAACTGATTGTGATGTCTACAATGTTGTCTACCTACTAATTTCTGATTTTTAGGGTTCCGTAGTCTGACAAGGAAAGCTTAGAATTTCGCCTTATCCATCTGTCCGTGGCTTATTTCAGAGACTATTTGTACCAGAAATATCCAATTCGGTATAGGTATAAGTACATATTAATCACGCCGATGAAATGGTAAAAAAAATCTCGTTTTTTTTAGGGGTATCTGTCCCTTGCACGCAAATTGGGGATGATTTTTTTTCTCGTCTATCCCATAGTGTGTGGTATCATTGGATATATCGTTATAAACATTACGTATGTGTTAAAACCATTTTTCGATTTAGGGATCCGTTGGCGAAATATTAAGCTTTAAAGTGCAAATTTTTATTAGAGTCAAGTATCCCCCCTGCCAGCTAAACGGTTGTTTATGAATACATGGAATAATTCCCAGAAGAAGTATACATATATATTGAAGTTAAAAGAAAAACTATCACAGATAAGTAGGCTTTACAAGTTTACGAGTACATGTCAGGTACTTTTAGTCCCTTCTAAATACGACAACGTATGGGCCGTTCTTCGGGAGAGCAAATTCCGAGTGGACTAGAAGTTTGGCGCGATCTGTATTAGTACACCAAATTATAAAATGTACTGGGCAACTATGAAACCCTACACTGCGTGTGGCCCGACACGCACTTGGCCGGTTTTATTTTTTCATGTTAGAGTTTCTAAGGCCATGGATTTCGCTATAAAAAATATAAGGTGACTTTTGTTTCTAGAGCCAAATTAATACTGGAGACTCGCTAAGTGGTCAGGACCTAGGTTCAATGACCCTGTTTGCTATATACAAAAAATATGTTTTGTGCCTATTCTTGTTTAAGATCGACCTGGACTCAATTAGTATAGGAAGTCTAAATTTTATATTGCGTATTTCACAGAAAGGGTAATAGAACCTGAGTCTCTAGTATAAATTTGGCTATATAAACGAAAGTCTGCTTATTTTATTTCACTTCGTCTTGCCATGGTGTACTCGTATTTTTAGGGCGTATTTATAAAAATAGTACCTACCTCATTACTCTCGGCGCAGCCGAGAATCTCGGCGTGTTTTGGCCGAGACCGAGACCGAGAGGTTCGGCTATAAATAATGCCGAGAGTTGCCGAGATCGAAGGAACTCTGCTTATTTTTGCAAAATCTCAAGTTTTAAACTGCAATTTCGTGTTTATTAGACATGTTTAATTATGGTTACATGTTCAGAGCCTGGATTTAATTCGTCTTGGAAAAAAACTCCCAGAATTGTACATTTCCATGTACGTACTATTGAAATGTTTTGTTGTCTATAGGTAATGCAATGTTTTAAAACCAACAAAAAGTTTTGTACGTAAATGGGTGGGAAAAGTTATCAAATTTAATCACATGTTGCCCTGAATATCTATACGCATTCAATTTGTAACGGTAACAGATACGTGAATTTCAGCTGTTCACAACCTTCACTTCGCATGGCACTATGTATTTCATACTATCGTCATCATACTTCGGGTCTTTTATTACACAATTCCCTAAACGACAACATTTACACCAATTTTATTCCTTGGTCGGCAGAAGTCCACAAAAAGCTATCTACTTTGTTCAAGCTTTTTGGTTTCTTCTTCGTTACTCCATAACCAATCTATTACTATTCTATATCTAGTATGGAGACATAGTGCTGCTAAGCCGTAGCAACAAGGGCAGTGAACTTGTTTACTGCTAATGGAATGTATATTGTCGGACGACAACGGACTCGCACATACCACATCGGTTAACTTTGTTGAGTTGACAAATAGTTTTGATATTACATTTTCAGGGTTAAATCTTGGGTAAAATTAAAGTGCGGCAAAGACGCATGGTCCATAAACGTGGTGAAAACTGACTGTTACTTTTATGCGTCACGTGGCCTAGTTTCACGCAGAGGTTTTGATGGTAATACATTGCTTGAATTCGGAGCAAACAAGTCAAAGAAAAAAATAATTCTTAGTAGAGTAAATTTGTTCAATGAACAAAGCGTTATTTTATATCGATACTGTGGCAATACTTGCTGTACCTATATATGTGTTACTGGCAAACTGTGTGTAATAATCTCAGAACAATGTAAAAATGGAAGGTTTTAGAAACAGGTATTTGTTTATTGTACCTTTGTTGGACTAAATAACAAACGTTTTTAACTTATTTTGGAAGGTATTTGCCAGCATAGGATAAGCTTTACTCGTATCCCAAAACCCATTAAATTTTTCATTGAATGAGCAGGTTAAACACGAATATAGGAACGAGCTTTTGAATAAATGAAAGGAAGGCATTGTTTTTTACAGCATGCAATTGACGGGAGTATGTTACGAATGTTTCAACGGAATGTTGAGTATACGTACTCGTACCTATATTGTACGAGTATATTTTTATAGGAATGTTTTCTACAAAAATAAACGAAGCTACCTACTGAAGTGTGCTTTTAAACTCCATCAATTGTATAAATACCCGATAACATACGAGTGGTTAAACGTCGACAGTAAATTTAAATGACTAAATAAACGTGGAAACAATGACCATCCTAGGCACATATTCTTACTCTCTTTTTAACGACACCGGTATGCACGAATTCAATGTTGTCGCGCATTCTCGTATTCTTGCAGTCCCTGAAACATTTCCTTGCCATTGTTTGAATGTTTCTTATTCCGGACAAAGGCATAACTACTAGTCTCTTACGAATACCATGATATTTTTGTCATTTTGTGTTTTTTTGGGTAAATGTATGTTTACAGGGTTCAAAAATTGTGGTTGATATACTAGCCTTATTTGTTTTAGGGTTGCTGACGGGTGTAGGATTTTCTATAAAAATTTTAACAACTTTTGCAAGATTTCCATTGCATAATTTGACTGTCAATTTACCGTGCATGTGTTTAGTGGAAAAATATGGACTTGAATGCGACTTTGTACAGGTAGTTGGACGAAAAAACGCCTGAGGAAGGTGTTTTTGGTGTAGTTTGTTGAACTAAAATTAATATGAAACAATGTACCAGAACGTGAGGTTGTACTACGTGGGATTTAAAAAAGTATCTTTTCAAGAAGAGTGGTGGAGTCTACGTTATTATTGACAATTTTAAATAAAAATTATTCATCAAGAAAAGACCGACGGCTTTCAAGTGTGGGAAGATTGTGTCGCCTAGAGGCATCTTCATAATCCAGAAAGTAGCCACGGGTTCTGAACTCAAGAGCTTTATTGAATTTTCTTTGCACTCTTTCAACCGAAGCAACATCTACATTATAGTGAGGGCTCCATACAGTACTGGCAAATTCCAAGATGCTTCGGACATAAGCAAAATATAAAGATTTATAAGGAGATGCATTTTGAAAAGGTTTACCTAAACGGAGTATCATGCCTAAATGCTTGAAAGCTTTTTTAATAATGTGATCGAGATGTGATTTGAAATTTAATTTAGCATCAAGGATAACACCCAAGTCCCTTATCACTTCAACACGCTTGAGCGAAGAGCCAGCTAGATTATAGTCAAAAATAATGGGATTATATTTACGAGCAAAGGTAATAGAAAAACACTTGTCAATATTCAGAAATAGATGATTATGGTGATTAAGTGATTGAGATAATGTAATTCATGTTGAAGTACATGACAATCACGAAGTGATTTTATAACACTAAAAATTTTTGTATCATCTGCATACAGGAGAAAGCAGGACGGGTTCACGAAAGCATCTAAATCATTTATATACAAAGTGAAAAGGAACTTTATGTAGAGATTCCAGTATTAAAAATAATATCTTTACCGGTCATACTAACACACCCTTAAAAGATTCTTGCCTTTGCTTTTACACCCGGTGTTTCGTGGATGGTGTGATTTTAGTTACGAGTATTGTTCTGATGTTAGGATATTCATACGTGTGTTATGATTGAAATCAAAATTTATGCTTGAAATCAAAATTTTGAGGATGGCGCGCTGATGGTTAATAAATATTTATTTGAATCAGTAAAATACAATTTAAATATAATTTAGGGCAAAAACATACCAAACCAAACATACCTCACTGTGATACCTCGCGATTGCGGTTTATTTCGCTACCTCTTTGTAAACTCCATATAAAATAAATGTGTGCAAATAGACACGCACGCAAATGACGAGGTACACCTCATTGCGCTACATCGTGGGCTATTTGGAGGTTTACTATTTGCCTACGTGAAAACAAAATATTTGGTTTTTAGATCGCGGTCGAGGACGGTAAGCATCGAAGCGACCGCGAGGCAACTTTGGCATGTCCTTACCCTTACGCGCTAAGGGTTCCTTATTATGATTAAAATCCATATAACGACGTATTTTCGAGCTAGATCCATGTACATTAACCATAACTGAAAGAATTGTTATTTTTTTTTTCTGAAAATCTCAACCGCTGTGTTTTTCATGTACTCCTGTCGAACAATTATTGTTTGTATAGTGTTTTGTACAATTTACATAAACCTATTTTGTACTCGTATTGTACTTAAAGTAAAAATATATTTCTTTGTCAGCTATCTTCCCCATCACAGCGTTTCTTAATTTTTTGTAAAGACGATGGATCAAAGAAAATTCAATTTACATGGAAACCTCACAAAAGAAAAGTAATTATGTGACTAAATTCTTATAAATTACTTTCTTAAACTGTAAATCAGAGTAAATATCTTAAGATTCGTAACGTGTATATTTATTATATACAATATTTCAATATCATTTTAAAATTAATGCACCACCTATTCATAAATCTCCTTTTAAATCAGTTTCTACCCAAAGGTTGTCTGGAAGAGATCGCTTTAAGCGATAAGGTCGCCTGATTGTACCTACGTAAGTTGGCTATTGTAATTAGTATTATTTTTGTTTCCTTTTGTGTGGTGCGCAAATAAAGTTGTATAGTATTGTATTGAGACACCTTTGCCAAAAAAAATCTTTTATATTTACGAGGGCCTTACGCCCGCGACTCTGCCCTCGTTTATTTAATGCCTGCCCTGTTTTCGGCTTGGAGGTTATTTTATTAAAACCCCTTCACCAACCCGCCTGCCCAGCGTGTCCATACTCACACACGCTGGGCATTTCTTCCAGGAGGACTGCCAATAGTGGCGAAATCCTGGGAAGGCCTATGTCCAGCAATGGACGAAACAGGCTGATGGATGGATGGATGGATAGCCTTTATATTGATCAGGGTCACTACGATGGAAACAAAGAAAACCAAATTGTTGGCGCGTTTAGATGTGCGTTCACATTAAGACTTCTTTACATACAAAGTTGATGCTTATGATTGTTAGCACTTGGTGGAACTTTCGATACCTACATTTTGATAGAAATGCACTTGCTTTTGTCCACTGTATTTATTTTATTTTATTTACCTAACCGGTTTCGATATTAAATCCTTTTCGAAGGTTTATTTGTTTGTTTACGTACCAATATTATTAAATTCTTACATACCTTTTGCTATTTTTAGGTGGCTGTTATCAGTAAATATAATGTTGTCAGATGAATTTTTAGGGTTCCGCACCTGTAGACGAATAAATCATAGACCTTATAGGATCATCATGATGAATAAGGAGATATATAGGATCACTTTGTTGTCTGTCTGTCTATCCGTCCGTCCATCCGTCCGTCCATCTGTCTGTCAAGAACACGTGGAGGTATCGAGTTGAAATTAAAACTATATACTCACAGTTATTGTCCTACGAAGCTGTGAAAAAATCAAACTTTTAAATTAATGTGAAAAAAAAGATACGGCCGTTTATGCCGCAAAAACGTATATTTAGACACTCTCAAGGGAATCAAAATTTATAGGATATTTTCCGTTGACCTAGAACTATGAAATTTGGCAAGTAATACCGTCGTATATTACAAGTATAGAGGACAATCTGAAAACTACACATGTTTAATTAAATCATTAAAATATAGTCTTTAACGAAACCTTCGGTGGGCGAGTCCGAATCGCACTTATCCGGTTTTTTTGTAGAGCACGATCGATTGACCAATTTTATAGGGCCTTCAATGATTTAATAAGTCACGCACGACATTTATAATAATTTTCGCAACGATCATTGACCTCTCATAAGCAACTAGACAAGCAGTCTTTAAGAAAAGTTCGTCAGAAAGTGTCCGAACGTGCGACGTGCATAGTAGCAAAAATGCTTCATCTAAAGTTAGACGTTATGTCATTAACGTAAGATGTAATGTCAGTTGTACGAATTCGTCATTCGACTTTGTCACCCCATAGCGGTGACAAGATATATCACGGACACTTTTTGAGCGAGATTGTGAGTCTAGTTGTTTATAAGAGGTCAATGGCAACGATAAAAAACCATACAGTAACTCTAAAACTATAAGTGTAACTGGAATTTAGATACCGATCTAAAAATAGGTTTATACATGTGAGTTGGGAAGGCTCTATAAAAATTGGTCAATCGATCATTCTCTACAAAAATGAACCACGGCTTCAATGGGAATGAACAACATTCTATTAATCAATAAGTAATTTTGATAAGAAGCAAACTTACCGTGAATTTTATGTACATATACAAGGAAAAAGCACAATTTACCGACAAATACACTTATATAATAACATCATTAAATCGAGGACGTAGTCATTAAAACTTTTTCAATTTCTCTAGCAAAAGTTTTTAAGAAAATACGTAAATTTTCATGTAAGGCAAGTCTTGTGGAAGACAAACAAGAATCTTGAAACGAAGGACTGTTTTGATACAAGCCACAAGGTAATGAACTTAGGTATTCTAAAAACGGAGATAAACTTTAGGAATAATTTGAGAAATGGTTAGTTTATTCAATAGTGTTTATTAATTTAATTGTCAGCTGAAAAATTACAATAGGCTTGTACACAGGGTAAACAAAATATTATTCTATTTAGTCCGTCATTTAGATTATCAAAAAATATTGGACATGTATTTTTTCTTTTGTCAATCAAACAAAAAATGACAGAGATAAAGCGCGTCAAGGTTTGGGAGTGGGGGAAAATTACTTCTAAGTAAAATTGTACCTAGATGTGACGTCACGCGGAACTTCAGCGGGCTATATCTTCATCATTGTTTGTTTAATTGAAAAAAGAAAAAATACATGTCTAATATTTTCTGATAATCTAACTGACGGACTAATACATTTTTTTTAGTCATCATACCTATTAATTCGAAAATTAGCAATCAAGAATGTCTTCTAAATATTATTATTACAGTGCATTACAAACCAGAGTCTAACTTGAACTTGACTAGTGTTTTATGGCACGCTTTTGCCTTACAGTATTTTTTTCATGGCACATAAATTCCAAAAACCTCTTTGGTGCATGATCAGCTCGTCTTACTAAAAATATAATGAGATTCTTAAGTAAGATGCAAATACATGTTTGTATGCACTGGTAATTAATTCACCTGTAACATAGACTGTAAAATCTACTACTTACCTACATAAAACATAAAATGTATTATTGAGCAAAACATTTAGGACAATATTTTAACAGCTGGCTTCCAAAGTAGTTTACACTGTGATCCAGTAAAAAATTAAATTAATGCATTAGTTTTTATTTATTTAAAATCCTGTAAACGAAGGAAAGCAGAAACCTTGATTTGGAGAATTTGTGTTAAAGTGTGGTTGCGAGAAGAGAGAGGGCGTGTGCGTGAGTGAGGGTGGGGGTGTGGGTGTATGCGTTTTTGTATGAAAGTGATATCTTAGCCCTACGACACCAAGGTTTTGGGATCAGTTTTCAGTAACTACTAAGAGGGGTATGTATGTGTATACATAAGGAAGAGTGGATGAAAATGTGAGTATGGAGGTATGTTTGTTTTAAATTCACAATGGACTTACGCTTGGTCATTACCGCGCCTGATGTAAAGTGTTGATGATATTAGAATGAGGCGCGCTCACCAGAAAGTGCGTGAGTGAAAGTAGGCAAGGTATTCACCAGTCTGTCCAAGTACTCTTGTAAAACTACGGATGTTGGTAATGGAAAACAATATAAATTTTGTAAGGACACAAAGAAAACAAAATATTTTTCTATTTGTTGTTATCCAGTTTTGTTTTAGTTCTCGAATTTAATGCCAAATTAGATAAAGAGTTCTTTACCAACCGATTGCTCGCACATACCTTTATTGATGGTATTAAAATCACAATTAAATTAAAAATAATAAATATTATTATTAATAAAAAAAACAACAATGTACCCAAATATAATAATAGAAATACAATAAATAAAAAATTCATAAAAAAGTTGGGGATTATTGAAATAAAATAAAATATGTAACTAAAAATATATTGAATAAATGACTAATGCAAAGCAACAAATTTAATAATTATATAATATTGACATATAAATAAATACAAATAGGTAAGCTTAATTAATAAATACCTGTAATAAATAAATTGTGTAAAACTACAATAAATTTACTTTAAATAAATACAAATACGTTAAATAAATAGCATGCTTAACTCCGCCCATTCAATTAGTCCTGCTAAGAAGAAAGGCAAGAAACTTAGCAAGATCATGTCTTTTTTATACCATTAATTTTCCTTTTTTCTATAATAATTTTTGTTACAAAAACAAGATTGATGCTTAAGTTGAGTGAGTGACTGTACGTGTACAAGATACGAAACTTAGCCTCTGCAACTAAATCATGTATGAAGGTAAACGCAATACTGAAACCCCTTTAATTATTGAGTGAGGAAATTCGGTTTCGGGTATTATGAACCGACAGCGGACAACCAGATTGTTAAATATTTTCCGCTGTTATAATCGTTCTCGTTAAAGTATTTACGCCAGGAATAACTGCTACTATTAAGTTATTTTTTTATTTACATAAAAAATTTAAAACATTACAGTAATCTTTTGAATTTAGATGAGAAAACCAGATATAGAAATACAAAAATATTTAAGATCATTAAATCAAAACAAAACAGACAATTATATCTTAAAAAAAAATCTCAACATGCGTCTTCTCACGGAAGAGGCTTTATTATTAAAGTAGGGATGCTTTTTTTCTGTATTTTATCATAATTTTCTGGTCTATGCATTATGACTCTTCCAGGGTAGGGTTTTGTTTTTTGAATACATGATTGGATAAGTTTTCCTAGCTGTTTTTTTATTCAAATGTGGTATTCAAACTTTTGTTGCCTTTGCCAATCCCTATTGAAACATGCGTGAGTACGCTAATATTTAAAATATACTTATATTTAAGTATTATACTAGATAAGTACGAAGAATTAACTCTTTAATTTGTAGTTGACTTTATTTTACATTTACATGCTTCCCTCTATACTTTTTCCTTCTCACCTGGTCTCACCCAAAGGTTGCCTGGTAGATATTGCTATTAGCAATAAGTGCCGCCTTTGTACAATATGTTCTTTTTTTCTGTCTCGTTTTTATGTATCTTTTGTAAATGTACATTAAGTGTAATAAATAAAATAAATAAAAAAGGAATATTGTTTCACATTTGGGAAAAAAGTGTAATAACTTAGGTATACAAATTATGACTTAGGATTATCCCTGCTAATAGTGAACATAGGGTAACTTGGACTTTGCCTAAAAACGGAAGCTTTATTTTTCTTGAAAAACAACTCTCGGTGCTAGAGATAAAAATAATTCTTCATTGATTTATTAAAATAAATTTACAATGGAAGAAGAAGCCTTTATAGTGCTAGATCCAGACTTTATAAAAGTATACCTTGAAATCTTAATACATAATCTATTTTTAAGCAATCATTGAATTCCAAGCAGGTTTAAAAATATATAGGTATACCCATTTTATTCATTTACAGACAAAAATGGTTATTCTGACCTTAAAACTTACTTAGAGTAGTGGTCAGCTTGTCAGACAGAATCTAGTCTTTGGCTTGTGACTACAGGACCGGCTTAACGCATCCTCAAGGGTACTGTGGGGCTCAAGATGCTACACGCTTTTGATGTAGAACAAGAAATTACATGAAACTAACATAATATGTACATATTTGAGGAGACTTCCAAGAAATTAATGTAAGCTCATTTTGCTAAGTGCAACTTAAAGATAACGGCGACTCAGAGACACATGGTAGCACTTATAATAATATAGAGCACACGTGTTCATAGTTTAATTTGTTTAAATAAATAATAAGTTAATTGAAAGAAAAGTAGCATGAAGACTGGCATTGGATTGGATGGAACACATATTATGTACTTCCTGGAATTTTAGCTCAGAATTATTATTTTGTATAAGATATTTACTCACCATATAACAGAGCACGTTATAAAAGGAGTTGGTGCAAGTTGTTGTTTTCATTAACATGTTTCATTTTAATAAAAACAAAATTCGTTGTTGGGTAGTTAACCAATAAATAAACAAAGCTCGCCTTTATTAAACAAGTTTAATAAAAGCGAGCTTAATTTTATTAATTCAACTTTATTAACTTGGTTTCATGTTGTTAATTTAAGCAAGTAGTTACATAGTTTGTTTAGCTACATCAATACACCTTGTTTTTCAACATTAAATAACCAAATTTACATTATTATTGATTTGAAATATGAGCTCATATATTTACCAATACAACCAAATAATACAAGAATTACTACCGTTGTAAATTTTGAATACAAAATGGTAGATTGTTGCATCGAGCAGAAAGTGACTTTCTAAAAACACGAGTGCAATTTATAATGTGTTCATAATTTTGTTAGAGAAACTCTGTTCTTCTTTCTTTCTAATGTCTTTTATTTTGTTAACAATAAAGTGTCCATTCATTCATTCATTCATTCATCACTTTTGCGAGGTTCGTAATTTGCTTTTCTTTCAACTACCGAATAAAGAACTGAAGTTAAAAAAATCCTATATTCATTTATTGTGAACATTTTTCATACTCGTAGTAACATTTCGATAATTATTCAATGTGAGGTTCACGCTTTACTAAGTTTGCTTAATTTGAATTTGTTTGCCGTTATGAAAAAGCGCTGACTGGCTGGTTATCATGCACGAACGTAGCCCTTCTTCTTGTCATCGGCGCACTGATTGTTTGGGTATAAGAAAACAAGGTATGCTCTGCGAGAGCTCAAGATGACCTCATCAATCATCATGTATTTACTTTGGAAATCACTGTGTATGTATGTGTGTATGACAACACAAGCTCATAAAAGGACGTCTCATTCAGCGAAACGCGTTCTAAATATTTAATTATCTCAGTGTAGCCATACGAACTCTCTTCCTCACTCATGCAAAAATGAATATGCTATCGTATTGTCAGTGTTCAAATTGAAGTTTGAGTAAGTTTTGGAATGCAAACCTAAGGAGCAGGCCTTTGTTTCTTTCGGATATGGTTGGGTTAAAACGAGTAGGCCATGCTCGTAGCCTGCGACTTGTTGTTGTCGCGCTGATTAGTTTAAGTTTAAAACTATAATATGGTTATAGCCGGTCACCTGGGATTTTCGGCTTTAGTGCCAAAACATACATATAGTGTATATGTGTGAAAATACATTATTGAACTGCTTTTGGTCTGAAACGGTAAAGTGCCGCTTTGTGCAAAAAATTTAGGCAAATATTGACGAAATTGAAGCGTAGTTGGATGAAAATTACATTTTCTTGAAAGGTAAGGAAAATGCCCATCCCTCGATAATTTTAAAAGACACTAGCTTTTGCCCGCGACTTTGCCCGCGCTGAATTCATTTTTGTGTACTCCTATAAAATCTGTTCATATTTTTCTGACCGTTCATTTTGTAGTACCTATATGACCGAAAGATTTTTTTGTCTTAGTGTTTAAATGAAATGGGTTACTGGTTTTGTACTGAGGCCGAAACAACAATTTTTAGCACTTTTGTCTGTCTGTCTGTCTGTATTTTTCGTTTTAACTCGAGAAGCACGAAATGGATTAGGATGCGGTTTTTTTATTATCATCGTAGTGATCCTGGTCATCACATAGGCTATAAGGAGTGTTCATAAAGTAACGCTCAAGCCAGGAACAGGGAAAAGATTGAATAAACGCTTTTACAACTCTAGAACCACTCAACGAATTTGGATGCGGTTTTTTCATTATAATTTTAGTAAACATTTTCAACACAGGCTATAAAGAATGTTCATAAAATAACGTCCGAACGGAAAACGGGGCAAAGATTGAATAAACGCTTTAACTCTGGAGCCACTCAACGGGTTTGGTTGTGGTTTGTTGTGTTATTATCATTGTAGTGACCCTGGTCAACATCTAAGCTATAGGGAGTGTTCATAAAATAACTCCTAAGCCGAAAACGGGCCAAAGATTCACTGAACACGGGCCAAGCTGCGGGCAAAGGCTTTTAAACTAATAAAATTGCACAAATACCCTCTGAACGAACAGACTAAGATGTTAGTGCGTAAAGTATTATAGTAGGTATGTACCCAATTAGATTTTACTTATAAAGTAGAATAGGTAAATACAGAAATAAACGCTTTTTTCTACATTTACTTACTTATAACTTGCAAATATTAGTTCATAGTAATATCAGCTACATATTACAGAAAAACCTCTACCTCAGAAAAATCCTACCTACTAAAACGTATATTATATACACCCGACCTGCGCCGGGCGCGGTTGGCGTGCTCCCCCGCACGCCCTGTGCCATCCTGCCATCCGCCCATCTAAAAGGCCGTGTAGAATTTTCAAAGCCCTATTAATTTCAATTGGAGAGTATGTGTAACAATATTCGAGTCAATTGGCCCAGAGAATAAAAAGTTTCACAAAAATTTTAACCTCCCTTTTCACCCTCTTAGGAGTAGAATTTCGAAAAATCCTTTCTTAGTGGATACCCACACTTTACAAAGAACACACTCTTCAAATTTCATGTCTCTTGGACTAGCGGTTTAGTCTGTGGCTTGATTATCAGTCAGTTAGTAAGGACTTTGAATTTTATATGCATGGGGTTGAATTTCGAAAAACTCTTTCTTAGTGGATACTTACACTTCACAAAGAACACACCTTCCAAATTTCATGTCACTGGGACCAACGGTTTAGTCTGTGGCTTGATTATCAGTCAGTTAGTCAGGACTTTAAATTTTATATCTTAGGGGTAGAATTTCGAAAAACACTTTCTAAGTGGATACTTACACTTCACGAAGAACACACCCTCCAAATTTCATGTCTTTAGGACCAGTGGTTTAGTCTGTGGCTTGATATATCAGTCAGTCAGTCAGGACTTTGAATTTTATATGTATAGATTGTAACTAAAATGGTGAAACTATAATTTGTTGACTACCATATACATTCTCTACGTAAGAGTTTTGCTTATCAATTTGTTAGTATTCACATTTTTTATATAAAGATATAATTGCTATATTTAGCCTTTTATTTTCTTTAAATATTACTTATTACAATAAAAATTAAATAAAAACACAATTTTCAATATATTTCGGCCTCTTCTATGAGGCCGTCATCAGTTGAATGAAGAGGCCGAAATATATTGAAAATTGTGTTTTTATTTAATTTTTAGTATTCACATGTGGTACAAAAACTGTGTCTGTACATTGATAATTTTTGCGAAATTTGAAATGAAATAGGCTACAATTATTAATTTTGACCAAGGAAAAAAAAAATTTTAGGTGTGTTGTCTGTCCTGTCTGTCTCTCTGTCAGTATGTTCCATTCTCGAGAATCACTCAACAAGTTTTGGATGCGATTTTTTATTATCACCCTAATGTTAAAAAAATAATTGTAAGACACTTGTAAGATGTATATAATGCAACGTCTGTCTGTCTGCATTTATGCAAAATGATAATAAAATGATGTGATAAGTCACTAGAGGAGTACTGAACTTGTTAGCTGTGGGTGATTGAGGAAGGCTTTAGGGTATGTATCAGGCTATAGCTAACGGGAGCTGAGCAGTAATCACAGAAAATGTATTATTTTATGTGACAGTAATCGATTTAGTTTGTCTGTACATTCACTTACAACTTGAAAACTGCTTATCGGATTCGTTGACTGGGAGAAGTGTTCAAGAAAAATTTTTTAAGGTATGTATTTTGTACAGTGACAAAAACTTGCTGCATTAACCATTTTAGAGAAACGAGCTTGGGTTAGATTAGAGCTGATTTTATTTAGCACGGTGGTGCCTCCGATAAAAGGCTAGTTAAGAGTATGGCATAGGCTAGGAAAAAATGTTATTACACGTCCAATACTAAAAGGCCATCAAATACGTTATTACCTTTTGATAGAGGCGATTATTGGTTAGCTAATAGAGATATTTGTCTAGGACGCGTAATACTAATAATTACGCTCGAAACAGCAGATCGGAGGGTTTTTAGCGGATACTGAAATATTTTGTAGGGAAAAAAATATTGTATTTAGGTAGAAAACCTTTATATTTTTAATACCTATTTTATGAATAAAAATAAACGTTTGAAAACCAAAAAAGAGGGTGGAAAACATTTTTTTTTTGACAAAAATAATTCTTAGTGTATTGTTTATAAGTAGATCACATAGATAAAAGATCAATAAATCAAATATATTTTTTTCAATATTAAGATAGTCCTAATTTCTTCAAAAGAACCCTCTTAATTCTGGCTTTGTTCATGTTCTAGGTTTAGGTACAGCCTTAATCAATAAATTTTTCATTTAAAAACCGGACAAGACTAGTAAGACTTAATGCGCCCTGAGGGTACCGTACCATTTAAATAAGTAAATAGACTTAAATTATTTGAATTAAAATTACAAATTTATCAGTACCTAGAAAATGTAAGGAACAAAACTGGAAAATTAAGTTAGTCGAGTAAACCTTTATTAAAAACGGCGTTATCAGTGTTTGTTTTTTATAGCCAGTATGGCACATAATGTACATAAAATTCCAAAGTCTTAACTAGTTTAGTTTTTGAGATAGACCCCGCAACAAAAATAGTCTGAAACTAACAACTTCAATGGTCCCCCTTTTCTTTATTCTACTTAATTAATTCTAGAAAATAAGAAGAATAAGTGTTAAAAAATATTTGGCTCCTTTTTTCAATACGGGACCTCCCCCTAAAATTTGTTAAATTTAATTTTTTGTTTAATAATCTGTTTCTATTTAAAATTTTACACAACACATCTAAATTTCAGATCTGTAAGTCATCATCTGCAAGCCAGAGATCCGTGTCATAATGGGCAGACAGACGGACAGAGAGCAGAGTGACTTTCTTAGGGCTACGTGTTTCCCATAGGGTACGAGACCTTAATAAAAACTGCCCGAATATTTGGTTTTCATTTAGTTTAAGTTAGGTGGTAGAGCTGATGCTGGACTCAACTGTGGAGGTACCACCATCTTACTCGCAAATCCTCCCGAAGTTATTCGGGGGAGAGAAAGAGAACAGCTCTCAGGCAAAACCAGGCGGCCCACCATTGCCTGGGACCGATGGATGGCGGTATATCCATCCCCAATTGCCAGGCCTTATATAAAACAGACTGGTGACGGGCAGCGGCGTCACTGGTGCAAGGGTTTTGGCAACGCGCTCACCAACCCGCCTGTCCAGCGTGTGTGAGTATGGGCATTTCTTCCAGGAGGACCGCCAAGAGTGGCGAAATCCTGGAAAGGCCTATGTCCAGCAGTGGAAGAAACAGGCTGGTGGATGGATTTAGTTTAAAAGTCAACATAATAATGTGAATGTAATTAACAAATTTTTAATATTATTAAAAAGCTTATTTTATACCCTGTTTAGGGACCACACTTGAATGTACAATATGGGCTGCCGTGATTGAAATTATTATAATTTTCAGACCTTCGCCGAAAACGGTTTATTCAAATTCGCATCCCTCGATAAAATATTTCAGAAGGTGTGGAGAAAACGAGTTACATGATCGCGAATAATGTAATATTCGTATCAAGTTCCCACCAAAACTGACAGAGATTGAATATACCAGGTATAAAAATGGACATGTATTGCATTAAACCCACTGGGTTTAACCCAGAGATGTACATACAAAATGCACATACTTTTTTGATTTACTATTCCAAATGCAAAATACAAAATAGTTTTGCTCTTTGTATTTTAAAAACAAACAAACGTCAAGGCATATGATGCAATTCATGCGCGAAAGGTAACGCACCCAGACTCTCAAGGCTTGAAGCGCCTCTAGCGGACAATACAAGCACCTTTAGTTAATTTAAAATATTTTATTTGTCTGGTAATTTTGGCAAAACTTAACAGAAAGTATTTTGCATTTTGCAAATAGAAAATACGTATTGAAAAGTATTTCAAATGAAATACAAAATGCTTTTTTTGAAAAAAGTAAATAGAAATTAGGTATTTCGCATTTTGCATTTCCATTTAAAATACAAGTATTTCAAATATGAAGCAACTCTGATGAAACCACGTAAATTAAAATTAAATTGTACCGGCTCATATGAAATTCACGGTAGGTGTTCAAAGTTAGTAAGGTAAAGTCACAATAATTTTCATTTTCCGCAGGTATGTTTCTTTCACAGACGCTTAATACAGTAATAATTACGTCTGTGGTTTCTTTGGAAAAGTTGTTAATTATGATTGATAGAAATTGTGGTTTCAGGTATAGATAGATACCTGTCAAATAACATTCGGTATAAATTTATCAAAAAAAACTTGGCTGACGAATCTGGCACCATTCGATGTACCATATCGCAGCAGACAAGGGTGTGTCCATGTTTTTATATTAAAAATTATTTTATGATATTCATGTCACATGTGCCGCATCACCCAAACATCTTTTATGCTGGATGCTTCAGGGACTTGCTCTTCTTCGGTACGTTTCCAATTTGGCCGGCATGTGTCCTTCTAAGGCGGCTCGGTCGAGTCCTGCCTTCCTGGACTTCATAATATATTGCCATAACGATCCCAATAACTTGTATAAATTGTTGAAAAAAACAACAAAAAATTAAAACCGTTATGAGAAGGACTCATGCTTTGAGGGTTCTTGAATAGTTTAGTTTTTGTAGAATTACAAAAAATAAAATCTTATTATTACGTACATCACACTAATATTATAAATGCGAATGTTTGAGGGTGTGTGTGTTTGTGTGTGAGGGTGTGTGTGTGTGTATGTTTGTTACTCTCACGCTGGGATGGCTGTACGGATTTGGGTGAAATTTAGAGTGGATATAGCTTATACCCTAATTTAACATATAGGCTACTTTTTATCCCGGAAAAAATCATGTCGTTAAACCGAATAAAACCCGGGTGGAGCCGCGGGCAAAAGCTTGTAATAAATAAAATAAAGTGCAAAATGAAGTAAGTTAATGATTTTCGCATTTATACCTTCACTTGTGCCTAAAGATATTTCTTCCCAACAAATGTTTAATCTTGAAGTTCCCAGAAAGCACTCAGTTTTGATGATGAATCAATCTGTAAGTGGGATTATATTTTTGTTGCGTTAAATTAGATACACAAACTTAAATTTTGTAAAGCGATTGAGAATATACGATATTAATTTCAACTTGATAGCTCAAGTAGTTCCTGCAAAAAAGGTTCTTGACACACTGACAGACAAATAAGGTGCCCCTACTCGCATAACTGTTCCGTTATTTCATTAAATTGAAAAAATTTGAAAAATATAATACTCTCTCTACTATGGTTTCCTCTGATTTTATGGTAGGTATAGTTTCGAGTAGCTCATAATTATTCATATCGTTTAGAGCACTATTACTAAATTTTGTTTCGGGGCTTATATGGAAAAATTTTTTCAACTATCATAATTAATATTCTTTTTCCAAACAATACTATAATATGTTCACAATTTAAAGAATCTTTTTCTAGATAAATCGAACTTAAGGGAGTGATGGGAAACAAGCCATCAGCGGCCGCCAAAATCAGTATTAAAATTCATATCTGTCGTGTTATGACGCCGCCAATTTCACTATAAAAATCCACGATTGTCGTGTTATTTGAATTATGGAATGAGGTTTCGTGACGTTTACTCACCAACAATTTTAATGTACAAAGGTTACTGACTGAATACTAAAGAGAAATTTGCAAAAAAATAGTGCGCAAAACGTGAAAAGAAAAATGTTTTCATTTACTAATTATTGTTTGAATATCCGGACATCGTTTGAGATCTACTATGTAAGCCTTGCCCGCAATAGGGCATTAATTGCTGCGCCTCGATTCACATTACCACGTTTGACCATCAATACCTAACTTGGGGGCCGCTGAAGTAATCTGCTATTATAATGCTCAAAAAACTTTAGATTCGTACATTGCACTTAGAAATACCACTTACATATAAGAGCTTATCTCTACGAAGAGATTTCTTTCGGCTATCTAAATATTACACCTTCTTATTTTATCACTAGAGGACGCGCGCGACTTCATCCGCGTGGGTTTGGGATATAACAGCCCATTGTACTAGTTGGGGACACATTTTCAATACAAGAATGTACACCCCGTTTGACCCTTACCCTACCCCTTATTGGCTGAATTTCGGAAAATCTTTTTTCTTAAGAATAAGAATATATTCATTTATTTATTCATAAACATAGGTTAGATAATGTACATTAGATCTCAATAAATTATAAAGGATCTCTATGTTTTGCCTTTCGGCGTATGAATGTATCAATTAAGTACTAATTATTTTCAAATTAATAAAATAATAATCAAAAAATTTTAAAAAATCATGTCAAATCAATCAAATACTAATAAAAATTACCAACATGCTATATAAAATGCACAGAACCAAATATGAAATTGAAAATTAAGGAACTTAAATACAGGTATCATTCAAAAAGTCATTTATACTATAATAAGATTTTTTTACTAGTAAAACATAAAGTTTACTTTTAAATAAATTATTGCTCATGTCCTTGATATTATTTGGTATTTTGTTGTAACTTATTGGGGCCATACATAAGACACTGTATTTCTGAAGTTGTGTGTTACATTGACAAACAAGAATTTTGTGTCCATATTGGGAATGTTGAACTTTGCTAAGATTTTCGGAAGCTTTATTAAAATAATGTGGATTAAATCTGACAAATATCGCCATCTCATAAATATATGGTGAGGGTAATGTAAGGATATTAAATTTTTTGAAGCACGGCACACAGGTATTCCAAATTTTTTAAACTACACATTGCTCTTATACATCTCTTTTGAGACTTGAATACCTTTTTATTCTCTGTAATTTTTCCCCAGAAAATAACACCATACCTAAGTCGGGATGCTACAAAACCAAGATAAGCAGCTAATACTGTTTCTGTGTTGACAATTTTTGCTATTTTATAGAGAAGCTACATAGCTTTTCACAAAGCGCATTACAGTGACTTTTCCAATTTAATTTATGATCTATTTCTAAGCCTAAAAATTTTGTAGTCTTAACTTCGTCAATTAAATTATTTTGGTAATTAATAATACTTTTTTCAAGTTTCGTCGTTCTTTGAACGAAATTCATAGTTTTAGTCTTGCCTAAATTAACAAGCAAATTATTATCATTCATCCATGTCATTATTTCTTTTAAAGCGTTAATAATTTTCATTTCACTTTTGTTATTTTCATTGCATTGTAAAATCATAGTACTGTCATCAGCAAATAGTCAAAGTCAAAGTCAAAGTCAAACGTTTATTGCAAACTAAGTGTACAAAAAGATGGAAATAAAAATAGGATCTTACAACTTAGTTGCCTTTTTCTAGGCACAGCAAATATCTGGTAGATACATATACAAACTTAAAAATAAGGTAAATTTTAACATTCTTCCTTACATCTTAAACACTTAATAATAGGATATAGCATCGATATTTTTTGTTCAATATTTAATGTAGTTATCATGTATATTATCTCTATACCTACGCATGTTATTTTTTTATTTGATATAATTATTTATTTTCACTGAGTTAAATATTCATCAATTGAGTATGGGCATTTTTGTATCAAATATGTTTTGAGTTTATTACTGTAGCTGGTCAACTTAGGTTCATTTTTTATATTTTCTGGTAACTTGTTAAATATTTTTATTGCCATATAATATGGACTGTGGTTCAGCATTGTTAATCTTGATTGTGGTAAATGTAGTTTATTTTTGTTACGAGTGTTAATATTGTGCGTATCTTTTACTTGTAAAAATATTTCATTAATAATGTCATGGGATTTGAAATATTGCGCGGTAAGTCATTTATGTAAAGAATAAATAGCAGTAGTCCGAGTACACTTCCCTGAGGAACTCCTTTCAAAACGTTTCTTTCGGTTGATAAATATTTTCTTTCTTGTTTACTTTTAGGGCATACTTTAAAAATCTGAGTGCTTTAGTACGTTTCCCCGTATTCCGTACTAGTAAATCATGGTCCACATGATCATAAGCCTTGGTAAGATCCATATAGACAGCTACAACTGGAGTTCTTTGATCTACGTTTCTTTTTGTTTTTGCACCTCTACATTAAGGAAAATTTGTTACAAACTTCATATTTCTATCTTCAGCGGTTATTTAGTCAGCTAGTCGTTAGTAAAGGAACTGTTAATATAGATATAGATAGGTAGATGTTCAATTTATTTTGATATTTTAAATTTACTTGAAAATTTTCTTTCAGACCATTTGTCATTTGATAAAAAGGAACGCGATTGCCGCGTGAATTTGAAAGCATAAAAGTAGATAAAAGGTCTACGTGAAACTTGTTTCGTGATATAAACTCAAGTTAAAGTAGGCATTTACAAATATGACGCGGGTTCGCCACAAACATTAACATGTTAAATATCTGGGACCCTTATAACCCAAAACTTATTTAGAAAACCCTTTGCCTACATGTGAAAGTTATACTATTGACGCATTTGTATGTATTGTGACAAACGACTTTGATACTTTTCGTTTCGTAGGTGTTAATGTAGATACTTTTAAATTGCTATAGATTTTGTTAAGTATTCCCATTATAATACCGGTTTCCAAAAATTGAATAATGTACTTTTTACAATATTAGTTTGTATTATCGCCGTAAAATCTCGGAAACCACTTTTCGTGAAAAACCGTATCGTAAAAGCCGACGGTTTATGCGATCAAAGGAATGTTTTCCGATTATTCACGAAAAAGCGCGTTTAAAACAATAATTATGAAAGTTCAAAATAGGCAAGCGAAGCGACGTGAAGCAAGGAGGTGTTAGATTTATATGTAAGTATAAGAGCCATAAAAGTAGCGTAGCGGAGTGGAGTGAGGCCACCCTCCTAGTTTAAAAAGTTAATAATTTCCTACGATTGCGTAATGAGACTGCGTTTCCGCTATTATTTGGGTTTTCACGAAAAAGTCAGCTTTTTCGCGAAAAAGCAGTTTTCGCCATCCTACGATGACATATAGGATAATAGTACATACATAGCTTGGCACGTCAAGTTTGAGAAGTATGTTAAACACGTTGATTATAAACGAGGAGAGAAAAATTTGGTAAAATGGGTATTGTTATCTATAATAAGGGAGTCAGGTGGTACGATAAAATAACTAAGAGTGAAATTCCTGTATTCCAATCTAGCTCAATTAAAAAAAATTTCAAGTGAAACAAATATAGTAACAAAATATTTGTGTTACGTGGCCAGTGACGTTTAAAAAAATATTTGTCTCACTCATCTTTTGTAGTTTGTAATGTACTCACTCTAAATAATGTTTAGAGCAACCAAATTTCAAACCGTATTTCGCTATAAATCATATAATTTAACGAAAAAAATGTAAGCGTGTATAATTGACAAAAGTCATGTACTCTTTTTTTTTTAGAAAAGGAAAACAGGATAGGGATCTGATGTAATTTAATCGTCTTAAGAGATTCTATTTTACTTCAGAGTGTAATCCCATTTCCACTGGGATTGCTGGAAGATTGCCTCGCTCTGGTGCTTCATGAAAAAATATTGATACTTTGTAGGTTCCCCACACGTACTTGGAGATGGGGTTTATATTGTAACGATTACAACTCTATCTTAAGATAGTTATTTCAGTTACATTGTAAAGTGACATTTGCGATGCAAAAGTTTTTTTATACTCAATGGTCTTATTCTTGTCCACCACTGGCACCGCGCCTGATGGGAACTAGAATGAAGGGCACTCGCCCAAAAGGTACCTATTACTCTTCTTTTAAAGATACCTGAATTATAACTTTGATTATTGATTCGACTGATGCCGGCCCCATAGTGGGCCGAAATATATTTCGAAAATTAATAAATTTTTATTATTATTACAAGTACCTACCTGTTAAAGGAAACTAAAGGCTTTATATAGCTAAATATGTATATTTATTTGAATTATAATTATCCACAAATATGGACGCTAGCATGAGGTTCCACATCTCAGCTGTATGCATTGGCCAGGGACCAGAAAGCTTTGCTTCCTGAAGGGTACTAAGCAAATTTAGCGGCTAATATTGTTAAAAACGAGCATTACGTAAAACCCTCTTGCAGGACTCGGCGGTGTTATTGAATGCTTTCTTCTTGGTGGAGACATCTGAAGCTATGCGGGTGCAGGTAAGCCAACTGTTTTAGTGACTCAGCGCGAGTACAGTTGGAGTTGAACGCTTATACGTTGATACGCTTGAGTGGTACTTTGAAAAATGGGATAAAATACTCCATGACCTGACGCACCTTATCGGATATTATGTTAGTGCAATTTGAAGGATCACCAGAAGAGAAGCGAATTTTCCGCTTAGGATAAGATGCGAAGAAAGGCTGCATCGCATCCCAAACTACTAACAAATATCGCCACACGCCTATTCACATACATGAAAAATAGTATACTCTTTTATAACAATTTATTACCCGCTGCTGACCAACGTTTGGTACTCGAAGTTATAACGCGGCAACGTTCTATGTTGCGTGCCAAGCCAACTGTCTGTAATGTGATAGCAAATGTTATTGAAATTATGGGAAGACATCAGACAATTGGTACATTTTATGGACTGTGCATTCAATAAATTTGAGAGAGATATGTAACATTACAAGTTCAAGCGTTCGGTTATAAAGTTTGCGATAAAAAGTATACAGACGTTACCCAAAACAGTGTCGGCAATACATGTAGATGTAATAGGCATGAAAGTGTGTATTTACCACCATATATTTTTTGTCGTAATTTGAAAATCAAAGGATACAAGTTGTTTGGTTAATTATGTGGTGTAAGTTTTGTAGCAAAGCACAGATTTCTTGTGTTTCTGAGATCAATACTATTTTATTACTGTTTGATACTAAATATTTAGTAGTAAAAAATATGTATTTTAAGAATAAAAATGAGATAAAATAACTTTATGTCACCCTACAAGTGCTATTCTCTCAAATGATGATTACATTTCTGAGCTTTGGGTTCACAATAAAATTGCAGAGAACAAGACAAAAATGTTATGGAACATTTAACTCGAAAAAAATAAAATAAAAATAGTAGCGGTTAACTCATAACATACATTTATCAAGTAATTGTTAGGTATTTAAATTGAAGTAGTAAGTATCACCTTAAATTATACGATCCGGTAGTTTATAATTTTACCAGTAAGGTTATAAAATTTCACAGTAGGTTATTTCATGGTTGTTAATAAATTTATCTAACCTCCATCATCCATCAGCCTATATTCGTCTTCTGATGGATATCGGATTTTAAAATGTCACGATGAAATATATTTTTGTACTAAATCTACTTTGAAACAAGATTTAGGTAACAGAGAAGCACAACACTTTCATAATAAAATCATGTGCTTTTTCATTCTTTCCCTCCCAGAGCTTGGCCTAAAATCGGGTTTGGTCGGTGATATCTACGAGTATTTTATAATAACAATAATGATAGTAAAAATTGTTGTGTCTGTAAATTAAATATTTTTGCGTAATTTTGATTTAAACGGGCTATTGGTATTTGTACTGAGGCCTATCTACTATTTATTTTTTCTGTCTATGTCTCTGTCTACATACATATACATACAAGTATGTTCCGTAGGTATACGAGTATATCCCCGAAGGAGTGTAAAGGGTGTTTCCAGGTGTGGTCAGTCACCGGAACAACCAGGAACTGGTGAATATACAAAAACACATATAAATTCCGTAAACTGCATTGGTGCAACCTTGACAGAATGGAACCCTGCTCTCAAGATTGAAAGACCCCGTTCTACCATAGAAAAGATACTTTACTATTTTGTGCTTTATATTTTAAGGGTCGGCGCTCGTTAGAAAAAGTCCTGCTCTAACGCTTATGTTTTTTTAACTGTCTATGTTGCTCTATCCAATTGCCGTGTACGCAAAACCTCAGTTATTTTGACGTTTTTTGTAACATTTTTACGTATTGCAGAAAATCTATATACCATATCAGAAAACTGTTTTCTATATCATGGTTCTGGAATATGTTTTGGCAATATTAGGTCTATAATTAAATCACAGTACTGAGAATGCGGCAACGCAGTTACTATAAAGAGGGCAGTTACTAAAAAGGGATATGTATCATCCTTTGTCCCATCACCTCAGGTGTTCCCCAGGGTTTACACCTCGGCCTACTTTTGTTCAACATATTTATTAACGATATTTTTCAATATATTAAATTTTCTAATGTTTTATTATTATTATGCACATGACAAATAGATCTTTCTCGTTATCAACAGTAACGAAGACTGCATATTATTGCAAGGGGATTTAAATAACTTAGGTAGGTATTGTGATACTAATAAAATTATTTAAACTTAGATAAATGTTGCGTTATAAGTTTTTCTAGAAAGGTTTCCGAGCTCAATTACAATTACTCACTGTTTAATACACAACTCAAAAGAGTGACTAATGTAAAAGATCTTTGTGTACTTATAGATAAGGAACTTTATTTAAGAAATCATGTTGTAAAGGTCACTGCTAAAGCTTATCAAATGCTTGGATTTGTACTTAGACACGGTAGAGAGTTTAAAAATTCAAGCACCCTGAACGTCTTGTATAATAGGGTCTTGACTGAAGTACGCATCAGTTGTCTGGAATCCCATTTACAACATATATTTTAACACAGTTTAAAAAAACATATGAAATTTATCAAGTATTTGAATTTCAGACAGAAAGGTAATTCGAACTTCAATTTCCATCCTCAGTCAATCACTTTGCGACAGGCAAACCCACCGTGATCGACTTTCCTTTTTAAAATTTTAAATAACTTTTTAGCTTCTCTGTTAAGCAGAATAGGATTCAAATGTCAAACTTGTTCAGCATAGCTTTTGCCGGTACAAATTATGTTAAAAACTGATTTTTAATCAGGGATTGTGATACTTACAATAAAGACTTCAGTCATATAGACGTGCTGCATCTTTCGTTGGGTCAATTCAAGAGTGAGTTATACAGCTGACTTTCAAACAAACTCCGATAATATTAGAGGTTTTTAAGAAACGTGAGTAAAACACATTTTAAATGTAAAAACAATTAAAACTAAAAATCAAAATATTATTAAGAAATGTTACGTGGAAATAAAATTTATGGTTATCCTAGCCAATCCCATACGGAAAAAGTTGAAAATAGTCCAAAATAATGGAACACATTTGTTAAAAAAATTAAGCATCTAGTATATTATAATTTTTCTTTCCTTGTTTACTTCTTTTTAATATAATTAACTTTTGTAGCATTTGGCTGTATTGTTAAAGTCAAATTTGAGCTGATATTTTCAGTTTGCATGTTGTGTATTTGTATTTGTCGTGCATAATTTTATTTGTATTTAAAATTGTGAAGTGGAAAAAACAAAAAAAAGTGTTTTTGGTTAAATTATTAGCTATAATATTCTTACTATGTATGTAAAAAATTATAACTGTTTGTTTCCCAATGAACTAAATGAATATATTTAATAGAATAATCATAGCTAGATGATAGTCTTAAATTGTTAGAAATTAATAATAGGTGTTACTACAATAATTTTGTTTTTAAACGAGTCAACTTGTATTTTCCTTTAAGGAAAAGGGATTCTTGAAAAAAGAATATCTCCACATTAGATTAACATACACAGTTTTTAACAGAGTCAACTTGTATTTTCCTTCAAGGAAAAGGGATTCTTGAAAAAAGTTCGTTAGATTAAGATACACAGAATTTTGCCCGTAAAATACTGCTTTAAGAAAGTAGCAGCACCCTTCGAGTAAAAGAGTTGTTTGTAAAATAATCCAATTAAAGGGAAAATAACCTTGTTTCCTACCTGATCAAATTTAGAGTAGTGCGTATTTTAAATAAGTTGTTAGACAGAATAATTAGAATATTAGAAAATAAGTTAAATAACGTAATGTCAAAATATTTCACGTCTATGAATAATTTATTTTGGGTCCCCAATTAATAATAATTAACGCCGAGATGTTAATAAAAAAATATATCAGTTACATTAGTAAAATTTCTTTTAGGTCAAGTGTCTGTTTTTTTTAAGCATTAAGCTACAAATTAGTTTCATTAAGGAAATCATCTTCTATCAAAATTTTTACTTTTATTGTAGTAATAAGAGTAATAACATAAATCTTTTCATAAGATGTGAGGATTGTTGGTTAAACGATAAAATAATTTAGAATGTCAAGTACTTAATTAAATGGTTAATGGTATTATTATTCAGTCAGCAAGAAAATTAAGCTAAAAAAGTTGTGTATTTTGACAGCATAATATGTTTTTGCCGGCCGTAAAAAAACCCAACCAGCAATACTTGGTCAGCAACTAAATCAAGGAGTATCAGAAAAAAAGTAGATGTTTTTTCAGAGTTTTATTTTAATATATTTTCAAATATGTAGTAGGTAGGGTAAACAGTCCACTAGTTAATGTAATAAATGATTTTACAATACCTCGATGCAGCAAAAAAGACTGCGCACTTTTGTTTCTGTAGAAATTAAATTAATTAGCAAATCAAAATTAATTTAAAGCTTACGAAAATGTTGTAAAATACGAATCACGATTTGCTGCTCTATTATATTATTGCTGTAGATATATATTATTTCCTATGACATCAATTTTAAAGCTGCCCAATATCACAATATTTATTTATTAATTTAGTTATTTTTGCCAAACACTAGAAGCAGCTCAATTCACTTTATTTGCTGACAAAATACATTTTGGAGCTAACAAAATCTCTTTCATTAGCTGACCGTTTAAATGGTAGCTTAGAACTAGATTATAGGTTTATTTGATAATACAGAATTTCTTAGTTGAAATAAATCTACATTTTTTCCATGTACATATAAGCACAAAACTGATTTAGGAAAATGGGGAACCGTAGCGAATATTCGAACATTTGATATGAATGCGGAAGCTCCGATAGTGTTAATACCGGCACGCTCCGGCCCGGATGGGTATTTGTACGTCATAAAGTGATACTTGCGTCTATGTAGCTTAGTTTCCTTTGGACCTAAATGGTGTTAAAGAGCTAAGCCATACAATATGAAAACGTTCCCGAAACAAATGCTGTCAAATGTAAGTAATTAATGACAATTCTTATTGCGTAGTGTTGCATGACTATCAATAGTCGATGTATCGATAGTTGACCTTGGAAAAAAGTAACAACTAAAACTAAACTTAACATATTCGGAAAAGTATTTGAAAAAACGGGTGCCGTGAGCCGGCAAATTTCCCTTAACCAGCATGGATTTATGAAGGGTCGCAGCGTAGAAACAAATTTATTGACCTTCACTGACTTTGTTCTCACTGCTATACAGGATGGCCATCAGGTTGATGCCGTGTATACCGACTTTTCAAAAGCTTTTGATAAAATTAGACACAAGACGCTTATATCAAAACTATTGGAGATCGGTATTCACGGCGACCTGCTTAGGTGGATCCAATCATATATTAGCAGACGTTCACAAGCGGTAGCACTTAAAGGTTTCTTGTCAAGTTTTCTTCCCATTGATTCTGGAGTGCCGCAGGGATCCCATTTGGGTCCCCTTCTTTTCGTATTATACATTAACGATGTAGATACTGTTTTCAAAAATTCTAACCATCTGCTCTACGCCGATGATATGAAAATATATCGGGTGGTTGACTCTGTTGAGGACTGTTTCAAACTTCAACAAGATCTAAGTGACCTTTTGTATTATTGTGAGCTAAATTCTCTATTTATTAACGTGAACAAATGTTATACAATAAGTTATACCAGACGGCAGCAAAAAATTACACATAACTATCAGTTCTCAGGCAGAAGTATAACACGTGTTGAACATATACGAGACCTTGGCATTACTTTGGATGCTAAAATGAACTTCAACATCCATATCGATTGTATAATACAAAGAGCATTTAAACTACTGGGTTTCATTCTCCGGATATGTGAACCATTCAGGCGTGCTTCTGTTTACAAGGTACTTTTCTTTGCATATGTTAGAAGTATTCTTGAGTTCTGTAGTGTGATCTGGTGTCCTTTTTATGCAGTGCACGTGGATCGCATCGAAAGGATACAGAACAAGTTTCTTAAAGCCCTTGATTATAGAACAGGGAATTATTTTACGGACTATACCTCTTCGGCTTTTCGATACAATATATTTACCTTGACTAGTCGACGTAAAGTCATTGATGCTACATTTCTATATAAACTAGTAAACAACGAACTAGATTGTCCACACCTGCTTGAATTATTATTTTTTTCAAATACCGCGCCCCTCCTCTCGTTGCAGTTCGTTAAGATTTCACATTAGTAGGAGTCGAACGAACTACAATAAAAACCGATTTTTCTCTCGCTCTCCGGCATTATATAACAAAATGTTGGGTGACATCGACATCTTCCTTGAAAATAAAAACTGTTTTAAAGCCAAAGCAAATAAAATACTATGTAAGTGACTTTTAATTATTTCTCGTGCTTGTATATGTATAATATGCATCTGGAACTTTGTATGTAATGTATTTGTTAACAAACCATGTAAGCTCCAGTGTTTATTCTAAAAATGTGTGTTATTTTATAAGGGTTCTTTAGGTCTGTTTATATTAATGTTTTCTCTATTGTTTTCTTTTTAATATGTAATGACCGTTTGTAACCTAAATAAATAAATAAATAAAAAATAAATAATATCGATTGTGCTATCAATGGTATCGATTATATCGATTGTATCGATACTATTAAAGTATCGATTATTTTGGTCCATCGATAGTCCATTAAATTTCGATAGTATTAGGGACTTAAAGGAACACCTTAAATGGTACATAATCATAATATGTACTACATCGTGATTTGATAATTCACTAGATACTCGTAGATACGCACAATGATTAACAATTTTTTCACAAACCTTCGCTCGATCTTGTGTAGCAAGAGGGATCATAATAATACAGTGATCACATCACCAATCTTATTGAACATAACAGGGCATTGTATTTTATATACTGTGTAAAAAATGTAAGTCAGAAATGATCATTTTAAATTTGTTTCAATTTGTTTTTCATCAACAGTGTACAATCGTTTAAAGTTTCTAAAACTATAATAGCACAATCAGTCACAAGATTTTCTTTGTACTTAGTATTAATCACAGTCACAGGACTGTATTTATTGAATAGTTTTTGTATTAAAATTTCGATATTTATATATTTTCATTTTACCAGTATAAATTAAATTGTAATATAAATATGAATAATAGAAAAACTAAAAAAGGAAAATAAAAGGCCTTTCCCTAATTTTGCCACTCATGTCGGTCCTCCGTCCTCCTCATTCAGCCGCCCCCCGCTTCAGGTCATCGGTCCAGCGGGCACAAGGTCGGCCTACACTACGCTTTGCTGTACGTGGTCTCTATTCTAAAGCCTTTCGGCCCTAACGGCCATCATGTTGGTGACAAATATGACCTGCCCACTGCCACTTCAGCTTACTGATTCTGCAGGCTATGTCGGTTACTATCAATCTCTGACGGATCTCCACATTTCGGATTCTATCCATCACGACGAAGTGGTCATCTCACAAACCCCTTTCTGGGGCGTGGGGAATCAGTATCGGGGCTGGGCCCCCTGACTGAGGTAGCTACCGCTGCCCATGACTATGGGCAGGTCTGTGATGGTGATGCCCGAGGGCGTCCGGTGGAGTATCCGGTGGCCTGTTACTCGACTCACAAGTGAGGAGTTACGAGGTGCCCGGCTGCTCTTCTCTCTTCCAGTTGGCGCAGGAAGGTGGGGTTGGTCAGGATGAAGTCGAGAAGCCTCGTCAACTCATCCCGTTTCTCCTCCTCCTCCTGGTACGTCTGTGGGGACTCCGCCGGTGCTGCGGTGTCCATGGTCGTCATGGGGGCGGGTTGATCTGCCGCCGTAGCCTTCTTGGGTTTTCTCTTGATCCTCTTCCTTCGAGACTTCAGCGCATTGTTCCTGGCCGTAGGCGGGTTCGCTTCGGCCACGAGCGAAGACGGTGCCGTCGTCTCTCGGGGTTTCGGTTGGGAGATGGGCAGCTCCTTGGGTTTGGAGTCGGTCGCCGTTAGAGCGACGGTTCCCACCTTTTTGTTCCGGGCCTCCCTCCGGAACACTGCGCAGGAGGTGTTGTTTGCTGCGTGTGGACCCGCGCGGTTGGCGCAGGTCGCAGGCTCTTCCCCCGGGCGTGGGCATTCTCGGGCCAGGTGCTCTTCACCGCAGCGCACGCAGGCCCTGGTTCGATGGCAGTTGTAGGAGGAGTGGCGGAACTGCTGGCACCTGTGGCACTGCACAGGCCCCCGCTTCCCCCTCCAGGCTTCAACTTTGGATGCCTGGCATGTGCATGAGTTCGGTGATCTCACAGCCGGCGTCAAGCTGGGCATCTTCCTGAACTGGACGAAGAATATGCAGCTGGGGAACCCCGCTCTCGCCCTGATCGGCTTGCAGTATTCGGCCTCGAGTCCTAGTTCAGACAGGGCCTCCATCAGCTCTTCCGGCTCGGTGTTCGCCGGGAGACCTCGGATGGCCGTCTTGAGGGTCCTCTCCGCTGGTGGCGAGTAAGAAAACCACTTGACTCCTTCCTCTGTTGTAAGTCGTGTTAGATACGACTGCACAATTCGGAATTCGTCGGCATCCGATGGGGTGAAACGCACGCCCCTTTGGAAGGCGCGCACGTTCGGGGCTCGTCCTATCTGCTGCGTCATCTCCCTGATGTGCAGCCCCCAGTTGGGCAGCGTGTCCACGACCATGGGAGGGTATCGCAGCTTCTTGGGAGCAGTCACGACGGAAGGCGGATGTGCACGAAACAGGCTGATGGATGGATGGATGGATTCTATTACATACCAAGAGGTACGTAATTTTTTTCACATCGATCATAAACCAGTGGTGATTTATTGAAAGTATATCGGTGAATAAAATCTTTGAACAGATTCTTTACTTTATCGCGGGTCGAGTCGCAGGCAAAATATAGTTATGAGTGGGGAAGCACCGATAGTGCTAATGTCATCCTTAATGGATGTAAGCTCACTAAAATGATATTTGCTTTACTTCCTTATGGCGCTGTTAAAAGCGAATACGAAGATAAAGCCTTTATGCCTTAGTGGAGGTTTAAAAATATACTTATCATCAAAAAAATCGAAACACTTTTCAAGTTTATGTTACTAATGGATTATTGGAAAAATATTGTATTACACGGAAATAATTAAAATGTCGTACAACAGGTAGGTAGTAAAAGGTTTCGAGTAAATTAAATTTCGTCATTTTAACCAAGCGTTACATTATAGCTGCTATTAATGGGATACTTTTATTTTAATATAAAATACTGCTAAAAAAACAGTTGTTTTCTTTTCTTATGTATCAAGAGAATAAGGGTGTTATAATAAGTATAAGTATCGAAATTAAAAGCATAAAACATATTGTCACGATATTTATCATAAAGGGGTTATCAGAGGTTTTTCCGAGTTTTGACTGTTCTAGTGAAACACTCCATTTTCCGCCATCTTGCGCCCGCTCGACATAGATAATTACCTTTTTTTAAAATTCCAAGCCTGTTTTCTTCAAACCGCCTGTTTTTTATGCACATTTATAACTTGTGGAACCATTTAAAATCAACTACACCCCAAAGAATAATTTATATACCCTTATTCGGCGGCAGTTTTTGTACAGTACTAAACGTCCATACCCAGCCGGTCACTCAGTGACCGCTACCGAATAAGCGCTACCTGGGTGCGGTCGTTAAATGACTCATACTTGTTCAAAGGTTGTGGAATATTGTGGATACTTGATCGACAGGACTCAAACCCTGGGTCTCAAGATTGAAAGTCTAGCATCCAATCGATTGAGCTACTGATGCTTATATTTAAGTGATTTTTTTTTGTTATTAATGATATATTGGGTGCGATAATAATATAATGTTGATACTATTGATTGTTTGCACTTAGTGAAACTTGGAAAGCATAATAATGAACAGAAAATAACTTGTACTGTTGCACAAAATTATTAACTTCGTGACCAGTTTCGCTTTTATGGCATTTTCAAAGCAATTATACTTAAATCAAAATTAAAAAGATGTTTACATGAGTACAATCAATGACATTCAAATCAAATCAAATCAAATCAAATCAAATCAAATTTCTTTATTGAACAATTAGTTTACAAAAAATATTGCTAAGACTCTGAACCCCAAACTAATATAATTGTCCTTTGGGGAACAGTGTTTCCAATTCGAGGGTACTTAAAATATTTTACACGGACATAGGTATTCTACACACAAAGAAAATTGATTTTATCTACAGATGTTCCTTGTACGGCAAGAACTGTGCTCAACCCAATAAGGTTACAAAAAAATATAACTTATTTGTTTAAAACTGAAGCAACTTAAAGGTACCTAAATAAAAATTACTAAAAATACTACACGATTGAAAGCAAAATTATAGAAAGTGGTAATTTGAAATTGAAACGTTGCTGTAAGTTGTGTGTGAGGTTGCGAGTGTGAAATTGTGAACGAGAGGGTGAATGTAAAAGTGTATCAGTATAAACGTGCGGATGTGTGTAGGTGTGTGTGTGTGTGAGGATGTGTGTAAGAGGGTGAATAACGATCGTAATCGTTAATAGTTGAGTGAATGAGAAAAAGAGAGAGACATCCATCTTTTTTTGGTAATTGCATTAAGAATTGCATATAATTGAATAAACTGTACAGCATCTGTAATAAGCCGATAAGTGTGAATGGGACCACAAGCATAGAATAAAAAGTAATACCACTAGACAAACTTTATAAACAGCACGACACCGCCACGTCGCATGACTAGCCCCAATAAACTCTTTTGTAACATTATTTTTCTTTCTCCTTTATTGTAATTTAGAAGTAATAATATGCCGTGAGTCAAGAAATGGAGATTGTGAATTTATGTACAGCTAAGTCGTGAGCCGCGACTTTATCTGAAATTAGTATAAATATGCCAGAATGCATTGCAGGGTGATTGTGTTATGCACGCCATTTTTATATAGAGTATAAAATTACCGGTATAAACTTGTTAGTTCTAAAGTGTTTTATAATGGTTGTCGTATGACGTGAGTATTGAATATAGCCATTTTGACTTTGTATAGTACTTGCAAGACTTGCAAGAACGTAGGGGTATAATTATTAGAGAGTTCTCGCAGAGAAATTCAGAGATAGGTGAAAGAGCTGGAAATTCATAAAAATCAAAATGAAAACTGTATTTTCTAATCTTTGCAAAAGGCAAACTCAATTTTGTATATGCTGTAAGGCTTTGATGAATCCGTAATTTTATATAGGAATCATTTTATTTCGTACTTTTCTGAAATGATTTTGAGAATGTTATTGATCACAAATATAGGTACGTACGAGTGAATCAATGGAAATGTGGTTTAGAGAAACGAGCCATCTACTTTGTGTTTCCCATCCAACAAACCCGCAAAGTACCTAATCGATAATTCACTTAAGGCGCTAACAGAAATAAATTACAGAATTTTGTCGATAAATTTTCCGTATGCACCGGCGAATTTAAATCACCACTGAACATAACCTCTAACCGCTGGGGCATATAAAATTGCCTGCAGCTGAAAAACGGCCTTCCATTGAACCGACACGATTTAAAGTGCTTGTTTCTGAGTGCGTGTTCTGAAAGCGAGATGTTTGTTGCAGGTGCTATGTTTTGGCATTTAATAATGCTTAAATAATTGCACTCCTGGGAACTCTAAGGAATTGCAGAAAAAGAAAAAAACTGAGCACGTAGTACCATCTAGATTGACGAGAAATCCCCGAAGCGTGATTTTAAGACTCTAATTTACATATGTGGTGGCGATATCGTAGAATTGGTAATTTCATGAAAATGATCGACAATATCGTTAAGTATGAAATAATAAATTTACGGTAAACATCCAACAAAAGTCGAAAATAGTTGCGATGATGCGTACGAGGAGGATCGTGTTAGGTTGCTTGTGATCATAAATTCGGGAGCCGAGCCAAGCGGAGCGGAGCGAGGTGACCCCTGTAGTTTTTACAAATTTCACGATATTTACGAAGATCATGCAATAACGATTGAAAAAATCATCTATCTACTATAATTAAAAAACCGGCCAAGTGCGAGTCGGACTCACTCACGAAGGGTTTCGTACCATTATCTATAAAAACGGCAAAAAATCATGTCTCTTGTATGGGAGCCCCTTTAATATATTTTTATTCTGTTTTTAGGGTTCCGTACCATAAAAGGAAAAAACGGAACCCTTATAGGATCACTTTGTTGTCTGTCTATCCGTCTGTCTATCTGTCCGTCTGTCTGTCAAGACCCTTTATCTCGGGAACGCGTAGAGGTATCGAGTTGAAATTAAATCCATATGCTCAAGTCTATAGTCCCTTGATACTGTTAAAAAATCAAACTTCTAAGATAACTTAAAAAAAGATATGGCCGTTTATACCGCCAAAAACGTATATTTCGACACTCTCAAGGGAATCAAGATTCATAGGGTATTTCCCGTTGACTATGAAATTTGGCAAGTAATGCCGTCTTATACTACAAGTATAGGAAAAAGTCTTAAAACTATAAATTTGTAATTGAATCATAAAAAAATCATGGAGGTCAAGCAACGGTAAGTTTTCTATCTTTGTGTAGATTTTTTTTAAAACTTTTACTCATTTTTAAGGAACCCTCGGTGGGCGAGTCCGACTTGCACTTGTCCGGTTTTTTAGTATTTGCTGTTATAGTGGCAATAGAAATACATCATCTGTGAAAATTTCAACTGTCTTAACTATCACGGTTCATGAGATACAGCCTGGTGACAGACGGATAGACAGACGAACAGACAGACGGAGAACGGATTCTTAGTAATAGGATCCCGTTGGTTACCCTTTGGGTACGGAACTCTAAAAATGGCAATGTTTTATTAACCTAATATCCGAAAAAAAGTTGAAAAATATTTTTCGGTTTCATTTTCATGCTTGAAAAATAATTTCATTGAATTTCTAGTGCAATACCCAGTTTTGGGTCAACATTTCAACAACTTATAAATGTGTAACTCACCAGATATCTGTAACAAACGGATGGACAGACAGACGGGTGGATGGACCCACTGACAGATAGCAGAATGACATTATTGAGGCCCAGCCCCATTTTGCACTTTGGGCGCATAACCCTAAAAATATATGTATCACATCACATCACACTATCACACTTCACACTAATATTGTAAATGTGAAAGTTTGTATATGTGTGTATGTTTGTAACACTTTCACACTGAAACGGCTGGACGGATTTGGATGAAATTTAGAATGAATATAGCTTATACCCTAACTTAACACATATGCTACCTTTTATCCCGGAAAAAAGCATGTCGTTAAACCGAATGACACGAGGGCGGAAATTTCTTTGTCCTAACGCCACAGCTTTGGAATCCTTAGTTAACAAACTGCCTGTCGTTTTGATTTAGCCAACAAAGAAAACTTTATTCTTACCCTTTACTAAAGCCTTTGTTTTAAAATGATTAAGGCAAGAAACAAGAAATTTCCAAAAACAGAGACGGCTAATTATAATTGTAAACACGTAATCCTTCACTCAAACGGATGAAGGAAAGTTGAATGGTAATTTCGATTCAAGCTTGAACTTTGCTTCATTTTGTATACCAACGACGAACATTAGACAATTTTTATGCACAGCTAAGTACACCAACAAGAGCTTTGCTCTCTAATATACGACGACTTATACACATTAAAAGACGCCAGCTACTTACATAATGCTTTAGGCTACTTAGAGACTTTTAATACTAGTAGAACTTTTTGATGGAAATGCAATAAAAAGATCAAGTCCGAGTCGGACTCGCCCATCGAGGGTTCCAACTTAGTAAAAGTTTTTAAAATCAACAAAAAGATTTGGTCACCCATACAATTATGACCGCGCATGACGTTGCTTAGCCTCGATGATTTTTTATGATTTATTACATAGGTAACACTAAAAGTTTCCGGAACTGGCCACTTACATAAACAATATTTAAAAATTTATTGCAACATTTGAAAATAGAACTCTTTGGCTGTAGAATGCAGTTTGTTTCATGTGACTGTCTTTTGTTTTTACCTTGTGGCGCCATTTAAAAAATTGTGTGTCTGCATCAACATGGATTTAACTCGGGAAAATTTTCGTAGTATGATTTTCTACGATTTTAAGTGTAATTTGACAGCTCAACAGAGCATCGCTCGGCTTGAAACAGCTTTTGGCAATGAAGCACCATGCAAGACGACTGTTTATAGCTGGTTTGCAGAATTCAAGCGTGGTCGTATCAATCTCAGTGACTAATCTCGCGATGGTCGGCCGTCCACCGCTGTGACCAACAAAAACATCGATGCTGTGCGCCGTATGATTGAAACAGACAGGCATGTGACCTACCATGAAATTCGCGCATCCTTAGAAATAGGCATGAGTCAAATACAATCAATCCTACACAAACATTTGGGTGTGAGAAAGCTGTGCTCGCGGTGGATCCCACACAACTTGACCGAGGCTCAAAAAACGGACCGCGTCACTTGGTGCAGTGCCATGCTTACCAGATTCAACGAAGGTGCGTCAAATTTGGTGTGGGACATAGTAACAGGTGACGAAACATGGATTTATTGCTACGATCCCAAAACAAAGCAGCAATCGAGCGTATGGGTCTTTCAAGATGAGCCGAAACCAACCAAAGTGGCGCGCGTGAAAAGTGCATCTAAGCGGATGATTGCTTCTTTTTTTAATAAAACTGGACACGTGGCTACTGTTGCTTTAGAGAATCGTCGTACCGTGAATAGTGACTGGTACACGACCATTTTTTTGCCGGAAGTTATTGACGAACTCCGTAAAAATAACCGTAAACGCCGTATCATCCTGCACCACGACAATGCTAGTTCGCACACGGCCAGACAGACAAACGACGTTTTGAAGACGAAAAATGTAGAACTCATGAGTCATCCTGCATACAGTCCCGACCTGGCACCTTGTGACTGTTTTCTGGTCCCAAAAATTAAGAACCAATTACGCGGTCAACGATTTTCATCACCAGAAGAGGCTGTCGAGGAGTATGAAAAACACGTTTCAGAGGTCACCACAGGGGAGTGGCACAAAAGTTTTCAAAACTGGTTTGATCGAATGAAAAAGTGCATAGACGCCAAGGGAGATTATTTTGAAAAACAATAAATTAATTTTGTACCTTTAATAGTATTTTTTCATATTCATTCCGGAAACTTATAGTGCGTCCCACTATCAAATGTACAGTTTTAAGATTGTAGTAATAATTTTATTGTTCTAAGTCAACGGGAAATACCCAATTTGATTCCCTTGACAGTGTCGAAATATAGGTTTTTTTGCGGCATAAACGGCCGTTTTTTTTACGTTAACTCAGAAGTTCAATTTTTTCACAACCTCAAGGAACTGTAGACTTGAGTATATAGTTTTAATTTCAACTCGATACCTCCACGCGTTTACGAGATAAAGGGTCTTGACAGACAGACAGACGGACGGACGTAAAAATAATAAAAAGTAGGGTTTCGTATCGTACGCACTAGTACAACATCATAAAAACAGTTATTGTGGTAAAACTAAGGGTCAATTAGGCCATTGAATCTACTTTTTAGGGTTCCGTACCTCAAAATTAAAAAAACTGAACCCTTATAGCTTTACTTTGTGTCCGTCTGTCACGAGCCTTTTTCTCGGGCCCCGTCAAGTTGAAAATGATACCTCTTACAAAAGTGGACGGCCCCATTGTCCTGTTAAAAATCAGGCTTCTAACTTAATGCGGCAAAAGATCGGTGCTCTTTACGTAATCAATTTCGTACTAATTATTATTAACTTGAAATTCCGTTTAAAAGTGAGCACACGTCAACTTTATTGAATTTAATTATTATGTTTAATATACTGACTTAACCCTTTGGATACATAGAGTTTTGAATTACATTTGGATACGGAACCCTCAAGCACGAGTACTATAAATAAATAATAAATATAATTTTTTTTTGTTTAAATACCGGGTGTTAATAGACTGCTGCCGTTAAATGAAACCACATATTCTACCGATCATTTTGAACCATTTTTCCCAAGAATCATACCCGCGGCCACTTTTAGTTTGGGAAATAATTAAGTTACGAGTATATCGTGAGAAAGTTAGTTCTGAGTTAAGTAGCAGTGGCGTGCATTGGAATTTTTGCTGGAAATGCAATGAGAAAGTCAAGTTTGACAATAAAAAATATGGAATAATTTAAATGTTACATTGAAAAATCATTGTTTGTATGACGCCAGAATACTACGTACCCTAGAGTCCATGATTTCATACACATTTTTTTATTGGTTTTTAATTTTTTTCATGTTATTTTTATCGTCAAACTTGACCTTCTCATTGCTTTTCCAGCAAAAAGTCCAATGCACGCCACTGGTAAGTATCTAGTACAGTTTAAATTAATATTACAGCTGGTTAAAATGTAGTTATTTTAGGAAAGCTCTGCTTTATAACAGTTGTTATTCTTAGTAATTTGAACACTTACACAGTCTGAGAGGGAGCCAGCAGGTCTTGTGGTAGCTAGTGGTCCCAGAGTAGATTTTTTTTCATATGATTTAGCGTTGAGACCCCTCAGCAGTCAAATAACTTGTCCAATTATTCACGATAAACCAAACTCGCATCAGATAACGAATGTGCATCACCAAGACAAACCTATTTACGTTTAATAGCGATAAGTTTGTAACCTAGATTAATTCTCTTAGCAAATAAATTCATTTTTATCATATCTTAGTCGGAGTGCTCAGATGTATGTTGAGAAAGCTAGTTTGTTTTGATGATTACCAGCTCTCATATTATAGGATAGAATAGCCGTTTGGTTTTGTTAACTGTATCGCCTGTGTCGGACAATTCAGCGAACTGTAGGCCTACCATGAGTTTTGGTTATGATACACGTTAACGACGTGGCAGGTAATTTACGTTTCATATACATAGAATACAAATTACGGTTTTAGAACAAAAAAAAAAATGCAAGGTTGTTACAACCAACTTGTTGTTCAAAAAACATGGGGAACTTTTTCTCCTCACGCACAGTGATTCGAAATTAAAAATTAAATGGTTTTTTTTTGTATGGAACAAATCACGTTATGCCATTTTTTTCACGATTAGTTCAAACTGTCAAACTTCCATTGATTACTAGGTATAGCAGGACCCAAGGTGAGCAAGATGAACTACAGCACGCGCACATCGACTTGCACGTTTGGCCGCTACATATATTTAAACTTTCCAAATTTGCACTGCATTTTTAACTGAAAATGTATATATTTCTAGATGAATTGGGGTGGAGTTGCAACAAGTAAGTGTTAACTTGTAACTTTATGATGAAACCATCCTTCCCAAGCACTTTGATTCGAAATTACGAAAAAAAAAGTTTTTGTTTTTAAAGAACAATCATGTTATCTCATTTTTTTACGACTCGTTCAAACTGTCAAGCTTCCATTGATTTCTATGTATAGTGGGACCCAAGGTGAGCAATATGAACTATTGCACGCGCGCATCGACTTGCACGTTTGGCCGCTACATATATTTAAACTTTCGAAATTTGCACTGCAATATGTTACTGGAAATGTATATGTATATTTCTAGGTAAATTAGGGTGGGGTTGCATAAAATAAGTGTTAACTTGTAACTTTATGATGAAACTGTCCTTCCCAAACACTGTGGTTCGAAATTACGAAAAAAAAAGTTTTTGTTTTCAAAGAACAAATCACGTTATGTCATTTTTTTCACGACCAGTTCAAACTGGTAAAATGGATGGTTCAAAGCAATTTTCAAACAAACTTGTGAGAACCAATAACGATGACACAGAAGTATTATAATTACGTTTTGTTACTATTTTATACAAGTTTCACTAAATTTAAACCGCAAATAATCAGTTTTTCTACAAACAAAATGTTTTACAATCTAATTTTGCTATTTCAAAATTTTGTTATCCAATGTATGAGAGTTTTAGTATAAATTTTAATGTATATCTATATCATTTCCAGAAGCCTTGTGCTCGGTGCCTGGATAACTTTGGGGTTCCTAATATTCCATATTGTGATAGTTCATCTTCAAGTATTCCAAGACATACCAAAGAATGATGATCTTCGGCAATTTTGGTATGAAAAATTTTTATTTACCTAACATTATGCCGTTACACATACCGTTTTATACTCACGCCAGTGGGGTAGGCAGCGACCATAGACCTGCATCTGCTACGACCCTGACACACCTTTTCGCTTTTATATTCATCAGTTGAGTCATACAAGGTCTGCTGCTCTTGGCCCTTCTTTAGTATGTCACCAATTTGGTTGGCATTGGTGTCGATTCAGTGTAACATGACTTAACTCTTTTGAAAGGGCATTCTGTCTTTTTCCTTCTGTATTGAAATGACAAGGATAGGGCCTTTAAAATAAGGTAAGTCTTGTCAAATAAGTCATGTTACACCAAATAGACACTATTATGTCTTTCAAGGGAGGCCCGGTCGAGCTTTACCTTCCATTACCATATTATTTTAGCCAGGGTTTGAAATTATCAAGAAAAATATGCCCCTTGATAGTTGTTGCGATAATTATCATGATATCCATCAGCCTGTTTCGTCCACTGCTGGACATAGGCTTTTCCAGGATTTCGCCACTCTTGGCGGTCCTCCTGGAAGAAATGCCCATACTCACACACGCTGGGCAGGCGGGTTGGTGAGCACGGTGCCGAAACCCTTGCACCAGTGACGCCGCTGCCCATCACCAGTCTGATTTATATAAGTCCCAGCAATTGGGGATGGATATACCGCCATCCATCGGTCCCAGGCAATGGTGGGCCGCCTGGCCTTTTGCCTGAGAGCTGTCCTCTTACTCTCCCCAGAATAACTTCGGGAGGATTTCCGAGTAAGATGGTGGTACCTCCACAGTCGAGCCCGACATTAGCTCTACCACCTATTATGTGATAATTATCACATAATTATCAAACAGATGTAAGCCTCGCAATATTTTTTTAACTGGTATTACATTGCTCGTTGGGTATTATGTATCAACATATACGTTAGAAGCAAGTATTTTAGTAAATAAATTATACACATTTTACAATCAAGGTAATCTGCGATAAATTAAGCAGTGGCAAATATTTTCGATGAACCTATATTTATCTTGATAATTATCTTAATTATTATCATTAATTATCACTTCGAACCCTGATTTTAGCCCTATAAAATACAGTTTTAGCCAACCAAAGATGTTCCAAGAATGTGCAACTACAACATTGTCTGTAACTTGACCCACTCAAACTCTCATACATTGGATAAAAAAAATTTGAAATAGCAAAATTAGATTGTAAAACATTTTGTTTGTAGAAAAACTGATTATTTGCGGTTTAAATTTAATGAAACTTGTATAAAATAGTAACAAAACGTAATTATGATACTTCTGTGTCATCGTTATTGGTTCCCACAAATTTGTATGAAAATTGCTTTGAACCATCCACTTTACCAGTTTGAACTGGTCGTGAAAAAAATGACATAATGTGATTTGTTCTTTGAAAACAAAAACTTTTTTTTTTCGTAATTTCGAACCACATTGTTTGGGAAGGACGGTTTCATCATAAAGTTACAAGTTAACACTTATTTTATGCAACCCCACCCTAATTTACCTAGAAATATACATATACATTTTCAGTAACATATTGCAGTTCAAATTTCGAAAGTTTAAATATATGTAGCGGCCAAACGTGCAAGTCGATGCGCGCGTGCAATAGTTCATATTGCTCACCTTGGGTCCCACTATACATAGAAATCAATGGAAGCTTGACAGTTAGTACGAGTCGTAAAAAAAATGAGATAACGTGATTGTTCTTTAAAAACAAAACTTTTTTTTTCGTGATTTCGAATCAAAGTGCTTGGAAAGGATGGTTTCATCATAAAGTTACAAGTTAACACTTACTTGTTGCAACCCTACCCCAATTCATCTAGAAATATATACATTTTCAGTTAAAAATGCAGTGCAAATTTGGAAAGTTTAAATATATGTAGCGGCCAAACGTGCAAGTCGATGCGCGCGTGCTGTAGTTCATCTTGCTCACCTTGGGTCCTGCTATACCTAGTAATCAATGGAAGTTTGACAGTTTGAACTAATCGTGAAAAAAATGGCATAACGTGATTTGTTCCATACAAAAAAAAACTATTTAATTTTTAATTTCGAATCACTGTGCGTGAGGAGAAAAAGTTCCCCATGTTTTTTGAACAACAAGTTGGTTGTAACAACCTTGCATTTTTTTTTGTTCAAAAACCGTAATTTGTATTCTATGTATATGAAACGTAAATTACCTGCCACTGTGCGACCGGGTAAAATATTTATATGAGAAATTTTGCAGCGCCCCTAGCGGCTTTTGAGAGGAACCAGAATGTCTCAACCAAAATATAAACGCAGACGGGAATGTGTATCGTGACGAAAACTCACGGTAAGCCTACTGTCTTATGTATGTTGTGCCAGCGCAGCGTACTGATAAATACCACATCTTATAAATTGATTACAAATTGAGCTCTAAACTTTTGTGAACTAAGTCTATTTTTGCTTACTTTTTATGCGAGTAAAGCTACGTGAGATGTGGGTTACAGTCATTCAAATAGATTTATGGTGTACGTAACTCATGATACCGATCTCAGCGAAGGGAGAACTTTAGATGCGCAATAATTTTCGATAATTCCCACCAACACACATGTTTACCTGGTTCAACCTTTATCGTATAAAAACTTTTCCGCAATTCCCATACGTCCCGGAAATTAGGTGTAAACACGAGAATACACAGTAATATCCCAAAGAATGTGTAGTCTATAACGTATTAAACTTTTCCTTTCTACCCACATTATTAGGCAAGGAGGGAGAGTTGAGTTTGACTTGTCGAAGGAAATTTAAGTGTGTTTTCCCATCTAACTTTATGGCTGAAGCTTGTTTTGGTGGACTTAAACAGGGTGGATCATATTATTTAAGTGAATGTTTTATCGCAATGGCGGAGAAAGCTTTGACTTTTATTGATCTTTCTTCCACATAAAATAACATTCAGTCTTGCAATTTGAGAATGTTGCTTTTAGATTATATAAGCCCAAAAAATATATAATAAAACCGATGTTTATAGTTACGATACTTCTTTACACATACGAACAGGAGTGTCTGTGTCTTACATAAGAATTCGTAAGTGAATTTGGCGCTGGAATTTACCTTCACTGTGCCATACACGAAAGTAGTCACGAAAGCAACTTGAGGAATTTTAGAAAGCAGTATACAGAAAATCTTGTCTTATTTTACAAACTAGTAACCGATACCATCCTATACCTAGTACTCAAAGTACCGCGTTGTCCTTAATGTTAATCGGTTCTAAAATATACCAAATTAATTAATTCTACCATGTCGCTTTATTTTATTGAACTTTTACTTTTTAAATTCCATTGAAACTTTAATTAAGATTGACTAATACACAACAATAACTATCCTTGTTTAAAGTAACTTAACATTGTAAAAATTCAAATCATTTTACATGGTTCACACATAGCTCAGCCTGTAGAGAAGCGTAAACTTTAGGTTTTTATGTCTTAATTTCTGGTTTTTTACTTTGTTTTCATTACAGAAATAATTTAGCTGTTAGGAAAATCCAATAATAATATTGAAAAGCTACATGTGTTCATTCAAACTATAACCGAAAGCGTATCCTAAGCCAAAGCAAAATCAAGAATGCTGTAGCTCTTCAGTCCCCCAATGAAATCTGAGATCATTAGAAGCCAAGCTCCTAAGAGGATGAATTAAACCAACCAGAAATTGCGCTTCTTATGCTTCACATCCATATTGTAAATGTGCAGATAGGAGTACACAGACAGAATATGTCAAGTGAATATAAATGTAGGAATGAAGAGTAGATAGATATAAAGAGAAGGTTCGCTCCGTGGAATTCTTCAGGTAAAAACACATCCAAAAGCCCGAAAGCCAGTATGTATCTCATCACAAAATCCTTCCCCCAGCTCTATTAAAGCTATCAAAAAAAAGCAGATCCGTGATCTATAAGCAAACGCTGTGACCACGCTGCTGAGGCACGCTTCTCACTAAAATGTCACGAAAACATCGAAAGAAAGGAATTCGAAACAAAAACCTAACTTCGATTTTAAAAAGTCATGCCCCGAGCATACATCACAAGCCTGTTCTTTGGTTCAGTGGTACCCGACTCCTCTATAAAGAATCTGGAAATTGTAATAAAATCGTCACGATATGAATCTCCGAGGGGGTGTCAGAGGTGTTCCGGGTGTGAACTCTGAAATGCAAGTCACAGTCCACACTCGGCACACAAAAATAAATTTATAATTAAGCAGATAAAAACTTTTTTGCCTGAGTAATCTAATCAACCACAATCACAGAATTTATTGTCGAGACACGTTGCTGTTTTTGAGGAATTGTAGTTGGTTGTTGTTATTTATCATAATGTTTTTAGGGTTCGGTACATGTGCGCAAGTCCGACTCGCATTTAGCCAAATTTTATCCATATTTTGTTGTTCTCATTCTTCTTTGTGCCATCTTCCATTAGAGGTCGGCTATCTTTATGGCCATTTGTGCTTGTGATTTGTGGCTTAGAGGAAAGATTTTTCTACAGTCATGTGTCTTCTATTCCATACACCAACTCGTAGAAGTTGTATCCAATCTTTTAAGGAAGTAAAGATTTTTTAAAAGTATTTGTCAAGTTTAAAAGTATGAGAACTCATCTCCTTTCTTAAAAGTAAATTTGTAGAATTTAGAACGAGAGAGGTTGTCTTCAAAGCTCCGGTTAAAGTATGCTTTGTAACCTGTTCGTGAACGTCCGTTGAAAATCCGATCAACCGTAGACATCAGTCTTTGGGATTACGGTGATAGCTTTCAGAGGATATTATGTGTGAGTCCGTGAGACGCGAGCTCTTGCATGATTTAAACATTATTTCTCACAGTATATGAACGGCAAGGTTTTTGGATTTAAAAACTTACCCAATATTTATGGTCGGATATACATAAGTTCATCTGTCATCTTACAATCTTTACTATGTAACAAGTTATCCTGGCTAAACGTTCGAGATAATTAAAAAATATGTTAAATTTTAATTTCAACATATTTTGTGTGTATACTCTGCTTCTGAAAAAAAATATTTTGGGTGTTAAATAAGTAACATGTCAATGATAGTACATGGTCATATCGAATATATACCTACCACAAAACAGACATGCAAAAATAAAAAAAAATTACAAATATTTTTTTCTTTCCAGTTCAATCAAGCTGACTAAATTATAACGGAAATGTTTTTGTTGAAAATTAGAGAATTCTTAATTTTTTTCAATTTGAATCTTAGGACCTTATATATATATTATTATTTTTTTTTCATTTGGCAAAAATATTGAACATGTGCATTTTTTACATTTCTGCATAAAGTTTCCTTAAACCTCTGCCGTGTTTTACGCCATATTATGGCAAAAATTTTGCAGCCGCAACATGTTACTTGCCATATTATGGCTTTTTTTTTTCTATTCTTAACAAAGGAAATAAATTCTGTTATTATTTCCATTAACAAACACATTTCTTAACTTTTAATGAATATTATTACGATTAAGTTTAACTTGACATTATTAATTAACTATATGTTAAAAAATATAACAAACGATTAGGTACCTAAGGGACCCGGTAGAGTTGCGACGCATGTTCTTTCGAGGTGAGATATTTCCGATCTATATTTACAGGACCTGTAATGCAGGTGCTGGCATTTAACTAGGTATTGTCGACATTAGACATTATGTAATAAAGAATTCTAAATAAAAAAGATTTTGAATCTGATTTTGTGAAACTAGGTGGGCGTCGATCTAAACAGGTTATATGTTTAAATAAATATTAAAGTTAATCGATTTCACCATCGCGCTAAATTTATTTATTCAAATTCACCAAAAATCACTTTTGTACCTTGTAATTTTTGTGTTTAAGGTAAAATTGAAAAACCCTGTTCTAACTCGTAATTTTTATGTTTCAGGTAAAATTGAAATCCCAGGTATGGCTTCGGCGTTCTCCAAAATCAAAACATGCTTATAATAAAAAGAAAGACTTACAAACACCAATTTAAGGGACCATGAATAGTGTTAGAGTGAGTGGCAGTGAGTGAACGTTTCAAGAAATAACTCATAGACTCACAAATGTGGCTGTGGAATCATGAGTGCTTGGTTATGTTTCATGATAGTGGTATCGGCGATCACTACAAGTGAAATGGTGCCAGCACCGCTAAAAATGGAAGTGAAAGAGACTTACGGTAAGTGAACACTTACCTAGCCTCCTCTTCTTCAAATTTAACTGAACCTTTTGGTTAAGCCAACTTTATTTTCATGTTTAGATCGCCACTACTGGTATGCTCAGGCGCAGGAAACACTAGAAAAGCGTTTGCAGTACGCCACTGAAAAGAAGCCTATCGCAAAGTGAGTATTATTTTCATATAATTAAAAACAGAAATGAAAATATGGCCATACTGTTAAATACCTTACATCATGTTGAATTGGTTAAAATGAGTCAAAGGTAATTCCTAACTTTATGGTAAGTCCAGGATAGATGCACAATATTTCAATTTTAATCTGTATTTCTTTTAATAAGAAACATAGTGACTAGAAGCATTCTTTATAAAGATAATTTCTATGGTTCTTTGTGTATGTTCATTTGGTATTCTTTATAAGACAACATTATTAATTATGCTATAATTGAATTTTTTTAAACCCTATTTTTAGGATATACGCCTCAGGTGTGGTATTGAGACACCATTGATAAAAATCAAATCAAATCAAATCAAAATATTTATTTTGCAAAATAGATACATAAAGTATACTTTCTACAAGTCAAAGTTAATTTTAACAATATATATCTTTAGAATATAAAAAAATATATAATAATACGGGACATAAAATACACACCTGCATATAATAGAGGAATCTAGGAATAAAAATAGTATATTAGGTTGGGGAAAAAGTTTCTTCGCATTTTATATGACAATTCAAAACATTTTTTAATAAAGTTTATTGACATTTAACTAAAGTATGTAGGTGCCATTTTGTTTCATAACTTTCTGCCATCTTGTAGGTAGTGACATGATCCCATTGCTATAGAAATTCTGGGGCTTCTGATCAAAAAACCACGACAAGTGGTTTTGGCAGTCCTCTCGTGATGTTAACCTGACACTGCCTAAAGAATTCTGAAGAGACCGAAACAAGTGGAAATCTGAAGGTGCAAGGTCAGGACTATACGGCGGATGCATTAATACGTCCCAGCCAAGCTCTCTTAATTTTTGCTGAGTGGCTAAAGATGTGTGAGGTCTAGCGTTATCATGATGAAAAACCACACCCCTTCTGTTGACTAATTCCGGCCGCTTTCTCTCAACTTCGTGCTTTAATCTCATCAGTTGTTCGCAGTAGAGTTTAGAATCGATGGTCCTGCCTGGTGGTAACAGCTTATAATGAATAATGCTCTTTCAATCCCACCATACACACAGCATTACCTTGTTGCGAGATAACCCGGGTTTTGCCAGAGTCTGTGAAGCCTGACCAGCCTTTGGCCACGACCTTTTTCACACGTTCTTGTCGTACGGGATCCACTTTTCATCACCAGTTATCAGGTTTTTCAAAAATGGTTCGGTTTCATTACGTCGTAATAAAGAATCACAAATGACTACACGGTTTATTAAGTTTCTTTCAGTGAGCTCATGAAGCAACCAAATATCGAGCTTTTTTGTGTACCTAGCTTTTTTCAAATGCGCCAAAACTGTTTTGTGGTCAATCCCCAGTTCTTCAGCTACATCGTAACTACTGATATATCGATCTTGCTCCACTTTTTCAAAAATGGCATCCATTTTATCCGTAACAGGGCGCCCAGAGCGAGGTGCATCTTTGACATCAAAATTTCTGGATTGAAAACGCTTAAACCAAATTTGTGCTACTCTCACAGACACTGCACTAGGTCCATAAACATCACAAATTTTCAAGCGGCTTGCGTTCATTTTTACCTTTTTTGTAGTAAAATTTTAAAATGTATCGAATTTCATCATTAGATTCACTCATCTTAACAGTAAGAAAAACAAATGAAAATCTCACATTTTACCTAATTTGAATTTGGAATTATCTTTTTCAAAATTTAAACTATTTAATAATACCAAAACCAACCAGATACAAATGGTATAGCCAAAGAGATATTATTATAAGTTCATACATACTATTTGCAAAAACAGTTTTTCCTCAACCTATTATATACATAATGCAATGAACAAATAGGTAAAAAGATTTAAAAAATACATTTTTTTAAAGATTATATTATTATTTAACATCTTTAGAGCATTTTTGACGGGGCACCGATAGTCCGTTATATTTCCGCCTTATATTCTCCCATCACATAATTTCTTCAATTCTTTAATAGCTACAGCTAGATCTTCTTTAGTCTAGGTAACTGTTCGCTTTTGAACGAAAGATTTTCATTTATATTTACGTGACATTACGATCTTGCAAATAACTTAGATGCTAGTAAAAATATATATTTTAGAAACAAAACTACGTGGGATACAAACAACAAAATATCTACTTTTTTATAAAGGATAGATGCCCTTTTCAAATAATAATAATCATAAATACATAAACACTCAAAACACCAAAAACGTACTTACATTACAAGACTGAACAAATAATAACATAAAGATAAAACACTTACTAATTTATATTAAAAGATACAGAAGATACTTGGTACACTACTGAATTATTTGGATCAAACAGAAATTTGCACGAAACGTATTATTTTTTACGGGAGCCAGTGACGTCGTCGCCGATGCACTGAGGTGGGAAAGGGGTGCACTTTCAAATGATTGTGTCGCGGGTTTGTCCAGTCTTCGGGAAGTGCGAGATTTTGACATTGGGGCAATTATCCCACTGTGGCATCTAACCTGGAATTACCCTACAAGTATTTGAGCTATACAGAAACTTAGTAGAAAAGTAGTTTTGTTTATAAAATTAGTTTTTTTTATTATTCCTAGCTTTCGCAGGAATATTGTTAAACCTTTTATAGGCCTCGAAAAGTATACTTTTTTGGTGTTCTATTGTTGTGGTGGGCTTAATCCGAATCTGAACTAAATTTTTCTCTATCACGTCGCAATATTTGTCTAAGACAGATTATATTCAAAAAATTCGCGATACAGGACACATTTTTTTTACGAATGTAGAAATTTCTTCAAAGCACTAAAAACCTTATAGGCCTGTATTAAATTAATTCTAGCGAAATTATGTACCCATAAAACCGATGTATGGTAATAAGATCATATTTTTCTCGAATACAAAGACTAAATTGTAAAAACGTCAAAAATATTGTAAGTAGTCTTTAAGCGGGGGTGAGGTGGTGAGGTACATATGGGGTGTCTGAGGTGTTTCCAAGTTTGAACTGTAAAATGCAACTCTAAGTGCACTCGGGTTTCACCAACGATTATTACGTTCCAAAACGTGATGGAAGGGGAGCCCTATCGCCGTACATACTTCGGGCACAAATAGACCAACAGCTTAGTGTGCCTTCCGGGCATACAGACTGATCACAAATTAATAGGCACCGTGGAAATGGAACCCACGACCTTAGGGTTAGCAGCACAGTGCTCTACCACTCGGCCCTAGAGGCGGTCTGTTTTTCTATGTTTTATCTGAGAGCATGAAGAGTTTTGATTCGCCATTTTTTTTATTAGCTCGTCATCTTTTCAGGTGTGCCATAGAGTTGTTGAATAATAATGTCTACGATCAGATGCTCTTAAATGAGTTTAGTTAATTGTTTTTTGTGACATTTACGATATTTTCAACAAAAAGTAAAAAATAAGTCACAACGACGAGCAAAGCAAGGAGGAGCATTTGAGGTTGCCTAAGCATTATTAATAAGGGAACCAAGCGAAGCGGAGCGGAGTGTGGTGACCTCTGTAGTTGTAAAAAGAAAGGTAATTGTAGGAAGAAAATGAGAGGGCGTCTCTCACACTAACCCTCTACCCCGCCCTCATCACTATAATTCATGGAGCAAGGTACTAATAAAAACCCGTCTTCCATTTTTAACTCTATGGCTCAAACGACAAATAAACTTTACAGTTTTGCTAGCAGCCTAGTGATCAGCAAAATTACAAAAACACTAAAATCACTAAGTATTATTCTGAGAAGTATGAAAAATTTATAATATAACGTTTTTTCATAATTTTATTAGATTTATTACAATATTGCTGCGACATAGCGAAATCCATCGCTGGAAAACTCTAAATATACCTATATATATTATTGCTCTAATATGTAAAAGATAGAAAAATCTATGCAAAAGAAATTCTCAGAGAAAAATAAATCTCAGTTGAGGCTCGACCCCGTATCTATCGTTGGCCAGAGACAACCTGGATAAAATAATAAAACCCAATTTTTTGTGTGTAAATGATTGGTGAAGGGCCTTTAGGGCTTTAAGTCTCCCAATTGTACCCCGCCGGCAAACTTGATGTAATCTGATTATTATGAATTTTCGTCGTATTGCTTTTACCGGAAACCTCGTGTTATTTTGTATAAATGGCAAGCTTAAAAATTGAGAAATGAGTAGTTTTTGTTTTTATTAAGAAATAATATAAAAACTAGAGGACTCATATTTTTTTCTTTTCTCTAAATGAAGATGTTTTCATAATGGTGCAACCATATTAAAACTTAAATAATACACGTTAAATAAATGCCAAGATCATTTAAATCTAAAGTTAGCTATAAAAGAAAAAAATCTACAAACCTACGGACCAAAAACAGGAAAGTTAAATTAGGTAAAAAACTTTTTCTAAATCACTGCCAAATGGGAGGGCGCCCAAGCCACTGGCTGCGTTACCCCGTTGGATTGCTAAGCTTATGTGTAGTCCGAGGTACGCGCTGGCCCTTGGGTCACCCAAGGCGTCTACTAGACTAGGCGCGAAGATGTAGCCATATTTGCGCCGCTTAGCTGATTCTGCCTTTGCTGCCACCGCGCCTGCCTTTGTTGCGGTCACTGGGACGTGGGACGGTGCGAGGGTATCTACACATGTAGCATCCCACACCAGCGAATGACGGTTTTTCCATTGAACGAGTGTCATTCCGTCGGATCTCTTGCCATTGTCACGTACAATACCTGTAGCTCTGATATTCATAATTAAAACTCAGTTTCAGAGCCCGGCACCGAGAATACATCATAGACAAACGTGTACAGGTTGGCTCGTTGCTTAATCTATTCATTAATTTTGCTCGAATGTATTTAATAAAAGTCTAATGTACCGCTTTTTGCATCCGAGCTGCATTCAAAACTGCCATGATATCCAGCGCTTCGCTGGTTTCGAGGCTGCTTTGTATTATATTGTTTGCGAAATAACTGGGATGATATCATTTCATATAGGTTAGTAACTTTGTAAGCAAAGCCAAGATATTTGATAATCTTATTGATTTCGGGTTTCACGATGTGTAACATGTGCACCAAAGTAACTCGAGACTGCGCCCAGTCGTTTAACATGTTGTCAGGCTTACTAGCTAGAATCACAGAGAAAATAACTGTGGCTAGAATAGTCCAAACCATATGATGGACCTGTCTCAATAGAACTTAGCGTGATTATTATCAAGTACCGGTATCAGTAAGTACTTCTAATACGGAACTGTTTACGATGTCATACTTATGGGCGAAGTTCCTGATGAAAGATTTTGGCCACTTGGTTATACTCTCAACAAAAGTGCACATATAAGTTGATGCTTGAAGCGCCTTGACAACCACACTTCCGTGCCGATCTCAGTTGATACATCCTATGGATGCTTGAGTCCACCAGAGCACGCCATGTTTATAAGAACTGGCATGCCCCGAGCATTTTAAGCTCAGATTTAATTTATGTCAGGCGATCATAAAATAGCTCACAAACTGCTTTTTTCTTGTCTGCTTCATTCACACTAATTGTTTGAGATAAAATAACGAATAAATCAGCAGTGACCTTCAACAACTCTTTCAGTCTCTGGACCGAATAGCTACATATATAGATCATCCATGTAGGAAGAGGAAGTGTGGCTTTCGCATGCCTCCTCTCCTAAAGTTGGCTAATAGGGTATAATAGTTTTAAGTAAAGGATATATGAATATAATTTGCAATATTCCGCTAATGATGCAATGCTCCGCGTTTAGCGGAATATTGCAAATTATATTCATATATCCTTTACTTAGTGATGGACTTCCGCAAGGTAACGCCTATTTCACTTAATTATAATAGTTTTAACTATTTGGAAACATATTCGGGTAATTCATACTGAGAATGTTAAGGATAAATTACACTCGAAATACACTTGTCAAGTTTTAAATAACATTTAACAAAAAACACTATTACTACGTAAGCAAGAAAACTAGTTTGACAAAAATTCCACCACATTCGACAACATTGTGTTTTAATCCAGATAACATGTTATTTTATAACATATTTAAAATGATTTGCTCCATTAAATTTCAAAATTATCCTGCAAAGAAACAATAGGGCACTCAAATAGAATGTTGTTTTGTGTTCTCTGCCAGCTGAAAATAAGCAATTAGGCAATGTGATTTATAATATAATATTATTTTAATGAAGTAAATAAATAAATAAGCACGGAAAATTTAAGGAATCACTTCATCAATCATCTGAAGCCGAAACAATTTTCATAAGTATCTATTAGCGCGCACAATTTATATAGACTTTTAACTTATCGGTTTATTCTTAAAAAAGAAGATAGAAATTTAAACTAAAGTCATTTTATTATCTAAATTATTTAATCTCTATATAATTCAGTATTGGCTACTAAGTAAGTAATGTTTAAAAATATAAAAATTACACATCTTCTGAATATATAAAAGGCAAATCTGACTGACTCATCTATCAATGCAAAGCCGAAACTACTGAACGGATTTCACTGAAATTGGGCATAAAGAAAGGATTTTTGAAAATTCGCCCCTTAAGGGTGTGAACCGAACTCGACGCGGACGAAGTCGCGGACAAAAGCTAGTGTTTGTTAAGTTTATCATTTATCAACATGTTTTAAAAAAGGTTTTAGTTTAAGAATTCCAAAGCGTTTAAGAAAACCTTCTGTATCTATACATATATGTGCACCAACTTATTTGTTGGAAAATAGATTTTATTAGTAACTGTGGATTACAAATCTCTTGTCGATGTAGCTGTTCCAGTCTGTTATATTCATTGCCTTTCAGTTCCTAGTAAGACAAGACATCCTTTAGTTTTAACTACATAACGTCTCCTTATGTTACACAATACTCATATCATGATTGTGGAGAACTGGTACAGAACTCAACGCCTCTGGTATCAATTTAGATGTACAGTCAGTGACACAAGAGCGTACGGGGTGAAAATAAAAAATGGTGGACCAGGGGAAAGGGGGGATGCTACTAATGTATACAGCGGAGCAACGACTCTGATGCACAGTGCATGGTCTCGGGAAAAATATGATTGTTGAGTTCTATCTAGGTTTTGCTATGTAAAAGTGAGACCTAGTCTCAAGCCTAACCTTAGGTCTCTGTGAATATAAGAGAGCGCAAAAACTCTTTACTGTTAACCTGTAAGTGCACCTTGTTGTAGCATTGGTTGTAGGTAGCAACATCCATATCAGTAAATTGTTACAGCATTAGAACGGCCACCCGCGACGGCGATAACGCTCTTATCGCTGAACTTAAATGGTATTTATATTAATTTCCTCTCATTCAATTAAATATGTTATCGGGTTCAATTAATCGATCTCATCCTGTCCGTGGGGTTTATTGAAATATTAATAGTTCGGAAAAATGAAACAATACACCATTGTTCGATAAGGTTTGACGTCATACCTACGGTAAGGCATACCTACGGTGAGGCATACCTACGGTAAGGTGTACAGGTACACCTGCGGAGGTAATTAAGTGTTCATCACCTAACGATGGTGTGCATGGACGATTCAACAAAAACCCAAGTCTCTCGGGTTCGCTTGGTAAACTGCTTTGCGGACATGAGTGCACGCTGCAACGCTGTAGTGGAATAGCTTGTCGGAGCCGAATATCCGAAGAACATACAACATAATCGAGTAAGACTGCAGGTCACGTAGCAAGACTGCGTGCATACTCAGCATGCCGGGGTGCTTGCAGTTAGAGTTGAAACAATCGTTGGTTGCATTTGTACCGTAACGAGCACCTACTGAAGCATACCTATACTTTTTTCCATACGGAGCATGATTGTGCTAGCTAACAGAAGTTAACACAGTGTATGATATCACTCCCGTAATGAAATATAAAACTGTATGCATTATCCTTATCAGTTTTTTCCTTTTCAGCTGAAAATAACTGGGTATTGCCGATATGTATTACCCGTTGACATCATCGATATTGCGCCATTTTACCACAGAATACGTTTCTCTAAATAATTTGCTTATCAATTCTGTCGTTACTGCGGTACACCATGAGGGTTATTCAAGTAGGAAAACATTCGCGATAATTATGGAATGCCAACCAGTCCTTATTAGGTAGTTTTCGGGTCAGTATAAATGGAGGAAAGTACATATACAATCAATCATTAGCACATATACACTCGCCATAATCACAAGGAATCATCATTCACCATGAGCGAATCATTCAAATCTCGGAAGGAGCTAGAGTGCGCGGAAGAAGAAGAAGAAAAGCGCAGACAAGACTTGGAGCGTGAGGAGAGGAAACGTCAGAAGGCAGAGCAGCGGCGGCTGGACAGGCACTTGATGCAGTATGCAGCAGCTTTGCGTGAGCAGGCATCGTGGCGTGGAACTCTCAACCGGCCGAAGTAGTGCTAGTCATAGATATGATCATTTGTTTATATAATAAGTATTAGGTATTTGTGTACATCAGTATTAAGTATATTGTGTATGTGAGTGTTTGTTTTTGAAAATAAAAATAAAAACTTGTTCCCGATACATATTTATTTCATTTCAAAATGCATGCCGACTTACAAATGTCACGACATACCAGTTTCCTTCATGATACTAGATATTTAGGTAGTTAGTTTAATAATGATAATAATATATTGTACTAGTTCTATCCACTAAGATGTTGTACAATGTACATCCATGCATAGATAACCGTGGTCACTACACTTTGTAACACGATAGAGGGGCACCGCGACATGCTATGCAGCGATAGGTAGGTACGGTGCAGTGTTTAGGTAAGGTATCTGTCATACCATAGTCCTAACATTACAGGAATCATGAAAAGTATACATATTTAGAATTATAGTCTAACCAAACCTGTAACACCTATACAATGACAAATCTTAAGTATAAGTGAGGTGTATACGTGTATGAAGCACACGTGTATGTCCCGGTAATTTTCTATGGTCACTCATCAGTTATGATTTCGTTTTGAAATACACGCCGCCAGTTGGATACAGATCATAAAATGAATATAGCACGGGTTTTCCCGAATATTTCAAGACAGTGCCAACTAAACGTGGGTTGCCGTAATACGCTGGAGCTACTTACGTTCGGCCGGCAGCCTGTAATAATATTTCGATGAAGGTCCCGTCGTCTGATCATATTTACCTATCTTTTGAGTAGTGACACATAGTTTGTTCCATATTTAAACGATAGCGTGCCATGTGGTCATACGTATTATCGGTTCATAAGGAGTAATAGATGTAACGCCAATTGCCGCCAGTCTTTGTCATAATACTGTTTGCGGCTTACATGCAGTTATTCATGGATATAAAGTTAAGAAAAACCTTATTTAGACGTCTCATATTCCTGTATGGTCGGCTTCATACCTAAACGTCGCAGATACACGTACTCAGAGGCGAATGCACACTCAGGCCTTGCTCAAGACATATGATAAGCATATGCCAAGCATAGTTTGTGATAACGGAGCTTTGTATCCCATGTGCACATAACGCTAATCATCACACCTTGCAACTTATCTGCGTTAGTGATGTGACGTGCTATGCAGCGGCTAGTAGCACGTTACCTAGCCGTTACATCTGGTGCAGTCAAAGCTTGACTTGATTGTATCTAACATAGAGTGGTCACGAGAGAAACTAAATTTCAACTTGAAGCAACGTCAGAGGGAATGATCTCAGTACCTTACCTGCACAACTCTCCATCATCCTACACTCATAGGGGTACAAGAAAAAAAAAGTAAACATATTATAAACACAAATATTTATTTTAATAAGCGAACGTCACATTGCAGCAGCATTGCTGCACTATTTAGCACTTTTATCACTGATGTTGCGAGCCGACTGCAGCAACATTTCTGTGTCCGTCCGGTCACCCGTCGAATAGTATTGGAGGATTTGCGGATCACCTTTATACACTTTCTGGATGACCTCTCTAAAGATTTCTTGGGATTCTTTCAGCAGAATCGCCGGGACCATGTACTTTGTTATCCACGCAGAGACGTGCGCCGTGCAGAAATGATGAAAGTGCTGTGGGATCCTGCACTCACGTCCCGGTGGTACCACTACATTAGGCCTCTTGCCGCAGGAGCAGGTGTCCCCGGCGACCGCCTTGCACTTCGAAAAGCGAATCTTCGTTTCAACAAACTCCAGTATAGTGGGCACCCTCACGAGATCCCTCTCACCTGGCGGCGGCCCCCAAAATAAGGGCATGAGCCAGTCCCAGTTCACCATCAAACGATCTTCTTCTGGCCTCGTCGGATCAAAGTTGTAGCGGACGGGGCATGGCTTCCCGTTAAGGAAAGTCAAGGCGTCCAGCTGTCGTTCCGCCTGAAGAAACTGTTTGTATGCTTTGTTGAATTGCAGAATTTCGCCGGGGCTGAAAGGGGCCTCCTCGGGTATAGAAGGCCCGCGCCTCGTGAAGGTGTCCACCGGGAAACTGAGTATTCTGTCTTGGGACTGCATCTTGAGTTCTGGATGAATGTCACGGGACTCCTGATGTTCTTGCGGTAATGTTGACCGTGTAGTGTCTAGCCACTGACTGCCCGCATAGCAATTTATACCACTCCAGTTGTTTATCGTACCAAATAAAGAAAACAATATAGGGATAATATCAATTTGGAATTCCCACAACCTCGCGTGCGGGTTATCGTTGGGCGCGGTAATCGGATCATTCCTAAAATAAACGAGTGAATATTAAAATATTCTTGGACCACGTCAGTCAAACTTTCATCCTTATGAAAATAGACGATTTACAATTCATCCTGCGCTCCCATACTGGGGCCCCGGGAGTCACTCACGTGTTCACATAGTCACTATAGATCGTATCTCATACCTACGATAAAAATTACGCTACCAATTTGGGACATCGATAACAACGTTTAATTGCTGTACTCGATGCATTGTCTTAGCTCGCAACACCATAATATAAATGCCGGGCATTCACAGGGAAAACCAGTTCAAAAGTTTGCACCTTTAGTATACAGGTAAAACATACCTATTAAGCACATACGGCATTGTGTGCGTGATAAGAGCGTGTCTTAACAACGACAATGATGCAGATTGGATGCAGTTTTAGTAGGGTGAAACAACTAGTATGTGCTTCTTGACCGAATACTGATAACACAGAAGATATAAACAAAATAGACTGGGTTTCTCCAAAACGAGAAACTGTTAGGTTATCGGGCGACTTAGTGATAAGGTATTTAACTCGTGTAAAAGCAATGCTGAGACCACGTCAGCCGATATTTAGATACACGTCGCACTTAGGTATCATCCCACTTTAGTACTCCTGTTTGAAAAAGAACTACAATTATAGCACTAGTGGATCTTGTGAGTGCCCGCTATGAATGCTGCGCTGCACTCCAGCGTCATGCTCACATTATGCAAAAGTGGCAAAGCGGTGTATGGCCTATGAGATGCGGGTGACCGCTGCATGGCAACAAAGCAGATAATTCTAGAAGAAGTATGTTTATTCTAGGCGTTCTAGGTATCGTTCCGTGAGAACGTGAGCTGTAGGTTTCTGGCAATTCGGCCCCAGCTTGGATGCTGATGCTGCGGCCCCAGCAATTCATGTTACCTGCTGCTTTGACCCATACTCATATCACTTTAGAGGCGGCACATACGAAAAAAGTCAAAATTTTCGGAAATGCATCTGACTATAGAATCTTCATCACTGAATACGAAAATAGTACCCTTGCCTTACCTAGATGTTTAATTTTGAAGTTATAGACCATACGCTACCGTGTCATTGACTGTATTCTTCACTTCTTCAAAGGGATTCAATCTCACTCTGTCTTTTTGAGCAATAGTCCAAGTTTCAGTAACATATAGCGCATCAGATGTATCAAACTAATATTATAAATGCGAAAGTTTGTGTGTGTGTGTGTGTGTGTGTGTATGTTTGTTACTCTTTCACGCTGAAACGGCTGAACGGATTTGGATGAAATTTAGAACGGATATAGCTTATTTCCTAAATTAACACATAGGCTACTTTTTATCCCGGAAAAACGCATGTCGTTAAACCGAACAACACGCGGGCGAAGCCGCGGGCAAAAGCTAGTGTTTTAATAAATCTCCTTTCACTTTTATTTTGCAATTTGGAGTATATATCTCGGGTATATATAAAAACGATATATAACCCCGCTCACTTACTCCCTCACTAGCAGACAGATTTTTAATACGACGCCGGATGAAACCGTCAAGAATGGACTATAAAAAATTCTATGTCCATCCATCCATCCATCCGCCTGTTTCGCCCACTGCTGAACATAGGCCTTTCCATGATTTCGCCACTCTTGGCGTTCCTCCTGGAAGAAATGCCCATACTCAAAGACGCTGGGCAGGCGGGTTGGTGAGCATGGTGCCGAAACCCTTGCACCAGTGACGCTACTGCCCGTCACCAGTCTGTTTTATATAAGGCCCGGCAATTGGGGATGGATAAAGGTGGGCCGCCTGGTTTAGCCTGAGAGCTGTTCTCTTACTCTCCCCCGAATAACTTCAGGAGGATTTGGGAGTAAGATGGTGGTACCTCCACCTTCGAGCCCGGCATCAGCTCTACCACCAATAAAAAATTATATGTATCTCAAAATATTATTTATATTCAACTCATAAATTTAAACCAACGTTTTTACAGGACAGAAGTAGCCTTAAAATGGTTATAGCCCATAACTCAAGAATGGCAAATTTCATCCCAGTATCCCTAAAATTGGAAAATCTCGTCTCCTTATACCTTATTATCTATGTACAGGAACATCATACTGGTGGTCGGAGATGGCATGAGTCTGACGACGGTTACTGCAGCCAGGATCCTGAGGGGTCAGCGTCGTGGGCAGACCGGAGAAGACACAGACCTCGCTTGGGACACATTTCCAGCTGTTGCTTTAGCTAAGGTATTTACTACTTTTATTGCAGTAACATTAGAAAGTAATAATAGATAACATTTTCACAAGAGAAAAGGAATTTACTGCGAGAAACTTTTTTGCGGAACGTTGCATTTGTGTACAGAAATGTGTGTGTTTAGAAGAAGTTTACGAGTAGACCCACGAAAATGACTTTATTATAAGTATTTATTTTCCTAGAGTATTATTAAAGAAAAGTAGCAGGGCAGTAACAGGAGAATACAGATAATTTTATTGGGATAGACCAATAATATGAAAGAAGAAAGTAATTTAAGGGAACCATAACGCAACTCGTTCTGTATCCCTGAATCTCCGAACCTACGTATTAAGAATCTGTTCGCGTGATTGACTATTTGTGACGCTACATCAAGGCTGATCTTTATGATTTTTGCAAAATGTGCTTATTAGATATATGTTTATATAAGTAGGTTTGTATTTTTTCACTTTCAAAAATAACCCACATAACCTAAAACGTGAATGTAAGAAAAGAAATCATTCATAATGTATTGTATTGTCATAGAAGAGATTCAGGGCTACGTTCAATTTGATCGTCGAGTGACACCTGACTGCGTAACTTTGACAGCAGGGACGAGACGAGAGATAAATAAAATTTCCTAAATACAAAAAAATCAAGTTTGACAGCTGAAGAGTCTTTCAAAACCCGTGATTGCAAAAACCCACCATACGCCACTTTTACCGGAAATGAGTTAAGTACCGTTTTAGTATCCCTATACACATATACGTAAACTGAATGCAAAAACACACCATAATTCATACTCTTACTCTGCAAAAAGTGACCTTACAAAGATAGGTTGCGTCAAGTTGAGTGTAAAAACCCTCCACTCCCGGGATACGGTGGCTTTTTACAATCAACAGTTGGTAACACTACATAAAAAACGGTTTTGTTTTGCATTGCTTGCTGGGTTTTTATTCTTTTTGTCATAAAATTACTTATTTAAACATCTAAGATATGGATTCCGACAATAATTATGAGAAGACAAAGAAAAGAAAGGATAATTCTGCAGATTACACGCGAAATAAAAAAAATGCTAGAGTTCAAGGCCAGGAATACATCAGTCACAATAAGAAATTAATTCCTTGCAAAACAATGTAAGTTGTAAGTGTCGGCATAAAAGTTTTGAATTAATACCCGCATTTAAAAAAGATAACATATGTATTCACGACATTTTATAATACGGAATCGAAAGACCAGCAGCATTTATATTTGCAAGGCTTAACAATATGCCAAGATGTCAAACGTCGACGAACCAAGCAGAATGGAGAAGGAAAATGTTAATTTATTTTTACCTGCTTGTGTGTAAAAACACACCACCTCTTTGTTGATTGTAAAAAGACACCATATCCACAAAATTTAAACTTAAATATATAAATAATAAGACATTATAAACATTTTTTTTCTAAAAATATCTATCATAAAATACAAAATGTATATATTAGTTAAAAAAATATTAACTTTTTTCATTCTTTATTCATTTTTTTGGTGAATCATATTTTCTCAATTTTCCTAAAGTTTACTCCATGGCATATGGGTTTTAGCAATCATGCATTCTCATCGGTCTAGGCATAGCATAAATTTGTTACCTATACTGTGGTCTAGGCCCCCTTTATAGCATATACAAATTCAATGCATGCAAGCAAGGGCATAGTGGGTGTCGCTCAACGATCAAACTGAATGCAGCCAGTTGGTAAAAACTATTGGTAAAATTGATTTTACAAAAAAATTGGTTGCGTGCGTTAATGGGTATGATGTAACTGTACAAGTTTTGATCAAGTAAAAGCGTTGAGTTTCAACGAAGTGCCAAAATCACAAGCACCAGCTTTGTTAAAACAAATACTAAGTTTAATTAAGATTAGAATCATTAAGAAGTTATAGTCAACTTGCAAATTTTCCATTGTAACTGCTGCATGGGAAGGCTCAGTATCTAAATACATGGAACATATTATATTTCATGCTTTTGATTGTTGGCACTTGGTGGAAATTAATACACTTTATGTTTAATTTCAACACTTATCCACATAAAGTAATAATAAAAATGACGTAATTATAAAAAAAACTCTAAACTGCAACTTATATGCGCCAAAGGTCTCATACTATAAAACAATACGGGTAGAGTTTGACCAGGGAATCGTGGCACAACTGTTAACACGGGGATGGAGAAAGTTATTTTTATCCATAAACGTGTAGGGTAAAGCATGATCGATTCCCTGGTCAAACTCTAGCTAGCCTCATTTGCAAGCATATATTTACATTCTTCTGCTAGGCTTAGAAAAATACTAACATTTGATCGAACGTAGAAAGTATGGATAAAAAAAACAAAAAACCTAGACCAAACGCTGACTTTGTACCTTCCGTAAAGACTTTCTCTATACATTTTACCATTGTGTGAATCTCACATCGACGTTCTGACAAGATTCTCACTGTCGTTTAAGCAGGACTGAAATGCATGCCGTCCTATCAAGTATTTCTCTTAGGTAGAATTTTGTTGGACTAGACAGTTAAATTCCAAATGTAAAGTGTTGAAGAGTCTTGCTTTGTCTCTGTAAAATATAAAGTAACGTTGTTTGATACACCCACATTTGAACGGGAAATTTACCAAATGATTAAGTAATAAGTTACAATGTTGTACATTGTAAATAGATTCCGAAAAGTTCATCAGGGTGTGCTAGACCGGAAGCATTTGAACTTGGGTTTCAAGATTGAGGCTACTGCCGCTCATATATCGTGTAAGCTCATAATATTCTCCCTGGACTAAAATAATAGGTGAAAATGTTGCTTAAAAATTATAGCCGCCACTTCTCGTAAATTTTACAATTCAGTTTTCATATTTCATCACAGCTGCCGGGAAGATATCTACCTACTTGTGTTTCAACCTAATTTCATTTTAAAAGTTTTCCCTGTAGCTGTATTTTTTGTGTTCTTATTGTAAGTGCAATTTTATTGTTTGAAGTTTACTTTCTTTTCCTTAATGGTTATTTGTGTACAAAAGAAATATTCCTTGAGATCTTGCGCAGTTTCAAGGTAAAATTTTCAGTTTCAAGATAATTTAATAAAAAACAGGACAAGTGTTCCGTTAAAGAGTATATGTTTTACGATTTTATTACAAATGTATAGTTTTCTGGTTTCCCCTTTATTTGTGGTATAAGACGGTATTACTTGCCAAATTTCATAGTTCTAATCTATAAATTTTGATTCTCTTGAGAGTGTTGAAATAAACTTTTTTTGCGGCATAGACGGCCGTATCTTTTTTTTACGTTAGCTTAGAAGTTTGATTTTTTCACAGCTTCAAGGGACTGTAGACCTGACTATAGACGCGTAGACATGCGTTTCTGAGGTAAAGGGTCTTGACAAACAGACGGACGAACGGACGAACAGACAGACGGACAACAAAGTGATCCTATAAGGGCGCCGTTTTTTCCTCTTGAGGTACGGATTTTTTTTTCTATAATTAAGAAATATTATATATTTAAAATATGTTTTTTATAGGTACTCTATTGACTGATATATCTATGTACTCTTGCACTATTTGCGGAAAATAGCTTAAAAGTAAAATTCGAGATTTTTTATTTTGACAAATTTAGTAACAAGATTGAGTTTTTTTATAAATAGGTCAATGTGGCCCAGATCTATATATTTGTAGATATAATAGCCATGATATTATTACTTCACTGGTGACATTGTAATTGCACGGGTTTTTGTCAGTCAATACAGCCCGATTTCAGTGAAATGGTAAAAAGTAAAAATAGGCTACGCCCCATGTCCTCAATATTCATGTTTTATTAGTCAATTTTAATGGAGTTAAGTTTGGATTGGCTTCAGCTCTTGAGGTCAGTCCGTGATAACTACATTATTCTCCAGATCCTTGGGGACGACAGAAATAGGTCGTGTCGTAAGTCGTGACAGGCAATAGTGCTGTGGAAGCACTTATCTTCTTGCGTCGGTACATCTCATCGTACTAAGATGCATCTTTGGATCGGGTGTTTCTCTTGAGCACCATTAGCGTACTTGAAGTAGTGTAATACTACATTAAGGAAGTAGGCTAAGATATTTGCTATACATATGTGTACCATGTCAGAGCATTTTAAAAAATTGTCGTGAATGAACATGGGATATCGTTATATTATTAAGAAATGTTTGTCATAAACAATTTAAGAGCTAACATACCCAAATAAAATGTACACGTCTCATTAAATATTTTTTCCTTGCTGTATTTTTTTACATATTTTGTACTCGTATTCATATTATAATGTTTTTGAACGACCTATCCAACGATATCCCACACTATGGGATAGACGGAAAAAAAATCATCCCCAATTTAGGTGTAAGGTAGATACCATTAAATTTTACCAAATTACAGCTTTCTAGTTCTAATAGTCCCTGAGCTAAGCCGCGGACACACGGAAGGACAGACGGACATGGCGTAACTATAAGGGTTTCTTGTGGAACTACGAAACTCTAAATAGGGTGTACGAGTTGTCCGTTTTAGTGAAAATTTTACATTTGGAAACATCACCGACACCCCTTTGGAGATATATTACAAAACGACACGTTTTTTTTTGTAAAGGATTAAGGGCTTGCCTTTGGTCTTTCAACGGTTTTTTGTTTTAATATGCTGAGGCAACTACTTATTTGATCGATGTGAAACTTGAACACGTGTTTTGTCAGACTTTTGTTTTTCTGTTGTCAGATCGGTTACCTAATTGGACACATTTCACTTGATATTGAATTTTTGATAATGATTTATAGGTTTTTAGGTTTTATGTCTAAACGGCTTGAGTTTTATGTCTGAAATTACTGCTATAACAAGAAAACATAGTTCTTTTTCTGATGTCAGGTAAAAAAACACCTACATCAAATACTTTTTCGTAAAATTCAGAAAAACCTCAACAATTTACTGATTTTGCGTGCCGGCAGCGCACTAAGCGAGCGTTCTAATGTAAACTTTTTGTTACAACGTACTGAAGTTCAAAATCACTCAGTAAGATTATCGTGCACCATGTGCCAAGCCTTAAGTATCAATTGTAGCAGACAGTGTAGTATCTAGTCTAGTTTTTGGTCGCGTCTCTAGGATAACTTAATAACTTAAACAATTTTGATGATCCACTTTTGAGCAATTGCACTACACCCAGAACGAGATTTTACCGGTCCTATGGCGTTTAAGCTTACCACAACGCCTGTAATATACTAAAGCCAAATTGGCTGGATCGCTTATTATTAAGGCGAGGTTAGCCAGGGAAATCTGTCCTGCTCCAACGCTTTCATTTTACTTATTTTCTGTTCAGCGGAAGCGGGCCGCTCAAAAAACTTGCAGTTTTGAGGTGTTTTTATTTATTATTTTGGAATTAGAGGGAAGGGTTTTTAATATGACTGGAAGTAATCACTTTAAGTGATAAGTCCGCCTTTGTGCATAATTTTGATAACAAAACTCGGTTCTTCTTTCTTTTTAATGTCTTTTTTGTGTACAATAAAGTGTCAATTCATTAATACATTCATTCATGACGGTCGTTTTTTATTACACATTTTTCACGAAGTTAATTTTAGTGTAAGTTTTATTGTCCAAAACTTAATACAACTCAAATGGAATGATATTTAGATCTATGTTTGCGATTTGATTGGATCAAGGAAAATGCAAGTAATCTTATATTGAACAGTCGAAATATTTAGATCAAGAAATGCAACATGTCATATATTTTTTACTGAATTTTATCATTGCTATTGGTTAAAAATGAATTTGAAAAGAGACAAAATTGGGATAACCCCTCCTTAAAAGTTATTGCATTATCATTTTAATTTTGGTAGCTTTTTATGGCTTGTCAATCATTCATCTTTATGTCGTTTATAAGAGCTAGGTACCCAGTAAATCTTTATGAAATAGAAAAGATCACGGTTTATAAATGAATACAATTTTCTGAGTAAATCAACCTTTCTGAAGACGAATCTGTCACTATCACGTGTCGACATCTAGAGGTATGATTATTTTTTTAACGTCAGATTTCTTGGGAAATTGTGTAATAAAGGGGCACACGATTCTTAACCTTCACGTTTTTTTTTTCAAATGACATGTTTTTTATGCCTTAGGTATTAATATGCAAGAAACACTGTTTCGTTTGTATTTATTTTTTCAAACGGTTTTAGTGTATAAACCTATTTATAAAAAGCCTTATTTTCAATTTATAACCAGGAAAAAATTTTTATATAAGGTGACATTTATTTATGCAGCCAAATTCATACTGTAGGCATGCTAAGTAAGTGATCAGTATTACGGATCCATAACACTTTTTGCTGATTTCGTAAAATACAATATTGTAGTTGACTCGGGGCTTGGCTTGCGATGGTGGGTGAAACGATTTTTTTTTTACGAATTTTACAAAATGGTAATTTTTCCTTGATTCTGAGCAGTTATTGAGTCTTCAGTACGAATTTGGCTCTATAGACTTATATTAATTAAATCTAAGAATTTCAACTCTATTGAACATTAAAATTTTGGTGACAAATTTATAATCGGGAAGGTTGATATATAAGGTAACTTTAATTTATAGAGCCAAATTCTTACTGAAGACTCAATAAGTGCTCAGTAACAAGGTTCAATGACCTTTTATGGGAAATTCGTAAATTATTCATTTCGTGGAGTTGATGCTTGTGATTTTTGGCACTTGGTGGAACTTTTGATACATTTTTGATTGAAAACAACCAAAAAACCTTTGATAATGCTATAACAGCGAAACCGGTAAGGGAAATAATAAAAATAAATGGACAAGTACAAGTGTTTTTCAATCAAAAATGTATTCTTTTCGTGTTTCTTACAAACGCAAGCCCTCCCCGAATCAATTACTATGGGACGTCAAAATTTTATTTTGCGAAATTAGCAAAAAGTGTTATCGATCTGTGTTACTGATCACTTACCAAGCCTCTAGGATGATTTTGGCTGTATAAATTAAAGTCACCCTATAAACATAAATAAACCCTTGAAATCATGTTCACATTACTGTTGCAAATTTTTGTACACTTCAATAGTAAATAAATTAATTAATTGCGATTAAAATTTCACTGTGGAATAACTGATGAGTTGATGACCCATGTAGATATAAATGTAAGCTGCTTTTATTTAACAGGCGTGAAACTGCAGAAGAAAGCTAGTAAGAAGTGGAGGCGATATCTACGTATAATATTCATACAATCATGACTGATTCCATGAATAACTAAAGAGCAATCCCATCAACCAGCTGTCAAGTAGACGAATCGATAGCTTAATTAGATTCAATAACAGGTTCCTATCCTTATCCCTTCCCGAAATCCAAAGTTTGTTTTTTTTGTCTGTTAGTTTGTCTAAGTTAGAACTCTTCTGCGATTTAAGATGAAACTTTTGGAAGAAAGTTTGTAGCAGAAAGCTACTTTTTAAGTTCTTTAGTAAGAATCGTAATATTAGAAAACGCATTCATTTATTTATCAAATAATTATTTAAATAAATATTTACATTATAATTTTATATACTATATACTTTTAGATATAAGCAACAGTTTTGTACGGGCGGAAGCGTTACGATCAAAAACACTGTGCTTCAATTTAAAAGGGAGGATTCCGTTAGAACCACGTATATGATATAAACATATAAAGTCAGGATAACTTGACCGATATGAATTGTTCCAAATACACCAAATTATAAATGAAATGAAAATGAGTTAAATGGCATAATAAACGTATGTGAATTTAAAGTAATCTGTTTAGGTAGGTATTGACAAAACTAAGAAAGAAACCAAAACGTACTACCAAGGAAAACGAAAACGCTGCTAGCCCACTGGCTCTTAGGACAACCATAAATACATTTATAATTAAAAAAGTATATTTTTAAATAATTGTTAATTTGCTTTTAAACTAAGTTTTCACTTCATAGCATCTACTTAGTAATTTTTAATTTTAACTGAAGCCAACCATCTTTATGATCAAAATAATTTTATTATCATTTAATATGTTTTTTCCTTAAATGTGTGCATACGTGTAGAGCACAGCTCTTAAATTAAATGAATGAAAATGAATGTGTATAAGAAAGAACTATCATACCATTATATACAACAACATAAATATCATGAACGAGTAATTTACATAAAACTAGCTTTTGCCTGCGGCTCCGCCCGCGTGTTATCCGGTTTAACGACATGATTTTTTCCGGTTAATAAAGTAACCTATGTGTTAAGTTACGATATGAGCTAAATCCATTCTAAATTTCAAACAAATCCGTTTAGCTGTTTCAGCGTGAAAGAGTAACAAACATACACACAAACTTTCGCATTTATAATATTAGTGTGATGTGACAAACATAACGACAAATAAGTCAACTCAACAACAACAACAACAACAATACAGCTTTATTTGTACACCAAAAAAAAAGGAAACAAAAAATAATGTAACACTTAATGTAACATATTGGGTAAATACAAACAGGCGGCCTTATCGCTTAAAGCGATCTCTTCCAGACAACCTTTGGGTGGAAGAAACTGGTCAAGAGGATAACTCATATGGTGGTGTACTAAATTTGTGTATAGGTAATATATATATAAATATATTGAAAGATATATAAATGTATATTAATAGATATATACATACATATTGGTAAATATATATTGTTATGAATGGTAATTTACATGCTAATAATAATATATATACTTAGAGAGAAATAATATTTATGTAATCAGAGTGAAAGGTAATGATGTTTGACTAGTCTCTTGAAGACAGGCAGGGAAGAGGCTCTTCTAATAAGTAAAGGAAGATCATTCCACAATCGAACAGCTTGGACTGAGAACGAATTATTAAAGAAAGACGATGAATGCATCGGCGTGGTAAGAAGCAGATTCTCAGAGGACCGTAAAATGCGGTCATGAGTACCATGAAGATATCGAAACCGAGTTTTAAGGTAAGAGGGAGTTGAAGGATTATTCAACACAGAATACAAGAGAGACAGGATATGAGCATTACGGCGACGACGAATGGGAAGCCAATTTAATCGAGAGCGGAATTTAGATATGTGATCGAATTTACGAAGACCAAAAATAAACCTAATACAGAAATTTTGAAGACGTTCGAGTTTATCAAGCTGAACCTTAGTAACGTCAAGGTAGCAGACATCGGCATAATCGAGAACGGGTAGTAATAGAAAATGTGCAAGCGCAATTTTAGTAGCAGTCGGAAGGAAATTCCGAAGCCTTCTCAAAGATCTTGCTGCCGCAAACAATTTCCTGCAAACTTCATTTATTTGTGGATCCCAAGACAAGCAACTATCTAACAGGAGACCTAGGTTTTTCACTTTGCTACTGTATGGAATTAGTGTCCCTTCAAATATAATATCAGGTAGCAGTACTCAATATTATAATAACAATAAATCTTTGATTTTAATTGTATTTTTAGACACTTTTATTTATCACAAACAAGAGTCTTCAGCACTGACTGCAGAAATAAAATCAAATGTACGCTAAGTAACTATTCAGCAAATTTTGAAATAATTTGACCACTCTAAGAAGTTTGTAACATCCTCACAGGGGAACTCGAAGAGAAATATTTTTAAGATAACGAGTTTAAATTCCTGTACAATGAACTGAGATTATTGTTATAGTGTTTATGGAATAAATTATTATTTTACGGAAAATTGTGTTTGTTTTTCATTTTTACGTAGGAAGTTTAAAGATAAAGATTTTGAAATATCCCATACTGATAAGATTGAGCCATTTAGTCAAGTGGGCTTATCAATAATGAAACAAGCGATATTTAAGTAATATTAAAATAACTTGGCCAAGTGCGAGTCAGACTCGCGAACAAAAGGTTGCGTACCACCCATGTTACGGGTACGGAACCCCAAAAACGCATTTGTTACAATTTACTCAACTCGAGTCTTGGTTTTCATCAAATCTTGTGTTATAATAATTATAGCCATTTAAAATTAGATTTTTTTAAGTACGCTCGATTAGTAGTTCGTTTTCTGCTAGAATGTAAATAATCGACAACTCGTCAGGTAATCTAATAATTTATAAACCGACACTCTGACACTAAGTAAATAACCCTGTACAGCCACTCTTCGTTTCTTAACTTATGATCTGAAACAATCTCCATCAATCAATTCATTAAAGTGATTGAGACCTTTCATTTTAAGGCACTGTAGTGATTATCGCGATCGTTGTTTTTAATTAGACAAAATTTAATCAGATATTTTATATAATAGCGCCGAAACATTCGGTGCGCAAAAAAGTTTTACATTTATGTTGCCAACAACAGCATGCGTGGTCATTTGAACGCAACTTGTCAAATTCCTTATCATCCGTTCAACTGAGACATATACGAGGGTGCATTTTTATATTCGCGGAATGGGTAGGTAATTAATAAATGAGGGTACTTTCCTTAGTCGTAACTGGTTAAATAGCTCATTATTAGTATAAATAGAATGTTTTGTTTTAATCGGGCCATTTGAAATTATCGTCGATCAAACAACTCAGTTGGGAAGAACATTGTGAAAAATTTAGAAAATCGAGCACCGCGCTGTCATAAAGTTCCTTACCAAGCAAGGTAAATCGGTTCAAACCATACTAAAAGAGATGTCATCTGTTTACGGGGAGTCTTTCCCCGGTAAAACCATGGTTTATAAGTGGCATACCCTTTTTAAGAAAGGCGGGGCCTCACTTGAAGATGATCCTCGGCCAGGACGGTCGATCGAGGTGACGACTCCGGAAAATGTTGATAGATTATAAAGATAAAGGTGTCTCCATAACCGGAGAATACTACGCTTCAATGTTAGAGCGATTAAAGGAAGCAATCAAGGAAAAAAGAAGGGGAAAATTAACCAAAGGTGTCCTCCTTCTGCACGACAACGCGCCTGTGCACAAGAGCCGTGTTGCGTTGGCTTCCCTGCATAAGGTGGGCTTCGATATTTTGGTTCATCCACCCTACAGTCCTGACCTGGCTCCTAGTGATTATTATCTCTTTCCAAAAATGAAAAAAGAACTTCGGGGGAAGAAGTTCTCAAGCGATGAAGAAGTGAAGGAAGCAGTTTCAGCTTATTTTTCAGACAAAGAAAAAACATTTTTTTCGAGGGTACATAAGCTAATTGAAAGATCTGGAAAATGTATTAGGGTTGCAGGTGAATATATTGAAAAGGAAAAATAAACTTGTATTTTTATTTCCACGTCTTACCCCCGATTCCGTGAACTTAAAAACGCCCCCTCGTACTACATAGACCTCTCTGCCAGCATTCCTATTTAGAATACTTATAAACTTCTTTTTCAGAAGAGTATCTTTTAACTTGTATACTCCGATTGTAAACTAAGCTAAATTGGCCTCTTAAAAAGCACAGTCACCAAATTTTCAGTTTCAAGAAAAGTGGTTAAACTTTTGAAGTCTTAATTTTTTTTTATTCGTCATGTTTTAATTTCTCATTGGACCGAATTCAAATATTTTATTCACAAGCATTGATAAGAAAAAAATAATAGCATGTTTAATAAGTACTCAAACTACAATTTCTATTGTTCACAGACATATAATGTGGACGCCCAAACTGGGGAGTCATCGGCTTGTGCTACCGCCCTACTCTGTGGCGTGAAAGCCAGATATGAAACATTGGGCCTTGATGCTGGAGGAAGGTTCAATAATTGCGCCTCTGCCATCAATTCGAGGGTTACTTCTTTAGTGGACTGGGCTCATAGTGCTGGTAAGTTTTGCTAATAAACTAAAAAATTGTACTTAAACTCAAAAACGTATCTAGATTCGATTGGAGCTCATTATCTTTTGGCCTGCCATTTTGAATTAGCCATCTTGATATTTTTTAATGTTCAGATGATATTGTATAATCTAGGTTTATTTGCAGTATTATTTTGGACATCTATTTTGTTTAACAGAAAGTTTGTAATTTGGTGGGAATTTTTTGTGGTTTTGTTTAGTTTATTTATTTTGTTTTCATCACACAAATTTAACTTGGCCCACGGAAAGGCGCTGAAGGCCATTACTCAGCCTTACCACCTACCATGCCTTCCAACTTTACTCCCTAATAATCGAAATTATATAATTTGTACTAATTATAAGTGTACAATTTGGTAACTTGTTACAACGAATAAACATTTTTTTTCTACTATTAACACTACAGAGATATTCCAAGACAAATTTAATACTTTTTTACAGTAGCACATCCTAATGTTCACCTTTGGATAGCCTAGCTATAAACCTTTTCTGAAAACAAAATTGCAAAAAGCCCGTTCGAAATAGTAGGTTTTTTAAGAATATAACGTTACAACCGAGTTCGCAAACTGTAAGTTTGTGTGCGGGGTGTAATAAAAGTATAAATAAAATACATATTATTATCAAACATAACGAGACTTACATAAAAACCTTTTCCTCCAAATGCACGTACTTGCTCCGTACCGAATGTCGCGTCGTAGCCGTGGGTAAAAAAAATACATGACTGCTTTTATATGCTCAGTTTCTGATCTCGCTTATAATGAGAAGTCAACATCCTTCGTTCTTCAATCGATTTCTTTCTCCAATATTCGTGTTTCATCTTTCAATTCGAGTCAACTAATTATTTTACTGTATCCATACTAAAAACTAACACAAATTTTAAAGAATGTTTGATACAACCCAAATTATTATCCTTTTAGAGAACCTTTGAGTCAAGAATAAACAAAGGAAAAATAGTATAGGGTTCCGTAGTTGCCCGTCACAATATGTGGGCCATGCGGGCTTTTTGTTTGATACAATGAACATAAATACAAATACAAAAGTACAAAAATCTTTATTCATCTTAATACTTAGCCTAATATGACAAGTTCGTACGGTATCTCCATTTAAGCTGGAGTGGCCTGTGTTTCGAGACACCGCTCTTCCACAACAATCAGTTATATCGAGGTTGGCCGTATGACATACAAAGACAAACGGTAGCTTAATTATATCTAAATTATTAGTAATGTAATATACTAAGTAAGTAAGGGAGGGTGTGTGGTTGTGTGAGGGTGTGTGTGTATGTGTGAGGGGGGGGGGGGAGATGGTGTGGGTGTGTGTGAGCGTGCATGTGTTGTGGATGTGCTCTGTTTCAGCGTAGGACAAAGGTTGAATAAAATTAGTAAGTATCTTTTTGCACTCTCGAAATTGTTTATCATAGATATAGATTTCTTTATTTATTTTATTATATAAAAATGCCGAACGAGTATAATACTGCATGCTGGCAAATTTAGTTCTGGGGGGTGGTAATTTTACTATCATGTCTTTTCTTCGTTTTTTTAATAGATTCGGGTCAAATGGGAGGGATGTATGAGTTTTAAAAATAGTAGCTATTATATATAATTTTCGCACGGAAAGCAAGCCGCTAATATTATACAGTTCGTTAGTGGAGAAAAGCCTGTTTTTGAAGTACATGGTCTTGATAAGGTTACGTTGCGATCTTTCTAAATTTAGAAACTGTGTCTTTGATGCACCGCCCTATATTGTTATGCAGTATGTAAGGACGGATTGTGCAAATGTAGCATAAATTAGATTTAATAAAAATTTTGGGGAATATTTTGAGTTATCAGGTACAACGTGTTTTAAACATCCAGGTAAGTTTCCTAATTCTGTTACTCACATGCTCTAAGTGTGAATACCAGGATATTCTTTGGTCTATGAAAACGCCCAAGTATTTGACTTTAGAGACATTATCTATTAATGGGCAATTACAGGTACGACGATTGTCGTCGTCACAACTATGAATTTTTATTGTGAATTCGCCCTGTGGTTGTAAATTATCATAAATTCCAAAGCAAATGTAATTTGTTTTAATTGTATTGAGAGATAGCAAGTTGTGTTTAAGCCAAAGAGCAATCTGAGCTAGACCAAGTTCGGCACAATTCCTCACTTCTGGCCAGGATGTGCCTGCGAAGGCAATAACAGTGTCGTCGGCGTGCGACATTATTTTATCATTTTTGATCTTCAAGCCACAGAGATCATTAATGTATATGAGGAACAAAGTTGGTCCCAATACGCTCCCCTGTGGTATGCCGTACGAACCGTCTCCTCACTACTGATACATCCCGGCAATTTCACTTTTTGCGCACAGGGATGGGGATGGACACAGTGTCGAATGCTTTTTTCAGATCAAGGAAGACCGACAGACATTTGTTGGCTGTATCAAGTTGCTGCGTCACAAACGAGCTCAGCTCATATACGGCATCTTCAGTCGATCTTCCTTGCCTGAAACCAAACTGAGCTGGAGATAGAATATCAAATTTAGATAGATAATTCATTAGCCTGATATTAATAGGAATTCTAAAATTTATGAAATATCAGGCAGAATTGAAATAGGCCTATAATTACTAATGTCTTCTTTATCCCCGCCTTTGTATACTGGAGTTATTATACCTATAGATTGTTTCAGAAGATTAGGGAAAATGCCTTTATCGCAACATAGATTTATGTATAATTCAAAAAAATTTAATACAATTTAGAATTTTTAGATAAAACTAATTTTATATGAACTATTTGAAATTGAATATAAATTAATATTAATATAACAAACAAAAAAACGGGATACTTATTTACAATTATAACCTATGTGTGTAATAACTTATGCTAGTGTATATGTATTACGAGTGGTGGAAAGGAAATGGTGGGAGGGGGTGTGTGAGTGTATGTAGGTGATTTTTGTAGGATGTATGAATTGGGATATGTGGGTAAAAATTTATGAGTGTGGGTGGGTACAAATGTTAAAAAAAAAGAGATTTGTAATTATGATCGAAGTAGTATTGCAGGAAGTCTTTATTCGTGAATACACAGAATGTCCTCAATCTTATCGTAGCTTACCTGGAGCAGCCACGAAGTTACTTGTTTTCTACAAGTGATTCTAGTAGCTCTACTAATGTTAAGACATAGGTTAATTTTGTTGTACAAATACGGACCAAGATAGAAGTAGCTTTTTCGTGAAAAATTTGTTCGCAAATGTGGAACAAGCCAGGTGAATCGTCTGTGAGTCTTCTTTGAGATCTTGTTGTTTCTTTTTGATTATTGTAAGCTGTTTTGTGGAACCTTAGAATATTCGATAAAACAAAGAGCTGTCTGACTCGAAGAACCTTACACTCTTAAAATAAGACATCCGTAGGATAGCGAAACTCTTTGGGCTCTTTCAGCCTTAATCAAGATAGTTTTACATGCACTTCCCCAGGCTATGATGCAATAGTTAAGGACAGACTGGCAGAGCGCATAGTATACCATTTTAATCGTATTGTCGTCTGCAAAATTTCTAAGTTTCTTGAATATATGCAGTATTTTGCGAAGGCGATTGCTAACCGAGTCAATTTGCTGTCTCCATGTGAGCTTTTCATCAATATAAACACCTAGGTACTTAATGCACGTGGTGCACGTGACTTCGTTGAGATCAGTTGGTAACAACACAAATGATTGTGATGGTGTGGGTATACCTTCTAAGGACAAGCCTGAAGTATTTAGTATATCCGGTTTAATTTTCAGTGCAAGCTGCTTTCCAATGTTGGCGAAATAATGGTTAATGTAATCGGCAGATTTGGAGGGCGATGACTGTATGTCTAGTAATTCAACATTAGAGTCATGACTTTTATCAGTATATGTGATGTTTTTGATGTTTTCTCAAAGTAATTTATTAGAATGTAATGATTTAATAATATTATCCCGATCATATTTCCTTTTTGTTCTTTTAATCAAGATATTACAATAGTTTCTATAGCACCGGTAAGTAATACGAAGGACTTCATTGTTAGGGCCTTGATGCAGATCTTTCTGCAACTTATCCCTGTTTCTAATGCACCGTAGGATCCCCGCAGTAATCCAAGGCTTAATGATTCGCTTACCGCATGGTACCGGAGTCACCTTAGTATTTAATTTTAGACTTTCAGTAATTTTATCTATTAATGAGGTAGTCAAAACCAATGGATCATCACAATGGAGTAGCTCTGATAAATTTTCATTTATCAGATATTTTAAAGATTCACCAAAATTAATAGTAGTTTTAGTTTTATTATCTTTATATTTGATTTTGCTCTTTGAAATTGTAAGGAACATGGAGAAATGATCTGTAGTTGTAGTATTTAAGATGGCGATGGATGCTGTAAACTTAACTCGATTTATCTTTAACATAAGATGGTCCAAACAGTTAGGTTTTCTCGTGGGTAATGTATGTCCAGCCAGTATTCCATAGCTTGATAGCATATTTAGGTAGTTGGTCCTATTTTTATATTCGTGTGTGGGCTCTATTTGTTTTGGACGTATATTAACATTGATATCACGTGCGATTATTATGCTGTAGTGAGAAGGACAAGATTCTAAATGGGCACCCAAGGAATTAATAAAGTTTTCTTTATATTTATCGAGTTCACGGTTTAATGGCTAATAACCAACGATCTATAGATTAGCACTTTAAAGTTTCATATTTCGCTAACGGATTTATGAATCGAAAAGTGGTTTTCAAACAATGACACTTTTGAAAAACCTACCTCGCGACACCCCACACAATGGGTCAGACAAAAAAAAGAATTTCATAATAACACACTTACTTATAAACTGGCCCTTATATTAATGTAGCGTAATTTATGTCTGAGAAATAGTAAAGTTTTGGCGAATAAATAAACTGTCTCACTTAAAATATTAAATTTTATCAAATTATGTATTTTTATCAACAAATTAACACAAATTTTTGTTATCAATACATAAATATTCAGTTTGTTAATATTTAATATTTGGCTGTTTGGCTGGTGCGTCAGTACCTCTAATTCCATCTCCGCGTGCATATAAACAAAACGGCCGCTGCCATTTTTCAAAGAAAATTGACAATTCATAGCTTTGGTTTTGAGTATGTGAAAAATAATACTATCAAATTTTATTATTTTTCCTCGCAAGTGTGTTGAAAAACGTCGTATGAAACGTGTGGGCATTAGACATTACACTCTGGGCTCCATTACGCCCTCGCTTTCGGCTCGGGCTGCAATACCACCTTGACTGTAATGTCCAAGCAGCTCACTTGTATCATAATGTACTATTACTCTAAATTAATTATAAAAACGCGAATTCCATAATTTGCAATTTTGTCATATTAAGGGAGAATAAAAAATTCCTCACATGTTTCCACGCAAGTTGCATGGGTTAAAGGGAGTCAAATGTCTTCAAACTTATTTTAAGTGTTTTAGGAATTATGGAATAAAATGAGTGGGCCGTGAAAATAATTTTCCAACTCAACGGCATAAAATTTTGTGAAAACAAAGTTCAAACCAATGTAGAAAAATTTCACAGATTCATCGTCTACAAATTGAGATATTCGATTTGAAAAACACTCCTCGCACTATTAGACATAACGTTGTGAGAAAGAAAAATCGTTTTTATTTTTCAAATTGAATATCTCGATTTGTAGATTGTAAATCGTTGTGAAATTTTTCTATAACTTGAACAGAACGTGTTCACAAAATTTTATGCCGTTAAGTTGGAAAATAATTTTTACGTAAGAAACGATACTAAATAGTTTGAAAAATATAGGACACCATAATATTCACCCATAATTTGCGCGGTTTATGGTACGCGGGTATTTAATTATCACAAAACGTTCAGTTTCCTGTTTCATTTCCTCAATTTAATAATGGGGACTGGGGAAAAATAATCTGATATCATAATATAACTTAATTATTTTGAATTTTGAAAACTGGGTAAATATTATCTGATATCATAAAATGATTTGAATTATTGTAAATGTTGAAAACAACCCACACTTCACAATCATTATAGTATGAAAGCTGGTGAACATCAAAATGTATTATATTAACTTTAGGCAAGTCAAATAAACGGCTCCCTCCCAACTCTTTGTGTGTCTTCTCAGATAACTAAGAACTGTGAGAAAGCTGAGATTATCTGAAGTTATTTAATTAAGGTTTTAACATATTGTATATTATTATCTGTTTTTCATAACAACTATTTTATTTCATGTGGCGTTATTATTTTTAAATTGTACAAACGTAAAATCTTTATGTCAAAAAAAGCAACAATGGGAAACATATTAATCGTCATAATTATCCTTGTCATTAAACGTTTATCATGTCAGCAAGACAAAAGTGTTATTCGACGAATTAAAAAAACAGAAGAAGCGTTTCTATCAAAATGTCATTCGAAATTAACGCCAAAGACCCAAAAGAGAAATAAAACCGGTCAAGTACGAGTAGGACCCGTTGCTGGGGGTTCCGTACCATTCAAATAAGTCAATAACTGAAATGATTTGAATATAAATTACAAACTTATGAAATGTATGAAACGAAATTGCAAAATTAAGTTGGTCGACTATTACTCGTTAACTTGTGACGCCTACTTAGCTGTGATAGTTTTCCTTTTAACTTCGTTATAGTATTATACTAGTGCCGTAAATTTTTTCACTTTTTCAAAAATATCCGCTTAGCTCACAGGGGGGGGGAGGCCACTTGACTAACAAAAATTTGCAGTTTAAAGCTTAAAATCCCTAAATCGAAAAATGTTTTCCACATACGCACAATATTTTTGAGAGACCTATCCAACGACATCCCTTGTAGAGGTGGAAAAAATTTTTTATGTAGGGCAGGTACGTCAATGTTTCCAAATTTTTTTTGAAGATTTTATTTAACCATTTTGTTGCCGTGTTTAATATGTATACCCATGTGTAATTACAGCTTTACAGCTCGACTGTCAGTGGCGGTACTTGTTCTTCTGACCTGTTATAGTTTTAAGGGGGTTGACGTCACGACTGTCAGTGGCAGTACTTGTTCTTCTGACCTCTAGTTTTAAATTTGAATGTTTTCAATGACTTATTTAACATCTGACTAGTCTAGTCTAGTGTTTGTGAGGGTTTCTGTGCAGTGTTTTACGCGTTCATTGCCCTGGAAACTGTGAGTCAGTGGTTGTAGTTTTGTTGATATACCCACATGCTTACACAATCAGCTGTCCAAGAGTTTGTTTGTTTTATCATTATTGCTTTAAAGACATGGCTCGCTGTAAGGATTGCGGCAAATTCTACTCGCTGGTAAACGGTATTACCTGTTGTCGATGCGCTAATATGTATCATCAAGTATGCGTTAAAGAGCCCTCTGCTGACGAAGATGTCCAAACATGGCAATGTAAGGAATGTGAAAAACCGGTTCTTGCCGCTGCTGGAGAGTCCGACGGGCAGGGATCAGCACCAGTTAGCCAAAGATTCGAATCTACTCCTCATCCCTCTGCCTTATTGGACCTCTCTGTGGGTAGTGGCGCTGCTGAACACCTTACCGAAGAGTTTAATTTAGGAATGGAGATACGAATGTTGAGATCAGAAATAAGGGATTTCACGGCCAAAATGGCCACAATCACCTCAACTCGGGAGGTCTTTGACAAACGTCTTGACAACCTGGAAACAAAGATGACAAAGCTGGAAGATACGTGCAAAGAACAGGAACCGAGCACTCATTTAATTAAGCTTAAAAACCACATAGTGGAGCTCGAGGCCGAGCTCAATGAAAGAGACCAAGACATGTTGTCTAACGACATTGAAATAACGAACCTCCCCGAATCTGCTGGTGAAAATGTGGAACAGCTTGTATCGTTGGTGGCTGCGAAGCTGGATTGCACCGTCGATATCCAGGAGCTGGTGAGCGCCTCCCGAGTGAGTCTGCGGGGAGAGCGCGGCCCCGTCCTGTCGTCGCTCGTCTGATGCGGCGTGCAAAGCGTAACGAGCTGCTGAAGGCCGCCTGCGTCCGTCGCGGCGCCACCACCGAAGGCTTGTTTCCGGGAGAACCGCGTCCTTTTTACGTCAACGAGCGGCTTACAAGATACAATAGAAGTATGTTTCAAAAAGCGAGGGAAATTGGCAAGCAAAATGACTGGAAGTACTTCTGGACAAGGGATGGCAGGGTATTTGTTCGGCAAGATACAGGAAAACCTCGCCATCGCATACGGGTCCAAGATTACTTTCAGAAGATCATCTACTATGACTTGTTTTCGCCTCGTGTACGAGTATTATACAAAGCCTGTTTATTACTGGCATACCTGCTGTTTCACTCTCTCGTGTATTATTTATTTTCTGAATTTGTAGAAAATACTGGTGTTTATAGCTTTATATTTTATATTTGTTATTACTTTGGGCTTTTATCATTAATTTTACTTGTTGGTTTAAGTGGGCATATACAACTGCATTTATTTTTTTACAAATACTTATTATTGTTGATTTTTATTGATGATTTGGTGGCAAGAAACCGGATAAAATATTCGCGTTCCCTTCGTTTATAAAAAACCGAATAAATAAATTATCAAAAGACAATATCGAAACAAAAAGTCGGTTCTCATTAAAACCAATTAACTTTACTTATAATTATACTGATTGGGTCTCTTTATCCCACAGATGTACACAGAACGTAAATTGTGTTTGGACACAAACAAAAATCAGTCACTCTTCTAATTATATCCACAAAATCCTATGTAACTCTGCATTGGAACATATCATTAATTTATCACATAAACTGCAATATATTTGCTTTTTCGGTATTTTATCTTACATTTTTTATAATTTTAACTTTTCTTTACTTTTTGTGCAATGTAATGAAAATGACTAAAACTAAATACTTGAAAGTTGGATTATTCAATGGTGGGTACGGGCCATGATGAGTTCATAGTGGCTATGAATCATCTATCTCCAGATTTACTTGCCATAAATGAGACCTGGATTCAGGCGGGCGAAGAGGCGAAAGCTCCGGTTGTAAACGGCTATCGAATGCGTCATATACCACGTGTGCTTGGTAAAAAGAAGAAGGACGGAGGGTCACCTTCTATGTAAAAAATGGTATAACGGCTCGCACCTGCGCGCACCCACCAGTCAAAGATATTGAACAATTGTGGTTAAGTTTAAAAGTAAACGCGGTCAGGCTAATCATAGCAACCGCTTATCGACCAAATTGGGTACATACGGGGACGATTTTTGAAGCAATTATAGACACAATTTCATCCTTCAAAAACTATGACTATATTGTATTTTCGGGGGACCTAAATATCAATATGTTGAATTCATCAAATTGTAATGTACAAGAATTTAAACAGTTTTTACGTTATACCGACTTAGTGCAAATAATAAACGAACCTACCCATTTTACCGAACAGAGCGAATCGCTAATTGATCTCATTTGTACAAATGCTCGTGTACGGTCAGTTCATGTTCACTATAAACCTGACCTGGGAAAACACGGAATGGTCCTTACCGAGTTGAATGTCAAACAAATTCGCCTTCCACCTAGGAAAATTACATTTAGACCAATAACTGATATTGACCTAGATCTATTCAATCTATGCCTAAATAAAATTAATTGGGAGGAAATCGGTTTGCTGGACGATGTTAATGTAATGGTGCAAAAGTTAAATGAAAATGTCTTAAACTTGTTTTATGTCTTTGCACCTGAATTGACGATAACGGTCCGAGAAAAGCCCCAGCCTTGGCTCACAGAAAATGTGAGATTAATGATGCGTCTAAGAGATGAGGCTCATGAACGATATCGCCGTTCCAAGCTTGAAATCCATAAAGTTTATTACAAAAAATCAAAGAGTCTAGTGATTTCTGGAATATTTAATGAAAAACGTGCATTTTTTGATCGTCACATAAATGGTAATAGAAACAACTCAAAGGTTCTATGGAAAAACTAAAAAAGTCTGTTTTATCCGACACCAAAGAAAATAATCTACAACCTCCTTTTGATAATGCCGATCAGATTAATAATCATTTTCTTAATGTGCCTGGCAAAATTAACACATCTTTTTCAAAACTCACTTTTTATGAATTGCACAGACATGGAGACAAGGTGTTCACCATTAAAACTGTGAATGAAACAGTCATTAGTAAAATAATTTTAAGTCTTAAGTCTAAAGCAAAGGGTATTGATGCTATTGGTTTGGATATGCTTCTAATGACACTTCCACGCACTCTAGCTACAATTACAGCAATTATAAATAAGTGTATCACAACCAATACTTGTCCTTATCTACGGAAAATAGCTAAAGTTAACCCGATTCCAATAGATTCGAACCCTGTTGAAATAAATTAGCTGCGTCCAATAAGTATTTTACCCCTAATTTCAAAAATATTAGAAGAAGTTATTTCTACACAAATGGCAGAATTTTTAGAAAGAAATAAGATCCTTCCGGACAGGCAATCGGGATTTCGTAGAGGACGTAGTACTGCAACTGCTTTGCTGGATGTAGTTGACAACGTCTTAACAGCCAAAGATGAAGGAAGTGGTGCTATGGTTTTGTTGGACTTTTCTCGTGCTTTTGATGCTATAAACACTTCTTTATTATTATCAAAGCTATCCTACTATGGCTTTGATACTGCCGCAGTCAAGTGGTTTGATAGCTACTTCAAAAACCGTGCACAGATAGTACAAATTACTCGTCCAGATGGTAGTAAAATTTGTTCCACCATGTCTGATGTAACAAAAGGAGTCCCACAGGTCCCCCTGTTGTTCATCCTGTATAGTCGAGATGTTATCGATAACATACACTTCTGCAACTATCACATATACGCAGACAATATACAATTGTATCTAACTTTTCCACCCGATGAGACCTAGTCTGCAGTTGCTGCTATTAATCATGATTTGCACTGGGTGACTGAATGGGCAGAAGAAAATTGTCTTGTACTGAACCCAAAAAAGTCAAAATATCTATAGGTAGTCATAAGAACAAAAAAACAGATTAAAAGTATATCGAATTTTAATCCAGAGGTTAAGGCGAGAGGAGAATCAGTTGAGCGTGTGTACGAGGCTCGTAACCTAGGAGTCATTATGGACTGTAAGCTGACCTTCGAAGGACATGTTGTTGAGGCCGTGCGAAACTGTTTTTTTAAGCTGAAAGTTCTATATAAAATCAGACCTTTTTTGCGTCAGGCACTGCGTGTTAGGTTATGTGAAGTACTAGTCCTATCAAAACTTAATTATTGCGACGTTGTGTATGATAACTGCCTTCTTGCAAGATCACAAAAGTTAATACAGAGAGTACAAAACGCGTGTGCGCATTTCTGCTTTAACATCCCACTACGTAGCCATGTAACGCCATTCGTGAACCAGGCAGATTTGTTAAAAATGGAGGCTCGCCACCGATTACACCTATCCTGTCTGTTATTCGGTATAATTTAATATCAAAGTCCTTCGTATTTATATAATAAACTTACTTGGTTGGGCAAAAATCACAGATGTAATACAAGATCTGTCTTCTCTCGCTTGCTATCTACTCCACAGCATCACTTGGCTGCGTTCCGTGGAAGTTTCAAGTATTCCGCAACAAAATGTTGGAATAACATCCCTACCCCAATACGTAACCTCACTTCCCTATTTAGTTTTAAATTTATATATAAGTTTTATTTATTAACCACGCAAAAATCTTCTTGGTGATGTTTATGTACATATTTATATACTAGTACTACCACACGTAATTATCCATTCATTTATTTTATTTATCTATCTTTATTTTCCAATAGTTGCGGTATACCAACCTGCTTTGTAGCGGAATTGCTTGCACATTATTTTGTTCTACCTAACCTAAATAATATTTTGATGAAGTCCACGGCACACGGTTGTTTTATCTGTAGCTAACAGAAAAAAAAACAGTCATTAGTTTTGGCTGTTTCATTTTGCTTTTGCGTACCTACTTATAATTTTGTTTCTTATTGAATTTTGTCTTGCTCTGCTTATTTCATACACTAACACATCTGAATGAGGCTAACGCACACTGACTCCCGTGAGTCACTCCCATCGGGTATTATTTGAAAATCAGTGCTGCTAAGCTAAATGTTTTGCAGCAATATGCTGACAATAATGCCCTTTTCATGCCAGCAAATAATGTCTAATCATAGTTTTAATTTAATATTTTAATCTAAGTACCTACCTTTTTGTATCTGTTTGTAAAATTATTTCAGTTTTATGTATCTGTTTTATAATTGTCTAAGATTTGTGTATTATCTACACATGTGGTGGCTTGAAATGAATTGCTTTTTCTCTCTTTTTTTCTTTCTTTCTTTCTAGTACTAAGAGTCTCTGAGCTAAGCCACGGACAGACAGACAGACGGACGGACGGAAATGCCAAAAATATAAGGGTTCCTTGTTTACAACGGAACCTTAAAAGGGTTCATGATTGGTTTACACTGTGTCATGCGATTCCGGGCAAGCCAGTGTCTCATGGAAACGGTGAACGCTATCGGAGCCGTCGCCCAATAGTCGCCATACTGAACTGTTTATCATGGGGTCATTTTCAAAACTGTTTATCGTGGGGTAATTTTACAACGCTAACTTCCATGTTTTTTAGTTCGTATTGCATAATTATCGAAGCCCTAAATGAACCGTTTGACTTGGCAGGCAAGTCGAGTGGCATAGTAACTACTTCAAGGGTGACGCATGCGACGCCAGCAGCATTGTTCGCGCATGCGCCGTCGAGGTACTGGGAAGATGACAGCAGGGTTCCACCAACCGTGCGGAAAGACTGCAAGGATATTGCCCTGCAACTGGTTGAAAATGAGCCTGGACGAAGTATAAATGTGAGTGAATTTATTATTGACCAAGCTTTTGTTTGTAAAATTGTTTGCATCAGCTCACCAGCCGGTTGTAAACTATACACTCACAACAGATTACTATACGCTCACGTGTTTGAGGGTGTAATTGTTTAAATGTACTTAGTGAATTGCGGTACCATGAAAACGGTTTTTTCTTATGAAATTTATCTATTAGATGATGTTGCGGGAGCTAGAAACTGGCGGTAGTACTCATCTTCACTGTTTATAACATTTTCTTGACAGACTGACAGACAACGCACAATCTAAGCCGCTGAAGATAGAAATATTAAATTTCTAACATGTGTTCCGTTTTTCGAAATCAATCCCATAAGGGGTTAAAACAATGTGTAAACTTTTGTATAAAAATGCGTTTCAGACGGGTAACAGCCCTCTAGTAAATTAATAAATTTGCTTTTAAGATCCCCTAGTATTGTCACAAAAATACCCGAACTGTTTTAACAATTCGAATTTCCCATTTGCAAAACAATGCGAAAACTTTTAGGCAATTTTCAGTTTTATATTGCTGGAATCGTTTTTCATTCTGTTACTTTTTCAGCTGAAATTGGAGGGCCAATGGTTATGTTCTTAATTCCAATAAATTTTAAGGACTGATAAGTATTTTAATTTAACTGTGTGTACTTGTATTTACAAATGTAATTGTAATAAAGATAAAGTACCTACGAACTATGAAACTTGATCAAAGAAAACAAGATTTTTTTACATCTATTAGAAATTAAAAACTCTCTGTTGGAAATATTAAGTCATCATCATCAACTAACAATATGTATATGTCTGCGTAAGTTTGCAAAATGCGATAGTTTATAATTTCACTAAGTTAGATTACGTTAGTTTATAAACGACCTAACAAAAACCTACCGTGAAATTATAATCTATTTAGTGAAATTATAAACTATCGTATTTTACAATCTTACGTTGACATATACATATTGAAACGGCTACTCACGATTTTAATAGTCAGATTTCGCTAGACTAGTTTCACTGTATTCGTACAGTTTCTTCGGAGGCAAACATGGTTACGGGGCGAAAACCCGTTTGCAAATAGTGAGTAGCCGTTTCACTATCTGTATGAATCTAAACCACAATTCTTTTAGTAGTAAGAATAACAGTATGTAATTAATTATTTAGCTTCTTTTACAAATCGTCGGTACTTTGATAAGGAAAAAGGTTGGAGACTGTCAAAGGAATCAATGTAGTCTACAAGATTCTTTGAGAACTATAATCGAATGGTTCCAAAGCTCTTACATACGGGCTATGGACCCAATTGATGCTGCTGTTTTTTTTTGTTTCATGATGTTTTTCATTATGAATTTGATTTAAACCAAGCACTTCATTGTCAAAATATAATTGTATCGAAATGTTCAATATATTGTCATACTTCGTGTTGCATTTGCTGCATACTAACAAATAAGTCAATGACACCTATTCTCGTGTAACAAATATTAGATTTAGAGCTGCCATAACCTAAAACTGTTCATTGCAAAATAGGCTTTAACGCAGATGGATAAAAGTTAAATGAGCTTGTATTATTTTAGGTTTTTCAACTCTAAATTTAAGGTTTGCTGGACGAGAATAGGTCACAATGTATATTTATTTTCATAAGGTAATACTTGGAGGTGGGCGCCGGCACTTCTTACCAAATGTGACACCGGACCCTGAACATGCCAACCGCGAAGGTCGAAGACTGGACGGGAGGAACCTGGCTGAAGACTGGGCTAGAGAGAAGAAGAGAAGGAGATTACGAGCCCAGTACATACACTCAAAAGAACAACTAGCTAAAGTGGATCCCAGATCCACAGATTACTTATTAGGTAAGGTCAACGAGCTATAGATACTTCATCCAAGGGTAAGATATTATTTTATATGTTTAGTACACTTGACCTTTTTTATTTTTTCCTTAACCTTATTATTTATCGAGTGAGTGATTTTTTTTCGAAGATTTGGTTTTATTGTTGTTTTTTTACAAGGAGAATAAAATTAAACTCGCACATAGCGTCACTGCATGAATCCCCGAGGGGGTATCAGAGGTGTTCCTGGGTGTGAACTGTGAAATTCAAGTCACAGTCCAAACCCGGTGCACCCGCGTTTCACCGACAATTATTAGAAGAAGAAGAAGAAGAAATATTTATTTGTTCCAAGCATGGTTTAGAAAAGATGTTAAATATATAATAACAGTTCAGCATGTTTCACCTGCAGGAGGTATACAAATACTTTAATACAATTTAATTACAATGTCTTTACAATTATTAATAATCTCGGCATGCATGCCATAACAATTTCATTGAACTAAAGTCAGGATAGTATTATTATATACATTTTTCAAGTTAAGTTTTATCCTAATGCTTATAATTATTATAATTCATAAATTCTTTGATAGTATTACGTCCTAACGTGATGAGTGATATCACCGGTACTTCGAATTAAAAGTTTTCATTAAAAGTTACGTTATTTTAATTTATGGTAATTTAATTAATAAGTAATAAAAACACAACTTAAGGCTATTCGACCCTTCCAATATCTAAGGTTGGCATCAGGTATATAGAAAATAAAATAGAATAATGGTAGGTAATATATTTTATTAATAAACAAATATATTATTTTATGTTTTCTTGATGACGACCCTATTGAAAGGGTCGAAGTATAGGTATAAGGTATAGCCTTCAAGTTAGTTTATAAAGTTAATATTAATTAAACAAATATTATAAAAACTATCACTTGGTAATAAACATATATTTATTAACTACCTATTTCATATTACGTTATTTTAATTACAATTAAGGCATCTTATTCCATAAAACCGCAATCTTGGCCAAGAAAATTATTCAAAGACGCCTTATTTCTTTCTGGAACATTTTCTCCTTCGGTGTAAAATGCAGCCGCATTTTACTTGTAAATAATGGCTTCATTATCATAAACATTAAGGCATACGCTTTAAAACACTAAGTCATTCTAAAAGGGCTTGTAGGATTTCTAAACGACCAAAAGCCCTTTGTTCTCCGTTGTCCTCTCACTTGATTTTCTTTCAATTTCCATAAGCGGCCGATTCAGCAGTTTTAAAGTAGCCACTTTTGTATGGGGATTTGTTTGAGGTATAATGACTATAGGGCCATTTTGGTGCCTCTTTAAGATAAGAATATTTGCATACGACTTCTTGTATGTTTAGTTAACTCCATCCCAGAATGGCCCCGTTAACCTTTACAAAATCCCTGATTATGCTTTTAGGTACCTTTTGTTTTTCATGTTACAAGTTGTGCGAAAAAATAAAAATTTAAATATCGCTCTATGTATATTATGTAGCCTTAAGTAGATACAAGTATATCTTAAGCAAAAACATCACTAAACATTTTGTGACGTTTATGCTAAGGCTATACTTAAATATTTTTTTCAGAATTTAGTACATACGACTGTTTATTTCCACTAATTGTCACCACAGACATATAATTATTAAATGTATACGTCTGTGATTGTCACAAACATTTTATGATACACCACAATAGTTAAATTCAAGGGCGGATCCAGGATTCATTTTTGGGGGGGCACAAGGGTCAGATAGGTATAGAGTGTCCTGTATAGTATTGCACTATATCTTTAAGTCCTAGCGGTACACCAAAAAATGCTGCAAATGGAACAATTACCTTAAGGCCATACTCCTCAATTTGAAACGTAACAATAATTTTATAAAAAAATAAAGATATGAAATTGAAAAAAGTAAACCTAAAAACCACCAAATGTTTTCTAAGGACACTCGTGACAAAATTATCCCGAGTCTACGCGCCCCATGCCCACGCTACGCTTATGCCGGTTTGAAAGAGGAGCACGGACGTATCACATGCAAGTCGGATTGTCAGAAACAGACAAGACGTTTTACTCACGTGTTTTCTGTTGAGTTATGTGAGATATTTGCAACTTGGGGTAAATGAAACGAATAATATTTAAGCGATATAGTATTAATCTCTATCACCACTCTTCTGGGTAGCGGTCATCAACGATCTCCTGGTAGAGTTAAATAAGGATGGCTTTGTCACTGTGGGTTATGCAGATGATCTGGCTATCATGATATCGGGTTTATTTAAAGGCACCCTGTTCAGCATAATGCAGCAAGCTTTGCGTCAAGTAGAAGCCTGGTGTGGTAAGCATCAGTTATCTGTAAATCCACAAAAAACAGATCTAATCTTATCCACAGAGAATACAAAAAATCTCAAAATTAAAACTTCCGAAATTATTTGGAACTCGGCTGTCTCTTAGTAAGTAGGTCAAATACCTCGGTGTTTGGATCAAAATCAAACTACTGTGGTGGAGTTAGGTGGAACACAAAACAAAGGAGGCAACTAATAATACCCTATGGCAATGCAGACGAGCTGTTGGTAAGGACAAGGGACTCCCTCCCAAACTCTGCAAATGGCATCGTAGCAGATTGCTATGCAGAACTGCAGAGTCTATCAACAGTGTGCAAGGTAAAGTTATATAGACCGGAGCATAGTAATTACAAAGGTGACGAACAACTCCCATGCCAAACTAGCATGAAGGTATCGACACAGGGCAATAGATGTCGACCATTAGCAGAAGCTATCAGGGGAGAGTATAGGAGATACAGGATATATAGGAGCTCTTACCGAGCAGAACAGAACTTGGACAGCACGGGCTGACTGCCGGCTGTCAAGACTAATGGTGCCGCAAACAAACAGAAAACTTAAAAGGTACCTTAGGGAACTTGAACGGCCTGATCTCCGGGATATGGTAAGTATCATTACTGGACATTACAATCTGATTAAACACCTCTTTACTACAGGCGTGACTGACAGCCCCCTATGTCAAGGGTGCTTAGATGCGGATGAGACGGTGGATGGATCATGTGCTGCTTCACTGCTTTGACACAGATGACATGTGACATAAAACTGAGATCACAACGAGCTATATCTCCCCTTCTCTGGACCAAATTTTGTGTCGGCAAGCTGAAGCCGTTTGGCTCTATTTCAAGAAGTTGTCCTGGCTGGGCTAGCCGACCGGGGGGAAGTGCACAATACTCACGATCACATAGAGTCAGTGCAGGACTCATCGCCCACGCAACGAATTTTGATATTTTTCTCCTAGTTCCTTGTTTTATTTAAACCGTATGGAGGCGGGGGTGGGGTTTGGGCGTGCCCTTGAATTCAGTCGCTTTTAAACTTCAGTGTGCTAATTTTTGCCTGGTTTAAAAAAAAACAATTCCAACAAGGTAATAAAAAGTCTTTTAAACCAATTTTATAGGAAACATCAATCAGCCCACATCTACCCACTGTTCGGTATAGAAAGGTAAATAAAGCGTCATAAAATCAGTTACATAAAAAAATTCGTAATTTTCTTTTATTAAACTTGGATACATAAAAATACTTACTTTTGTAAATAAAACGGCATAAATTATTGGCTATTCTTCAGAAAAACACGACTGACGTTGGTGGTTTTACTCGAATAACTCTATTTTTGCAGCTACAAAATGAATGCAATAAAATGTAAGCTCTTATTACCATATTATTGTATTCACAATAGGTGGATGATAAACCCCCTTCTCGACAGCTGTAATTTAGATTTCGCGTGCTGGACCCATTGATATTGTACAAAGACTAAATTCTGTCAGAAAGGGGCTTTCCACACAAGGGGGCCTTATATACTAAATCCCTTTACGAGGGTAAATGGTTAAAACACTCACATTAAAGTTCACTTTCTCGTCCTGGACGGGTCCTCCGCACTGGATCCGGGTCACAACTCAGCCCTGATTCAGAGGAAAGCACAGGTCCCCTGGGTGTGCGTTTCCTCTCTTCTGACGTTGACCTCGGCGCGGAGATTTCTGACAAACGACCAGCCCAGCCAGCAGTTTGCAGACGTAGATCCCTAAACTCAACCTCTACCCCTAGGCTAGCCTGTCCTGTTAAAGGTATCACGATTTCAGTAAACGTGGTAAAGAGAATCGTTTCCCATCACCTTCCACTATTATCGGATTTACGAAACTTTTCGCGTACACTTCCCGGATCACAATTAATACTGATTAACTGGTTTATTTTTCTATTTTAACTCTGGTTGAATTCAAACGCAATATGTCCGTCTCACTATTTTTGACAATTCACCGGAAGACAACTCGTGTTGCCATATCAATAAAAATCAAATATCTTGACACATACAATGTGCGTTCCGATACGTTTTAAAGCGAACAATAGGTAATCCATGGAGAAAACAAAGAAAATGCTGTGCATAGATTGTTCTGCCAAAACACCCATCAAATTAACGCCTACGATCTTGCAAAGGAAGTTTTAAAAAAAATGGGCTTACGGCCCAAGGTCCTTATACAAGGACTCCAGGTTAATAGCAATTATATGGTACTTATAAGGGGTCCTTGGGTCGTAGGAAACAAAAAATCCCAAGTCAGATGAAAGCCTTTTTGCCTTTTTGTAGGACCGTATGGAGGACTAGGCGAAAGTTTTTTTTATTTTTTAAACGAGGCATTAAGGTGTTAAATGTAATTTTTAGATACCTCATATTTATCGTTTTAAAGAGAAATTTAATTTAATTTATATGGGGTGAAATTCAATCAACCAAGAAAATTCATACTGAAGACTTGGTTAGTGATCAGGAACTAGGTTCAGTAATCCTTTAGGCCAAATTCGAAAAAAAAAATTTTTTCTTCCTGGACTAGTTAAGTACAATTCCTAGCCCAGTCAGTAAGGAAGCAAAAAAATATATTTATCAAATTTCACAAAAAGGGTAATTAAACCTTGTTTCTGATCACTAACCGAGCCTCCAGTGTAAATTTGGTCGGTTGATTGAATTTCACCTAGTATTATTTACTTTTTATGCTGCTAGCAGAATGTGATATTTTAATTACTTTCTTTTAAAAGAAAAGAAAAAAAACAATAACAAGCAACCATTACATTATAACTTACAAGTAAAAGTGACTTGAAGGGCTTTGTTGCTTTTAGATTAAACTTCCGCAGGTCCTTTCTGCGTAGGGTCTTCTGTAACTTCCATGAAACCCAAAAGCGAATGAGTATTATTTCTTGTTAACTGTCACCTTTGAGAGCACACAACAAAGTCTTGCCGAAAAGTTACTTAGTTTAAATAAATTGTAGGTTTTAGAATTGAAACTTACACTTACGAGTAACTATACGAGTATTAAAGTACCTATTTGTAGAAGCAAGGCAGTCATTTCTAACCTTTATTTTTCGAATTTCGGGACAGTTTTATATTTTTAGTCTTTAAAATTTTGTTTAATGTAGAATAGGTGAAGCTGAAGGCGTTTTTTAGATATATTAATGTTGATTCTGAAGGCTTTTATTTCATTTGTAGTACTATCAAAACCTAAATTTATCCTAAGTAATATAGCTTCTGTTGTTAACATTAAATAACTATTTGAAATGAAGAAAATTTAGTTTTAACAGCACCAAAATTAAAGCCTTTAGATGGGGCTTTATTATGTTAATTACGATCTAGTTAAATACAGAACTAAATTTTAAGAAAATTTCAGGTAAAAATCGTCTTAAGAACTGTTCGTTCTATAGAGAATTGGTCTATTATCGTTTTTCGGGATAAAAAGAAGCCCATATATTTTCATTCAAGTTACAAACTATTTATCACAATCTGTTGGTTAGTTGCAGAGTTGCAAACGAATTTCCATTAGGATGGAGACGGTGATCTTTTGCCCAGTGTATCACAGTGTATTAGCAAGCTATGCTGGTTAGGGTCATTAGTATTATTTGAAGTGGCATTTTAGCTTTGTAAATTCTGTGAGTCCAGAGTCGGTGTGAACCGGCCCCTAGCCTAAATCACACTAATATTATAAATGCGAAAGTTTGTGTATGTGCACGTATGTTTGTTACTCTTTCACGCTGAAAGGGCTGAACGGATTTGGGTGAAATTTAGAATGGATATAGCTTATACCCTAACATAACACATAGGCTACTTTTTATCCCGGAAAAAAGCATGTTGTTAAACCGAATAACACGCGGGCGGAGCCGCGGGCAAAAGCTAGTTATAAATAAATGTGATAGAATGGGATGGGATTTCAAAAGAGTACTAAATACATTAAAATTTTATATGACTCAAGAATTACTGACCCCAATCAAGTGAGTTTTTTTTTACATAAACAAATAAGATGCATTTCAAGGTGAAAAAAGTAACGAAAATATTCAGAAAAAGGCCGAGGAGAAAAACAATTAAATCATAAATAAAATCAGATTGCCGTATTTAAAAAAATGTGGATTAACTCTATAAAACAAATATTGATGGTGGAAAATTGAAGTCCGGTTTGCAATCGCATCCCGAGAGCCCTGTTTGGTGTTTGATATGTATCTTTTGTATTTTCAGTTTTTTAATATTCAGAACTGTGGGCATATTGACCGTCAGGCTTCAGCCCACAGAAATCAGGTTTGAAGTTGATCGAAGGTTGTATTTTGAACAAAATATAATATATTGACAATATTTATTATACCACAGTATACATTACTGGGTAAAGGAAGATAAAATTATTTGCTTAAATACGAGTGGCGGATACAGTTGTTATTATAAACGTATATACAATAAGGTGCTACAATTAAGAGTGACCACATTTCACTGAAAACAAAAATTTTTGCGCGAAGTTTTTTTTCTTACATAGAAATTTCGTCAGCTGATTCCACCACTTTGTACTGGGAAGTGAAAAAATTATTTGACCAAGAAATTCTTTTTTTTCCTTCTGGAATGTGATCAACTAACGATGATGATCTCTACCCTAGAATTATTTTCACTTATTATTGTAAGACCTAATACATAGCGAAATTAAATTAACCGTCAAAATTCATACTGGAGACTCGATTAGTGATCAGAAACAAGCTTCAATTACCCTTTTGGTGAAATTCGAAAAATATCTTTTTTTTGCTTCCTTTTTGCCTAGACTAGGAATTGTACTTAAACTAGTACAACAAGTAAGGGAACAAAAAAAAATTTCGAATTTTGCGAAAAGGTTTACTGAACCTCGTTCCTGATCAATAACCGAGTCTCCAGTTTAAATTTGGTCGGTTGATTTAATTTCACCTTATATATCTCAATTCAATAACCTCGTATTTAACTGTAGTATTTGTGTAAACTTCACTTAGTCACAAGAAACAACATCAAAATGTTCTTATTAGATAACTGATTTTTGTGGTGCCATATACCTAAGGGCAAAACCAAACTTGACTCACTCCTTTAAGAATTAAAAAAAGTCCCCTACACATACTGAGTCTTGTATACTTGGGAAAAGTGGTTCAGTAGGGTTGGTAGAATATGTGGTTTCATTTAATGGTAGCAATCTATTTACACCCGGTATACCTATACATGTTTGGCTTTCTCTACTTTGATCATTCGAGTCAAACAAGCTCTATTATTGATGCTTTGACTTAGACCTTCGTCGGTATGTCACCAGTTCGGTTTGCATATGTCTTTCTAGGGTAGTTCGGCCGAGCTTTACCGTCAGATAATAGAGATAGGATAAAATTATTAACTACAAGTATATAACAATCATTATTTTTAAATTATATATTCGTCCATACTTTACAATTATAGACAATTAATCAATAAACCTCCAACAAGAAAAAATTACCGACTTCATTTATTTTATAGTACACATTCACAAAAAGTTCATTTTTTTTATAAACTGACGGATGGTAACAAAATAACACTTTTGCAGACTTCTTTATTCAGAAGTCGGCGCCTTCACATTGGTTTTTGTGTTCTATACTATGAGGAATGCGCCGACTTCTAGATAACATTCTGTTTCAGAAAGAAAGAAGTCGGCAAAAGTGTTATTTTGGTACCATCGGTCAGTATGTTATTATTTTAAACTTTTTTTGTTGAAGGTTTATTTGTTTCACGATATTTAGTGTTGGCGGGATAAATTGTGAAAAATGGGTAGACTACAGTGAGCACTCCGATTGCTGTCTCGTGGCATAATGACAATTTTCAAGTTGTATCCTGCAACGAGCACACTAACACGAAGCTATTGTCACCATTGAGAATTGGGAGTGTATTTTTGAATCATTTGAATTTCAATTCGCATATGAATCCGCATGATTCGCATACGAAAACTTGAAATCAGTATTGTATTCGTATGCGAATCATGCGGATTCGTAAGCGAATTTAAATTCGAATGATTCAAAAATACACTCGCTGGTCGATGGTCGGTGGCCATATTGCCAATTTTCAAATGAAATCCTGGAATCAGCACACTCACACAAAGTTATTGCCAAAATCTCGAGTTATGTGCTGTCATACGTTGAGGAGTTCTACGGTGATGAGGCCAAGATCGAAGGTCAGGTAGCATAATGACAATTTTCAAGTTATATCCTGCAATGAACACACTGATACAAAGTTATTCCCGAAATCTCGAATTATTTACTGTCATGCGTTTAGGAGTTCTATGGTGATGAGGCCAGGTTCGAAGGTAAGTATATGTATAAGGAAGGTATACTTATCTCAATTTTCAAGGAACACCTTGCAACCCGCATCCAGGTGCGTTTGCCGCAGTATCGACTGATATGCGGTCTTATGCTCTCTATCTCTGAAGACCATTATCAAATCACGAGCAACCTAAAATGGGACCTACCTGCAAGCAAACTCATCCAAACAAAAACAAATTCAAATCGGTTAAGAAATGCCGGAGATATTTGCCTGAATATCGATTGACTGCCGTCATATGTTGAGGAAGCAAACCAGATGCTAGATTTGCCAGAGTTACGGAGTAACAAACCCAAAAAAGGACAGTCGAATTCAAAACCTCCTCCTTTTTAGAAGTCGGTTTAAAACCCTCATTATTCTGAACCCGATTTTTAATATACTTTATTATCGAGGTAACATTTAAAATTGGCCGAAAAAAATTCACGAATAGCATTGCCGCATTCCGAGTGTTGTGATCTAATTGAAAATATAACAACTTGAATACAAATTTAAAAATCATAGCAACACATAAAAGTATGATAAAAATAATTTTTCCGATTCAATTTGTAGTTTTTCTGCAACGTCAAAATGTTGCGAAAATAATCAAAATTACTGAAGTTTTGCGTGTACGGCGCGGTTGATTATTACAAAAGCTTTAAAGAGGAGCTATCCTAAGGCGGAAAATTTCCTCGGGCGTTTGTTCGAATCCTGAGTGAAATGACAAATCACTTAGGCGAGATTAATATTAAGGTTTCTGTTCAATTACATTAAAAACAATTAGTTTTTTATTTGTTTTATAATGCACCACGTTGTGAGTCATGTTTAGAGTTTCATAATTTGACTGCGAAACTAGCTATAATTTTTGTATTATTTGGACGTGTGTGTGTATTGTGTGTACACAAATTTATAAAACTTTTTTCAACTCTCTGAAATTGAGGTGGGAATTTGGATTTTCGCACAACTAAATTAATTTGCTGCCGAAAATAAAGTGGTATTTTGTCCACGCTCTTTAGCTTAGCAATAATTTCTAACTGTTAATACAATGCAATATACTCAAATCTTTCCACCAGGGACTACAGATCTCCATCAACTATGAACCATCTCTTTCACTACTCCTACATTTATCAATAGAGTCAAATATTATGTGTAGGTAAAAGGTCCTTTTATTCGTTATCTTTTGACTTGCCCCACAGTATGTCAACGATTTGTTCGGAGTACATTCTTCTATTTGGCTAAGCTCCACTTTCCACTTACGCTCCATTCTTATTTCATCCATCATTTTTACATGCCCAAACCACCGAAGCGTTCCTTTTCTTTTCTAGGATAGTTTAAAAATCCATACAGTTGTCCAACAAAAGCGTTCAGACAGAGCAATTAAGCGGGGCTTGCGGGTCGAGACGCGGGAGGTAAGCCACCAAGCTACATACAATTTTCGAACAAGCACTTCGACTTCAAAGCCTCGCCCCGCAAGCCCCACCCAACCACTGCGTTTGAATGCCTTCGTTGGACAGCTGTATGGAGTTTTAAACTGTGATTCTAGTATCATAACTTCTCCGAACCGTCAACGAACCATCATAGCTAAAAGTTTCAATTTATATATAAGTATCATGTTTCACCCACATTAACCGTAATCAGTAGGTCGTGGGTTCAAATCCCTTTAGAGCACAAATAATTGAGTCTGTTCTGGGCGCCTCTGAGAACACGATAATCCGTCGTCAGTCCCAGCTACTACTGAAAGTAGTCTTTAATAACGAGGAGACTGGTTGTTCCTTGGGTGTGCAGAAGACTGCCCTTCAGTATGTGCATCCTTCCCCTAGGTGACGGTATAGGACACAAAATCTGGCTTCCTGTACTGTCTTTTTAGGATCTTGATAGCACAACAAAAATGGCCATGCGAAAAATTGTATAATTAAACCAATATTTAAAATTGCAAGAAAAATTTATAGTAAAAGAAAATATTAATGACAAAGTTTTTTACCAGGTCTCTTCGAATACTCCCACATGGAATTCAACGCGGAGCGAGGTGCCATAAACACAGATGGAGCGGGAGCAGATGCGGATGATAGCGCGGGTGTCAAATCGGACGATCCCTCCCTTGCTGACATGACAAGAGCCGCTTTGTCAATTCTTTTGAAAAACGATAAAGGATTCTTTCTGTTGATTGAAGGTAATATTTTACATCGATAAATACAGCGGCATTATAGATGCCTGAGAAATAAAGCTATTTATTTTGAAAAATCGGTACTCACGGACCCTGGCTAGCTGTACCAGTATTTTCAAATTTCTGACATCGCAATAACTAAAAATATTTATATGAAAAATTATAAATGGTTTAATTATTGCACTTTACTACACGTATAAACATTCTGTGGTAGTACCTATAGCGTAGTAAAATCTAAATACGAGGGTTGTCATTACCAGGTATCGATACAAACATAACTCCTACGTTTTAAAATATAGGTAGCTCAAGAGTTTTAGTCGGTTTCCAAAAGCAAATAAGCTTTATACATATTATGTCGTGCGTGGCCATATCGCAGAATTGATTATATTATCATGAAACACACGATCATTATTTTAAGTCTCCTTTATGTTCTGTCCATTTTGTGCCTAAAATACAGGCTACTTTTCGTAGAATACGAAAACGGCAAAACATTTTTACTAGCCGTAAGATCCTATTTTGATTGTATTATTTCTAAGTTCTTTTACGCTAATAAATAAATATTATTATTTATTATAATTATTTCATGAAATGGTGGCATTTCATAATATTGTCAAGTATTTAGTACTGAGTCCATCCATCCATCAGCCTGTTTCGTCCACTGCTGGACATAGGCCTTTCCAGGATTTCATCACTCTTGGCAGTCCTCCTGAAAGAAATGCCCATACCCACACACGCTGGGCAGGCGGGTTAGTGAGCGCAGTGCCGATGCCCTTGCACCAGTGATACCGCTGCCCGTCATCAGTCTGATTATATAAGGCCCGGCAATTGGGGATGGATATACCGCCATCCATCGGTCCCAGGCAATGGTGGGCCGCCTGGTTTTTTTGCCTGAGAGCTGATCTCTTACTCTCCCCCGAATAACTTCGAATAACTTGTGGTACCACCACAGTCAAGCCTGGCATCATATCTACCACCTAAGTACTGAGTATGTGACTATATCGTTTAATCGTCAAAACAGTAAAATTTTAGTTCTCCAAAGTGGAATATCGTTTCACTAAAATCAGATTATTCATGTCTTCCATTACATTATTTTTAAATAGTGTCATGGAAATATTAGGAATATAGTAGGATCGGCGATGCATTTCTTCTTGAATAGGTATTAGAAACTCCTCATCCGCGGATTCCACAATATAATGTTTTAAAAGCCAGTAATTGTCCATTGGTTTTCGTTGCGAGCATGGTCACATTTTATTTGTTGTACTCTTATAACCTAATAATTAGTTTTTGATAATCATCAAATATAGATAATGTTTGGTCGATAGATACGAGTTAACAAAGGATACATTAGATGCATTTCAAAATAATTATAAGCTGGGAAATTCATTCTGATGCGTCACATAAACAGAGCGCTGTCAGCGCCTCTGACGGTGGTTAAAGTAATTTTACGATATGATAATTTTATGTTTGACCACAAATACATCATAAGTATACCAAGGTACATCATGATGTAGATAGAAGACAGTGTAAACATTTCATGAAATGCCACCATTTCATGAAATCGTTGGTCGCTACATTATGTGCGCAATTATACGATATGGCCACAACATAATATACAGGTTTAGTTTTTATAAGTGGGCGTGGAAGGCCAAACCAAAAATACAAGAAATAGCGAAAATTGCTAAAAGAAGACACGAGGCCAATTTTGATGAAAACTTCGAATTTGACCTAAAGGTTGAAATAAAGTATTTTCATGTACTTTATTGCTATTCAAAAGTTTAAAGTACAGAGACCCAAAATAACGTAAGATACCTACTTTCTTTTAAAGTACGGTTGGCTGACGTACAGCAAACTTAATAAAAACGCTTATTTTTAGGTTAGGTTTTACTACCCTTGTAGTGTAGAATTAAATATTATCTGTGGAAAAGTACAAGTGTTTTTTTAAATCACAACAATGGAATCCTAAAAATAGCGTACTACAAGGGTAGTGTAGAATTAAATATTATCTGTGGAAAAGTACAAGTGTTTTTTTTATCACAACAATGTTTGATAAATTCCACCAAGTGCCGACAATCTCAACTATCAACTTCCTTAGGATTCCATACCGAAAGAGCAAACGGAGCCCTATCCTTCTGTATGTCACTGGTCTCTAGCTCGTAGACGGAATAAGTTACAGATTGAAATTTTCCCATGTTGTGTTGAATGTTGACCCAAATCACAATATTGAATTGAAATAATAATTCAATTGTTTTTTCAGTGGGGTTGGGGCTATTGTCTAGAAATCTCTAAGTAGAGCATAATTATTATTATTTTCTTCAAACGTAAAGAAATGGAGGCTGGCACAGTCGTCAATTTTAAAGCATATTGTAACGGGTCTATCTCAAAAATAACATCAGTTAGAAATTTGCAGTTTTCTGTATATTTAAGTATCATAAATATACTGTTTTGAAACAAATATTACGGAAAACACCGATTTATAATGTACTTTTAGGATTACGCACCTGAATACTCGACCAATTTCATTTTGCAGTTTTGTTTTATGATATTTGTAGGTAATGATGAGTTTGTAATTTTTGTTTAAAATAGTTAAGTCTATTAACTTATTTGAATGGTACGGAACCTTAAGGGTGTGAGTTCAACTCGCATTTGACCGGTATTTCTTAAAATATTTTTTTTTTAATTTTGATATTTTCATACATCACTCTTTCCGTAACTTTTCTTGGTGCATTCTTTTCAACCCACACCTGGACAAATATTGGAATTAATGTGGTTTTTTCAGGGGAACAACATAGAATGGAATTCGCTAGTCGTAATTTTTATATAATTAGTTCCAGATTAGAGCTATATAATTTCCCTAGTAGCTGACTGGATAACAATTTTATCAGGTTCTTCGCACGGATGTAATTTTCAGATCCGTGGCTCTTCGTAAGTTGTTAACTCGCATACAAACCGACAGACAGACATTTCAAATTAAACACGTCTACATAGGTGTCTTTGCACGATTTAGGTTTGTAACCTCCAAATAAATTTATTATTTGGTTCTCTACTATTAACACAACATAAGTTATGTTCTTTACACCATATTAAGTAGGACATCTATTTATGTACAATTATAAATACCCCACACTTTTATACACTTCAATTAACACACACATTTATTTCATTCTGTCCATAAATCATCGTAATATAATTTTGTCTTTTAGCTAAGTACTTGTATTTTCTTATTTCATCTATGTATTTTTTAGAAACGTATGAACTTTTAGTTGTTGGTTTCTCTATGTAGAACTTATATACTTTTTTTTATAATACTCGCACTTACCGCTGCTTCTCTGGGCAACTTTTTCAATCCTTTGTTATAGTAGAAATATTATGTTCCCAGATAACACACCGTTCTAGTCTAGGAAATATTGATTTTGTTTTAATAGCTCCTAGAAACCTAAGTGGGTATTTCGTGTAATTTGAGTTTTGGGTTGTTCAACTACAGACTGTCATACACAGTTTAGTTTGGCAACCTGTTCGTTTGGGTTGCCTGAAGTTGATTTTACTCATTGTTTATTTTAGTCTAATTGTGTAAATAAGGCTTGTATTGTTGAATAAAGATTTTATTATTATTATGTAGGCATATATACATAATATGATCGTTACATCCTGACACCATTTGGACGCAACAGTGGGCGGTGGTGTTGTCACATCTCTATGCCATTATTATTATAGCCTATACCGAATCCAGCTGCGTATTTTATTAATGGGCATTACTTTTAAGTACAGGTTTAATTATTATCAGAAAAGTAAAGTTAATTTTCCTAAAAACAAGCCTTTTCCTATAGTTTGCCACTAAATACTACTTCCCAGAATTTGATCCTTCTAATAGTCCGGGAGGTACCGTTGCAAATACAAAATTCATAGTAAGCCCGCTGATATTGACATCGATCGTAGATCTCACATGACTGATATGTGAATCGACCGTCAGCTGCTCAAGTAGCGGTGGGTTTGGGAATTAGAGGAAGCGAAAGTGCTAAAAAAAAGTGATAGTACGCCGGCTGAAACTTTTCTCACAGATAGTTGACATCATAATAAGCAGAAAAAAAAACGTTAGCTGACGTAACCGCGGTGGGTCTGGATGTGAGAGGTTGCGAAAGTGGTAAAAAAAACACAAACGAATCCACGATGCAGCAAACGATTTTTTTCAGCTCAGTATGATTTCAACTATCTGTGAAAAATGTTTCAGCCGGCGTACTATCACTTTTTTTTACCACTTTCGTAACCTCTAACTCCCAAACCCACCGCGGGTGCGTCAGCTGACGATTTTTTTTCAGCTCAGTATGATGTCAACTATCTGTGAAAAAAGTTTCAGCCGGCGTACTATTACTTTTTTTTACCACTTTCGCGGCCTCTCACATCCACACCCACCGCGGGTGCGCCAGCTGACGCTTGGTTCTGTTATTAGCCATTCCAGATCTATTGAAAAAGATGGAAATCAATCGGCTTAAAATCACTACCTAAAATGCAACGCTACCGCCTGGGCTATAAGCGACAGTAGTGGATGATCAACGGATTCTGTTTTCGGCTAGATTATTTTAGTAAAATATATTGATGCAGTTTTAGTTTTCATCAAAACTGGCTACGGGACTCTTGAGCATTATTCGCGATTCCCTATTCTTTTGGATTCGGCCAGTCATGCCCACTTGAAGAATTAAACCTGTTTACTATAAACAGAATCGGCGGTTGAGAGAAGCGGAGGCGTTTCGAGAGCTTTTTTTGTGCATTTTTTATTGTAACGCACAATGAGTTTTTATTATAATTCATAAAACAATTGTAATATGTATTACTTTAGTAAACTATATCAAGTGAAATTCTTAGAAGAAAGAGTGATATAGAACATTTATTCAAGGTGGAAGAATCGACCATGCCCATCATTATAACAACCCATTCAGAGCGCTGGACGAAACGTTAGAAATGGAAACAGCTTTATTGGCCGCTCTAGAGCGTGTCAACCCTGCTGAGACTCTCATTGTAGTCACAGCCGACCATGGTCATGTAATGACCTTCGGTGGACAAAAGACACCAAGAGGACATCCTGTGTTTGGTAAGTTATTAGTTGAATTTATATTGGCAACTACTTTAATGAAAATATATTACCAACACTTGATAAACAGCGTTCGAGTTGTGTACATGAACTAATTAAATTTAATTGATTACACAACACATTATTATATTCATCTCGTCACTATTTTCACTGTTTTCATAATCATCTGTTAAATGTATGAAGTGACACACTGTTGATAATGATTTGTACCAAAAAAATATTGTTCAGTTTTAGCGAGGCAATAACTTCTCTCGCTTTTTTTTCATTTTTTTTTTTGGCACCTCGGCGTTTGTTTGCAATATGCATTAAATATACATAAATAAGAGACGTAAAAGTTTCACAAAATTAAAACTAAATAATCCTCTAAAATACTATAAACTTAAACAAACTAAAGGCTTTAAAGTGCATGTATTACGAACTAAAGTAAACAAATTCAAATTTCGATGAAATAGAAGACCTTGGCACTACATTAAAATTGTACTCGTAAATTTTGTCCCTTTTCTCAAAGAAAACCCATTTGTCAAACAGGGGCAGACACAGTAGTCTCTGACATAGACGGGCTTCGCTACACAACCCTGCTGTACGGTTCTGGGCCGGGCCATGCAGAGCCGAGAGCGGTTCCATTGAACACTACCTCTGCGGATCCTGCTGATGCTGTCCACGCGGCTGCTGTACCGAGGCAGTGGGCCACACACGGCGGGGAAGATGTGCCCGTTTATGCTTTAGGTAAGTAACTCATAGGATATGTTTTTCCACATTCTACAGTAGTCTTCATCACTTCAGATGTAAAATTGTCCACTCAAAATGGGTGATGATACATAAATAGCTATAAACACCTTTTTAGGGTTCCGTAGTCCGACAACGAACCCTTATAGTTTCGTCATGTCCGTCTGTCCGTCTGTCCGTCTGTCCGTCTGTCCGCGGCTTAGCTCAGAGACTATTAGTACTGGAAAGCTGTAATTTAGCATGGATATAAATATTGATCACGCCGACAAAACAGTAATATAAAATCATGAAAAACATTTTTTTTAAGGGTACCTCTCATACTCGTAAACTGGGGATGATTTTTTTTTCTCGTCTATCCCATAAAGTAGGGTATCGTTGGATAGGCCGTTTAAAACATTGTGGGTATGTGAAAACCATTTATCGATTTAGGGATCCGTTGGCGAAACATTAAGCTTTAAAGTGAACATTTTAGTTGGAGTTTATCGTCCCCCCCCCTGCTGGCCAAACGGTTGTTTATAGAAATGTGAAAAAATTCACAGAAGTAGTATATATAATGAATTTAAAAGGAAAACTATCACAGCTAAGTAGGCTTTACAGGTTTACGAGTACAGGTCGCGCCAAACTTTTGGCCCCCTATAATGTATGGGACCAGAAGTTTGGCGCGGTCTGCGTTAGTAGACCAACTTATATGTACCGGGCAACTACGGAACCCTACATTGCGCGTGGCCCGACACGCACTCGGCCGGTTTTTTTATTGTAACCTAATTTTAGGAAAAATGTTTAGACCTTAGAGTAATAAGGTACATTCCTCTAAAGTTTACACCAATTTCGATTATCTCTTACAATTTTCAAGATTATCTGTATCTTACTCGAGATTTGTATCATTTTTTTTTGTGTTTACTTAGGACTAGCCCTTCGATAAACAAACAGGTGTTGTTACCTAAACAAAAACAACATGGTCTGAGTGTATTTATTTTTTGCGACGGTTGCTACCTGTAAGGTTTATCATTGTTGGTTTAGGTTGCCGTTGTGACTTGAATTAGAAAATGTACGAGTATGTACATTACATTACTTAGTAAAATATTCCCTTATCTTGTCAAGTTAATTTATATCGAACTTTGTAAGAGTAATATACTGCTTTCAGGTCCAATGGCAACCATTTTATTTGCGGGAGTTGTGGAGCAAAGCTACATACCTCATGCAATAGCTTACGCCGCGTGTCTCGCGCATTACTCGCGCCGATGCCAAGAGAAACTCAATTTTACACAGACACCCGTAAGTTCCACTTTTCATTAAACATTCATTTTGTCACGCTATTTGAAGGCTTCAATTAGAGATGATGTGATTTCTACAAATAAACGCTGATTACATGCCTGTTCTAATTGATAAGGATCGTGTGGCAGTACAGTTTACAATGGAAATTAGAAACAGGAATTTGGTGCTCTAAAATTTATATAAATGTTTTATAGAAAACCATTTCAACCCTAAATATGAAGAAAAAACTGAAAATGGTTTTAACATTATTCTGAACTAGGTCTTTAACATACTCAATGGCTATATTTAGAACACCGTCATGGGAAATAAATAGCTTTAAACTTTATCCGCGACTTCTAAATATCAAGAAGTTTAATAAATACAAAAAATCGTGTATCAGGGCTCCTATATACTCAATAATTGTTCTTCAGGTTAAACTACCAACATGCGTTGCTCCGGAAGTAAGCAGCGTGGCAGTGTCAGACGAAACAAAGAACGAAGGCTCGAGCGGTCGACGTGTCGTCGTCGCGTCCAGTGTTATGTCGGACGAGCGAGCTCCACGGTCGTCCGCTCCGCTTGTCACCCCGCTCGTCAACAGTGGCTACCTTATCTCAAATCTCCTAATACAACTCAACATGATTTGGTTCAAATTCAAATGGTGAATTGTGATATATGATTTGATGTATAATTATGTACAAAGATATGTTTGATATAAGAAATTAAAATTGTAAATATTCATAGTTGGGATTAAAATGAAAATTAAATTTTCTTAAAACTTTGTTTTCATTATAATAAAAAATAAAAAGCATTTTGAAAATTTTTTGCTACTAACCTAATTCAAGTAATCCATTTGTAATAAAGATTTCTTGTTTGGTGAAAATAAGTTTTTTTTTGTCCACCCACAGGACAGAATTGAAAGAGGCTTTTGGAAAAAGCCATTAGTTTCTTTTAAGTTTTCCGTGTCATCACTGGACGATAATTTTTACAATTTTCTTGAAAATATGCATAGTTTGCATGTACACCAAATATAATAATATTATTTTATAATAAAATAAGCTTTTCTATTAATTTTGATTATTATACCCGGGATTCTATATTACCCTCGGAGGAAATTTCCTCCGAGATATTACCCATTATATCATTTACAGATAGACAGATACACGGATATAAATGAATCTTCAGTTTTAATCATGCACATAAAAGATTTTACTAAAAGTTTTAAGAAAAAAGTAGGTACCTATACCTATTAAAATTTTGCTACAAACTTCACAAGACAGTTTAGTTTTTTTTTCATGTAATTTAAGCTTTGCTTTGCTCCAGCCGTTATCTATATTTATTTGCTTTGTCCGTAATATTATTACACTATGGCCCGAGGCAGGATATCTTTTCGTTTCGTCCAAAGCCTTTGGCTCTAAACTTTATGAAACAAAATAATGGAGTTAGGGAACTAGTGACGAATCAAACGAAGTTCGAGTCTAATTAAGAATCTTCAGATTTCCATAATGAAAAATGGACAAGACAAGACACCAAACAAAATTTTGTATGGTAAAAATAATGCTATTTGTATGGAATAGAAAAATTGGTAAACAATATTGGCAACATATTGATGAAGGGCAAAGTCAAAAGTACCCGGTAGAGAAGAGCTTATCTTCTATTCTGTAGTGGAAGAGAAGATTCTATGTCAGGAACGTAGCATATGGAAATCTCCTACCTCCCTTTCACTAACGATTTGAACGTCCCAACATGATAAATGGGGATTGCGGTGAATATCATAATTATTGAATTAACAACCTAAAGAAATATAATTGAACGAAACCTGTTAAGTTTAAATCATAATTTTGGGTTGTACAAGAATTTTCAAATTGTCAACTGTTGAAAAGTATTTCCAAACGTGAAAATAAACAAAGGTGAACGACTATTTCAGCCTCGTAAATAATCCATTATTGAATCGAGAAATAAACTAAATATTTAAATCTACTAAATCTAATATGTATCAAGGTATATGTATGTGACTTAACCTTTCTAGAGATCACACGCGATTAACAACCTCAACCTAAATTAAACCCTAAACCCTGAAGTCAAAGCAATCATACACCCACTTCAAGGTTCTGTAGGCTCTTTAGGTTTCTGTCTACAATGTGGTAGAGCCTCCATTAAATCAGTCTACATTCGGTAAACAAACTAAACTAAGACAAACGACCACCGACCATCAGGTCAAGGCTAACATCGTAACTGAAGCCCTTTAAGACTTTAAGAGGACGCATTGAAAATGTTGGCGGCATGGATCTTATCTTTTCTCAGCCATTACAAAACATTTTCAACTGATATTTATGTATTTCGTTTATCATGTCTTTGACATCACTTTAGTAATTGCTTTTCTTGATTGGTTAACTTTTATACCAGAGAAAAAAATGACAAAAACTGCTCTCTAAAACCAGAGATTTTCATATTACAGGGACACGAGACCGGTTTAAGCCTCAAAAGTCTCAAATATGTACAGATTAGTCTTTTGAATTTTGTAACATTAGCGATAGTCTTTAATTTAAACGAGAAATACTGTTTTGGCACATTCGACCTAACGGCATAAGCTAGTTCACGAGTGTATATTTGTATGGAGTAAGTCCCCCTCAGTCCGCTACCCTAAACCTACCCTAAAGAATAAAATAGAATGAATTTGAAAATAAAAGTTTACAAATTCTTCGCCTTAAAATAAAAAAATAACACTATGTCTAATAGTGACTGAGTTTGAAATAACAATGTTAAGACCCACAACAAACTGAGAGCAGTTAATGTACAAAAACATTATATATTATCACGACTCGAATCTCCGAGGGGGTTTCAGTGAAAATGAAAATCAAATCCAATCAAAATATTTATTTTGTAAAATTGATAAAACATTAAGTATACTTTTTACAGGTCAAAGTTAATCTATACAAAAATAGAATATGAAAAAAAAAAAAATAATACGGCAAATACATACAAAAAATATTTAGGTAGGATAATAAAATTATAGGAATAAAAGTGTGAACTGTGAAATGCAAGTCACATCCACACTGATTCCGGTTCTCATCGAAGATAATAACGTTTAGTGGGTGGTGAGCCCTATGCCGTACTTCGGGCACAAATAGACCGACAGCTTAACGTGCCTTCCAATCCAAAGCAAACAGACTGGACACAAATTAATGTGCACGTGCAAACTCTGGGTAGGCGAATAACACAGACCGGCAACTGATCCGGTCTATATTGTTAATTTATAGTAATAATAAAATCGTAAGAAGTAATTTATTCGAACAAGGAAAAGACAATGTTAACCTGTCTGTTTGTAGTGGAACGAATTCGTCCAACATAAGAATAGATTTTAATAAATTATACACAAATACTTATATTTTAATTCCACAAATATTTATTTTTACTTTTAACTGAGGCTACCGGTTTCCTACTATAACCTACACATCATCAGGGCATCAAATCTACATCTACACTATTATATAAAGAGGAAAGATTTGTTTGTTTGTTTGTATGTTTGAGGTAAACTTTGGAACTACTGAACCGATTCTAAAAATTCTTTCTTTTATAAAAAGATATACTATTGTTGAGTAACATAGCCTATATTTTATTTTATAAAAGTAATAATATTTATGAACCATGTCGGGAGAAAAAACGCTGCTTAGCTGCTTTATCGGCGTTCCTTGACCAAATGGTTAGTTATACGTGATGAAACCGGTTGTTTTTCCATACGAGGAAACTGTATCAGTTTAATCTGACTAAAGATTTCCATCTACAACGATCCCGACACACCTCTTGCTAATATTAAGCTTGAAAAAGTAACTACAGCCAGGTTTAAGCATAGATACATTAAAGACTATGGTTTAAGTAATGATTTGTTTCCATACGGGAAAACTATATCAGTTTCATTTGACTACAGATTTCCATCTACAACAATCCTGACACACTTATTGGCACTTTGGTAAAACATGGTGACCAGGATCTGATGATGGGACTGGAAGATGGGTACAGGATCTCCTCAACGGACATCAGCAGACCCTTCGAGTTTGGGCTCATTTGATTGGTCTTTATTAGCACTTTGGTAAAACATGAAGACCAGGGTCTGATGATGGGACTGGAAGAGGGGTACAGGATCTACTCAACAGAAAACAGCAGATTCTTCGAGTTCGGCCTTATTTGATTGGTCATTATTAGCACTTTGGTAAAACATGGTGACCAGGGTCTGATGATGGGTCTGGAAGATGGGTACAGGATCTTCGCAACAGACAAAAGCACACCCTCCAAATTTGGGCTTATATGTATAGTCTTTATTAGCACTTTGGTATAACATGGTGACCAGGGTCTAATGATGGGACTGAAAGATGGGTACAGGATCTCCTCAACGGACAACAGCAGACCCTTCGAGTTTGGGCTTATTTGATTGGTCTTTATTAGCACTTTGGTAAAACATGATGACCAGGGTCTGATGATGGGACTGGAAGATGGGTACAGGATCTCCTCAACGGACAACAGCAGACCCTTCGAGTTTGGGCTTATTTGATTGGTCATTATTAGAACTTTTATAAAACATAGTGACCAGGGTCTGATGATGGGTCTGGAAGATGGGTACGGGATCTCCTCAACGGACAACAGCAGACCCTTCAAGTTTGGACTTATTTGATTGGTCTTTATTAGCACTTTGGTATAACATGGTGACCGGGGTCTGGTGATGGATCTAGAAGATGGGTACGGGATCTCCTCAACGGACAACAGCAGACCCTTCGAGTTTGGGCTTATTTGATTGGTCATTATTAGAACTTTTATAAAACATGGTGACCAGGGTCTGATGATGGGTCTGGAAGATGGGTACAGGATCTCCTCAACGGACAACAGCCGACCCTTCGAGTTTAGGCTTATTTGATTGGTCATTATTAGCACTTTGGTAAAAAGTGGTGACCAGGGTCTGATGATGGGTCTGGAAGATGGGTACAGGATCTCCTCATCGGACAACAGCAGACCCTTTGAGTTTGGGCTTATTTGATTGGTCTTTATTACCACTTTGGTAAAACATGGAGACCAGGGTCTGATGATGGCACTGGAAGATGGGTACGGGATCTTCTCAACGGACAACAGCAGACCCTTCAAGTTTGGACTTATTTGATTGGTCTTTATTAGCACTTTGGTATAACATGGTGACCAGGGTCTGGTGATGGATCTGGAAGATGGGTACGGGATCTCCTCAACGGACAACAGCACACCCTTCGAATTTGGGCTCATTTGTATGGTCTTTATTAGCACTTTGGTATAACATGGTGACCAGGGTCTAATGATGGGACTGAAAGATGGGTACAGGATCTGCTCAACGGACAACAGCAGACCCTTCGAGTTTGGGCTTATTTGATTGGTCTTTGTTATCACTTTGGTAAAACATGGTGACCTGGGTCTGATGATGGGACTGGAAGAAAGTTACGGGATCTCCTCAACGGACAACAGCAGACCCTTTGAGTTTGGGCTTATTTGATTGGTTTTTATTAGCACTTTGGTAAAACATGGAGACCAGGATCTAATGATGGGATTGGAAGATGAGTACGGGATCTCATCAACGGACAAAAGCAGACCTTTCGAGTTTGGGCTTATTTGATTGGTTTTTATTAGCACTTTGGTATAACATGGTGACCAGGGTCTGATAATGGGACTGGAAGATGGGTACAGGATCTCCTCAACGGATAACAGCAGACCCTTCGAGTTTGGGCTCATTTGATTGGTCTTTTTTGGCACTTTGGTAAGAAATGGAGACCAGGGTCTGATGATGGGACTGTAAGATGTGTACAGGATCTCCTCAACTGACAACAGCAGACCCATCGACTTAAAGCTTATTTGATTGGTCTTTATTAGCGCTTTGCTTCAACATGGTGTCCGTTGCATACCTAGGTATAGTCGTTCAAAAAATGAAATTATTTTGTTTTTCTTATTTCCAAAAAATTTCATTGACGCGGGTGGAGCCGGGGGCAAAAGCTAGTTATGAATAATTTTTATAGTGATTTGAAATAAAGTCATATAATAAATATGTTATGACAATGTTTAAAACGATACGGTAGCTTATTAATAGTGAGTAAAAATTGTTTATATATATAACGAATACAGAGGTAAGGGAGCGGTGGTGGTGTCAAGATGCCGATGGTTAGATTCACATGCCACGTCTCATGACAGGTTTAGGTATGGATGTCAGGATGTTATCATCAGAGTAACATGCCACGTGGTCGTTGATACGTCGATCTCGTAAATAATAGCACAGCCACATGGTTCAAAATGTCTGTATTGACAATCTAATGTTACACACTTGAAATACAACTAAAAGGCGATAACTAAATAAAAGGCGATATTATCGGTCATGATGAAATTACAATAAAAACACAATCAATAACTAAAACCTCATAGTGGGAACAGACAAGTTTCTTCGCACTCAGTTACTTCGACCACGCACCAAACCAAAGTGTCCAGAAAATAATTCATTAGCTAATTCCATTTAAAAAATCGGATGTCTTCTCCCATCGGTCGTTCGTGTAATTCTGACAAAAACCATGTCCAAGCTCGGCAAAACCAAGCACTTGCGTTTCCACTAATCAAAACGAATAAGTTATAGTTACCAACTTAACATAACAAATCTTTCAAATGTGATTGGGTAACTCAATCAGTCTAGCAAACTTTATAAAACAAAATAAAATATCACCACAGATAAACTATTGGCATACAGCGCCATCTGACAAATTGTAAGTTATAGAAAGAATAGACAATAAATAAAATTTCGTTCGGAAATTTATTCGATAACAGATTCAAATCGTAAATCGTTCCAAAATAATCGTTGTCGACTGGTGGCTCCACATCTCGATCCGACATATACTACATAATATAAGCTTAAGGCCTTACCCCTGGTGCAAGATAATCTTACTGAGCGATTTTGAACTTCAGTATGTTGTCAGAAAGTCTACATTAGAATGCTCGCTTTGCAGCACGCAAAATCAGTGAATTTTAGAGGTTTTTCTGGATTTTACGAAAAAGTATTTTATGTAGGAGGTTTTCACCTGACATCAAAAAATAAACCATGTTTTCTTGTTACAGCAGTTATTTCAGACATAAAACTCAAGTCGTTTAGACATAAAACGAAATAATAACTTAAAAAGGCATCATTTTCAAAAATAAAATCTATCAAGCGAAATGTGTCCAATTAGGTAACCGACTTGACAACGGAAAGACAACGGTCTGAAAAAACACGTGTCCAAGTTTTACAGTGATCAGATAAGTAGTTGACTCAGCATATTAAAACAAAAACCGTTGAAAGACCCAATACAAGCCCTTAAATCGTTGAGCGCGGCCGAAATCGAAAGGTCGAATAATTAATATTTTAAGATGTTTATATACTTCATGAAACTTAATTCTAACATTATTATTGTTAGCAAAAAGGCTCTTCCACTGCCTATTTTGTTCCATATTCCAAGCCTCTAGTTTCGTCTTCATGGTCATTCGGCAGATATTTATTATCAAAATAAGTCCAACATAAAACACCTAAGATTCACTTTAATTTTTTCGAGAAACACTCTGTTTCGGTAAAACTTAAAAGTTATCTTCTTCGGGCTTTTTACTACCTAAGTCTTAGCTTTTCTTGAATTTTCTGTTCTTTCGTTTATTACTTTTTCACCATTTGTGGCTTCAGGACAAGCAAAATTGAGTAAACGAATAATAAAAATACTACAAAATGTCATCAAAGAAGCTTTTATTTAATAAAGAAGCGGTGCGGTGAAGGTTTTTGTTTAAATAATTTGAAAGATATTTAATTTAATTAATTGCTTAGATTTTGGACTGTATTGGCTTTTATGAAAAGCTGATTGGATTAAACCCTTGCTTCTAGAAAGTCTCTGTGTTAGTTTTGTGTATAGTTGACATTGACATTTTGTTATTGACATTTTATTATCTATATTTAAATCTATAGTTAAAATCAAAAAATAGTAAAAAAATCACGAAAAAATGAGAATTTTTAATGAAATGGGTTATTTATTACTTATTGATATAGGATACAGAGATTTAAACAATTTTTTACAAAAAAAAATCTCACTATTTATTTTAACTCCAGAACCACTCAATGGATTTGGATGCGGTTTTCTTTATTCTCATTGTAGAAATCTTGGTGAACATACATTTGATTAAATAACCGTCAAACCGAAAACTCAATAAACGTTTTTATCTTACACGCAAATAATATATCTACACGCAATAAAACAAGCATAAGCTATAGCTAAAACCCTACTTAGTAATAATTATATGTCTGTGCTTAAACCTAGAATTTGATAAATTAAGTTGTAACGTGCTCAGAAAAATCACACAATCGAACCTATGCTTTCATGAGCCCTTCTTATTATTTTTTGGAAAAGTTAAATTATATTGCCTTTTCAAAAAACTGTTCTTCAGACCGATATTTTCTTTCAATATACTATGTGTCACAAAAACCTAGTAGGTACGTTGACAATGATTTATGGATAAAATGTTTGTGGTCCTAAAGGTTCAGACTTTATAAAAGGTAAGGAAAGTTGTCTAATCGTTAACCTTTTTTGCGAGGTTTTGTGGCATAAATTAAAGAATTTCAAACTGGTTAAAATAAAAGATTTTTAAAAGACTTGTACATTTTTATACCGATCAAGAAGACATTATGGTATCCGATTGTTCTAAATCAAGGTTTGAATTCCAATGCGGTTTTGATTCAAATGACAGTAGTAATCTGAAATGGTTGACGAAAATTCAGTTTTAGAGCCAGCGGACTCGCACGTGACGATGGTAAGGCCCGACGACATTATGACGCTCGTTTTGCGGCGGAACGGCCGTTGGTATGGGATGTGACCTGCGTCGATGCGTTGACTCCTGACGGCAGAGGTAAACAATCAACGCAAACATGCAAACCTCGGAGAAAGATGCATGTTTGTGACATCAAAACCTACAGGCCATGGGGAAAAGGCGCGTGACGTTTCTTCAAAGAGATATCGTCTTGCTTAGTCGATGCCTCGGGAAGGATACATGAGGCGTACGTCATCGGCCAAACTCTAAGTCGCGCTATAGAACGATGGTAATGCTGCCAGTCTTCTTTGCGTCATAGACCTGGAGATTCTTTGTATCCTATTTACAGTAGGTGTACTTTTAGGTTTAATAGTCTTCTATTTGGTAAATTTTAGTTTTTTCGTTTTAGGTGCCGTACGTACGACCTATCTAAGTACACGTAAGTTGTGTCATACATATTAAAAACTCTGTTAATAATATATTCATCTAAGATCAGAATATTGTCGAGTATGATCAGTAAAATATGCGGTTCAATTTAAGTTAGCTATCTATAAATACCTGGGTGTACCATCGAAGAAATGGCCGCAGACCTACTTTTCACTCTTATTACCATTACAATACGGGTGAAAAGTAGGTCTGCAGCCATTTCTTCAATGGTACGTTTACTTTGATCAATACAGCAAAATTCTTATTAGAGACTCGGTAAGTGACAATAGTTAAAGCACGCGGGGTGGGCGCATTTATGGAAACAAGAAAAAACGTTTTATCGTTATTATTCGTTTTACTAAAAAAAACATACCCATATTTTTTATAAATTTTATTGTTGTCTTTTTCATCAATAATTGTTTGGAAATATATAGTTTTGAACTTGAAATACGAAATATAAATGCGTTTTACTAGGGATGTAAGTAATATTGATTCGATAATGATTTATGATTCGACTGATAACGGCCCATACCGTGGGCCGAAATGTATCGAGCTTAAAAAATATATTGTGTGTTTTCATTATTGATTGCTACAAAATAAGTAAGAAGGCTCAAGAAAAGTTTAATATATATTTATTAATATTTTGTGATAATGATAATGCACGAAAATCTAAATGACAACATTTTTAATGCATTATTAACTTTGTATTGGGGTCTTACTCGCGATAACTAACAACATATGTACCTTAATAGATAGATATTTGCTTGACGTTTCGACGCCTCTGTAGGCTGTCGTGGTCACAACCAGTGGTCACAACCAGTGGTCACAACCAGTTATCGCGAGTAAGACCCCAATAAAAAGTTAATAATGTGTGAAAATCGCGAAAGATTAAAGTTTACAATTTTTAATGCAGTATGGCAGACGCAACGAGATGGCGATGTTTTATATCCTTATCAACTTCCTTGACATGGATGTAGAAAAATAATTTCAGGAAGAAAATACTACAAGCTAAATAATATCAGCCTAAATCTTATATGGTGGACGCTCCCCAAGATAGCTGACAAAATTTCCTTAACCACTTCCATGGTATAGGTATCAAATCAAATGAAACGATTTGCCAAGCAGAATATGTGATGCCGTTCTAAATTCAAACGGCTGACGCTGCAAGATTGGAAACTAAATTTCATAAACCCTCTTAATTCTCATTATTGCTAAAACAAGATTGCAGTGAAGATCGTGACTCAGATCAATCTTACAGAATAACCACTTCTATGACATGGGTATCAAATTAAAGGGATTCTCAAGGAGTATCAGGTGACGTTATTCCAAAATTAATAAGGCGGACGCCCCAGGATGGCGGACTGTTCTTTTTAGCTACCCTCTTATCAAATCAAAGGTTTTGACGAACATTTGTCATTTACCATGTTAAAATTTATAAATTCAAAACCTTTTTAAAAACAAGCTTTGTTTATGGCGTGAAGTAAAACGATTGAAATAGGTTTAGATCGCTGAAATTAATGTATACTAAGCTTATATCGACGAAAGGAAATAATTACAGAAAATGTTCTTTAACTCTCTTCTTTAATGTCAGTATATCGTCGAAATATCAAAAACATAGTTTAAAGGACGTTTTAATTAAGTGTGGCAGCTATATACCACAGCCTGTTTTTAGGCCAAAATTGAGACCTTTTAAGGGCTGCTGAAATTATAATACACTTCCTGGGATGCCGAACCAGTAAAACAGGCTGTGGTATATAGCTGCCACACTTAATTAAAACGTCCTTTAAACTATGTTTTTGGTATTTCGACGATATATTGACATTAAAGAAGAGAGTTAAAGAGCATTTTCTGTAATTATTTCAATATTTCATAATATTATTTATTTCAATTGTATATTATACATATACAAAGATAAGTGCTATAAGTACATAGCAATTTTTTGAATACACACACTCGTAACCAGGTATAAACAGTAGCATGAACAAAAAAATATCAATCCATAGTCGCTTTTCACAACCATGCGATGGAGGTAGCCAAACAATAAACACCAAGCAAACTTATCGAATGAATGTCTCATGATAATATGATGTTAATTACAAAGTAGTAAGAACTATTTAAGACTGCACTTTGCTTAATCTTTACTTAGGAGGTGGACAAGTAAGTAAGTTAATACGGTTATAATATGGGGTGATTTTGCTATTGATGTTTGTTATGAATTGAATTAGTTAATGAGTTTAACGTATGAAATTATTTTTTTTTAGATTTGACAAATAGGCGTATACTATATATATATATACTAAAGTTAATAGATTTTCTATAAAATAATTTTTAATTTGTGTTTAATATTTTTTGCGTTTACCGATAAAAAATTTAAATAAACGATAGGTATACATTATAAGGTGACTTTAACTTATAGAGCCCAACTCATACTGGAGGCTTGCTAAGTGACCAAGTGTGATAAGAATAATCTGCGAATTTCACAAAAAGGGTCTTCGAATCTTGGTCCTGACCACGAACCGAGTCTCCAGTATAAATTTGGCTATATAAACGAAAGTCATCTTATATCGAAGGACGCCTTGACTGACTGACTGATCTCCCAACGCCTTGACCTTGACCAAACGGCTACACCTGAAATATTCTCTATTTTGAAAACTAATTTTATATTCAATTAGTATAACTAATATTAATATATTTTTCACTGGGTGCATGCGTCATCCATCCATCAGCTTGTTTCGTCCACTGCTGGACATAGGCCTTTCCAGGACTTCATCACTCTTGGCAGTCCTCCTGGAAGAAATGCCCATACTCACACACGCTGAGCAGGCGGGTTGGTGAGCGCGGTGCCGAAACCTTTGCACCAGTGACGCCGCTGCCCATCACCAGTTTGATTTATATAAGGCCCGGCAATTGGGGATGGATATTCCGCCATCCATCGGTCCCAGACAATGGTGGGCCGCCTTGTTTTTTTGCCTGAGAGCTGTCTTCTTACTCTCCCCCGAATAACTTCGGGAGGATTTCCGAGTAAGATGGTGGTACCTCCACAGTCGAGCCCGGCATTAGCTCTACCACCTATTGCAATGTGTCGTATTGGGAATATACTTTCTAAATGTCTTTAGGCTCTTTAATTCCAAAGATTTTCTGTGATGAGTCATTAAGTGGTATTTCGCTCATCTTATAACTAGTAGTTCGCCCCGAACTGTGTACTCGCGCTCGGCCGATTCGTGCTTGACCGATTTAGTTATGAATTTTATTTAGGTTTGAATTTAAAAACTCTTTTTGCCTTATTGACTCGCCTGCCAAATTTCATGATATTCCGATCAACAATACTAGAGTGATTGTCGAAAAAACATTCATACATACATACAAACACCGGATTGTTCAAGTAGACTCGGAGAACTTCGCTCGCTCGTTCAACTAGTAGTTCACCCCAAACTGTTAACTCACGCTCGTCCGATTCGCACCAGACCAATTTGGCTCATGTTTGAACTTAAAAAATATTTTTGTCTTATTTACTCGCTTGCCAAATTTCATGACATTCCGATCAACGATAATGGAGTTATCGTCGAACAAAAATTCATAAATACATGCATACAAACGCTGGATTGTTTAAGTAGACTCGAAGAACTTCGCGTGCTTGTTCAAACATTATTTGCGTTATTTACTCGCCTGCCAAATTTCATGACTTCCGACATTGACCTTATGAGAGGTGCATGCATTCCGATCAACGATACTCGAGTTATCGTCGAATAAACATTCATAATACATATAGGTACATACATACATACCATACATACAAACATTTGTCTACGATGCGGTACTTGTCCCGATTTGACCAGAACACATCGGAGCAAGATATTGTTCGATATATCGAGGAGACGTGCTTTATTGCATGTGAGGCTGGAGGCGCTGCAGTCACCGAGAACAACAAACTTCAGGTCCTTCGTGCTTCCAGCACAGCACAAAGATATTTTCCTAAATCCAAAGGGTTGTCTTGAGGGCTTAGTATTAAGAAAGTACAGGGAGCCACGAGCGATATCTGAAAATCGTTAATTGGTAAAATGTAAGTTATATTAGTGTTAATTTTATTCTGTTTATTTCATTATACTAATTTGTCACTACCTACTCTATCGCATTAGGTTTAAGCCTGTATAGATAGCAGTACATAAGTTAAGTAACATAAATAAATCCAATAAATAAATAATATAGCATAACATGGCACAACATAACATACCATAAATATTTATAATATTTGTTCGGGTCACTAAGTATAGTCCAATACTCTTCACATTAAAATATCCATTATACACTGTTACCGTCTCAATATAAATACCTTAATGATTCTCGTTGTCGCTAACATGTCATAACTACTTTAATACAGCCAACTTATTTTTGCAAGAATATGAACGTAATAACAACTCTTATGACACAAACTTAAAGTACATTCTAAAGGACAGTGGATGTAAAACTATGTTTGTCAAAGGGTAGGTGTTTGAACAATAGCTTCCCTCGGGCGCATTTTGTTCCCAAAAAAGAGGCACAATGAAAAGTGGACGTGAGTGGAACAGAGGAATTTATGAAACAGACGGTTTAATAGGGTGCCATTTTGAAATAGCTTCCTACACAAAATGGCTTACCTTTCGGTCCGAAATAGATAATGGCGCGACGCGCTTAATATATGGTTCCCCATACTCGTAATCTTAGTCATATGACGTCATTTATGAAAGTTTCAGAAACTTTCAGAAATATTTTAATGTAGTAGAACCGTAGTAGAACAGTGTCAGCATTAAAATAACAAAAACGTTTAGTTACCAAAAGCGAGTTGACAGTTGTTAGCACGTTAAAGCATCGCGGTCCAAACGACCTGTCACTGAAAACTGTTCAGATTTCTTTGAAAATGTTTTATGCAATTTATCGTCAGAAAATATTAGATTTGAATACTCTAAATATACTAAAAGTATATGACACACTAGAAAATTATAATCATTAACAAATTCCAAGACAAAAATTTAAAGAAAATCTTCGGTCCAGGATTCGAACCTGCAACCTCTAGCAATCACGACAAGCGCGCTACCGACTATGCCACCGAGGTACTTATCCTAGACCGCTGAATTTTTTTACCATATCTGTACACTGTTTTTTTTAATTTTCATATACCAGCTAGTACACTGAACGCTCACGAAGGCGTCATTTAATAATATGGGCGTATTGTTGCTTTGACATCCGCTAATCTGACATCTCATTCAGGAAAAGACACTCGTAGAAACGTATTAATCTGATATTCTCACCGCGTAGAACATTAGGCAGCGCTGACATCTGCTACGTGATGCTATGAAATGTCCTTCGGACAGCATGAATCTTAAAATTAGCGCAGGTATAAAATAAAACACCAAAAGACGTGCCAAACTAGAGATTGATGAATAGTCTATCTTAAAAATGTAATTGAGACATACAATAGACAAGGTATCAAGTGCTGTTTGTGGGTTTAACAATGAGATCTGCTACACCTACACATTGCTACGTTTCCTACGAATTGCTGTGTACCTACCTATTTATAACTTACTTATAGAAAAAGAAGTGCGACTCCCTCCCCACAGACAAACCAAATTTCTACTTGGTTTTGTGGGATGTATTTAGATTTAAGTTGTCTTTGAAATAAATAATTATATTAATTCATTCATTAAATCATATTCTAGGCGCTATAAGAGATATATTAAATCGCGCAATAGTATGCGGGGTGTCGATTTGGTCCACAGCTTATATTATTATACAATGATGCTTATACAAAAAAAAACCGTACAAGTGCGAGTCTGATTCGCTCACCGAGGGCTCCGTTAAAGAATATATTTTTTATTGTTTAATTACAAATGTATAGTTTTCAGATTTTTCCCAATACTTTTAGTATAAGACGACATTACTTGCCAAATTTCGTAGTTCTAGGTCAACGGGAAATACTGTATGAATTTTTATTCCCTTGAGAGTGTCTAAATGTAGGTTTTTTGCGGCATAAACGGACGTATCTTTTTTTTACGTTAACTTTAGTTAAGTTTTATATTTTCCCAGGTTCAAGGGACTGTAGACTTGAGTACTCGATACCTTTACGCGTTCCCGAGATAAAGGGTCTTGCTTGAAAGACAGACGGACGCACAGAAGGACAACAAAGTGATCCTATAAGGGCTCCGATTTTTTCTATTGAGGTACGGAGCCCTAAAAACACAAAACAAAAAAAAAAACAATTGAATATGCCCTTGTCACTGCGCTGCGAAGCGCTATTGGCACCCGGGAGCACCACCGCCGCGCGCGCTGAGTCACTTTTAACATGGTGTACAGTAGGTACTTCACTTTATTTTCCGGATTCAGGCATGTATGAAACGAAAAATGGATTTCGTAGATAAAAAAGTTTCACTTCAATAAATACATAAGGGTCACTAATGAAACACTCATATTATGTGCAATAGGTGCCATGCCGCCGTACAGCTGTAAGTATTTATCGGCAATTGCACTTGCGGAGCACAATTGCCCATCCCAATTTATCCCATATCTACGAGTATCAATGTATTATGAAATCACATAACGCCCTCGTGAGCGTTCAGTATGTGCATTATAAGCTGGTTAGATCAAATAGTTACAAAAATATTCGGTGGAAAAATTCAACGTCTAGGTAAGTACTTCGGTGGCGCAGTCGGTAGCGCGCTTGTCTTGATAACAAGAGGTCGCAGGTTCGAATCCTGGCCCGAGGAATTTTTTAAATTCTTGTCTTTACATTTGTTTCTAATTTATCTTTTCCAGTTTGTAATGCACTCTAATAATAATATTTAGAGTATTCCAAAGCGATGGATTTCGCAATAAAACATAATCTTAGTATCAATGTAGTTCACCTGCCTACGCTGCGAATTTGGCGAGCGGTGTAATATGCTTGATATATGCCTATATAATGTATCCTCTAAGGTATCGAGAGAATGGTTACTTACGGGTAGTTGCATAATATCAGTCAAAGTCCGTTCCCGCCGTAGATTTTGCGACAGTGCCTGAACAGACTGCTTAATGCTTTGGCTGCTAATCTCTTCTGCTTTCCGGGCCAAAGTTATTCATTTTGGGGCTTTATCGAAGCTTTCGATCAGGTGCGGTAGCGGTCAAGCGCAACTCCATGTATCTAACGTCGAACATAATAAAAGTTGACTATACATACCACTTATTAAATTCTTTGGGTGATATAGAGTCCAATAAGCGTTAATATTACATATTTGGGTCATCCTTTTTTTAGATTATTTATTAACAGATAAGGATAAAAAACAATAATTAGCACAAAACTAGTATTTAAACCTCGAAAGCGCGGAAGTCTGAATTATATGATAGTTTCGATAAGATTAATGTGTATTCTTAACTACCCGATGCTATAACAGGTGACGGTTAGGGCAATAGGGCAATGATAGTTTTGAATACACTAGCGTCATCTTGGCGCCAAGTGGCTCACTATTAAGTGAGTATCTATTCACAATGGTTACGGTATGGGAAAGCACATGCAAGAGGTCCCGGGTTCGAATCCCGGTTCAGAGCTCCTCACATCCAAACTTGCTTTTCTGATTTTCTATACCACAATAATACAATTTAATTTTTGTCTCCTTGCGATGGATATGGCTAAGTGGGTTTAAAAAATATAGAAATTTATTTCTATCATAGTTTTGTATAATAATGCTCTAATAAAATGTATATTGGAGGGCTTTACAATTTGTGCTTTAATATATTCTGTATCTATTTTATGTTTTCCTAATGCAGTTACGAAATAATCTTAAGAAAATAAAGAGTTTACCCTGATGACAGCTAAAATCAATTTTGGCAAGTAATAAAATGCTAGTGGACGATTCTCGTCACGGATGTGGTGGTTACATGGCATTGCGTCAGTTGCTCGGAATGTTTACATGATTCTTCAAGTGTTCTGTTCCACTGGTCCAGTATTGTTTTGTTGGGGTTCTGTCAAAAAATGGACACCATTAGCAGGCTTCTTTTCCTATTCTTCTGTAATTTTATCTTTCATATGAAATCTGTTGTTTGCTGTATAAAATCGTTTACAAACAGGTAGTTTGAACTGCTTTGAATCTGAAATTACATCATTTTTATAATAGCGTGGAGGTGTACTGAAAAAAAACTATAAATGTGTATTTTTTTAGCATTTAAGAATAACCAGGTAACGATTGTTAGAGAACAATTTCGGAGTTTTACCATCATCACTTGGTAAATCTTAGGTACCATCGGAAAATCCTATGGATTTACTTAGTATTCGGGCCTGTACATATGGATATATAACATTGAAGATCTCACACTTGAAAAATAAATATAGAATGCCTTTCCTTGAAGCTTATTTTGACAGCATTTACAAAACCCATTAACTGTGACAAAACCAGTACATCATTCATGTACATTTAATTATTGTATTACAATGTTGTAGCTTACATTTACATTATTAATTGCTTTATTATTTTAAGCCTTATTTTGCTAATGTTCATCCGTTTTTCTAGATATTTATAAATGAAAATCCTTTAAAAGAAGAGTAAATAGCTACGTACTTTTCATCCGCATATAAGAGTATTCCAACCTCTAGCTAGACTACAGATGCAGTATATAATACAATATGTTTTGTATATTTAGTAAAATTATTAACTCGTAAATTAATGCTTCATGGAAAAAAAAAATTGACGGACATTCTTATTGTTTACTACATCATGTACATAGGTAACACTAAAAGTTTCCGGAACTGGCCACTTACATAAACAATATTTAAAAATTTATTGCAACATTTGAAAATAGAACTCTTTGGCTGTAGAATGCAGTTTGTTTCATCTGACTGTCTTTTGTTTTTACCTTGTGGCGCCATTTAAAAAATTGTGTGTCTGCATCAACATGGATTTAACTCGGGAAAATTTTCGTAGTATGATTTTCTACGATTTTAAGTGTAATTTGACAGCTCAACAGAGCATCGCTCGGCTTGAAACAGCTTTTGGCAATGAAGCACCATGTAAGACGACTGTTTATAGCTGGTTTGCAGAATTCAAGCGTGGTCGTATCAATCTCAGTGATGAATCTCGCGATGGTCGGCCGTCCACCGCTGTAACCAACAAAAACATCGATGCTGTGCGCCGTATGATTGAAACAGACAGGCATGTGACCTACCATGAAATTCGCGCAACCTTAGAAATAGGCATGAGTTAAATACAATCAATCCTACACGAACATTTGGGTGTGAGAAAGCTGTGCTCGCGGTGGATCCCACACAACTTGACCGAGGCTCAAAAAACGGACCGCGTCACTTGGTGCAGTGCCATGCTTACCAGATTCAACGAAGGTGCGTCAAATTTGGTGTGGGACATAGTAACAGGTGACGAAACATGGATTTATTGCTACGATCCCAAAACAAAGCAGCAATCGAGTGTATGGGTCTTTCAAGATGAGCCGAAACCAACCAAAGTGGCGCGCGTGAAAAGTGCATCTAAGCGGATGATTGCTTCTTTTTTTAATAAAACTGGACACGTGGCTACTGTTGCTTTAGAGAATCGTCGTACCGTGAATAATGACTGGTACACGACCATTTGTTTGCCGGAAGCTATTGACGAACTTCGTAAAAATAACCGTAAACGCCGTATCATCCTGCACCACGACAATGCTAGTTCTCACACGGCCAGACAGACAAACGACTTTTTGAAGACGAAAAATGTAGAACTCATGAGTCATCCTGCATACAGTCCCGACCTGGAACCTTGTGACTTTTTTCTGTTCCCAAAAATTAAGAACCAATTACGCGGTCAACGATTTTCATCACCAGAAGAGGCTGTCGAGGAGTATGAAAAACACGTTTCAGAGGTCACCACAGGGGAGTGGAACAAAAGTTTTCAAAACTGGTTTGATCGAATGAAAAAGTGCATAGACGCCAAGGGAGATTATTTTGAAAAACAATAAATTAATTTTGTACCTTTAATAGTATTTTTTCATATTCATTCCGGAAACTTATAGTGCATCCACGTATTACGCTACTGCAAAAGCTTTACGTTTTACTATCTTTCATATTGGTACAGGGGAAAATTTTAACACATTACAATATAGTCTTTTTGACCATCTGAGACAAAGAGCAACTAAATTAAGCTATAAAATATATTATATAATAATACAATACATAAGATGCTACTTACAAATTGCCTTTTAATCATTATTAGGGTTCTGCACCCAAAGGGTGCCAAACGGAACCCTTTTACAGTGATACTTAGTAGAAAGGCAAAAATACTTAGACTATACTTATGTCTGATGTTTTAATATCTAATACCAATGATGTTTTTAAATAATATTGCCGTCTATCATGCTTTTTTGCCATTTTTCCTTATCAACGGCCAGCTTTTCCTAGCTCTCGTAGTCAATTTTAAAGGCTTGCATAAGCGACGTAATAATTTCCCTTTATCCCTTTTTGCATTCGCCATTTGGCCAAATAAAACACGCCGCTGCTGACAAGAAGGTTCCATCCTGTCCACATGCCCCAGCCATCGCAAGCGTAGCTGCTTTAGCATGGCAGGAGACCAGGCACCAGCTGTGCAATTACAAAAACCTTTTCGTTTATGACCCTGTCCTTCCAACTAATGCACAATATATTACGTAGGCATCGCATGTAAAGTGAGTTTAGTTTACATTTTTGCTTTGCATAGGACGTCCAGGTTTCCTCACTGTACAAGAGTGTGCTTAAGACACAGACTTGGAAGACGATAATCTTTGATCTTTGTTATACCACACTCTTGTACTATTATAAGCCTCCCGAACGTAGAAGCTACGAGTGTTGATCTCCGCATCTAGCGAGGGATTATTCAAGGTGGTCGACCCTAAGTAACAAAACTTATCAACAACTTTTAAGGTTGTCGTAAACAGCGTTGTTACCGCTGATGGTCTGATGCTCGAGAGCAGAGGCTGCCATAAAAGCTGCGTCATCAGCAAAGAGTACAGAGTCAACAAAACTATCCCCTCTTTTTGGTCTGACAACTTCCCATCGACGCCTCTGCGCATGTCAATTGCTTCTGTTGTACTGCCATCAAAGGCAGCAGTTCCTTTCATTTCATTGTGGAAGGGTTTAATGATGCTCAAAAGTTTCGGTGGGCATCCAATACATTCTAGTGCGATGTAAAGACCTCTTTTGCTAACAGTAACAAAGGCTTTATTGAGATTAACAAAGGCTACAAAAAGTGAGGTCTTCTGATCTTTGTACTTTTCTTATAGTTAGCGGAGTGTAAAAGTCATGTCTATTGTAGAGCGTTGAGGGCAATAAACCGCACTGGGCCGCAGGATATACGTGACGTGGAACGTGCAAGTTGTTGAAGTTTATTTAGAATGACGCGTCCAAATACCGTGCTTACAATACTCAGAAGGGCGATGCCACGGTAACAGTTACAATTGCCACGGTAACCATTCCCTTCGTATAATGTGACGATGTTCGCGTCGCGTATGTCCTAGGCCACGCACTTTAATTTGAGGATTTCAGCTTGAGTGCCATCACTCCCAGGGTTCTTGCCACACTTGAGCTGCTTAACAGTAGTATGGTACTCTCTTACGGTAATTGAGTCATCTAGTTCAAACCAGGTAGTCAGTTTGGTTGGGCATGCTTTGTTCGGCCTCTGACTTGATGTCTACTGGACTCGAAAGACTGATGTAGTGTTCTACTCCGCATTCAAGTTGACGTAGACTATCAGATATAGCTGTACCACTGCCTTATTTAAGGGGAGCTGTTTTTTCGGGAACGGAGCCAAGGGCCTGTATTGTCCAATATTGTCTAATACAAAGATATATAATGGTACCTGTAGATGGATCACAAAAAAATGAACGATTCCTTCGATACTCGATACTTGTCATTCTAATGACCGTATTTCGTGTGTCAAAATGAGATAACAATAGCCGAATGTGAACGTCTTGAAACGCTGCGCGCCACTAAATAAACAACGCCATATTTGTTTATGCTGGTTATCAAATGCGTTTAGAGAGAAAAGCTTTATTTGGTATAAATTAATTGGAAATTCAAAACTGTGGTACCGTAAATCCGTTCTTTGCCAAAAATGACTTGTACTGTTCCCGGTTATACAAGCAGAGCGGGTATTTTGAAACAGAAAATGGGAACATATCATTCCACCGGTAAGTCGTACTCATTGTTTTTGTGTTTTTGAGACCAAATTTTGTAATTACATATCCTTATATTTACAAAAAGTTAATCATTGTACGTGCACACCAAGTTTACTGTAGATTTATCTTTAGAAAAGCGGACGTTCATAGCCTAAATATATAAAAATAAAATCCAATCCAATTTGACTTACAATATAGTGTTGTAGTCGTTTCGATAGTATATGGATAAATTTTTTTGTAATGTTTTGAAAGTTTTGTTTACAAACAAGCATTAACTACAGGCTGGAAGTAATTTGTCGCAATTTTAAACAGATTTCCCACCAATATCAACATAAAAGAAACGTGGATTAAAAATAGAAGAAAAGGCGACAATTGGAGACCCACGCAACAAACAAGAATGTGCTCGATGCACTCCGAAGATTCTTGCTTTCGCAAGGGGTATGGGCGTAAAATTCTACACTCTTATGCAGTGCCAGCCAACAATATTTGCAAATTTACCATCGTCGTGCAAGCCTGTAAGTGCAAAATCTCTAAGTGACCTGTATAGAAATTATGCTTAAATAACACTGATAATCTTTTGAAAACAATAAACACTGCATTTAATTTTATCATTATAGGGTTCAGTCTCATAGAAATACGAAAATGAATCATCAAAGTTACCATAACTCTTGTGATTAACTAACCAAAAACCGTTTATTTTCAGGAATTACCCGGAAAATATTACATAGCGTGGTATATTTTATATTTATTACCCACTGTTACGACAATTGCGTGTTATTCAATCATCTACATACGTTTATTTACTAAAGCAATTAAGAATTTGTACTTAAAAATTGGTATACATCATGAGTGTAAAAAAACTTCAGTACCAGAAAGGGAGAATGTCAGAAAGTGTTTAACAAACTTGTTTTATTTAAAGGTCTTTAAAATGTTATTCTTTGGTACCTATTGGTCTTTAAAATTAAATTACCTTTATTTTTAGTCTTTTTTCTTTTTTCACTATATGTCATTCAACAGATTAATTAAATTATCACTGTTTTGTAATAGATGTCGTCTCTAAAAATAAAACTCAAGATTTTTAAGTCTTTTATTTCATCTCCTCGTAAAAAAACCTACTCCCGTTCTACTCGTATTACGGATGGAATCGAAATATTTCCTCTGAATTTTAAATACCTATTCATTTGAAACATTTTAATTGAAATAAGTGCGTGAAGTTGCATAAAATTTAAAAAAACTGATTCGCAATGCGGCAAGTACCAGTACGCATCTACCTTTTATTTTCATTGAAAAACCAAGCAGTACACGGAAATGCATGTAGCCATATATTTTTGTGTACCATCATATTCATATTATTTTTTAAATCTATGTTATCGATAACTAGTTATCGACAAAAATCTACAGCACTATTGTACGCTATAACTTTAGCTATAATTGTATAGTCAAAATGGAGACATTCACTCAATTTCGACCGAACAGATTATGTATGTATGTCTCTTTCTATCTTACGATAATTTGATGGTGGTAGAAAGGATAAAATGTAGCTGTTGTTTGTGCTCCATCTACAGGTACCATTATATATCTTTGGTCTAATACGTACAAAACAATACATGGCGAGCTGCCAAACCAAGGAGGTTTCATGGCGGTGCGAGACCTGACCATTATGAAACCTCCTTTGTGACTGACCTAATGTGCGTTCTCAGTGGACTGATTATCCATATCCATAAACTTATAAAATAGTGATAGGTTTATGAATTCAATATTCATTGTGTTTATGTGAGTTAAAAGTGTTATTCTGGGCAAAAATGTCTGACAACAGTGAAACTGATACTGAGCAGCGAAAATTACAAAAAATGTTACTAAGTGTTTATGGAATAGGTAACTATTGCATGAGTTTAATTATAGTACTATATAAAACGTAACTAAATATTAAACACTCGTGTGATACTATTAAACACGTGTTTTAATAACCTCTATTATACTAATTTCATAAACTGCTATTATTTTATACTACTTAAAAAAAGTATATTACATTAAACCCTTCTCAATATATATAATTATGATATAACTAATATAAGACTGTATAATATTTACTGTAAAAAATACACAAATCTCTTAAAAATATTTCGTTTTTTTGTTAACAAAAACACTGAAAATAAAAAAAATACTATTTCTTTCTAAACCTTAAAACTTTAATTTGAAGTTAATAAAGTTACCTCTAATTGGCCACATGACATAAAATAGACCTACTTCCTTACCCTCCTAAAATTCTAAATGTTCTAAGGGTCTTGACTCCCTTTATTATGTAAATAATCACGGTCCTTGTTAATGGACAAACAATGTCGCATCGTCCGAAGGTGTTGAGTTTCATACAAGATTGACAAGACTTCTAAATAAGAAGAAAGAAAAATAAGACAGCTAATTATTATTGATATTATATTTACACAACAAGTAGCCTCTGGCTTTCCGTATAATTATTAGTTTGGTACAGTCCTAAAAGAAAATATACATTTCATGATAAAGATGTCAAGAATATCACATTCCGTCTAGGTGTTTAATATAATAAATAAATGAAATAAATCTTGGAGGTGGATATTAAAATGACAACTATGGAAAAAACTACACATAATCTTTGTTTGTTGTTATTCACTCGAAAATTCAAACAGTTTAATTTTGTATCTACATCTCTAGGTATATATCGGGTGTAAATAGACTGCGACCATTAAATACAATCACATACTCTACTGATCATACTGAACAACTATTCGAAAAAAATCCTCCTCAAAATCAAAAATGCCTCCCGATCAGAAAGTCTAAGTAGCAAGACGTCCAACAGCACGAAACGTCTAATGAGCTGTATGCCTAATTAGCAAAACGTCCATGTAGCGAAACGACCAACTATCAGATGGTCTGTGTAGCAGAATGTCTATATAGGTAATCGTCAAATTCTCAAAATGGCTAGACACTTATGTACAAAAATAAAAATGATATGTGCCCCTCCCGATCAGAAAGTCTAAGTAGCAAGACGTCCAACAGCACGAAACGTCTAATGATCTGTATGCCTAATTAGCAAAACGTCCATGTAGCGAAACGACCAACTATCAGATGGTCTGTGTAGCAGAATGTCTATATAGGTAATCGTCAAATTCTCAAAATGGCTAGACACTTATGTACAAAAATAAAAATGATATGTGCCCCTCCCGATCAGAAAGTCTAAGTAGCAAGACGTCCAACAGCACGAAACGTCTAATGAGCTGTATGCCTAATTAGCAAAACGTCCATGTAGCGAAACGACCAACTATCAGATGGTCTGTGTAGCAGAACGTCTATATAGGTAATCGTCAAATTCTCAAAATGGCTAGACACTTATGTACAAAAATAAAAATGATATGTGCCCCTCCCGATCAGTAAGTCTAAGTAGCAAAACGTCCAACAGCACGAAACGTCGAATGAGCTAACAGCATCCTTGGTCTATTTACTTGTTTCATATCATACAATATTTTTAATGGTGACACTTATTGTCATAAATGCTATTTGATTAGCTTACTCATTTGTTTCCGGTATCGACTGAATTGGGCACCTGTTTCATCAGAGTAAATATGTTTTTAATATTTTTATTTAGCGAGAGTAAATTAAGAAAAGTGACAAAAGAAATATACGGTGTGAAATCGGAAGGTAAAACTTAACTAAACCACAGAAAAAGGACGTATGCAATGGCAGACTAATTTGATTGAATAGATTGATGTGGAAGAGCCGAAATAGGTTTGTCGGAATTGTAGCAGATCGAAATATAGATGGTCATAGGTACCTATTTATCTGGGACCCTATTAGTGTATGGGGTGAATTTAAATGTCACCCCAATAACTCTTCACAAACATTTGTAGTGCACATTTTAGAAGAGAAAATCAATAAAAATTTGTAGTTAAAATTAGCAGTCAAACAAGCATTAGAAAATTTTATTTAAAAACTAAATTTATGGGTATGTTAACTGACCAACGTGAATATTGTTTAAGTAAAAAATATAAAACGGACAAAACTGGCATCACGTAATTAGGCTGTGCGTCCGCTGCCGGAGCCGGCAATCAAGAATTTAGCCGCATGCCTACCCTAAAATAGCAACCAGATGTGTGTCAGTACAAAAATTTATGGAAACGACATTGAAAGAACATTCATGTCTGCGCGTATTGCAAAGTGGCTATTATGACGATCGCTGCGTCTCTGGATAGGGCAAAATAGGAGAAAATAGTACTTTTTACATGGACGCGATTTATTAAACATAGAATTTCTTTTTGAAAAAGTCATGCCTATAAAGTATTTTTTTAGTATTTGAACCACCTGTGTAGGATAAGTAGGCCTTCAGAGACAGATCTAATATTGCAGTGAAAGTATACCTATACATTCACCTTAAGGCGACTCTATTCGCCCGAACTCCCATACTAGCGCAGTTCGCTGATCATATCCTTATGTATAGGTACTTGCTTATTATTTTTTCTTTTTCAACATATCCATGACGTGAAACTAAAACATTTATCTAAATCAAATACATACAACAGTTACAGGAGTATAAAAGTCCTGGATTTTACACATATTTTGATGAATGTTTATGTACCGTAATGTCCTAGAAGCGATACAACAAATCAAATATTTTTAGTTTCAGAGCATTAAATATTTTATAATAATAATAATAATAATAATAAGCCTTTATTTAGAACTCTAACTTTTTAACCTATTACATTTTTAATGTTTATACAGAGTTCTCCCACTGTCGGGTGTAGGCCTCCTCCATCAGAGCCCAGGTGACTCTGTCTCGGGCAGTGCGTGTCCAGCAGCTGCCGGCTACATTCATGATGTCGTCACTCCAGCGTAGTCGTGGTCGTCCTCGGCCTCTTGTGCCGTCTCGTGGATGCCAGTGCGTCACTTTCTCGCTCCACCTAACGTCTGTCAAGCGGACCACGTGTCCCGCCCACTTCCACTTTAATTTTGCAGCGGTTTGTAGAGCGTCTTTAATTTTAGTTTTTGCTCTAATATGATTAATTGAAATAGGCGTTACCTTGCGGAAGTCCATCACTAAGTAAAGGATATATGAATATAATCTGCAATATTCCGCTAAACAATTCTTGTCGTGCTATTCAAAATGCAGACTCGTGCACCGCCCGCCCGCCCGCGTAAAAACATGCAACAAGCAAGCGATACAAGCAAAGCAATCTTAAATAACAAGCAAGAAAACTTATCGACACGTGTTTCGCCTCTGAACGAGGCATCCTCGGGATGTGTTGCTAGCCCGGCTTCTCCGCAGCAACTGATATGTTGCTCGCCCAGCCGCTCCGCAGCAACTGATGTTGTTCGCCCGACAGCTCAGCAGCTAGTGACGAGCCACCGACCAAAACTCGCCTTTTATACACCGGCCTGACTAGTTGTTTGGTGGGGAAAATGGGGAGACGAAAACATGCGTAACAGTGGGGTAGTGGTAAAGTTAGTTTGTTCGTTTAGTAAATCAGGGTTATTCTTGTTTTTTAGTATTTCTAATTGTTCTAACACACACATTCTTAAACCTTTTTTACAAATATGTTTTACTTCAAATGAATGGTTATCAGGCAAACTATGACCGGACTCTAATAGATGTTTTGCAAAGTGTGATTTTTCAGGATGATTATTTCTATGGGCTGAGATATGTTCTTTGTACCTAGTTTCAAAACTGCGACCTGTTTGACCTACATAGACACCGTTACAATCATTGCAAGACAATTTGTAAATACCAGACTGTTGTTTTTTATCTAATTTGTCCTTACCATTGCAAATACGCTTTATCTTATTTTTGGTTCTGAATGCAACGCGAACACCACAACGCCGAAAAATCTTCGCAACCCGTTCAGAAATTGGACCTAGATAAGTTATGCTTGTTTTATATTTCTGAACACTCGTACTTTCAGGCTGTAAAGCAGACAAACTGTTTCTAATAATGATATTCTGTTTTTTGTGGACTAATCTATCAACCATTTTTGCACTATACCCGTTATTCACAGCAATCTGATATATTATGTTGAGTTCTTTTTCAAAATTGTCAGGACTTAGAGGCACCGTCATCAATCTGTGAACATAACAACGAAATGCTGCAAGCTTATGTTCCCAAGGGTGACAAGATGAAGAAGGTATTACAGTATCGGTGTGTGTTGGCTTGCGGTATATTTGAAATTCATGTTTATTCTGTGCCCGAGTAATCGTAAAATCTAGAAAATTAAGGGAGTTTTCTTGTTCGACTTCTAATTTAAACTTTATTTTGGGGTGAATTTTGTTCAATTTGTCAACAAATACATCGAGCTGTCTACCAGTACCAGTCCAGCAAATAATGATGTCATCAACGTATCTGTAATAATACAAAATATTCGAACTACTGACAATGTGTTTGTTCTCAAAACTATCCATGAAAATATCGGCCATTAATGGACTTAAGGGTGAACCCATCGCTAAACCTTCTTTCTGCATATAGAATCTATCATTGAATTTGAAATAATTTTGACGCATGCAAACTGATGCAAGGCTAATGAGGTCATCAATTTCGTTAGTGTGAAGACGTTGTTTTTCTAGTAAATTTCTAATAACAATCAAACACTCATCGGAAGGAACATTGGTAAACAAGCTATCTACATCTAAAGATATCAACTTCACATTAGAGGGCAAATGGACATTCTGAATTTTTGATATCAAGTCATCTTTGTTCCTAAGACAATAAATGGGCTTGAAGGCAGTTTTTTCCATCAAAATATGATTTAACCGTTTTGACAAATCATAAGCTGGAGCACCTATATAAGAGACAACCGGACGAACTGGAATATTATCTTTATGAATTTTTGGCAAACCGTACAAAGCTGGAGCTACAGGGTTCATAGGAAGTAATTTTGCTTTATAGTGAGAATTGTCTGGAAAAACAAAGGAGGTGTTGTTGACGGCTAATTTTAACTCTGCTTGAAATTTCTTAGTTGGATCTGAATTAAGAGGAACAAAGGCGTCACCCTGAATAACATCATTTACCTTTATATTATAGTCATCACGATTCATTATTACTACTGTGTTGCCCTTATCGGCCTTGGAAATCACTAAGTTATTTTCGTTGACCCTACTCTGAACAGATTTAAATATTGCTAGTTCCGGATTAATTTTGAGACTTGATGAGACAACGGACTCTTGAATTTCATGCGTAACCAAACTCTTCACAATATTGTCTTGCTTAGAAACAATTGCAGTAATCTCAGCATCAACAGCTAAATTTTCTAATGAATTTTGGGACAAACTAGAAGGAATATTATATTTTAAACCCTTTTCTAAAAGAGACATCTCAATATTAGGAAAAACAACATTAGTTAAATTTTTTACTCGAGGGTAGAATGAAGAAGTTGATGAATTTTGCACGGGCTGTCGACTAAAATCGTTATTACACTGTATTAATCTATCTAACTTACTTTTCTGCATGAGATACTTCTCGTGCACAACCTTCGATGCCAAATCTCTAGCCTTTCTATCCAAGCTGTCAAATTCAGTGCTGTGTAAAGAAAAAGTTAATTCAGTATGGAGAACTTTGAGATGAGTTTTAAGGTTATTTCTTACCGAAAACCAATACCTTATTTCTTCATTCAACCAAGCCAATTGTGCTCTTCTAATAGCTAAAAATGAAGACCTAGTGTGTGTGTTACAACGAATATTAAGTTTTATGTAGTTGGGGATAACTTGATTTTTCTTACATTGTTGATTAAACCAAACATTCTGTGCGGCTACTCTGTGTAATTTGGTAAGTTTAACATACAATTTCGCCTGTTCAGCTATGCTTGCTGACCTAAGATGATTAATTGAAATAGGCGTTACCTTGCGGAAGTCCATCACTAAGTAAAGGATATATGAATATAATCTGCAATATTCCGCTAAACAATTCTTGTCGTGCTATTCAAAATGCAGACTCGTGCACCGCCCGCCCGCCCGCATAAAAACATGCAACAAGCAAGCGATACAAGCAAAGCAATCTTAAATAACAAGCAAGAAAACTTATCGACACGTGTTTCGCCTCTGAACGAGGCATCCTCGGGATGTGTTGCTAGCCCGGCTTCTCCGCAGCAACTGATATGTTGCTCGCCCAGCCGCTCCGCAGCAACTGATGTTGTTCGCCCGACAGCTCAGCAGCTAGTGACGAGCCGCCGACCAAAACTCGCCTTTTATACACCGGCCTGACTAGTTGTTTGGTGGGGAAAATGGGGAGACGAAAACATGCGTAACAGTGGGGTAGTGGTAAAGTTAGTTTGTTCGTTTAGTAAATCAGGGTTATTCTTGTTTTTTAGTATTTCTAATTGTTCTAACACACACATTCTTAAACCTTTTTTACAAATATGTTTTACTTCAAATGAATGGTTATCAGGCAAACTATGACCGGACTCTAATAGATGTTTTGCAAAGTGTGATTTTTCAGGATGATTATTTCTATGGGCTGAGATATGTTCTTTGTACCTAGTTTCAAAACTGCGACCTGTTTGACCTACATAGACACCGTTACAATCATTGCAAGACAATTTGTAAATACCAGACTGTTGTTTTTTATCTAATTTGTCCTTACCATTGCAAATACGCTTTATCTTATTTTTGGTTCTGAATGCAACGCGAACACCACAACGCCGAAAAATCTTCGCAACCCGTTCAGAAATTGGACCTAGATAAGTTATGCTTGTTTTATATTTCTGAACACTCGTACTTTCAGGCTGTAAAGCAGACAAACTGTTTCTAATAATGATATTCTGTTTTTTGTGGACTAATCTATCAACCATTTTTGCACTATACCCGTTATTCACAGCAATCTGATATATTATGTTGAGTTCTTTTTCAAAATTGTCAGGACTTAGAGGCACCGTCATCAATCTGTGAACATAACAACGAAATGCTGCAAGCTTATGTTCCCAAGGGTGACAAGATGAAGAAGGTATTACAGTATCGGTGTGTGTTGGCTTGCGGTATATTTGAAATTCATGTTTATTCTGTGCCCGAGTAATCGTTAAATCTAGAAAATTAAGGGAGTTTTCTTGTTCGACTTCTAATTTAAACTTTATTTTGGGGTGAATTTTGTTCAATTTGTCAACAAATACATCGAGCTGTCTACCAGTACCAGTCCAGCAAATAATGATTTCATCAACGTATCTGTAATAATACAAAATATTCGAACTACTGACAATGTGTTTGTTCTCAAAACTATCCATGAAAATATCGGCCATTAATGGACTTAAGGGTGAACCCATCGCTAAACCTTCTTTCTGCATATAGAATCTATCATTGAATTTGAAATAATTTTGACGCATGCAAACTGATGCAAGGCTAATGAGGTCATCAATTTCGTTAGTGTGAAGACGTTGTTTTTCTAGTAAATTTCTAATAACAATCAAACACTCATCGGAAGGAACATTGGTAAACAAGCTATCTACATCTAAAGATATCAACTTCGCATTAGAGGGCAAATGGACATTCTGAATTTTTGATATCAAGTCATCTTTGTTCCTAAGACAATAAATGGGCTTGAAGGCAGTTTTTTCCATCAAAATATGATTTAACCGTTTTGACAAATCATAAGCTGGAGCACCTATATAAGAGACAACCGGACGAACTGGAATATTATCTTTATGAATTTTTGGCAAACCGTACAAAGCTGGAGCTACAGGGTTCATAGGAAGTAATTTTGCTTTATAGTGAGAATTGTCTGGAAAAACAAAGGAGGTGTTGTTGACGGCTAATTTTAACTCTGCTTGAAATTTCTTAGTTGGATCTGAATTAAGAGGAACAAAGGCGTCACCCTGAATAACATCATTTACCTTTATATTATAGTCATCACGATTCATTATTACTACTGTGTTGCCCTTATCGGCCTTGGAAATCACTAAGTTATTTTCGTTGACCCTACTCTGAACAGATTTAAATATTGCTAGTTCTGGATTAATTTTGAGACTTGATGAGACAACGGACTCTTGAATTTCATGCGTAACCAAACTCTTCACAATATTGTCTTGCTTAGAAACAATTGCAGTAATCTCAGCATCAACAGCTAAATTTTCTAATGAATTTTGGGACAAACTAGAAGGAATATTATATTTTAAACCCTTTTCTAAAAGAGACATCTCAATATTAGGAAAAACAACATTAGTTAAATTTTTTACTCGAGGGTAGAATGAAGAAGTTGATGAATTTTGCACGGGCTGTCGACTAAAATCGTTATTACACTGTATTAATCTATCTAACTTACTTTTCTGAATGAGATACTTCTCGTGCACAACCTTCGATGCCAAATCTCTAGCCTTTCTATCCAAGCTGTCAAATTCAGTGCTGTGTAAAGAAAAAGTTAATTCAGTATGGAGAACTTTGAGATGAGTTTTAAGGTTATTTCTTACCGAAAACCAAAACCTTATTTCTTCATTCAACCAAGCCAATTGTGCTCTTCTAATAGCTAAAAATGAAGACCTAGTGTGTGTGTTACAACGAATGTTAAGTTTTATGTAGTTGGGGATAACTTGATTTTTCTTACATTGTTGATTAAACCAAACATTCTGTGCGGCTACTCTGTGTAATTTGGTAAGTTTAACATACAATTTCGCCTGTTCAGCTATGCTTGCTGACCTAAGATGATTAATTGAAATAGGCGTTACCTTGCGGAAGTCCATCACTAAGTAAAGGATATATGAATATAATCTGCAATATTCCGCTAAACAATTCTTGTCGTGCTATTCAAAATGCAGACTCGTGCACCGCCCGCCCGCCCGCATAAAAACATGCAACAAGCAAGCGATACAAGCAAAGCAATCTTAAATAACAAGCAAGAAAACTTATCGACACGTGTTTCGCCTCTGAACGAGGCATCCTCGGGATGTGTTGCTAGCCCGGCTTCTCCGCAGCAACTGATATGTTGCTCGCCCAGCCGCTCCGCAGCAACTGATGTTGTTCGCCCGACAGCTCAGCAGCTAGTGACGAGCCACCGACCAAAACTCGCCTTTTATACACCGGCCTGACTAGTTGTTTGGTGGGGAAAATGGGGAGACGAAAACATGCGTAACAGTGGGGTAGTGGTAAAGTTAGTTTGTTCGTTTAGTAAATCAGGGTTATTCTTGTTTTTTAGTATTTCTAATTGTTCTAACACACACATTCTTAAACCTTTTTTACAAATATGTTTTACTTCAAATGAATGGTTATCAGGCAAACTATGACCGGACTCTAATAGATGTTTTGCAAAGTGTGATTTTTCAGGATGATTATTTCTATGGGCTGAGATATGTTCTTTGTACCTAGTTTCAAAACTGCGACCTGTTTGACCTACATAGACACCGTTACAATCATTGCAAGACAATTTGTAAATACCAGACTGTTATTTTTTATCTAATTTGTCCTTACCATTGCAAATACGCTTTATCTTATTTTTGGTTCTGAATGCAACGCGAACACCACAACGCCGAAAAATCTTCGCAACCCGTTCAGAAATTGGACCTAGATAAGTTATGCTTGTTTTATATTTCTGAACACTCGTACTTTCAGGCTGTAAAGCAGACAAACTGTTTCTAATAATGATATTCTGTTTTTTGTGGACTAATCTATCAACCATTTTTGCACTATACCCGTTATTCACAGCAATCTGATATATTATGTTGAGTTCTTTTTCAAAATTGTCAGGACTTAGAGGCACCGTCATCAATCTGTGAACATAACAACGAAATGCTGCAAGCTTATGTTCCCAAGGGTGACAAGATGAAGAAGGTATTACAGTATCGGTGTGTGTTGGCTTGCGGTATATTTGAAATTCATGTTTATTCTGTGCCCGAGTAATCGTTAAATCTAGAAAATTAAGGGAGTTTTCTTGTTCGACTTCTAATTTAAACTTTATTTTGGGGTGAATTTTGTTCAATTTGTCAACAAATACATCGAGCTGTCTACCAGTACCAGTCCAGCAAATAATGATGTCATCAACGTATCTGTAATAATACAAAATATTCGAACTACTGACAATGTGTTTGTTCTCAAAACTATCCATGAAAATATCGGCCATTAATGGACTTAAGGGTGAACCCATCGCTAAACCTTCTTTCTGCATATAGAATCTATCATTGAATTTGAAATAATTTTGACGCATGCAAACTGATGCAAGGCTAATGAGGTCATCAATTTCGTTAGTGTGAAGACGTTGTTTTTCTAGTAAATTTCTAATAACAATCAAACACTCATCGGAAGGAACATTGGTAAACAAGCTATCTACATCTAAAGATATCAACTTCGCATTAGAGGGCAAATGGACATTCTGAATTTTTGATATCAAGTCATCTTTGTTCCTAAGACAATAAATGGGCTTGAAGGCAGTTTTTTCCATCAAAATATGATTTAACCGTTTTGACAAATCATAAGCTGGAGCACCTATATAAGAGACAACCGGACGAACTGGAATATTATCTTTATGAATTTTTGGCAAACCGTACAAAGCTGGAGCTACAGGGTTCATAGGAAGTAATTTTGCTTTATAGTGAGAATTGTCTGGAAAAACAAAGGAGGTGTTGTTGACGGCTAATTTTAACTCTGCTTGAAATTTCTTAGTTGGATCTGAATTAAGAGGAACAAAGGCGTCACCCTGAATAACATCATTTACCTTTATATTATAGTCATCACGATTCATTATTACTACTGTGTTGCCCTTATCGGCCTTGGAAATCACTAAGTTATTTTCGTTGACCCTACTCTGAACAGATTTAAATATTGCTAGTTCTGGATTAATTTTGAGACTTGATGAGACAACGGACTCTTGAATTTCATGCGTAACCAAACTCTTCACAATATTGTCTTGCTTAGAAACAATTGCAGTAATCTCAGCATCAACAGCTAAATTTTCTAATGAATTTTGGGACAAACTAGAAGGAATATTATATTTTAAACCCTTTTCTAAAAGAGACATCTCAATATTAGGAAAAACAACATTAGTTAAATTTTTTACTCGAGGGTAGAATGAAGAAGTTGATGAATTTTGCACGGGCTGTCGACTAAAATCGTTATTACACTGTATTAATCTATCTAACTTACTTTTCTGAATGAGATACTTCTCGTGCACAACCTTCGATGCCAAATCTCTAGCCTTTCTATCCAAGCTGTCAAATTCAGTGCTGTGTAAAGAAAAAGTTAATTCAGTATGGAGAACTTTGAGATGAGTTTTAAGGTTATTTCTTACCGAAAACCAAAACCTTATTTCTTCATTCAACCAAGCCAATTGTGCTCTTCTAATAGCTAAAAATGAAGACCTAGTGTGTGTGTTACAACGAATGTTAAGTTTTATGTAGTTGGGGATAACTTGATTTTTCTTACATTGTTGATTAAACCAAACATTCTGTGCGGCTACTCTGTGTAATTTGGTAAGTTTAACATACAATTTCGCCTGTTCAGCTATGCTTGCTGACCTAAGATGATTAATTGAAATAGGCGTTACCTTGCGGAAGTCCATCACTAAGTAAAGGATATATGAATATAATCTGCAATATTCCGCTAAACAATTCTTGTCGTGCTATTCAAAATGCAGACTCGTGCACCGCCCGCCCGCCCGCATAAAAACATGCAACAAGCAAGCGATACAAGCAAAGCAATCTTAAATAACAAGCAAGAAAACTTATCGACACGTGTTTCGCCTCTGAACGAGGCATCCTCGGGATGTGTTGCTAGCCCGGCTTCTCCGCAGCAACTGATATGTTGCTCGCCCAGCCGCTCCGCAGCAACTGATGTTGTTCGCCCGACAGCTCAGCAGCTAGTGACGAGCCACCGACCAAAACTCGCCTTTTATACACCGGCCTGACTAGTTGTTTGGTGGGGAAAATGGGGAGACGAAAACATGCGTAACAGTGGGGTAGTGGTAAAGTTAGTTTGTTCGTTTAGTAAATCAGGGTTATTCTTGTTTTTTAGTATTTCTAATTGTTCTAACACACACATTCTTAAACCTTTTTTACAAATATGTTTTACTTCAAATGAATGGTTATCAGGCAAACTATGACCGGACTCTAATAGATGTTTTGCAAAGTGTGATTTTTCAGGATGATTATTTCTATGGGCTGAGATATGTTCTTTGTACCTAGTTTCAAAACTGCGACCTGTTTGACCTACATAGACACCGTTACAATCATTGCAAGACAATTTGTAAATACCAGACTGTTGTTTTTTATCTAATTTGTCCTTACCATTGCAAATACGCTTTATCTTATTTTTGGTTCTGAATGCAACGCGAACACCACAACGCCGAAAAATCTTCGCAACCCGTTCAGAAATTGGACCTAGATAAGTTATGCTTGTTTTATATTTCTGAACACTCGTACTTTCAGGCTGTAAAGCAGACAAACTGTTTCTAATAATGATATTCTGTTTTTTGTGGACTAATCTATCAACCATTTTTGCACTATACCCGTTATTCACAGCAATCTGATATATTATGTTGAGTTCTTTTTCAAAATTGTCAGGACTTAGAGGCACCGTCATCAATCTGTGAACATAACAACGAAATGCTGCAAGCTTATGTTCCCAAGGGTGACAAGATGAAGAAGGTATTACAGTATCGGTGTGTGTTGGCTTGCGGTATATTTGAAATTCATGTTTATTCTGTGCCCGAGTAATCGTTAAATCTAGAAAATTAAGGGAGTTTTCTTGTTCGACTTCTAATTTAAACTTTATTTTGGGGTGAATTTTGTTCAATTTGTCAACAAATACATCGAGCTGTCTACCAGTACCAGTCCAGCAAATAATGATGTCATCAACGTATCTGTAATAATACAAAATATTCGAACTACTGACAATGTGTTTGTTCTCAAAACTATCCATGAAAATATCGGCCATTAATGGACTTAAGGGTGAACCCATCGCTAAACCTTCTTTCTGCATATAGAATCTATCATTGAATTTGAAATAATTTTGACGCATGCAAACTGATGCAAGGCTAATGAGGTCATCAATTTCGTTAGTGTGAAGACGTTGTTTTTCTAGTAAATTTCTAATAACAATCAAACACTCATCGGAAGGAACATTGGTAAACAAGCTATCTACATCTAAAGATATCAACTTCGCATTAGAGGGCAAATGGACATTCTGAATTTTTGATATCAAGTCATCTTTGTTCCTAAGACAATAAATGGGCTTGAAGGCAGTTTTTTCCATCAAAATATGATTTAACCGTTTTGACAAATCATAAGCTGGAGCACCTATATAAGAGACAACCGGACGAACTGGAATATTATCTTTATGAATTTTTGGCAAACCGTACAAAGCTGGAGCTACAGGGTTCATAGGAAGTAATTTTGCTTTATAGTGAGAATTGTCTGGAAAAACAAAGGAGGTGTTGTTGACGGCTAATTTTAACTCTGCTTGAAATTTCTTAGTTGGATCTGAATTAAGAGGAACAAAGGCGTCACCCTGAATAACATCATTTACCTTTATATTATAGTCATCACGATTCATTATTACTACTGTGTTGCCCTTATCGGCCTTGGAAACCACTAAGTTATTTTCGTTGACCCTACTCTGAACAGATTTAAATATTGCTAGTTCCGGATTAATTTTGAGACTTGATGAGACAACGGACTCTTGAATTTCATGCGTAACCAAACTCTTCACAATATTGTCTTGCTTAGAAACAATTGCAGTAATCTCAGCATCAACAGCTTAATTTTCTAATGAATTTTGGGACAAACTAGAAGGAATATTATATTTTAAACCCTTTTCTAAAAGAGACATCTCAATATTAGGAAAAACAACATTAGTTAAATTTTTTACTCGAGGGTAGAATGAAGAAGTTGATGAATTTTGCACGGGCTGTCGACTAAAATCGTTATTACACTGTATTAATCTATCTAACTTACTTTTCTGAATGAGATACTTCTCGTGCACAACCTTCGATGCCAAATCTCTAGCCTTTCTATCCAAGCTGTCAAATTCAGTGCTGTGTAAAGAAAAAGTTAATTCAGTATGGAGAACTTTGAGATGAGTTTTAAGGTTATTTCTTACCGAAAACCAATACCTTATTTCTTCATTCAACCAAGCCAATTGTGCTCTTCTAATAGCTAAAAATGAAGACCTAGTGTGTGTGTTACAACGAATATTAAGTTTTATGTAGTTGGGGATAACTTGATTTTTCTTACATTGTTGATTAAACCAAACATTCTGTGCGGCTACTCTGTGTAATTTGGTAAGTTTAACATACAATTTCGCCTGTTCAGCTATGCTTGCTGACCTAAGATGATTAATTGAAATAGGCGTTACCTTGCGGAAGTCCATCACTAAGTAAAGGATATATGAATATAATCTGCAATATTCCGCTAAACAATTCTTGTCGTGCTATTCAAAATGCAGACTCGTGCACCACCCGCCCGCCCGCATAAAAACATGCAACAAGCAAGCGATACAAGCAAAGCAATCTTAAATAACAAGCAAGAAAACTTATCGACACGTGTTTCGCCTCTGAACGAGGCATCCTCGGGATGTGTTGCTAGCCCGGCTTCTCCGCAGCAACTGATATGTTGCTCGCCCAGCCGCTCCGCAGCAACTGATGTTGTTCGCCCGACAGCTCAGCAGCTAGTGACGAGCCGCCGACCAAAACTCGCCTTTTATACACCGGCCTGACTAGTTGTTTGGTGGGGAAAATGGGGAGACGAAAACATGCGTAACAGTGGGGTAGTGGTAAAGTTAGTTTGTTCGTTTAGTAAATCAGGGTTATTCTTGTTTTTTAGTATTTCTAATTGTTCTTACACACACATTCTTAAACCTTTTTTACAAATATGTTTTACTTCAAATGAATGGTTATCAGGCAAACTATGACCGGACTCTAATAGATGTTTTGCAAAGTGTGATTTTTCAGGATGATTATTTCTATGGGCTGAGATATGTTCTTTGTACCTAGTTTCAAAACTGCGACCTGTTTGACCTACATAGACACCGTTACAATCATTGCAAGACAATTTGTAAATACCAAACTGTTGTTTTTTATCTAATTTGTCCTTACCATTGCAAATACGCTTTATCTTATTTTTGGTTCTGAATGCAACGCGAACACCACAACGCCGAAAAATCTTCGCAACCCGTTCAGAAATTGGACCTAGATAAGTTATGCTTGTTTTATATTTCTGAACACTCGTACTTTCAGGCTGTAAAGCAGACAAACTGTTTCTAATAATGATATTCTGTTTTTTGTGGACTAATCTATCAACCATTTTTGCACTATACCCGTTATTCACAGCAACCTGATATATTATGTTGAGTTCTTTTTCAAAATTTTCAGGACTTAGAGGCACCGTCATCAATCTGTGAACATAACAACGAAATGCTGCAAGCTTATGTTCCCAAGGGTGACAAGATGAAGAAGGTATTACAGTATCGGTGTGTGTTGGCTTGCGGTATATTTGAAATTCATGTTTATTCTGTGCCCGAGTAATCGTTAAATCTAGAAAATTAAGGGAGTTTTCTTGTTCGACTTCTAATTTAAACTTTATTTTGGGGTGAATTTTGTTCAATTTGTCAACAAATACATCGAGCTGTCTACCAGTACCAGTCCAGCAAATAATGATGTCATCAACGTATCTGTAATAATACAAAATATTCGAACTACTGACAATGTGTTTGTTCTCAAAACTATCCATGAAAATATCGGCCATTAATGGACCTAAGGGTGAACCCATCGCTAAACCTTCTTTCTGCATATAGAATCTATCATTGAATTTGAAATAATTTTGACGCATGCAAACTGATGCAAGGCTAATGAGGTCATCAATTTCGTTAGTGTGAAGACGTTGTTTTTCTAGTAAATTTCTAATAACAATCAAACACTCATCGGAAGGAACATTGGTAAACAAGCTATCTACATCTAAAGATATCAACTTCGCATTAGAGGGCAAATGGACATTCTGAATTTTTGATATCAAGTCATCTTTGTTCCTAAGACAATAAATGGGCTTGAAGGCAGTTTTTTCCATCAAAATATGATTTAACCGTTTTGACAAATCATAAGCTGGAGCACCTATATAAGAGACAACCGGACGAACTGGAATATTATCTTTATGAATTTTTGGCAAACCGTACAAAGCTGGAGCTACAGGGTTCATAGGAAGTAATTTTGCTTTATAGTGAGAATTGTCTGGAAAAACAAAGGAGGTGTTGTTGACGGCTAATTTTAACTCTGCTTGAAATTTCTTAGTTGGATCTGAATTAAGAGGAACAAAGGCGTCACCCTGAATAACATCATTTACCTTTATATTATAGTCATCACGATTCATTATTACTACTGTGTTGCCCTTATCGGCCTTGGAAATCACTAAGTTATTTTCGTTGACCCTACTCTGAACAGATTTAAATATTGCTAGTTCCGGATTAATTTTGAGACTTGATGAGACAACGGACTCTTGAATTTCATGCGTAACCAAACTCTTCACAATATTGTCTTGCTTAGAAACAATTGCAGTAATCTCAGCATCAACAGCTAAATTTTCTAATGAATTTTGGGACAAACTAGAAGGAATATTATATTTTAAACCCTTTTCTAAAAGAGACATCTCAATATTAGGAATAACAACATTAGTTAAATTTTTTACTCGAGGGTAGAATGAAGAAGTTGATGAATTTTGCACGGCTGTCGACTAAAATCGTTATTACACTGTATTAATCTATCTTACTTACTTTTCTGAATGAGATACTTCTCGTGCACAACCTTCGATGCCAAATCTCTAGCCTTTCTATCCAAGCTGTCAAATTCAGTGCTGTGTAAAGAAAAAGTTAATTCAGTATGGAGAACTTTGAGATGAGTTTTAAGGTTATTTCTTACCGAAAACCAATACCTTATTTCTTCATTCAACCAAGCCAATTGTGCTCTTCTAATAGCTAAAAATGAAGACCTAGTGTGTGTGTTACAACGAATATTAAGTTTTATGTAGTTGGGGATAACTTGATTTTTCTTACATTGTTGATTAAACCAAACATTCTGTGCGGCTACTCTGTGTAATTTGGTAAGTTTAACATACAATTTCGCCTGTTCAGCTATGCTTGCTGACCTAAGATGATTAATTGAAATAGGCGTTACCTTGAGGAAGTCCATCACTAAGTAAAGGATATATGAATATAATCTGCAATATTCCGCTAAACAATTCTTGTCGTGCTATTCAAAATGCAGACTCGTGCACCGCCCGCCCGCCCGCATAAAAACATGCAACAAGCAAGCGATACAAGCAAAGCAATCTTAAATAACAAGCAAGAAAACTTATCGACACGTGTTTCGCCTCTGAACGAGGCATCCTCGGGATGTGTTGCTAGCCCGGCTTCTCCGCAGCAACTGATATGTTGCTCGCCCAGCCGCTCCGCAGCAACTGATGTTGTTCGCCCGACAGCTCAGCAGCTAGTGACGAGCCGCCGACCAAAACTCGCCTTTTATACACCGGCCTGACTAGTTGTTTGGTGGGGAAAATGGGGAGACGAAAACATGCGTAACAGTGGGGTAGTGGTAAAGTTAGTTTGTTCGTTTAGTAAATCAGGGTTATTCTTGTTTTTTAGTATTGCTAATTGTTCTTACACACACATTCTTAAACCTTTTTTACAAATATGTTTTACTTCAAATGAATGGTTATCAGGCAAACTATGACCGGACTCTAATAGATGTTTTGCAAAGTGTGATTTTTCAGGATGATTATTTCTATGGGCTGAGATATGTTCTTTGTACCTAGTTTCAAAACTGCGACCTGTTTGACCTACATAGACACCGTTACAATCATTGCAAGACAATTTGTAAATACCAGACTGTTGTTTTTTATCTAATTTGTCCTTACCATTGCAAATACGCTTTATCTTATTTTTGGTTCTGAATGCAACGCGAACACCACAACGCCGAAAAATCTTCGCAACCCGTTCAGAAATTGGACCTAGATAAGTTATGCTTGTTTTATATTTCTGAACACTCGTACTTTCAGGCTGTAAAGCAGACAAACTGTTTCTAATAATGATATTCTGTTTTTTGTGGACTAATCTATCAACCATTTTTGCACTATACCCGTTATTCACAGCAACCTGATATATTATGTTGAGTTCTTTTTCAAAATTTTTAGGACTTAGAGGCACCGTCATCAATCTGTGAACATAACAACGAAATGCTGCAAGCTTATGTTCCCAAGGGTGACAAGATGAAGAAGGTATTACAGTATCGGTGTGTGTTGGCTTGCGGTATATTTGAAATTCATGTTTATTCTGTGCCCGAGTAATCGTTAAATCTAGAAAATTAAGGGAGTTTTCTTGTTCGACTTCTAATTTAAACTTTATTTTGGGGTGAATTTTGTTCAATTTGTCAACAAATACATCGAGCTGTCTACCAGTACCAGTCCAGCAAATAATGATGTCATCAACGTATCTGTAATAATACAAAATATTCGAACTACTGACAATGTGTTTGTTCTCAAAACTATCCATGAAAATATCGGCCATTAATGGACTTAAGGGTGAACCCATCGCTAAACCTTCTTTCTGCATATAGAATCTATCATTGAATTTGAAATAATTTTGACGCATGCAAACTGATGCAAGGCTAATGAGGTCATCAATTTCGTTAGTGTGAAGACGTTGTTTTTCTAGTAAATTTCTAATAACAATCAAACACTCATCGGAAGGAACATTGGTAAACAAGCTATCTACATCTAAAGATATCAACTTCGCATTAGAGGGCAAATGGACATTCTGAATTTTTGATATCAAGTCATCTTTGTTCCTAAGACAATAAATGGGCTTGAAGGCAGTTTTTTCCATCAAAATATGATTTAACCGTTTTGACAAATCATAAGCTGGAGCACCTATATAAGAGACAACCGGACGAACTGGAATATTATCTTTATGAATTTTTGGCAAACCGTACAAAGCTGGAGCTACAGGGTTCATAGGAAGTAATTTTGCTTTATAGTGAGAATTGTCTGGAAAAACAAAGGAGGTGTTGCTGACGGCTAATTTTAACTCTGCTTGAAATTTCTTAGTTGGATCTGAATTAAGAGGAACAAAGGCGTCACCCTGAATAACATCATTTACCTTTATATTATAGTCATCACGATTCATTATTACTACTGTGTTGCCCTTATCGGCCTTGGAAATCACTAAGTTATTTTCGTTGACCCTACTCTGAACAGATTTAAATATTGCTAGTTCTGGATTAATTTTGAGACTTGATGAGACAACGGACTCTTGAATTTCATGCGTAACCAAACTCTTCACAATATTGTCTTGCTTAGAAACAATTGCAGTAATCTCAGCATCAACAGCTAAATTTTCTAATGAATTTTGGGACAAACTAGAAGGAATATTATATTTTAAACCCTTTTCTAAAAGAGACATCTCAATATTAGGAAAAACAACATTAGTTAAATTTTTTACTCGAGGGTAGAATGAAGAAGTTGATGAATTTTGCACGGGCTGTCGACTAAAATCGTTATTACACTGTATTAATCTATCTAACTTACTTTTCTGAATGAGATACTTCTCGTGCACAACCTTCGATGCCAAATCTCTAGCCTTTCTATCCAAGCTGTCAAATTCAGTGCTGTGTAAAGAAAAAGTTAATTCAGTATGGAGAACTTTGAGATGAGTTTTAAGGTTATTTCTTACCGAAAACCAATACCTTATTTCTTCATTCAACCAAGCCAATTGTGCTCTTCTAATAGCTAAAAATGAAGACCTAGTGTGTGTGTTACAACGAATATTAAGTTATATGTAGTTGGGGATAACTTGATTTTTCTTACATTGTTGATTAAACCAAACATTCTGTGCGGCTACTCTGTGTAATTTGGTAAGTTTAACATACAATTTCGCCTGTTCAGCTATGCTTGCTGACCTAAGATGATTAATTGAAATAGGCGTTACCTTGCGGAAGTCCATCACTAAGTAAAGGATATATGAATATAATCTGCAATATTCCGCTAAACAATTCTTGTCGTGCTATTCAAAATGCAGACTCGTGCACCGCCCGCCCGCCCGCATAAAAACATGCAACAAGCAAGCGATACAAGCAAAGCAATCTTAAATAACAAGCAAGAAAACTTATCGACACGTGTTTCGCCTCTGAACGAGGCATCCTCGGGATGTGTTGCTAGCCCGGCTTCTCCGCAGCAACTGATATGTTGCTCGCCCAGCCGCTCCGCAGCAACTGATGTTGTTCGCCCGACAGCTCAGCAGCTAGTGACGAGCCACCGACCAAAACTCGCCTTTTATACACCGGCCTGACTAGTTGTTTGGTGGGGAAAATGGGGAGACGAAAACATGCGTAACAGTGGGGTAGTGGTAAAGTTAGTTTGTTCGTTTAGTAAATCAGGGTTATTCTTGTTTTTTAGTATTTCTAATTGTTCTAACACACACATTCTTAAACCTTTTTTACAAATATGTTTTACTTCAAATGAATGGTTACCAGGCAAACTATGACCGGACTCTAATAGATGTTTTGCAAAGTGTGATTTTTCAGGATGATTATTTCTATGGGCTGAGATATGTTCTTTGTACCTAGTTTCAAAACTGCGACCTGTTTGACCTACATAGACACCGTTACAATCATTGCAAGACAATTTGTAAATACCAGACTGTTGTTTTTTATCTAATTTGTCCTTACCATTGCAAATACGCTTTATCTTATTTTTGGTTCTGAATGCAACGCGAACACCACAACGCCGAAAAATCTTCGCAACCCGTTCAGAAATTGGACCTAGATAAGTTATGCTTGTTTTATATTTCTGAACACTCGTACTTTCAGGCTGTAAAGCAGACAAACTGTTTCTAATAATGATATTCTGTTTTTTGTGGACTAATCTATCAACCATTTTTGCACTATACCCGTTATTCACAGCAATCTGATATATTATGTTGAGTTCTTTTTCAAAATTGTCAGGACTTAGAGGCACCGTCATCAATCTGTGAACATAACAACGAAATGCTGCAAGCTTATGTTCCCAAGGGTGACAAGATGAAGAAGGTATTACAGTATCGGTGTGTGTTGGCTTGCGGTATATTTGAAATTCATGTTTATTCTGTGCCCGAGTAATCGTTAAATCTAGAAAATTAAGGGAGTTTTCTTGTTCGACTTCTAATTTAAACTTTATTTTGGGGTGAATTTTGTTCAATTTGTCAACAAATACATCGAGCTGTCTACCAGTACCAGTCCAGCAAATAATGATGTCATCAACGTATCTGTAATAATACAAAATATTCGAACTACTGACAATGTGTTTGTTCTCAAAACTATCCATGAAAATATCGGCCATTAATGGACTTACGGGTGAACCCATCGCTAAACCTTCTTTCTGCATATAGAATCTATCATTGAATTTGAAATAATTTTGACGCATGCAAACTGATGCAAGGCTAATGAGGTCATCAATTTCGTTAGTGTGAAGACGTTGTTTTTCTAGTAAATTTCTAATAACAATCAAACACTCATCGGAAGGAACATTGGTAAACAAGCTATCTACATCTAAAGATATCAACTTCGCATTAGAGGGCAAATGGACATTCTGAATTTTTGATATCAAGTCATCTTTGTTCCTAAGACAATAAATGGGCTTGAAGGCAGTTTTTTCCATCAAAATATGATTTAACCGTTTTGACAAATCATAAGCTGGAGCACCTATATAAGAGACAACCGGACGAACTGGAATATTATCTTTATGAATTTTTGGCAAACCGTACAAAGCTGGAGCTACAGGGTTCATAGGAAGTAATTTTGCTTTATAGTGAGAATTGTCTGGAAAAACAAAGGAGGTGTTGTTGACGGCTAATTTTAATTCTGCTTGAAATTTCTTAGTTGGATCTGAATTAAGAGGAACAAAGGCGTCACCCTGAATAACATCATTTACCTTTATATTATAGTCATCACGATTCATTATTACTACTGTGTTGCCCTTATCGGCCTTGGAAATCACTAAGTTATTTTCGTTGACCCTACTCTGAACAGATTTAAATATTGCTAGTTCCGGATTAATTTTGAGACATGATGAGACAACGGACTCTTGAATTTCATGCGTAACCAAACTCTTCACAATATTGTCTTGCTTAGAAACAATTGCAGTAATCTCAGCATCAACAGCTAAATTTTCTAATGAATTTTGGGACAAACTAGAAGGAATATTATATTTTAAACCCTTTTCTAAAAGAGACATCTCAATATTAGGAAAAACAACATTAGTTAAATTTTTTACTCGAGGGTAGAATGAAGAAGTTGATGAATTTTGCACGGGCTGTCGACTAAAATCGTTATTACACTGTATTAATCTATCTAACTTACTTTTCTGAATGAGATACTTCTCGTGCACAACCTTCGATGCCAAATTTCTAGCCTTTCTATCCAAGCTGTCAAATTCAGTGCTGTGTAAAGAAAAAGTTAATTCAGTATGGAGAACTTTGAGATGAGTTTTAAGGTTATTTCTTACCGAAAACCAATACCTTATTTCTTCATTCAACCAAGCCAATTGTGCTCTTCGTATAGCTAAAAATGAAGACCTAGTGTGTGTGTTACAACGAATATTAAGTTTTATGTAGTTGGGGATAACTTGATTTTTCTTACATTGTTGATTAAACCAAACATTCTGTGCGGCTACTCTGTGTAATTTGGTAAGTTTAACATACAATTTCGCCTGTTCAGCTATGCTTGCTGACCTAAGATGATTAATTGAAATAGGCGTTACCTTGCGGAAGTCCATCACTAAGTAAAGGATATATGAATATAATCTGCAATATTCCGCTAAACAATTCTTGTCGTGCTATTCAAAATGCAGACTCGTGCACCGCCCGCCCGCCCGCATAAAAACATGCAACAAGCAAGCGATACAAGCAAAGCAATCTTAAATAACAAGCAAGAAAACTTATCGACACGTGTTTCGCCTCTGAACGAGGCATCCTCGGGATGTGTTGCTAGCCCGGCTTCTCCGCAGCAACTGATATGTTGCTCGCCCAGCCGCTCCGCAGCAACTGATGTTGTTCGCCCGACGGCTCAGCAGCTAGTGACGAGCCGCCGACCAAAACTCGCCTTTTATACACCGGCCTGACTAGTTGTTTGGTGGGGAAAATGGGGAGACGAAAACATGCGTAACAGTGGGGTAGTGGTAAAGTTAGTTTGTTCGTTTAGTAAATCAGGGTTATTCTTGTTTTTTAGTATTTCTAATTGTTCTAACACACACATTCTTAAACCTTTTTTACAAATATGTTTTACTTCAAATGAATGGTTATCAGGCAAACTATGACCGGACTCTAATAGATGTTTTGCAAAGTGTGATTTTTCAGGATGATTATTTCTATGGGCTGAGATATGTTCTTTGTACCTAGTTTCAAAACTGCGACCTGTTTGACCTACATAGACACCGTTACAATCATTGCAAGACAATTTGTAAATACCAGACTGTTGTTTTTTATCTAATTTGTCCTTACCATTGCAAATACGCTTTATCTTATTTTTGGTTCTGAATGCAACGCGAACACCACAACGCCGAAAAATCTTCGCAACCCGTTCAGAAATTGGACCTAGATAAGTTATGCTTGTTTTATATTTCTGAACACTCGTACTTTCAGGCTGTAAAGCAGACAAACTGTTTCTAATAATGATATTCTGTTTTTTGTGGACTAATCTATCAACCATTTTTGCACTATACCCGTTATTCACAGCAATCTGATATATTATGTTGAGTTCTTTTTCAAAATTGTCAGGACTTAGAGGCACCGTCATCAATCTGTGAACATAACAACGAAATGCTGCAAGCTTATGTTCCCAAGGGTGACAAGATGAAGAAGGTATTACAGTATCGGTGTGTGTTGGCTTGCGGTATATTTGAAATTCATGTTTATTCTGTGCCCGAGTAATCGTTAAATCTAGAAAATTAAGGGAGTTTTCTTGTTCGACTTCTAATTTAAACTTTATTTTGGGGTGAATTTTGTTCAATTTGTCAACAAATACATCGAGCTGTCTACCAGTACCAGTCCAGCAAATAATGATGTCATCAACGTATCTGTAATAATACAAAATATTCGAACTACTGACAATGTGTTTGTTCTCAAAACTATCCATGAAAATATCGGCCATTAATGGACTTAAGGGTGAACCCATCGCTAAACCTTCTTTCTGCATATAGAATCTATCATTGAATTTGAAATAATTTTGACGCATGCAAACTGATGCAAGGCTAATGAGGTCATCAATTTCGTTAGTGTGAAGACGTTGTTTTTCTAGTAAATTTCTAATAACAATCAAACACTCATCGGAAGGAACATTGGTAAACAAGCTATCTACATCTAAAGATATCAACTTCGCATTAGAGGGCAAATGGACATTCTGAATTTTTGATATCAAGTCATCTTTGTTCCTAAGACAATAAATGGGCTTGAAGGCAGTTTTTCCCATGAAAATATGATTTATCCATTTTGACAAATCATAAGCTGGAGCACCTATATAAGAGACAACCGGACGAACTGGAATATTATCTTTATGAATTTTTGGCAAACCGTACAAAGCTGGAGCTACAGGGTTCATAGGAAGTAATTTTGCTTTATAGTGAGAATTGTCTGGAAAAACAAAGGAGGTGTTGTTGACGGCTAATTTTAACTCTGCTTGAAATTTCTTAGTTGGATCTGAATTAAGAGGAACAAAGGCGTCACCCTGAATAACATCATTTACCTTTATATTATAGTCATCACGATTCATTATTACTACTGTGTTGCCCTTATCGGCCTTGGAAATCACTAAGTTATTTTCGTTGACCCTACTCTGAACAGATTTAAATATTGCTAGTTCCGGATTAATTTTGAGACTTGATGAGACAACGGACTCTTGAATTTCATGCGTAACCAAACTCTTCACAATATTGTCTTGCTTAGAAACAATTGCAGTAATCTCAGCATCAACAGCTAAATTTTCTAATGAATTTTGGGACAAACTAGAAGGAACATTATATTTTTAACCCTTTTCTAAAAGAGACATCTCAATATTAGGAAAAACAACATTAGTTAAATTTTTTACTCGAGGGTAGAATGAAGAAGTTGATGAATTTTGCACGGGCTGTCGACTAAAATCGTTATTACACTGTATTAATCTATCTAACTTACTTTTCTGAATGAGATACTTCTCGTGCACAACCTTCGATGCCAAATCTCTAGCCTTTCTATCCAAGCTGTCAAATTCAGTGCTGTGTAAAGAAAAAGTTAATTCAGTATGGAGAACTTTGAGATGAGTTTTAAGGTTATTTCTTACCGAAAACCAATACCTTATTTCTTCATTCAACCAAGCCAATTGTGCTCTTCTAATAGCTAAAAATGAAGACCTAGTGTGTGTGTTACAACGAATATTAAGTTTTATGTAGTTGGGGATAACTTGATTTTTCTTACATTGTTGATTAAACCAAACATTCTGTGCGGCTACTCTGTGTAATTTGGTAAGTTTAACATACAATTTCGCCTGTTCAGCTATGCTTGCTGACCTAAGATGATTAATTGAAATAGGCGTTACCTTGCGGAAGTCCATCACTAAGTAAAGGATATATGAATATAATCTGCAATATTCCGCTAAACAATTCTTGTCGTGCTATTCAAAATGCAGACTCGTGCACCGCCCGCCCGCCCGCATAAAAACATGCAACAAGCAAGCGATACAAGCAAAGCAATCTTAAATAACAAGCAAGAAAACTTATCGACACGTGTTTCGCCTCTGAACGAGGCATCCTCGGGATGTGTTGCTAGCCCGGCTTCTCCGCAGCAACTGATATGTTGCTCGCCCAGCCGCTCCGCAGCAACTGATGTTGTTCGCCCGACAGCTCAGCAGCTAGTGACGAGCCGCCGACCAAAACTCGCCTTTTATACACCGGCCTGACTAGTTGTTTGGTGGGGAAAATGGGGAGACGAAAACATGCGTAACAGTGGGGTAGTGGTAAAGTTAGTTTGTTCGTTTAGTAAATCAGGGTTATTCTTGTTTTTTAGTATTTCTAATTGTTCTAACACACACATTCTTAAACCTTTTTTACAAATATGTTTTACTTCAAATGAATGGTTATCAGGCAAACTATGACCGGACTCTAATAGATGTTTTGCAAAGTGTGATTTTTCAGGATGATTATTTCTATGGGCTGAGATATGTTCTTTGTACCTAGTTTCAAAACTGCGACCTGTTTGACCTACATAGACACCGTTACAATCATTGCAAGACAATTTGTAAATACCAGACTGTTGTTTTTTATCTAATTTGTCCTTACCATTGCAAATACGCTTTATCTTATTTTTGGTTCTGAATGCAACGCGAACACCACAACGCCGAAAAATCTTCGCAACCCGTTCAGAAATTGGACCTAGATAAGTTATGCTTGTTTTATATTTCTGAACACTCGTACTTTCAGGCTGTAAAGCAGACAAACTGTTTCTAATAATGATATTCTGTTTTTTGTGGACTAATCTATCAACCATTTTTGCACTATACCCGTTATTCACAGCAATCTGATATATTATGTTGAGTTCTTTTTCAAAATTGTCAGGACTTAGAGGCACCGTCATCAATCTGTGAACATAACAACGAAATGCTGCAAGCTTATGTTCCCAAGGGTGACAAGATGAAGAAGGTATTACAGTATCGGTGTGTGTTGGCTTGCGGTATATTTGAAATTCATGTTTATTCTGTGCCCGAGTAATCGTAAAATCTAGAAAATTAAGGGAGTTTTCTTGTTCGACTTCTAATTTAAACTTTATTTTGGGGTGAATTTTGTTCAATTTGTCAACAAATACATCGAGCTGTCTACCAGTACCAGTCCAGCAAATAATGATGTCATCAACGTATCTGTAATAATACAAAATATTCGAACTACTGACAATGTGTTTGTTCTCAAAACTATCCATGAAAATATCGGCCATTAATGGACTTAAGGGTGAACCCATCGCTAAACCTTCTTTCTGCATATAGAATCTATCATTGAATTTGAAATAATTTTGACGCATGCAAACTGATGCAAGGCTAATGAGGTCATCAATTTCGTTAGTGTGAAGACGTTGTTTTTCTAGTAAATTTCTAATAACAATCAAACACTCATCGGAAGGAACATTGGTAAACAAGCTATCTACATCTAAAGATATCAACTTCACATTAGAGGGCAAATGGACATTCTGAATTTTTGATATCAAGTCATCTTTGTTCCTAAGACAATAAATGGGCTTGAAGGCAGTTTTTTCCATCAAAATATGATTTAACCGTTTTGACAAATCATAAGCTGGAGCACCTATATAAGAGACAACCGGACGAACTGGAATATTATCTTTATGAATTTTTGGCAAACCGTACAAAGCTGGAGCTACAGGGTTCATAGGAAGTAATTTTGCTTTATAGTGAGAATTGTCTGGAAAAACAAAGGAGGTGTTGTTGACGGCTAATTTTAACTCTGCTTGAAATTTCTTAGTTGGATCTGAATTAAGAGGAACAAAGGCGTCACCCTGAATAACATCATTTACCTTTATATTATAGTCATCACGATTCATTATTACTACTGTGTTGCCCTTATCGGCCTTGGAAATCACTAAGTTATTTTCGTTGACCCTACTCTGAACAGATTTAAATATTGCTAGTTCCGGATTAATTTTGAGACTTGATGAGACAACGGACTCTTGAATTTCATGCGTAACCAAACTCTTCACAATATTGTCTTGCTTAGAAACAATTGCAGTAATCTCAGCATCAACAGCTAAATTTTCTAATGAATTTTGGGACAAACTAGAAGGAATATTATATTTTAAACCCTTTTTTAAAAGAGACATCTCAATATTAGGAAAAACAACATTAGTTAAATTTTTTACTCGAGGGTAGAATGAAGAAGTTGATGAATTTTGCACGGGCTGTCGACTAAAATCGTTATTACACTGTATTAATCTATCTAACTTACTTTTCTGCATGAGATACTTCTCGTGCACAACCTTCGATGCCAAATCTCTAGCCTTTCTATCCAAGCTGTCAAATTCAGTGCTGTGTAAAGAAAAAGTTAATTCAGTATGGAGAACTTTGAGATGAGTTTTAAGGTTATTTCTTACCGAAAACCAATACCTTATTTCTTCATTCAACCAAGCCAATTGTGCTCTTCTAATAGCTAAAAATGAAGACCTAGTGTGTGTGTTACAACGAATATTAAGTTTTATGTAGTTGGGGATAACTTGATTTTTCTTACATTGTTGATTAAACCAAACATTCTGTGCGGCTACTCTGTGTAATTTGGTAAGTTTAACATACAATTTCGCCTGTTCAGCTATGCTTGCTGACCTAAGATGATTAATTGAAATAGGCGTTACCTTGCGGAAGTCCATCACTAAGTAAAGGATATATGAATATAATCTGCAATATTCCGCTAAACAATTCTTGTCGTGCTATTCAAAATGCAGACTCGTGCACCGCCCGCCCGCCCGCATAAAAACATGCAACAAGCAAGCGATACAAGCAAAGCAATCTTAAATAACAAGCAAGAAAACTTATCGACACGTGTTTCGCCTCTGAACGAGGCATCCTCGGGATGTGTTGCTAGCCCGGCTTCTCCGCAGCAACTGATATGTTGCTCGCCCAGCCGCTCCGCAGCAACTGATGTTGTTCGCCCGACAGCTCAGCAGCTAGTGACGAGCCGCCGACCAAAACTCGCCTTTTATACACCGGCCTGACTAGTTGTTTGGTGGGGAAAATGGGGAGACGAAAACATGCGTAACAGTGGGGTAGTGGTAAAGTTAGTTTGTTCGTTTAGTAAATCAGGGTTATTCTTGTTTTTTAGTATTTCTAATTGTTCTAACACACACATTCTTAAACCTTTTTTACAAATATGTTTTACTTCAAATGAATGGTTATCAGGCAAACTATGACCGGACTCTAATAGATGTTTTGCAAAGTGTGATTTTTCAGGATGATTATTTCTATGGGCTGAGATATGTTCTTTGTACCTAGTTTCAAAACTGCGACCTGTTTGACCTACATAGACACCGTTACAATTATTGCAAGACAATTTGTAAATACCAGACTGTTGTTTTTTATCTAATTTGTCCTTACCATTGCAAATACGCTTTATCTTATTTTTGGTTCTGAATGCAACGCGAACACCACAACGCCGAAAAATCTTCGCAACCCGTTCAGAAATTGGACCTAGATAAGTTATGCTTGTTTTATATTTCTGAACACTCGTACTTTCAGGCTGTAAAGCAGACAAACTGTTTCTAATAATGATATTCTGTTTTTTGTGGACTAATCTATCAACCATTTTTGCACTATACCCGTTATTCACAGCAATCTGATATATTATGTTGAGTTCTTTTTCAAAATTGTCAGGACTTAGAGGCACCGTCATCAATCTGTGAACATAACAACGAAATGCTGCAAGCTTATGTTCCCAAGGGTGACAAGATGAAGAAGGTATTACAGTATCGGTGTGTGTTGGCTTGCGGTATATTTGAAATTCATGTTTATTCTGTGCCCGAGTAATCGTTAAATCTAGAAAATTAAGGGAGTTTTCTTGTTCGACTTCTAATTTAAACTTTATTTTGGGGTGAATTTTGTTCAATTTGTCAACAAATACATCGAGCTGTCTACCAGTACCAGTCCAGCAAATAATGATGTCATCAACGTATCTGTAATAATACAAAATATTCGAACTACTGACAATGTGTTTGTTCTCAAAACTATCCATGAAAATATCGGCCATTAATGGACTTAAGGGTGAACCCATCGCTAAACCTTCTTTCTGCATATAGAATCTATCATTGAATTTGAAATAATTTTGACGCATGCAAACTGATGCAAGGCTAATGAGGTCATCAATTTCGTTAGTGTGAAGACGTTGTTTTTCTAGTAAATTTCTAATAACAATCAAACACTCATCGGAAGGAACATTGGTAAACAAGCTATCTACATCTAAAGATATCAACTTCGCATTAGAGGGCAAATGGACATTCTGAATTTTTGATATCAAGTCATCTTTGTTCCTAAGACAATAAATGGGCTTGAAGGCAGTTTTTTCCATCAAAATATGATTTAACCGTTTTGACAAATCATAAGCTGGAGCACCTATATAAGAGACAACCGGACGAACTGGAATATTATCTTTATGAATTTTTGGCAAACCGTACAAAGCTGGAGCTACAGGGTTCATAGGAAGTAATTTTGCTTTATAGTGAGAATTGTCTGGAAAAACAAAGGAGGTGTTGTTGACGGCTAATTTTAACTCTGCTTGAAATTTCTTAGTTGGATCTGAATTAAGAGGAACAAAGGCGTCACCCTGAATAACATCATTTACCTTTATATTATAGTCATCACGATTCATTATTACTACTGTGTTGCCCTTATCGGCCTTGGAAATCACTAAGTTATTTTCGTTGACCCTACTCTGAACAGATTTAAATATTGCTAGTTCCGGATTAATTTTGAGACTTGATGAGACAACGGACTCTTGAATTTCATGCGTAACCAAACTCTTCACAATATTGTCTTGCTTAGAAACAATTGCAGTAATCTTAGCATCAACAGCTAAATTTTCTAATGAATTTTGGGACAAACTAGAAGGAATATTATATTTTAAACCCTTTTCTAAAAGAGACATCTCAATATTAGGAAAAACAACATTAGTTAAATTTTTTACTCGAGGGTAGAATGAAGAAGTTGATGAATTTTGCACGGGCTGTCGACTAAAATCGTTATTACACTGTATTAATCTATCTAACTTACTTTTCTGAATGAGATACTTCTCGTGCACAACCTTCGATGCCAAATCTCTAGCCTTTCTATCCAAGCTGTCAAATTCAGTGCTGTGTAAAGAAAAAGTTAATTCAGTATGGAGAACTTTGAGATGAGTTTTAAGGTTATTTCTTACCGAAAACCAATACCTTATTTCTTCATTCAACCAAGCCAATTGTGCTCTTCTAATAGCTAAAAATGAAGACCTAGTGTGTGTGTTACAACGAATATTAAGTTTTATGTAGTTGGGGATAACTTGATTTTTCTTACATTGTTGATTAAACCAAACATTCTGTGCGGCTACTCTGTGTAATTTGGTAAGTTTAACATACAATTTCGCCTGTTCAGCTATGCTTGCTGACCTAAGATGATTAATTGAAATAGGCGTTACCTTGCGGAAGTCCATCACTAAGTAAAGGATATATGAATATAATCTGCAATATTCCGCTAAACAATTCTTGTCGTGCTATTCAAAATGCAGACTCGTGCACCGCCCGCCCGCCCGCATAAAAACATGCAACAAGCAAGCGATACAAGCAAAGCAATCTTAAATAACAAGCAAGAAAACTTATCGACACGTGTTTCGCCTCTGAACGAGGCATCCTCGGGATGTGTTGCTAGCCCGGCTTCTCCGCAGCAACTGATATGTTGCTCGCCCAGCCGCTCCGCAGCAACTGATGTTGTTCGCCCGACAGCTCAGCAGCTAGTGACGAGCCGCCGACCAAAACTCGCCTTTTATACACCGGCCTGACTAGTTGTTTGGTGGGGAAAATGGGGAGACGAAAACATGCGTAACAGTGGGGTAGTGGTAAAGTTAGTTTGTTCGTTTAGTAAATCAGGGTTATTTTTGTTTTTTAGTATTTCTAATTGTTCTAACACACACATTCTTAAACCTTTTTTACAAATATGTTTTACTTCAAATGAATGGTTATCAGGCAAACTATGACCGGACTCTAATAGATGTTTTGCAAAGTGTGATTTTTCAGGATGATTATTTCTATGGGCTGAGATATGTTCTTTGTACCTAGTTTCAAAACTGCGACCTGTTTGACCTACATAGACACCGTTACAATCATTGCAAGACAATTTGTAAATACCAGACTGTTGTTTTTTATCTAATTTGTCCTTACCGTTGCAAATACGCTTTATCTTATTTTTGGTTCTGAATGCAATGCGAACACCACAACGCCGAAAAATCTTCGCAACCCGTTCAGAAATTGGACCTAGATAAGTTATGCTTGTTTTATATTTCTGAACACTCGTACTTTCAGGCTGTAAAGCAGACAAACTGTTTCTAATAATGATATTCTGTTTTTTGTGGACTAATCTATCAACCATTTTTGCACTATACCCGTTATTCACAGCAATCTGATATATTATGTTGAGTTCTTTTTCAAAATTGTCAGGACTTAGAGGCACCGTCATCAATCTGTGAACATAACAACGAAATGCTGCAAGCTTATGTTCCCAAGGGTGACAAGATGAAGAAGGTATTACAGTATCGGTGTGTGTTGGCTTGCGGTATATTTGAAATTCATGTTTATTCTGTGCCCGAGTAATCGTTAAATCTAGAAAATTAAGGGAGTTTTCTTGTTCGACTTCTAATTTAAACTTTATTTTGGGGTGAATTTTGTTCAATTTGTCAACAAATACATCGAGCTGTCTACCAGTACCAGTCCAGCAAATAATGATGTCATCAACGTATCTGTAATAATACAAAATATTCGAACTACTGACAATGTGTTTGTTCTCAAAACTATCCATGAAAATATCGGCCATTAATGGACTTAAGGGTAAACCCATCGCTAAACCTTCTTTCTGCATATAGAATCTATCATTGAATTTGAAATAATTTTGACGCATGCAAACTGATGCAAGGCTAATGAGGTCATCAATTTCGTTAGTGTGAAGACGTTGTTTTTCTAGTAAATTTCTAATAACAATCAAACACTCATCGGAAGGAACATTGGTAAACAAGCTATCTACATCTAAAGATATCAACTTCGCATTAGAGGGCCAATGGACATTCTGAATTTTTGATATCAAGTCATCTTTGTTCCTAAGACAATAAATGGGCTTGAAGGCAGTTTTTTCCATCAAAATATGATTTAACCGTTTTGACAAATCATAAGCTGGAGCACCTATATAAGAGACAACCGGACGAACTGGAATATTATCTTTATGAATTTTTGGCAAACCGTACAAAGCTGGAGCTACAGGGTTCATAGGAAGTAATTTTGCTTTATAGTGAGAATTGTCTGGAAAAACAAAGGAGGTGTTGCTGACGGCTAATTTTAACTCTGCTTGAAATTTCTTAGTTGGATCTGAATTAAGAGGAACAAAGGCGTCACCCTGAATAACATCATTTACCTTTATATTATAGTCATCACGATTCATTATTACTACTGTGTTGCCCTTATCGGCCTTGGAAATCACTAAGTTATTTTCGTTGACCCTACTCTGAACAGATTTAAATATTGCTAGTTCTGGATTAATTTTGAGACTTGATGAGACAACGGACTCTTGAATTTCATGCGTAACCAAACTCTTCACAATATTGTCTTGCTTAGAAACAATTGCAGTAATCTCAGCATCAACAGCTAAATTTTCTAACGAATTTTGGGACAAACTAGAAGGAATATTATATTTTAAACCCTTTTCTAAAAGAGACATCTCAATATTAGGAAAAACAACATTAGTTAAATTTTTTACTCGAGGGTAGAATGAAGAAGTTGATGAATTTTGCACGGGCTGTCGACTAAAATCGTTATTACACTGTATTAATCTATCTAACTTACTTTTCTGAATGAGATACTTCTCGTGCACAACCTTCGATGCCAAATCTCTAGCCTTTCTATCCAAGCTGTCAAATTCAGTGCTGTGTAAAGAAAAAGTTAATTCAGTATGGAGAACTTTGAGATGAGTTTTAAGGTTATTTCTTACCGAAAACCAATACCTTATTTCTTCATTCAACCAAGCCAATTGTGCTCTTCTAATAGCTAAAAATGAAGACCTAGTGTGTGTGTTACAACGAATATTAAGTTTTATGTAGTTGGGGATAACTTGATTTTTCTTACATTGTTGATTAAACCAAACATTCTGTGCGGCTACTCTGTGTAATTTGGTAAGTTTAACATACAATTTCGCCTGTTCAGCTATGCTTGCTGACCTAAGATGATTAATTGAAATAGGCGTTACCTTGCGGAAGTCCATCACTAAGTAAAGGATATATGAATATAATCTGCAATATTCCGCTAAACAATTCTTGTCGTGCTATTCAAAATGCAGACTCGTGCACCGCCCGCCCGCCCGCATAAAAACATGCAACAAGCAAGCGATACAAGCAAAGCAATCTTAAATAACAAGCAAGAAAACTTATCGACACGTGTTTCGCCTCTGAACGAGGCATCCTCGGGATGTGTTGCTAGCCCGGCTTCTCCGCAGCAACTGATATGTTGCTCGCCCAGCCGCTCCGCAGCAACTGATGTTGTTCGCCCGACAGCTCAGCAGCTAGTGACGAGCCGCCGACCAAAACTCGCCTTTTATACACCGGCCTGACTAGTTGTTTGGTGGGGAAAATGGGGAGACGAAAACATGCGTAACAGTGGGGTAGTGGTAAAGTTAGTTTGTTCGTTTAGTAAATCAGGGTTATTTTTGTTTTTTAGTATTTCTAATTGTTCTAACACACACATTCTTAAACCTTTTTTACAAATATGTTTTACTTCAAATGAATGGTTATCAGGCAAACTATGACCGGACTCTAATAGATGTTTTGCAAAGTGTGATTTTTCAGGATGATTATTTCTATGGGCTGAGATATGTTCTTTGTACCTAGTTTCAAAACTGCGACCTGTTTGACCTACATAGACACCGTTACAATCATTGCAAGACAATTTGTAAATACCAGACTGTTGTTTTTTATCTAATTTGTCCTTACCGTTGCAAATACGCTTTATCTTATTTTTGGTTCTGAATGCAATGCGAACACCACAACGCCGAAAAATCTTCGCAACCCGTTCAGAAATTGGACCTAGATAAGTTATGCTTGTTTTATATTTCTGAACACTCGTACTTTCAGGCTGTAAAGCAGACAAACTGTTTCTAATAATGATATTCTGTTTTTTGTGGACTAATCTATCAACCATTTTTGCACTATACCCGTTATTCACAGCAATCTGATATATTATGTTGAGTTCTTTTTCAAAATTGTCAGGACTTAGAGGCACCGTCATCAATCTGTGAACATAACAACGAAATGCTGCAAGCTTATGTTCCCAAGGGTGACAAGATGAAGAAGGTATTACAGTATCGGTGTGTGTTGGCTTGCGGTATATTTGAAATTCATGTTTATTCTGTGCCCGAGTAATCGTTAAATCTAGAAAATTAAGGGAGTTTTCTTGTTCGACTTCTAATTTAAACTTTATTTTGGGGTGAATTTTGTTCAATTTGTCAACAAATACATCGAGCTGTCTACCAGTACCAGTCCAGCAAATAATGATGTCATCAACGTATCTGTAATAATACAAAATATTCGAACTACTGACAATGTGTTTGTTCTCAAAACTATCCATGAAAATATCGGCCATTAATGGACTTAAGGGTGAACCCATCGCTAAACCTTCTTTCTGCATATAGAATCTATCATTGAATTTGAAATAATTTTGACGCATGCAAACTGATGCAAGGCTAATGAGGTCATCAATTTCGTTAGTGTGAAGACGTTGTTTTTCTAGTAAATTTCTAATAACAATCAAACACTCATCGGAAGGAACATTGGTAAACAAGCTATCTACATCTAAAGATATCAACTTCGCATTAGAGGGCCAATGGACATTCTGAATTTTTGATATCAAGTCATCTTTGTTCCTAAGACAATAAATGGGCTTGAAGGCAGTTTTTTCCATCAAAATATGATTTAACCGTTTTGACAAATCATAAGCTGGAGCACCTATATAAGAGACAACCGGACGAACTGGAATATTATCTTTATGAATTTTTGGCAAACCGTACAAAGCTGGAGCTACAGGGTTCATAGGAAGTAATTTTGCTTTATAGTGAGAATTGTCTGGAAAAACAAAGGAGGTGTTGCTGACGGCTAATTTTAACTCTGCTTGAAATTTCTTAGTTGGATCTGAATTAAGAGGAACAAAGGCGTCACCCTGAATAACATCATTTACCTTTATATTATAGTCATCACGATTCATTATTACTACTGTGTTGCCCTTATCGGCCTTGGAAATCACTAAGTTATTTTCGTTGACCCTACTCTGAACAGATTTAAATATTGCTAGTTCTGGATTAATTTTGAGACTTGATGAGACAACGGACTCTTGAATTTCATGCGTAACCAAACTCTTCACAATATTGTCTTGCTTAGAAACAATTGCAGTAATCTCAGCATCAACAGCTAAATTTTCTAATGAATTTTGGGACAAACTAGAAGGAATATTATATTTTAAACCCTTTTCTAAAAGAGACATCTCAATATTAGGAAAAACAACATTAGTTAAATTTTTTACTCGAGGGTAGAATGAAGAAGTTGATGAATTTTGCACGGGCTGTCGACTAAAATCGTTATTACACTGTATTAATCTATCTAACTTACTTTTCTGAATGAGATACTTCTCGTGCACAACCTTCGATGCCAAATCTCTAGCCTTTCTATCCAAGCTGTCAAATTCAGTGCTGTGTAAAGAAAAAGTTAATTCAGTATGGAGAACTTTGAGATGAGTTTTAAGGTTATTTCTTACCGAAAACCAATACCTTATTTCTTCATTCAACCAAGCCAATTGTGCTCTTCTAATAGCTAAAAATGAAGACCTAGTGTGTGTGTTACAACGAATATTAAGTTTTATGTAGTTGGGGATAACTTGATTTTTCTTACATTGTTGATTAAACCAAACATTCTGTGCGGCTACTCTGTGTAATTTGGTAAGTTTAACATACAATTTCGCCTGTTCAGCTATGCTTGCTGACCTAAGATGATTAATTGAAATAGGCGTTACCTTGCGGAAGTCCATCACTAAGTAAAGGATATATGAATATAATCTGCAATATTCCGCTAAACAATTCTTGTCGTGCTATTCAAAATGCAGACTCGTGCACCGCCCGCCCGCCCGCATAAAAACATGCAACAAGCAAGCGATACAAGCAAAGCAATCTTAAATAACAAGCAAGAAAACTTATCGACACGTGTTTCGCCTCTGAACGAGGCATCCTCGGGATGTGTTGCTAGCCCGGCTTCTCCGCAGCAACTGATATGTTGCTCGCCCAGCCGCTCCGCAGCAACTGATGTTGTTCGCCCGACAGCTCAGCAGCTAGTGACGAGCCGCCGACCAAAACTCGCCTTTTATACACCGGCCTGACTAGTTGTTTGGTGGGGAAAATGGGGAGACGAAAACATGCGTAACAGTGGGGTAGTGGTAAAGTTAGTTTGTTCGTTTAGTAAATCAGGGTTATTCTTGTTTTTTAGTATTTCTAATTGTTCTAACACACACATTCTTAAACCTTTTTTACAAATATGTTTTACTTCAAATGAATGGTTATCAGGCAAACTATGACTGGACTCTAATAGATGTTTTGCAAAGTGTGATTTTTCAGGATGATTATTTCTATGGGCTGAGATATGTTCTTTGTACCTAGTTTCAAAACTGCGACCTGTTTGACCTACATAGACACCGTTACAATTATTGCAAGACAATTTGTAAATACCAGACTGTTGTTTTTTATCTAATTTGTCCTTACCATTGCAAATACGCTTTATCTTATTTTTGGTTCTGAATGCAACGCGAACACCACAACGCCGAAAAATCTTCGCAACCCGTTCAGAAATTGGACCTAGATAAGTTATGCTTGTTTTATATTTCTGAACACTCGTACTTTCAGGCTGTAAAGCAGACAAACTGTTTCTAATAATGATATTCTGTTTTTTGTGGACTAATCTATCAACCATTTTTGCACTATACCCGTTATTCACAGCAATCTGATATATTATGTTGAGTTCTTTTTCAAAATTGTCAGGACTTAGAGGCACCGTCATCAATCTGTGAACATAACAACGAAATGCTGCAAGCTTATGTTCCCAAGGGTGACAAGATGAAGAAGGTATTACAGTATCGGTGTGTGTTGGCTTGCGGTATATTTGAAATTCATGTTTATTCTGTGCCCGAGTAATCGTTAAATCTAGAAAATTAAGGGAGTTTTCTTGTTCGACTTCTAATTTAAACTTTATTTTGGGGTGAATTTTGTTCAATTTGTCAACAAATACATCGAGCTGTCTACCAGTACCAGTCCAGCAAATAATGATGTCATCAACGTATCTGTAATAATACAAAATATTCGAACTACTGACAATGTGTTTGTTCTCAAAACTATCCATGAAAATATCGGCCATTAATGGACTTAAGGGTGAACCCATCGCTAAACCTTCTTTCTGCATATAGAATCTATCATTGAATTTGAAATAATTTTGACGCATGCAAACTGATGCAAGGCTAATGAGGTCATCAATTTCGTTAGTGTGAAGACGTTGTTTTTCTAGTAAATTTCTAATAACAATCAAACACTCATCGGAAGGAACATTGGTAAACAAGCTATCTACATCTAAAGATATCAACTTCGCATTAGAGGGCAAATGGACATTCTGAATTTTTGATATCAAGTCATCTTTGTTCCTAAGACAATAAATGGGCTTGAAGGCAGTTTTTTCCATCAAAATATGATTTAACCGTTTTGACAAATCATAAGCTGGAGCACCTATATAAGAGACAACCGGACGAACTGGAATATTATCTTTATGAATTTTTGGCAAACTGTACAAAGCTGGAGCTACAGGGTTCATAGGAAGTAATTTTGCTTTATAGTGAGAATTGTCTGGAAAAACAAAGGTGTTGTTGACGGCTAATTTTAACTCTGCTTGAAATTTCTTAGTTGGATCTGAATTAAGAGGAACAAAGGCGTCACCCTGAATAACATCATTTACCTTTATATTATAGTCATCACGATTCATTATTACTACTGTGTTGCCCTTATCGGCCTTGGAAATCACCAAGTTATTTTCGTTGACCCTACTCTGAACAGATTTAAATATTGCTAGTTCCGGATTAATTTTGAGACTTGATGAGACAACGGACTCTTGAATTTCATGCGTAACCAAACTCTTCACAATATTGTCTTGCTTAGAAACAATTGCAGTAATCTCAGCATCAACAGCTAAATTTTCTAATGAATTTTGGGACAAACTAGAAGGAATATTATATTTTAAACCCTTTTCTAAAAGAGACATCTCAATATTAGGAAAAACAACATTAGTTAAATTTTTTACTCGAGGGTAGAATGAAGAAGTTGATGAATTTTGCACGGGCTGTCGACTAAAATCGTTATTACACTGTATTAATCTATCTAACTTACTTTTCTGAATGAGATACTTCTCGTGCACAACCTTCGATGCCAAATCTCTAGCCTTTCTATCCAAGCTGTCAAATTCAGTGCTGTGTAAAGAAAAAGTTAATTCAGTATGGAGAACTTTGAGATGAGTTTTAAGGTTATTTCTTACCGAAAACCAATACCTTATTTCTTCATTCAACCAAGCCAATTGTGCTCTTCTAATAGCTAAAAATGAAGACCTAGTGTGTGTGTTACAACGAATATTAAGTTTTATGTAGTTGGGGATAACTTGATTTTTCTTACATTGTTGATTAAACCAAACATTCTGTGCGGCTACTCTGTGTAATTTGGTAAGTTTAACATACAATTTCGCCTGTTCAGCTATGCTTGCTGACCTAAGATGATTAATTGAAATAGGCGTTACCTTGCGGAAGTCCATCACTAAGTAAAGGATATATGAATATAATCTGCAATATTCCGCTAAACAATTCTTGTCGTGCTATTCAAAATGCAGACTCGTGCACCGCCCGCCCGCCCGCATAAAAACATGCAACAAGCAAGCGATACAAGCAAAGCAATCTTAAATAACAAGCAAGAAAACTTATCGACACGTGTTTCGCCTCTGAACGAGGCATCCTCGGGATGTGTTGCTAGCCCGGCTTCTCCGCAGCAACTGATATGTTGCTCGCCCAGCCGCTCCGCAGCAACTGATGTTGTTCGCCCGACAGCTCAGCAGCTAGTGACGAGCCGCCGACCAAAACTCGCCTTTTATACACCGGCCTGACTAGTTGTTTGGTGGGGAAAATGGGGAGACGAAAACATGCGTAACAGTGGGGTAGTGGTAAAGTTAGTTTGTTCGTTTAGTAAATCAGGGTTATTTTTGTTTTTTAGTATTTCTAATTTTTCTAACACACACATTCTTAAACCTTTTTTACAAATATGTTTTACTTCAAATGAATGGTTATCAGGCAAACTATGACCGGACTCTAATAGATGTTTTGCAAAGTGTGATTTTTCAGGATGATTATTTCTATGGGCTGAGATATGTTCTTTGTACCTAGTTTCAAAACTGCGACCTGTTTGACCTACATAGACACCGTTACAATCATTGCAAGACAATTTGTAAATACCAGACTGTTGTTTTTTATCTAATTTGTCCTTACCGTTGCAAATACGCTTTATCTTATTTTTGGTTCTGAATGCAATGCGAACACCACAACGCCGAAAAATCTTCGCAACCCGTTCAGAAATTGGACCTAGATAAGTTATGCTTGTTTTATATTTCTGAACACTCGTACTTTCAGGCTGTAAAGCAGACAAACTGTTTCTAATAATGATATTCTGTTTTTTGTGGACTAATCTATCAACCATTTTTGCACTATACCCGTTATTCACAGCAATCTGATATATTATGTTGAGTTCTTTTTCAAAATTGTCAGGACTTAGAGGCACCGTCATCAATCTGTGAACATAACAACGAAATGCTGCAAGCTTATGTTCCCAAGGGTGACAAGATGAAGAAGGTATTACAGTATCGGTGTGTGTTGGCTTGCGGTATATTTGAAATTCATGTTTATTCTGTGCCCGAGTAATCGTTAAATCTAGAAAATTAAGGGAGTTTTCTTGTTCGACTTCTAATTTAAACTTTATTTTGGGGTGAATTTTGTTCAATTTGTCAACAAATACATCGAGCTGTCTACCAGTACCAGTCCAGCAAATAATGATGTCATCAACGTATCTGTAATAATACAAAATATTCGAACTACTGACAATGTGTTTGTTCTCAAAACTATCCATGAAAATATCGGCCATTAATGGACTTAAGGGTGAACCCATCGCTAAACCTTCTTTCTGCATATAGAATCTATCATTGAATTTGAAATAATTTTGACGCATGCAAACTGATGCAAGGCTAATGAGGTCATCAATTTCGTTAGTGTGAAGACGTTGTTTTTCTAGTAAATTTCTAATAACAATCAAACACTCATCGGAAGGAACATTGGTAAACAAGCTATCTACATCTAAAGATATCAACTTCGCATTAGAGGGCAAATGGACATTCTGAATTTTTGATATCAAGTCATCTTTGTTCCTAAGACAATAAATGGGCTTGAAGGCAGTTTTTTCCATCAAAATATGATTTAACCGTTTTGACAAATCATAAGCTGGAGCACCTATATAAGAGACAACCGGACGAACTGGAATATTATCTTTATGAATTTTTGGGAAACCGTACAAAGCTGGAGCTACAGGGTTCATAGGAAGTAATTTTGCTTTATAGTGAGAATTGTCTGGAAAAACAAAGGAGGTGTTGTTGACGGCTAATTTTAACTCTGCTTGAAATTTCTTAGTTGGATCTGAATTAAGAGGAACAAAGGCGTCACCCTGAATAACATCATTTACCTTTATATTATAGTCATCACGATTCATTATTACTACTGTGTTGCCCTTATCGGCCTTGGAAATCACTAAGTTATTTTCGTTGACCCTACTCTGAACAGATTTAAATATTGCTAGTTCCGGATTAATTTTGAGACTTGATGAGACAACGGACTCTTGAATTTCATGCGTAACCAAACTCTTCACAATATTGTCTTGCTTAGAAACAATTGCAGTAATCTCAGCATCAACAGCTAAATTTTCTAATGAATTTTGGGACAAACTAGAAGGAATATTATATTTTAAACCCTTTTCTAAAAGAGACATCTCAATATTAGGAAAAACAACATTAGTTAAATTTTTTACTCGAGGGTAGAATGAAGAAGTTGATGAATTTTGCACGGGCTGTCGACTAAAATCGTTATTACACTGTATTAATCTATCTAACTTACTTTTCTGAATGAGATACTTCTCGTGCACAACCTTCGATGCCAAATCTCTAGCCTTTCTATCCAAGCTGTCAAATTCAGTGCTGTGTAAAGAAAAAGTTAATTCAGTATGGAGAACTTTGAGATGAGTTTTAAGGTTATTTCTTACCGAAAACCAATACCTTATTTCTTCATTCAACCAAGCCAATTGTGCTCTTCTAATAGCTAAAAATGAAGACCTAGTGTGTGTGTTACAACGAATATTAAGTTTTATGTAGTTGGGGATAACTTGATTTTTCTTACATTGTTGATTAAACCAAACATTCTGTGCGGCTACTCTGTGTAATTTGGTAAGTTTAACATACAATTTCGCCTGTTCAGCTATGCTTGCTGACCTAAGATGATTAATTGAAATAGGCGTTACCTTGCGGAAGTCCATCACTAAGTAAAGGATATATGAATATAATCTGCAATATTCCGCTAAACAATTCTTGTCGTGCTATTCAAAATGCAGACTCGTGCACCGCCCGCCCGCCCGCATAAAAACATGCAACAAGCAAGCGATACAAGCAAAGCAATCTTAAATAACAAGCAAGAAAACTTATCGACACGTGTTTCGCCTCTGAACGAGGCATCCTCGGGATGTGTTGCTAGCCCGGCTTCTCCGCAGCAACTGATATGTTGCTCGCCCAGCCGCTCCGCAGCAACTGATGTTGTTCGCCTGACAGCTCAGCAGCTAGTGACGAGCCGCCGACCAAAACTCGCCTTTTATACACCGGCCTGACTAGTTGTTTGGTGGGGAAAATGGGGAGACGAAAACATGCGTAACAGTGGGGTAGTGGTAAAGTTAGTTTGTTCGTTTAGTAAATCAGGGTTATTCTTGTTTTTTAGTATTTCTAATTGTTCTAACACACACATTCTTAAACCTTTTTTACAAATATGTTTTACTTCAAATGAATGGTTATCAGGCAAACTATGACTGGACTCTAATAGATGTTTTGCAAAGTGTGATTTTTCAGGATGATTATTTCTATGGGCTGAGATATGTTCTTTGTACCTAGTTTCAAAACTGCGACCTGTTTGACCTACATAGACACCGTTACAATTATTGCAAGACAATTTGTAAATACCAGACTGTTGTTTTTTATCTAATTTGTCCTTACCATTGCAAATACGCTTTATCTTATTTTTGGTTCTGAATGCAACGCGAACACCACAACGCCGAAAAATCTTCGCAACCCGTTCAGAAATTGGACCTAGATAAGTTATGCTTGTTTTATATTTCTGAACACTCGTACTTTCAGGCTGTAAAGCAGACAAACTGTTTCTAATAATGATATTCTGTTTTTTGTGGACTAATCTATCAACCATTTTTGCACTATACCCGTTATTCACAGCAATCTGATATATTATGTTGAGTTCTTTTTCAAAATTGTCAGGACTTAGAGGCACCGTCATCAATCTGTGAACATAACAACGAAATGCTGCAAGCTTATGTTCCCAAGGGTGACAAGATGAAGAAGGTATTACAGTATCGGTGTGTGTTGGCTTGCGGTATATTTGAAATTCATGTTTATTCTGTGCCCGAGTAATCGTTAAATCTAGAAAATTAAGGGAGTTTTCTTGTTCGACTTCTAATTTAAACTTTATTTTGGGGTGAATTTTGTTCAATTTGTCAACAAATACATCGAGCTGTCTACCAGTACCAGTCCAGCAAATAATGATGTCATCAACGTATCTGTAATAATACAAAATATTCGAACTACTAACAATGTGTTTGTTCTCAAAACTATCCATGAAAATATCGGCCATTAATGGACTTAAGGGTGAACCCATCGCTAAACCTTCTTTCTGCATATAGAATCTATCATTGAATTTGAAATAATTTTGACGCATGCAAACTGATGCAAGGCTAATGAGGTCATCAATTTCGTTAGTGTGAAGACGTTGTTTTTCTAGTAAATTTCTAATAACAATCAAACACTCATCGGAAGGAACATTGGTAAACAAGCTATCTACATCTAAAGATATCAACTTCGCATTAGAGGGCAAATGGACATTCTGAATTTTTGATATCAAGTCATCTTTGTTCCTAAGACAATAAATGGGCTTGAAGGCAGTTTTTTCCATCAAAATATGATTTAACCATTTTGACAAATCATAAGCTGGAGCACCTATATAAGAGACAACCGGACGAACTGGAATATTATCTTTATGAATTTTTGGCAAACCGTACAAAGCTGGAGCTACAGGGTTCATAGGAAGTAATTTTGCTTTATAGTGAGAATTGTCTGGAAAAACAAAGGAGGTGTTGTTGACGGCTAATTTTAACTCTGCTTGAAATTTCTTAGTTGGATCTGAATTAAGAGGAACAAAGGCGTCACCCTGAATAACATCATTTACCTTTATATTATAGTCATCACGATTCATTATTACTACTGTGTTGCCCTTATCGGCCTTGGAAATCACTAAGTTATTTTCGTTGACCCTACTCTGAACAGATTTAAATATTGCTAGTTCCGGATTAATTTTGAGACTTGATGAGACAACGGACTCTTGAATTTCATGCGTAACCAAACTCTTCACAATATTGTCTTGGTTAGAAACAATTGCAGTAATCTCAGCATCAACAGCTAAATTTTCTAATGAATTTTGGGACAAACTAGAAGGAATATTATATTTTAAACCCTTTTCTAAAAGAGACATCTCAATATTAGGAAAAACAACATTAGTTAAATTTTTTACTCGAGGGTAGAATGAAGAAGTTGATGCATTTTGCACGGGCTGTCGACTAAAATCGTTATTACACTGTATTAATCTATCTAACTTACTTTTCTGAATGAGATACTTCTCGTGCACAACCTTCGATGCCAAATCTCTAGCCTTTCTATCCAAGCTGTCAAATTCAGTGCTGTGTAAAGAAAAAGTTAATTCAGTATGGAGAACTTTGAGATGAGTTTTAAGGTTATTTCTTACCGAAAACCAATACCTTATTTCTTCATTCAACCAAGCCAATTGTGCTCTTCTAATAGCTAAAAATGAAGACCTAGTGTGTGTGTTACAACGAATATTAAGTTTTATGTAGTTGGGGATAACTTGATTTTTCTTACATTGTTGATTAAACCAAACATTCTGTGCGGCTACTCTGTGTAATTTGGTAAGTTTAACATACAATTTCGCCTGTTCAGCTATGCTTGCTGACCTAAGATGATTAATTGAAATAGGCGTTACCTTGCGGAAGTCCATCACTAAGTAAAGGATATATGAATATAATCTGCAATATTCCGCTAAACAATTCTTGTCGTGCTATTCAAAATGCAGACTCGTGCACCGCCCGCCCGCCCGCATAAAAACATGCAACAAGCAAGCGATACAAGCAAAGCAATCTTAAATAACAAGCAAGAAAACTTATCGACACGTGTTTCGCCTCTGAACGAGGCATCCTCGGGATGTGTTGCTAGCCCGGCTTCTCCGCAGCAACTGATATGTTGCTCGCCCAGCCGCTCCGCAGCAACTGATGTTGTTCGCCCGACAGCTCAGAAGCTAGTGACGAGCCGCCGACCAAAACTCGCCTTTTATACACCGGCCTGACTAGTTGTTTGGTGGGGAAAATGGGGAGACGAAAACATGCGTAACAGTGGGGTAGTGGTAAAGTTAGTTTGTTCGTTTAGTAAATCAGGGTTATTTTTGTTTTTTAGTATTTCTAATTGTTCTAACACACACATTCTTAAACCTTTTTTACAAATATGTTTTACTTCAAATGAATGGTTATCAGGCAAACTATGACCGGACTCTAATAGATGTTTTGCAAAGTGTGATTTTTCAGGATGATTATTTCTATGGGCTGAGATATGTTCTTTGTACCTAGTTTCAAAACTGCGACCTGTTTGACCTACATAGACACCGTTACAATCATTGCAAGACAATTTGTAAATACCAGACTGTTGTTTTTTATCTAATTTGTCCTTACCGTTGCAAATACGCTTTATCTTATTTTTGGTTCTGAATGCAACGCGAACACCACAACGCCGAAAAATCTTTGCAACCCGTTCAGAAATTGGACCTAGATAAGTTATGCTTGTTTTATATTTCTGAACACTCGTACTTTCAGGCTGTAAAGCAGACAAACTGTTTCTAATAATGATATTCTGTTTTTTGTGGACTAATCTATCAACCATTTTTGCACTATACCCGTTATTCACAGCAATCTGATATATTATGTTGAGTTCTTTTTCAAAATTGTCAGGACTTAGAGGCACCGTCATCAATCTGTGAACATAACAACGAAATGCTGCAAGCTTATGTTCCCAAGGGTGACAAGATGAAGAAGGTATTACAGTATCGGTGTGTGTTGGCTTGCGGTATATTTGAAATTTATGTTTATTCTGTGCCCGAGTAATCGTTAAATCTAGAAAATTAAGGGAGTTTTCTTGTTCGACTTCTAATTTAAACTTTATTTTGGGGTGAATTTTGTTCAATTTGTCAACAAATACATCGAGCTGTCTACCAGTACCAGTCCAGCAAATAATGATGTCATCAACGTATCTGTAATAATACAAAATATTCGAACTACTGACAATGTGTTTGTTCTCAAAACTATCCATGAAAATATCGGCCATTAATGGACTTAAGGGTGAACCCATCGCTAAACCTTCTTTCTGCATATAGAATCTATCATTGAATTTGAAATAATTTTGACGCATGCAAACTGATGCAAGGCTAATGAGGTCATCAATTTCGTTAGTGTGAAGACGTTGTTTTTCTAGTAAATTTCTAATAACAATCAAACACTCATCGGAAGGAACATTGGTAAACAAGCTATCTACATCTAAAGATATCAACTTCGCATTAGAGGGCAAATGGACATTCTGAATTTTTGATATCAAGTCATCTTTGTTCCTAAGACAATAAATGGGCTTGAAGGCAGTTTTTTCCATCAAAATATGATTTAACCGTTTTGACAAATCATAAGCTGGAGCACCTATATAAGAGACAACCGGACGAACTGGAATATTATCTTTATGAATTTTTGGCAAACCGTACAAAGCTGGAGCTACAGGGTTCATAGGAAGTAATTTTGCTTTATAGTGAGAATTGTCTGGAAAAACAAAGGAGGTGTTGTTGACGGCTAATTTTAACTCTGCTTGAAATTTCTTAGTTGGATCTGAATTAAGAGGAACAAAGGCGTCACCCTGAATAACATCATTTACCTTTATATTATAGTCATCACGATTCATTATTACTACTGTGTTGCCCTTATCGGCCTTGGAAATCACTAAGTTATTTTCGTTGACCCTACTCTGAACAGATTTAAATATTGCTAGTTCCGGATTAATTTTGAGACTTGATGAGACAACGGACTCTTGAATTTCATGCGTAACCAAACTCTTCACAATATTGTCTTGCTTAGAAACAATTGCAGTAATCTCAGCATCAACAGCTAAATTTTCTAATGAATTTTGGGACAAACTAGAAGGAATATTATATTTTAAACCCTTTTCTAAAAGAGACATCTCAATATTAGGAAAAACAACATTAGTTAAATTTTTTACTCGAGGGTAGAATGAAGAAGTTGATGAATTTTGCACGGGCTGTCGACTAAAATCGTTATTACACTGTATTAATCTATCTAACTTACTTTTCTGAATGAGATACTTCTCGTGCACAACCTTCGATGCCAAATCTCTAGCCTTTCTATCCAAGCTGTCAAATTCAGTGCTGTGTAAAGAAAAAGTTAATTCAGTATGGAGAACTTTGAGATGAGTTTTAAGGTTATTTCTTACCGAAAACCAATACCTTATTTCTTCATTCAACCAAGCCAATTGTGCTCTTCTAATAGCTAAAAATGAAGACCTAGTGTGTGTGTTACAACGAATATTAAGTTTTATGTAGTTGGGGATAACTTGATTTTTCTTACATTGTTGATTAAACCAAACATTCTGTGCGGCTACTCTGTGTAATTTGGTAAGTTTAACATACAATTTCGCCTGTTAAGCTATGCTTGCTGACCTAAGATGATTAATTGAAATAGGCGTTACCTTGCGGAAGTCCATCACTAAGTAAAGGATATATGAATATAATCTGCAATATTCCGCTAAACAATTCTTGTCGTGCTATTCAAAATGCAGACTCGTGCACCGCCCGCCCGCCCGCATAAAAACATGCAACAAGCAAGCGATACAAGCAAAGCAATCTTAAATAACAAGCAAGAAAACTTATCGACACGTGTTTCGCCTCTGAACGAGGCATCCTCGGGATGTGTTGCTAGCCCGGCTTCTCCGCAGCAACTGATATGTTGCTCGCCCAGCCGCTCCGCAGCAACTGATGTTGTTCGCCCGACAGCTCAGCAGCTAGTGACGAGCCGCCGACCAAAACTCGCCTTTTATACACCGGCCTGACTAGTTGTTTGGTGGGGAAAATGGGGAGACGAAAACATGCGTAACAGTTGGGTAGTGGTAAAGTTAGTTTGTTCGTTTAGTAAATCAGGGTTATTCTTGTTTTTTAGTATTTCTAATTGTTCTAACACACACATTCTTAAACCTTTTTTACAAATATGTTTTACTTCAAATGAATGGTTATCAGGCAAACTATGACTGGACTCTAATAGATGTTTTGCAAAGTGTGATTTTTCAGGATGATTATTTCTATGGGCTGAGATATGTTCTTTGTACCTAGTTTCAAAACTGCGACCTGTTTGACCTACATAGACACCGTTACAATTATTGCAAGACAATTTGTAAATACCAGACTGTTGTTTTTTATCTAATTTGTCCTTAGCATTGCAAATACGCTTTATCTTATTTTTGGTTCTGAATGCAACGCGAACACCACAACGCCGAAAAATCTTCGCAACCCGTTCAGAAATTGGACCTAGATAAGTTATGCTTGTTTTATATTTCTGAACACTCGTACTTTCAGGCTGTAAAGCAGACAAACTGTTTCTAATAATGATATTCTGTTTTTTGTGGACTAATCTATCAACCATTTTTGCACTATACCCGTTATTCACAGCAATCTGATATATTATGTTGAGTTCTTTTTCAAAATTTTCAGGACTTAGAGGCACCGTCATCAATCTGTGAACATAACAACGAAATGCTGCAAGCTTATGTTCCCAAGGGTGACAAGATGAAGAAGGTATTACAGTATCGGTGTGTGTTGGCTTGCGGTATATTTGAAATTCATGTTTATTCTGTGCCCGAGTAATCGTTAAATCTAGAAAATTAAGGGAGTTTTCTTGTTCGACTTCTAATTTAAACTTTATTTTGGGGTGAATTTTGTTCAATTTGTCAACAAATACATCGAGCTGTCTACCAGTACCAGTCCAGCAAATAATGATGTCATCAACGTATCTGTAATAATACAAAATATTCGAACTACTGACAATGTGTTTGTTCTCAAAACTATCCATGAAAATATCGGCCATTAATGGACTTAAGGGTGAACCCATCGCTAAACCTTCTTTCTGCATATAGAATCTATCATTGAATTTGAAATAATTTTGACGCATGCAAACTGATGCAAGGCTAATGAGGTCATCAATTTCGTTAGTGTGAAGACGTTGTTTTTCTAGTAAATTTCTAATAACAATCAAACACTCATCGGAAGGAACATTGGTAAACAAGCTATCTACATCTAAAGATATCAACTTCGCATTAGAGGGCAAATGGACATTCTGAATTTTTGATATCAAGTCATCTTTGTTCCTAAGACAATAAATGGGCTTGAAGGCAGTTTTTTCCATCAAAATATGATTTAACCGTTTTGACAAATCATAAGCTGGAGCACCTATATAAGAGACAACCGGACGAACTGGAATATTATCTTTATGAATTTTTGGCAAACCGTACAAAGCTGGAGCTACAGGGTTCATAGGAAGTAATTTTGCTTTATAGTGAGAATTGTCTGAAAAACAAAGGAGGTGTTGTTGACGGCTAATTTTAACTCTGCTTGAAATTTCTTATTTGGATCTGAATTAAGAGGAACAAAGGCGTCACCCTGAATAACATCATTTACCTTTATATTATAGTCATCACGATTCATTATTACTACTGTGTTGCCCTTATCGGCCTTGGAAATCACTAAGTTATTTTCGTTGACCCTACTCTGAACAGATTTAAATATTGCTAGTTCCGGATTAATTTTGCGACTTGATGAGACAACGGACTCTTGAATTTCATGCGTAACCAAACTCTTCACAATATTGTCTTGCTTAGAAACAATTGCAGTAATCTCAGCATCAACAGCTAAATTTTCTAATGAATTTTGGGACAAACTAGAAGGAATATTATATTTTAAACCCTTTTCTAAAAGAGACATCTCAATATTAGGAAAAACAACATTAGTTAAATTTTTTACTCGAGGGTAGAATGAAGAAGTTGATGAATTTTGCACGGGCTGTCGACTAAAATCGTTATTACACTGTATTAATCTATCTAACTTACTTTTCTGAATGAGATACTTCTCGTGCACAACCTTCGATGCCAAATCTCTAGCCTTTCTATCCAAGCTGTCAAATTCAGTGCTGTGTAAAGAAAAAGTTAATTCAGTATGGAGAACTTTGAGATGAGTTTTAAGGTTATTTCTTACCGAAAACCAATACCTTATTTCTTCATTCAACCAAGCCAATTGTGCTCTTCTAATAGTTAAAAATGAAGACCTAGTGTGTGTGTTACAACGAATATTAAGTTTTATGTAGTTGGGGATAACTTGATTTTTCTTACATTGTTGATTAAACCAAACATTCTGTGCGGCTACTCTGTGTAATTTGGTAAGTTTAACATACAATTTCGCCTGTTCAGCTATGCTTGTGGACCTAAGATGATTAATTGAAATAGGCGTTACCTTGCGGAAGTCCATCACTAAGTAAAGGATATATGAATATAATCTGCAATATTCCGCTAAACAATTCTTGTCGTGCTATTCAAAATGCAGACTCGTGCACCGCCCGCCCGCCCGCATAAAAACATGCAACAAGCAAGCGATACAAGCAAAGCAATCTTAAATAACAAGCAAGAAAACTTATCGACACGTGTTTCGCCTCTGAACGAGGCATCCTCGGGATGTGTTGCTAGCCCGGCTTCTCCGCAGCAACTGATATGTTGCTCGCCCAGCCGCTCCGCAGCAACTGATGTTGTTCGCCCGACGGCTCAGCAGCTAGTGACGAGCCGCCGACCAAAACTCGCCTTTTATACACCGGCCTGACTAGTTGTTTGGTGGGGAAAATGGGGAGACGAAAACATGCGTAACAGTGGGGTAGTGGTAAAGTTAGTTTGTTCGTTTAGTAAATCAGGGTTATTCTTGTTTTTTAGTATTTCTAATTGTTCTAACACACACATTCTTAAACCTTTTTTACAAATATGTTTTACTTCAAATGAATGGTTATCAGGCAAACTATGACCGGACTCTAATAGATGTTTTGCAAAGTGTGATTTTTCAGGATGATTATTTCTATGGGCTGAGATATGTTCTTTGTACCTAGTTTCAAAACTGCGACCTGTTTGACCTACATAGACACCGTTACAATTATTGCAAGACAATTTGTAAATACCAGACTGTTGTTTTTTATCTAATTTGTCCTTACCATTGCAAATACGCTTTATCTTATTTTTGGTTCTGAATGCAACGCGAACACCACAACGCCGAAAAATCTTCGCAACCCGTTCAGAAATTGGACCTAGATAAGTTATGCTTGTTTTATATTTCTGAACACTCGTACTTTCAGGCTGTAAAGCAGACAAACTGTTTCTAATAATGATATTCTGTTTTTTGTGGACTAATCTATCAACCATTTTTGCACTATACCCGTTATTCACAGCAATCTGATATATTATGTTGAGTTCTTTTTCAAAATTGTCAGGACTTAGAGGCACCGTCATCAATCTGTGAACATAACAACGAAATGCTGCAAGCTTATGTTCCCAAGGGTGACAAGATGAAGAAGGTATTACAGTATCGGTGTGTGTTGGCTTGCGGTATATTTGAAATTCATGTTTATTCTGTGCCCGAGTAATCGTTAAATCTAGAAAATTAAGGGAGTTTTCTTGTTCGACTTCTAATTTAAACTTTATTTTGGGGTGAATTTTGTTCAATTTGTCAACAAATACATCGAGCTGTCTACCAGTACCAGTCCAGCAAATAATGATGTCATCAACGTATCTGTAATAATACAAAATATTCGAACTACTGACAATGTGTTTGTTCTCAAAACTATCCATGAAAATATCGGCCATTAATGGACTTAAGGGTGAACCCATCGCTAAACCTTCTTTCTGCATATAGAATCTATCATTGAATTTGAAATAATTTTGACGCATGCAAACTGATGCAAGGCTAATGAGGTCATCAATTTCGTTAGTGTGAAGACGTTGTTTTTCTAGTAAATTTCTAATAACAATCAAACACTCATCGGAAGGAACATTGGTAAACAAGCTATCTACATCTAAAGATATCAACTTCGCATTAGAGGGCAAATGGACATTCTGAATTTTTGATATCAAGTCATCTTTGTTCCTAAGACAATAAATGGGCTTGAAGGCAGTTTTTTCCATCAAAATATGATTTAACCATTTTGACAAATCATAAGCTGGAGCACCTATATAAGAGACAACCGGACGAACTGGAATATTATCTTTATGAATTTTTGGCAAACCGTACAAAGCTGGAGCTACAGGGTTCATAGGAAGTAATTTTGCTTTATAGTGAGAATTGTCTGGAAAAACAAAGGAGGCGTTGTTGACGGCTAATTTTAACTCTGCTTGAAATTTCTTAGTTGGATCTGAATTAAGAGGAACAAAGGCGTCACCCTGAATAACATCATTTACCTTTATATTATAGTCATCACGATTCATTATTACTACTGTGTTGCCCTTATCGGCCTTGGAAATCACTAAGTTATTTTCGTTGACCCTACTCTGAACAGATTTAAATATTGCTAGTTCCGGATTAATTTTGAGACTTGATGAGACAACGGACTCTTGAATTTCATGCGTAACCAAACTCTTCACAATATTGTCTTGCTTAGAAACAATTGCAGTAATCTCAGCATCAACAGCTAAATTTTCTAATGAATTTTGGGACAAACTAGAAGGAACATTATATTTTAAACCCTTTTCTAAAAGAGACATCTCAATATTAGGAAAAACAACATTAGTTAAATTTTTTACTCGAGGGTAGAATGAAGAAGTTGATGAATTTTGCACGGGCTGTCGACTAAAATCGTTATTACACTGTATTAATCTATCTAACTTACTTTTCTGAATGAGATACTTCTCGTGCACAACCTTCGATGCCAAATCTTTAGCCTTTCTATCCAAGCTGTCAAATTCAGTGCTGTGTAAAGAAAAAGTTAATTCAGTATGGAGAACTTTGAGATGAGTTTTAAGGTTATTTCTTACCGAAAACCAATACCTTATTTCTTCATTCAACCAAGCCAATTGTGCTCTTCTAATAGCTATAAATGAAGACCTAGTGTGTGTGTTACAACGAATATTAAGTTTTATGTAGTTGGGGATAACTTGATTTTTCTTACATTGTTGATTAAACCAAACATTCTGTGCGGCTACTCTGTGTAATTTGGTAAGTTTAACATACAATTTCGCCTGTTCAGCTATGCTTGCTGACCTAAGATGATTAATTGAAATAGGCGTTACCTTGCGGAAGTCCATCACTAAGTAAAGGATATATGAATATAATCTGCAATATTCCGCTAAACAATTCTTGTCGTGCTATTCAAAATGCAGACTCGTGCACCGCCCGCCCGCCCGCATAAAAACATGCAACAAGCAAGCGATACAAGCAAAGCAATCTTAAATAACAAGCAAGAAAACTTATCGACACGTGTTTCGCCTCTGAACGAGGCATCCTCGGGATGTGTTGCTAGCCCGGCTTCTCCGCAGCAACTGATATGTTGCTCGCCCAGCCGCTCCGCAGCAACTGATGTTGTTCGCCCGACAGCTCAGCAGCTAGTGACGAGCCGCCGACCAAAACTCGCCTTTTATACACCGGCCTGACTAGTTGTTTGGTGGGGAAAATGGGGAGACGAAAACATGCGTAACAGTGGGGTAGTGGTAAAGTTAGTTTGTTCGTTTAGTAAATCAGGGTTATTCTTGTTTTTTAGTATTTCTAATTGTTCTAACACACACATTCTTAAACCTTTTTTACAAATATGTTTTACTTCAAATGAATGGTTATCAGGCAAACTATGACCGGACTCTAATAGATGTTTTGCAAAGTGTGATTTTTCAGGATGATTATTTCTATGGGCTGAGATATGTTCTTTGTACCTAGTTTCAAAACTGCGACCTGTTTGACCTACATAGACACCGTTACAATCATTGCAAGACAATTTGTAAATACCAGACTGTTGTTTTTTATCTAATTTGTCCTTACCATTGCAAATACGCTTTATCTTATTTTTGGTTCTGAATGCAACGCGAACACCACAACGCCGAAAAATCTTCGCAACCCGTTCAGAAATTGGACCTAGATAAGTTATGCTTGTTTTATATTTCTGAACACTCGTACTTTCAGGCTGTAAAGCAGACAAACTGTTTCTAATAATGATATTCTGTTTTTTGTGGACTAATCTATCAACCATTTTTGCACTATACCCGTTATTCACAGCAACCTGATATATTATGTTGAGTTCTTTTTCAAAATTGTCAGGACTTAGAGGCACCGTCATCAATCTGTGAACATAACAACGAAATGCTGCAAGCTTATGTTCCCAAGGGTGACAAGATGAAGAAGGTATTACAGTATCGGTGTGTGTTGGCTTGCGGTATATTTGAAATTCATGTTTATTCTGTGCCCGAGTAATCGTTAAATCTAGAAAATTAAGGGAGTTTTCTTGTTCGACTTCTAATTTAAACTTTATTTTGGGGTGAATTTTGTTCAATTTGTCAACAAATACATCGAGCTGTCTACCAGTACCAGTCCAGCAAATAATGATGTCATCAACGTATCTGTAATAATACAAAATATTCGAACTACTGACAATGTGTTTGTTCTCAAAACTATCCATGAAAATATCGGCCATTAATGGACTTAAGGGTGAACCCATCGCTAAACCTTCTTTCTGCATATAGAATCTATCATTGAATTTGAAATAATTTTGACGCATGCAAACTGATGCAAGGCTAATGAGGTCATCAATTTCGTTAGTGTGAAGACGTTGTTTTTCTAGTAAATTTCTAATAACAATCAAACACTCATCGGAAGGAACATTGGTAAACAAGCTATCTACATCTAAAGATATCAACTTCGCATTAGAGGGCAAATGGACATTCTGAATTTTTGATATCAAGTCATCTTTGTTCCTAAGACAATAAATGGGCTTGAAGGCAGTTTTTTCCATCAAAATATGATTTAACCGTTTTGACAAATCATAAGCTGGAGCACCTATATAAGAGACAACCGGACGAACTGGAATATTATCTTTATGAATTTTTGGCAAACCGTACAAAGCTGGAGCTACAGGGTTCATAGGAAGTAATTTTGCTTTATAGTGAGAATTGTCTGAAAAACAAAGGAGGTGTTGTTGACGGCTAATTTTAACTCTGCTTGAAATTTCTTAGTTGGATCTGAATTAAGAGGAACAAAGGCGTCACCCTGAATAACATCATTTACCTTTATATTATAGTCATCACGATTCATTATTACTACTGTGTTGCCCTTATCGGCCTTGGAAATCACTAAGTTATTTTCGTTGACCCTACTCTGAACAGATTTAAATATTGCTAGTTCCGGATTAATTTTGAGACTTGATGAGACAACGGACTCTTGAATTTCATGCGTAACCAAACTCTTCACAATATTGTCTTGCTTAGAAACAATTGCAGTAATCTCAGCATCAACAGCTAAATTTTCTAATGAATTTTGGGACAAACTAGAAGGAATATTATATTTTAAACCCTTTTCTAAAAGAGACATCTCAATATTAGGAAAAACAACATTAGTTAAATTTTTTACTCGAGGGTAGAATAAAGAAGTTGATGAATTTTGCACGGGCTGTCGACTAAAATCGTTATTACACTGTATTAATCTATCTAACTTACTTTTCTGAATGAGATACTTCTCGTGCACAACCTTCGATGCCAAATCTCTAGCCTTTCTATCCAAGCTGTCAAATTCAGTGCTGTGTAAAGAAAAAGTTAATTCAGTATGGAGAACTTTGAGATGAGTTTTAAGGTTATTTCTTACCGAAAACCAATACCTTATTTATTCATTCAACCAAGCCAATTGTGCTCTTCTAATAGCTAAAAATGAAGACCTAGTGTGTGTGTTACAACGAATATTAAGTTTTATGTAGTTGGGGATAACTTGATTTTTCTTACATTGTTGATTAAACCAAACATTCTGTGCGGCTACTCTGTGTAATTTGGTAAGTTTAACATACAATTTCGCCTGTTCAGCTATGCTTGCTGACCTAAGATGATTAATTGAAATAGGCGTTACCTTGCGGAAGTCCATCACTAAGTAAAGGATATATGAATATAATCTGCAATATTCCGCTAAACAATTCTTGTCGTGCTATTCAAAATGCAGACTCGTGCACCGCCCGCCCGCCCGCATAAAAACATGCAACAAGCAAGCGATACAAGCAAAGCAATCTTAAATAACAAGCAAGAAAACTTATCGACACGTGTTTCGCCTCTGAACGAGGCATCCTCGGGATGTGTTGCTAGCCCGGCTTCTCCGCAGCAACTGATATGTTGCTCGCCCAGCCGCTCCGCAGCAACTGATGTTGTTCGCCCGACAGCTCAGCAGCTAGTGACGAGCCGCCGACCAAAACTCGCCTTTTATACACCGGCCTGACTAGTTGTTTGGTGGGGAAAATGGGGAGACGAAAACATGCGTAACAGTGGGGTAGTGGTAAAGTTAGTTTGTTCGTTTAGTAAATCAGGGTTATTCTTGTTTTTTAGTATTTCTAATTGTTCTAACACACACATTCTTAAACCTTTTTTACAAATATGTTTTACTTCAAATGAATGGTTATCAGGCAAACTATGACCGGATTCTAATAGATGTTTTGCAAAGTGTGATTTTTCAGGATGATTATTTCTATGGGCTGAGATATGTTCTTTGTACCTAGTTTCAAAACTGCGACCTGTTTGACCTACATAGACACCGTTACAATTATTGCAAGACAATTTGTAAATACCAGACTGTTGTTTTTTATCTAATTTGTCCTTACCATTGCAAATACGCTTTATCTTATTTTTGGTTCTGAATGCAACGCGAACACCACAACGCCGAAAAATCTTCGCAACCCGTTCAGAAATTGGACCTAGATAAGTTATGCTTGTTTTATATTTCTGAACACTCGTACTTTCAGGCTGTAAAGCAGACAAACTGTTTCTAATAATGATATTCTGTTTTTTGTGGACTAATCTATCAACCATTTTTGCACTATACCCGTTATTCACAGCAATCTGATATATTATGTTGAGTTCTTTTTCAAAATTGTCAGGACTTAGAGGCACCGTCATCAATCTGTGAACATAACAACGAAATGCTGCAAGCTTATGTTCCCAAGGGTGACAAGATGAAGAAGGTATTACAGTATCGGTGTGTGTTGGCTTGCGGTATATTTGAAATTCATGTTTATTCTGTGCCCGAGTAATCGTTAAATCTAGAAAATTAAGGGAGTTTTCTTGTTCGACTTCTAATTTAAACTTTATTTTGGGGTGAATTTTGTTCAATTTGTCAACAAATACATCGAGCTGTCTACCAGTACCAGTCCAGCAAATAATGATGTCATCAACGTATCTGTAATAATACAAAATATTCGAACTACTGACAATGTGTTTGTTCTCAAAACTATCCATGAAAATATCGGCCATTAATGGACTTAAGGGTGAACCCATCGCTAAACCTTCTTTCTGCATATAGAATCTATCATTGAATTTGAAATAATTTTGACGCATGCAAACTGATGCAAGGCTAATGAGGTCATCAATTTCGTTAGTGTGAAGACGTTGTTTTTCTAGTAAATTTCTAATAACAATCAAACACTCATCGGAAGGAACATTGGTAAACAAGCTATCTACATCTAAAGATATCAACTTCGCATTAGAGGGCAAATGGACATTCTGAATTTTTGATATCAAGTCATCTTTGTTCCTAAGACAATAAATGGGCTTGAAGGCAGTTTTTTCCATCAAAATATGATTTAACCGTTTTGACAAATCATAAGCTGGAGCACCTATATAAGAGACAACCGGACGAACTGGAATATTATCTTTATGAATTTTTGGCAAACCGTACAAAGCTGGAGCTACAGGGTTCATAGGAAGTAATTTTGCTTTATAGTGAGAATTGTCTGAAAAACAAAGGAGGTGTTGTTGACGGCTAATTTTAACTCTGCTTGAAATTTCTTAGTTGGATCTGAATTAAGAGGAACAAAGGCGTCACCCTGAATAACATCATTTACCTTTATATTATAGTCATCACGATTCATTATTACTACTGTGTTGCCCTTATCGGCCTTGGAAATCACTAAGTTATTTTCGTTGACCCTACTCTGAACAGATTTAAATATTGCTAGTTCCGGATTAATTTTGAGACTTGATGAGACAACGGACTCTTGAATTTCATGCGTAACCAAACTCTTCACAATATTGTCTTGCTTAGAAACAATTGCAGTAATCTCAGCATCAACAGCTAAATTTTCTAATGAATTTTGGGACAAACTAGAAGGAATATTATATTTTAAACCCTTTTCTAAAAGAGACATCTCAATATTAGGAAAAACAACATTAGTTAAATTTTTTACTCGAGGGTAGAATAAAGAAGTTGATGAATTTTGCACGGGCTGTCGACTAAAATCGTTATTACACTGTATTAATCTATCTAACTTACTTTTCTGAATGAGATACTTCTCGTGCACAACCTTCGATGCCAAATCTCTAGCCTTTCTATCCAAGCTGTCAAATTCAGTGCTGTGTAAAGAAAAAGTTAATTCAGTATGGAGAACTTTGAGATGAGTTTTAAGGTTATTTCTTACCGAAAACCAATACCTTATTTATTCATTCAACCAAGCCAATTGTGCTCTTCTAATAGCTAAAAATGAAGACCTAGTGTGTGTGTTACAACGAATATTAAGTTTTATGTAGTTGGGGATAACTTGATTTTTCTTACATTGTTGATTAAACCAAACATTCTGTGCGGCTACTCTGTGTAATTTGGTAAGTTTAACATACAATTTCGCCTGTTCAGCTATGCTTGCTGACCTAAGATGATTAATTGAAATAGGCGTTACCTTGCGGAAGTCCATCACTAAGTAAAGGATATATGAATATAATCTGCAATATTCCGCTAAACAATTCTTGTCGTGCTATTCAAAATGCAGACTCGTGCACCGCCCGCCCGCCCGCATAAAAACATGCAACAAGCAAGCGATACAAGCAAAGCAATCTTAAATAACAAGCAAGAAAACTTATCGACACGTGTTTCGCCTCTGAACGAGGCATCCTCGGGATGTGTTGCTAGCCCGGCTTCTCCGCAGCAACTGATATGTTGCTCGCCCAGCCGCTCCGCAGCAACTGATGTTGTTCGCCCGACAGCTCAGCAGCTAGTGACGAGCCGCCGACCAAAACTCGCCTTTTATACACCGGCCTGACTAGTTGTTTGGTGGGGAAAATGGGGAGACGAAAACATGCGTAACAGTGGGGTAGTGGTAAAGTTAGTTTGTTCGTTTAGTAAATCAGGGTTATTCTTGTTTTTTAGTATTTCTAATTGTTCTAACACACACATTCTTAAACCTTTTTTACAAATATGTTTTACTTCAAATGAATGGTTATCAGGCAAACTATGACCGGATTCTAATAGATGTTTTGCAAAGTGTGATTTTTCAGGATGATTATTTCTATGGGCTGAGATATGTTCTTTGTACCTAGTTTCAAAACTGCGACCTGTTTGACCTACATAGACACCGTTACAATTATTGCAAGACAATTTGTAAATACCAGACTGTTGTTTTTTATCTAATTTGTCCTTACCATTGCAAATACGCTTTATCTTATTTTTGGTTCTGAATGCAACGCGAACACCACAACGCCGAAAAATCTTCGCAACCCGTTCAGAAATTGGACCTAGATAAGTTATGCTTGTTTTATATTTCTGAACACTCGTACTTTCAGGCTGTAAAGCAGACAAACTGTTTCTAATAATGATATTCTGTTTTTTGTGGACTAATCTATCAACCATTTTTGCACTATACCCGTTATTCACAGCAATCTGATATATTATGTTGAGTTCTTTTTCAAAATTGTCAGGACTTAGAGGCACCGTCATCAATCTGTGAACATAACAACGAAATGCTGCAAGCTTATGTTCCCAAGGGTGACAAGATGAAGAAGGTATTACAGTATCGGTGTGTGTTGGCTTGCGGTATATTTGAAATTCATGTTTATTCTGTGCCCGAGTAATCGTTAAATCTAGAAAATTAAGGGAGTTTTCTTGTTCGACTTCTAATTTAAACTTTATTTTGGGGTGAATTTTGTTCAATTTGTCAACAAATACATCGAGCTGTCTACCAGTACCAGTCCAGCAAATAATGATGTCATCAACGTATCTGTAATAATACAAAATATTCGAACTACTGACAATGTGTTTGTTCTCAAAACTATCCATGAAAATATCGGCCATTAATGGACTTAAGGGTGAACCCATCGCTAAACCTTCTTTCTGCATATAGAATCTATCATTGAATTTGAAATAATTTTGACGCATGCAAACTGATGCAAGGCTAATGAGGTCATCAATTTCGTTAGTGTGAAGACGTTGTTTTTCTAGTAAATTTCTAATAACAATCAAACACTCATCGGAAGGAACATTGGTAAACAAGCTATCTACATCTAAAGATATCAACTTCGCATTAGAGGGCAAATGGACATTCTGAATTTTTGATATCAAGTCATCTTTGTTCCTAAGACAATAAATGGGCTTGAAGGCAGTTTTTCCCATGAAAATATGATTTAACCATTTTGACAAATCATAAGCTGGAGCACCTATATAAGAGACAACCGGACGAACTGGAATATTATCTTTATGAATTTTTGGCAAACCGTACAAAGCTGGAGCTACAGGGTTCATAGGAAGTAATTTTGCTTTATAGTGAGAATTGTCTGGAAAAACAAAGGAGGTGTTGTTGACGGCTAATTTTAACTCTGCTTGAAATTTCTTAGTTGGATCTGAATTAAGAGGAACAAAGGCGTCACCCTGAATAACATCATTTACCTTTATATTATAGTCATCACGATTCATTATTACTACTGTGTTGCCCTTATCGGCCTTGGAAATCACTAAGTTATTTTCGTTGACCCTACTCTGAACAGATTTAAATATTGCTAGTTCCGGATTAATTTTGAGACTTGATGAGACAACGGACTCTTGAATTTCATGCGTAACCAAACTCTTCACAATATTGTCTTGCTTAGAAACAATTGCAGTAATCTCAGCATCAACAGCTAAATTTTCTAATGAATTTTGGGACAAACTAGAAGGAACATTATATTTTTAACCCTTTTCTAAAAGAGACATCTCAATATTAGGAAAAACAACATTAGTTAAATTTTTTACTCGAGGGTAGAATGAAGAAGTTGATGAATTTTGCACGGGCTGTCGACTAAAATCGTTATTACACTGTATTAATCTATCTAACTTACTTTTCTGAATGAGATACTTCTCGTGCACAACCTTCGATGCCAAATCTCTAGCCTTTCTATCCAAGCTGTCAAATTCAGTGCTGTGTAAAGAAAAAGTTAATTCAGTATGGAGAACTTTGAGATGAGTTTTAAGGTTATTTCTTACCGAAAACCAATACCTTATTTCTTCATTCAACCAAGCCAATTGTGCTCTTCTAATAGCTAAAAATGAAGACCTAGTGTGTGTGTTACAACGAATATTAAGTTTTATGTAGTTGGGGATAACTTGATTTTTCTTACATTGTTGATTAAACCAAACATTCTGTGCGGCTACTCTGTGTAATTTGGTAAGTTTAACATACAATTTCGCCTGTTCAGCTATGCTTGCTGACCTAAGATGATTAATTGAAATAGGCGTTACCTTGCGGAAGTCCATCACTAAGTAAAGGATATATGAATATAATCTGCAATATTCCGCTAAACAATTCTTGTCGTGCTATTCAAAATGCAGACTCGTGCACCGCCCGCCCGCCCGCATAAAAACATGCAACAAGCAAGCGATACAAGCAAAGCAATCTTAAATAACAAGCAAGAAAACTTATCGACACGTGTTTCGCCTCTGAACGAGGCATCCTCGGGATGTGTTGCTAGCCCGGCTTCTCCGCAGCAACTGATATGTTGCTCGCCCAGCCGCTCCGCAGCAACTGATGTTGTTCGCCCGACAGCTCAGCAGCTAGTGACGAGCCGCCGACCAAAACTCGCCTTTTATACACCGGCCTGACTAGTTGTTTGGTGGGGAAAATGGGGAGACGAAAACATGCGTAACAGTGGGGTAGTGGTAAAGTTAGTTTGTTCGTTTAGTAAATCAGGGTTATTCTTGTTTTTTAGTATTTCTAATTGTTCTAACACACACATTCTTAAACCTTTTTTACAAATATGTTTTACTTCAAATGAATGGTTATCAGGCAAACTATGACCGGATTCTAATAGATGTTTTGCAAAGTGTGATTTTTCAGGATGATTATTTCTATGGGCTGAGATATGTTCTTTGTACCTAGTTTCAAAACTGCGACCTGTTTGACCTACATAGACACCGTTACAATCATTGCAAGACAATTTGTAAATACCAGACTGTTGTTTTTTATCTAATTTGTCCTTACCATTGCAAATACGCTTTATCTTATTTTTGGTTCTGAATGCAACGCGAACACCACAACGCCGAAAAATCTTCGCAACCCGTTCAGAAATTGGACCTAGATAAGTTATGCTTGTTTTATATTTCTGAACACTCGTACTTTCAGGCTGTAAAGCAGACAAACTGTTTCTAATAATGATATTCTGTTTTTTGTGGACTAATCTATCAACCATTTTTGCACTATACCCGTTATTCACAGCAATCTGATATATTATGTTGAGTTCTTTTTCAAAATTGTCAGGACTTAGAGGCACCGTCATCAATCTGTGAACATAACAACGAAATGCTGCAAGCTTATGTTCCCAAGGGTGACAAGATGAAGAAGGTATTACAGTATCGGTGTGTGTTGGCTTGCGGTATATTTGAAATTCATGTTTATTCTGTGCCCGAGTAATCGTTAAATCTAGAAAATTAAGGGAGTTTTCTTGTTCGACTTCTAATTTAAACTTTATTTTGGGGTGAATTTTGTTCAATTTGTCAACAAATAAATCGAGCTGTCTACCAGTACCAGTCCAGCAAATAATGATGTCATCAACGTATCTGTAATAATACAAAATATTCGAACTACTGACAATGTGTTTGTTCTCAAAACTATCCATGAAAATATCGGCCATTAATGGACTTAAGGGTGAACCCATCGCTAAACCTTCTTTCTGCATATAGAATCTATCATTGAATTTGAAATAATTTTGACGCATGCAAACTGATGCAAGGCTAATGAGGTCATCAATTTCGTTAGTGTGAAGACGTTGTTTTTCTAGTAAATTTCTAATAACAATCAAACACTCATCGGAAGGAACATTGGTAAACAAGCTATCTACATCTAAAGATATCAACTTCGCATTAGAGGGCAAATGGACATTCTGAATTTTTGATATCAAGTCATCTTTGTTCCTAAGACAATAAATGGGCTTGAAGGCAGTTTTTTCCATCAAAATATGATTTAACCGTTTTGACAAATCATAAGCTGGAGCACCTATATAAGAGACAACCGGACGAACTGGAATATTATCTTTATGAATTTTTGGCAAACCGTACAAAGCTGGAGCTACAGGGTTCATAGGAAGTAATTTTGCTTTATAGTGAGAATTGTCTGGAAAAACAAAGGAGGTGTTGTTGACGGCTAATTTTAACTCTGCTTGAAATTTCTTAGTTGGATCTGAATTAAGAGGAACAAAGGCGTCACCCTGAATAACATCATTTACCTTTATATTATAGTCATCACGATTCATTATTACTACTGTGTTGCCCTTATCGGCCTTGGAAATCACTAAGTTATTTTCGTTGACCCTACTCTGAACAGATTTAAATATTGCTAGTTCCGGATTAATTTTGAGACTTGATGAGACAACGGACTCTTGAATTTCATGCGTAACCAAACTCTTCACAATATTGTCTTGCTTAGAAACAATTGCAGTAATCTCAGCATCAACAGCTAAATTTTCTAATGAATTTTGGGACAAACTAGAAGGAACATTATATTTTTAACCCTTTTCTAAAAGAGACATCTCAATATTAGGAAAAACAACATTAGTTAAATTTTTTACTCGAGGGTAGAATGAAGAAGTTGATGAATTTTGCACGGGCTGTCGACTAAAATCGTTATTACACTGTATTAATCTATCTAACTTACTTTTCTGAATGAGATACTTCTCGTGCACAACCTTCGATGCCAAATCTCTAGCCTTTCTATCCAAGCTGTCAAATTCAGTGCTGTGTAAAGAAAAAGTTAATTCAGTATGGAGAACTTTGAGATGAGTTTTAAGGTTATTTCTTACCGAAAACCAATACCTTATTTCTTCATTCAACCAAGCCAATTGTGCTCTTCTAATAGCTAAAAATGAAGACCTAGTGTGTGTGTTACAACGAATATTAAGTTTTATGTAGTTGGGGATAACTTGATTTTTCTTACATTGTTGATTAAACCAAACATTCTGTGCGGCTACTCTGTGTAATTTGGTAAGTTTAACATACAATTTCGCCTGTTCAGCTATGCTTGCTGACCTAAGATGATTAATTGAAATAGGCGTTACCTTGCGGAAGTCCATCACTAAGTAAAGGATATATGAATATAATCTGCAATATTCCGCTAAACAATTCTTGTCGTGCTATTCAAAATGCAGACTCGTGCACCGCCCGCCCGCCCGCATAAAAACATGCAACAAGCAAGCGATACAAGCAAAGCAATCTTAAATAACAAGCAAGAAAACTTATCGACACGTGTTTCGCCTCTGAACGAGGCATCCTCGGGATGTGTTGCTAGCCCGGCTTCTCCGCAGCAACTGATATGTTGCTCGCCCAGCCGCTCCGCAGCAACTGATGTTGTTCGCCCGACAGCTCAGCAGCTAGTGACGAGCCGCCGACCAAAACTCGCCTTTTATACACCGGCCTGACTAGTTGTTTGGTGGGGAAAATGGGGAGACGAAAACATGCGTAACAGTGGGGTAGTGGTAAAGTTAGTTTGTTCGTTTAGTAAATCAGGGTTATTCTTGTTTTTTAGTATTTCTAATTGTTCTAACACACACATTCTTAAACCTTTTTTACAAATATGTTTTACTTCAAATGAATGGTTATCAGGCAAACTATGACCGGACTCTAATAGATGTTTTGCAAAGTGTGATTTTTCAGGATGATTATTTCTATGGGCTGAGATATGTTCTTTGTACCTAGTTTCAAAACTGCGACCTGTTTGACCTACATAGACACCGTTACAATCATTGCAAGACAATTTGTAAATACCAGACTGTTGTTTTTTATCTAATTTGTCCTTACCATTGCAAATACGCTTTATCTTATTTTTGGTTCTGAATGCAACGCGAACACCACAACGCCGAAAAATCTTCGCAACCCGTTCAGAAATTGGACCTAGATAAGTTATGCTTGTTTTATATTTCTGAACACTCGTACTTTCAGGCTGTAAAGCAGACAAACTGTTTCTAATAATGATATTCTGTTTTTTGTGGACTAATCTATCAACCATTTTTGCACTATACCCGTTATTCACAGCAACCTGATATATTATGTTGAGTTCTTTTTCAAAATTGTCAGGACTTAGAGGCATCGTCATCAATCTGTGAACATAACAACGAAATGCTGCAAGCTTATGTTCCCAAGGGTGACAAGATGAAGAAGGTATTACAGTATCGGTGTGTGTTGGCTTGCGGTATATTTGAAATTCATGTTTATTCTGTGCCCGAGTAATCGTTAAATCTAGAAAATTAAGGGAGTTTTCTTGTTCGACTTCTAATTTAAACTTTATTTTGGGGTTGAATTTTGTTCAATTTGTCAACAAATACATCGAGCTGTCTACCAGTACCAGTCCAGCAAATAATGATGTCATCAACGTATCTGTAATAATACAAAATATTCGAACTACTGACAATGTGTTTGTTCTCAAAACTATCCATGAAAATATCGGCCATTAATGGACTTAAGGGTGAACCCATCGCTAAACCTTCTTTCTGCATATAGAATCTATCATTGAATTTGAAATAATTTTGACGCATGCAAACTGATGCAAGGCTAATGAGGTCATCAATTTCGTTAGTGTGAAGACGTTGTTTTTCTAGTAAATTTCTAATAACAATCAAACACTCATCGGAAGGAACATTGGTAAACAAGCTATCTACATCTAAAGATATCAACTTCGCATTAGAGGGCAAATGGACATTCTGAATTTTTGATATCAAGTCATCTTTGTTCCTAAGACAATAAATGGGCTTGAAGGCAGTTTTTTCCATCAAAATATGATTTAACCGTTTTGACAAATCATAAGCTGGAGCACCTATATAAGAGACAACCGGACGAACTGGAATATTATCTTTATGATTTTTTGGCAAACCGTACAAAGCTGGAGCTACAGGGTTCATAGGAAGTAATATTGCTTTATAGTGAGAATTGTCTGGAAAAACAAAGGAGGTGTTGTTGACGGCTAATTTTAACTCTGCTTGAAATTTCTTAGTTGGATCTGAATTAAGAGGAACAAAGGCGTCACCCTGAATAACATCATTTACCTTTATATTATAGTCATCACGATTCATTATTACTACTGTGTTGCCCTTATCGGCCTTGGAAATCACTAAGTTATTTTCGTTGACCCTACTCTGAACAGATTTAAATATTGCTAGTTCCGGATTAATTTTGAGACTTGATGAGACAACGGACTCTTGAATTTCATGCGTAAACAAACTCTTCACAATATTGTCTTGCTTAGAAACAATTGCAGTAATCTCAGCATCAAGAGCTAAATTTTCTAATGAATTTTGGGACAAACTAGAAGGAATATTATATTTTAAACCCTTTTCTAAAAGAGACATCTCAATATTAGGAAAAACAACATTAGTTAAATTTTTTACTCGAGGGTAGAATGAAGAAGTTGATGAATTTTGCACGGGCTGTCGACTAAAATCGTTATTACACTGTATTAATCTATCTAACTTACTTTTCTGAATGAGATACTTCTCGTGCACAACCTTCGATGCCAAATCTCTAGCCTTTCTATCCAAGCTGTCAAATTCAGTGCTGTGTAAAGAAAAAGTTAATTCAGTATGGAGAACTTTGAGATGAGTTTTAAGGTTATTTCTTACCGAAAACCAATACCTTATTTCTTCATTCAACCAAGCCAATTGTGCTCTTCTAATAGCTAAAAATGAAGACCTAGTGTGTGTGTTACAACGAATATTAAGTTTTATGTAGTTGGGGATAACTTGATTTTTCTTACATTGTTGATTAAACCAAACATTCTGTGCGGCTACTCTGTGTAATTTGGTAAGTTTAACATACAATTTCGCCTGTTCAGCTATGCTTGCTGACCTAAGATGATTAATTGAAATAGGCGTTACCTTGCGGAAGTCCATCACTAAGTAAAGGATATATGAATATAATCTGCAATATTCCGCTAAACAATTCTTGTCGTGCTATTCAAAATGCAGACTCGTGCACCGCCCGCCCGCCCGCATAAAAACATGCAACAAGCAAGCGATACAAGCAAAGCAATCTTAAATAACAAGCAAGAAAACTTATCGACACGTGTTTCGCCTCTGAACGAGGCATCCTCGGGATGTGTTGCTAGCCCGGCTTCTCCGCAGCAACTGATATGTTGCTCGCCCAGCCGCTCCGCAGCAACTGATGTTGTTCGCCCGACAGCTCAGCAGCTAGTGACGAGCCGCCGACCAAAACTCGCCTTTTATACACCGGCCTGACTAGTTGTTTGGTGGGGAAAATGGGGAGACGAAAACATGCGTAACAGTGGGGTAGTGGTAAAGTTAGTTTGTTCGTTTAGTAAATCAGGGTTATTCTTGTTTTTTAGTATTTCTAATTGTTCTTACACACACATTCTTAAACCTTTTTTACAAATATGTTTTACTTCAAATGAATGGTTATCAGGCAAACTATGACCGGACTCTAATAGATGTTTTGCAAAGTGTGATTTTTCAGGATGATTATTTCTATGGGCTGAGATATGTTCTTTGTACCTAGTTTCAAAACTGCGACCTGTTTGACCTACATAGACACCGTTACAATCATTGCAAGACAATTTGTAAATACCAGACTGTTGTTTTTTATCTAATTTGTCCTTACCATTGCAAATACGCTTTATCTTATTTTTGGTTCTGAATGCAACGCGAACACCACAACGCCGAAAAATCTTCGCAACCCGTTCAGAAATTGGACCTAGATAAGTTATGCTTGTTTTATATTTCTGAACACTCGTACTTTCAGGCTGTAAAGCAGACAAACTGTTTCTAATAATGATATTCTGTTTTTTGTGGACTAATCTATCAACCATTTTTGCACTATACCCGTTATTCACAGCAATCTGATATATTATGTTGAGTTCTTTTTCAAAATTGTCAGGACTTAGAGGCACCGTCATCAATCTGTGAACATAACAACGAAATGCTGCAAGCTTATGTTCCCAAGGGTGACAAGATGAAGAAGGTATTACAGTATCGGTGTGTGTTGGCTTGCGGTATATTTGAAATTCATGTTTATTCTGTGCCCGAGTAATCGTTAAATCTAGAAAATTAAGGGAGTTTTCTTGTTCGACTTCTAATTTAAACTTTATTTTGGGGTGAATTTTGTTCAATTTGTCAACAAATACATCGAGCTGTCTACCAGTACCAGTCCAGCAAATAATGATGTCATCAACGTATCTGTAATAATACAAAATATTCGAACTACTGACAATGTGTTTGTTCTCAAAACTATCCATGAAAATATCGGCCATTAATGGACTTAAGGGTGAACCCATCGCTAAACCTTCTTTCTGCATATAGAATCTATCATTGAATTTGAAATCATTTTGACGCCTGCAAACTGATGCAAGGCTAATGAGGTCATCAATTTCGTTAGTGTGAAGACGTTGTTTTTCTAGTAAATTTCTAATAACAATCAAACACTCATCGGAAGGAACATTGGTAAACAAGCTATCTACATCTAAAGATATCAACTTCGCATTAGAGGGCAAATGGACATTCTGAATTTTTGATATCAAGTCATCTTTGTTCCTAAGACAATAAATGGGCTTGAAGGCAGTTTTTTCCATCAAAATATGATTTAACCGTTTTGACAAATCATAAGCTGGAGCACCTATATAAGAGACAACCGGACGAACTGGAATATTATCTTTATGAATTTCTGGCAAACCGTACAAAGCTGGAGCTACAGGGTTCATAGGAAGTAATTTTGCTTTATAGTGAGAATTGTCTGGAAAAACAAAGGAGGTGTTGTTGACGGCTAATTTTAACTCTGCTTGAAATTTCTTAGTTGGATCTGAATTAAGAGGAACAAAGGCGTCACCCTGAATAACATCATTTACCTTTATATTATAGTCATCACGATTCATTATTACTACTGTGTTGCCCTTATCGGCCTTGGAAATCACTAAGTTATTTTCGTTGACCCTACTCTGAACAGATTTAAATATTGCTAGTTCCGGATTAATTTTGAGACTTGATGAGACAACGGACTCTTGAATTTCATGCGTAACCAAACTCTTCACAATATTGTCTTGCTTAGAAACAATTGCAGTAATCTCAGCATCAACAGCTAAATTTTCTAATGAATTTTGGGACAAACTAGAAGGAATATTATATTTTAAACCCTTTTCTAAAAGAGACATCTCAATATTAGGAAAAACAACATTAGTTAAATTTTTTACTCGAGGGTAGAATGAAGAAGTTGATGAATTTTGCACGGGCTGTCGACTAAAATCGTTATTACACTGTATTAATCTATCTAACTTACTTTTCTGAATGAGATACTTCTCGTGCACAACCTTCGATGCCAAATCTCTAGCCTTTCTATCCAAGCTGTCAAATTCAGTGCTGTGTAAAGAAAAAGTTAATTCAGTATGGAGAACTTTGAGATGAGTTTTAAGGTTATTTCTTACCGAAAACCAATACCTTATTTCTTCATTCAACCAAGCCAATTGTGCTCTTCTAATAGCTAAAAATGAAGACCTAGTGTGTGTGTTACAACGAATATTAAGTTTTATGTAGTTGGGGATAACTTGATTTTTCTTACATTGTTGATTAAACCAAACATTCTGTGCGGCTACTCTGTGTAATTTGGTAAGTTTAACATACAATTTCGCCTGTTCAGCTATGCTTGCTGACCTAAGATGATTAATTGAAATAGGCGTTACCTTGCGGAAGTCCATCACTAAGTAAAGGATATATGAATATAATCTGCAATATTCCGCTAAACAATTCTTGTCGTGCTATTCAAAATGCAGACTCGTGCACCACCCGCCCGCCCGCATAAAAACATGCAACAAGCAAGCGATACAAGCAAAGCAATCTTAAATAACAAGCAAGAAAACTTATCGACACGTGTTTCGCCTCTGAACGAGGCATCCTCGGGATGTGTTGCTAGCCCGGCTTCTCCGCAGCAACTGATATGTTGCTCGCCCAGCCGCTCCGCAGCAACTGATGTTGTTCGCCCGACAGCTCAGCAGCTAGTGACGAGCCGCCGACCAAAACTCGCCTTTTATACACCGGCCTGACTAGTTGTTTGGTGGGGAAAATGGGGAGACGAAAACATGCGTAACAGTGGGGTAGTGGTAAAGTTAGTTTGTTCGTTTAGTAAATCAGGGTTATTCTTGTTTTTTAGTATTTCTAATTGTTCTTACACACACATTCTTAAACCTTTTTTACAAATATGTTTTACTTCAAATGAATGGTTATCAGGCAAACTATGACCGGACTCTAATAGATGTTTTGCAAAGTGTGATTTTTCAGGATGATTATTTCTATGGGCTGAGATATGTTCTTTGTACCTAGTTTCAAAACTGCGACCTGTTTGACCTACATAGACACCGTTACAATCATTGCAAGACAATTTGTAAATACCAGACTGTTGTTTTTTATCTAATTTGTCCTTACCATTGCAAATACGCTTTATCTTATTTTTGGTTCTGAATGCAACGCGAACACCACAACGCCGAAAAATCTTCGCAACCCGTTCAGAAATTGGACCTAGATAAGTTATGCTTGTTTTATATTTCTGAACACTCGTACTTTCAGGCTGTAAAGCAGACAAACTGTTTCTAATAATGATATTCTGTTTTTTGTGGACTAATCTATCAACCATTTTTGCACTATACCCGTTATTCACAGCAATCTGATATATTATGTTGAGTTCTTTTTCAAAATTGTCAGGACTTAGAGGCACCGTCATCAATCTGTGAACATAACAACGAAATGCTGCAAGCTTATGTTCCCAAGGGTGACAAGATGAAGAAGGTATTACAGTATCGGTGTGTGTTGGCTTGCGGTATATTTGAAATTCATGTTTATTCTGTGCCCGAGTAATCGTTAAATCTAGAAAATTAAGGGAGTTTTCTTGTTCGACTTCTAATTTAAACTTTATTTTGGGGTGAATTTTGTTCAATTTGTCAACAAATACATCGAGCTGTCTACCAGTACCAGTCCAGCAAATAATGATGTCATCAACGTATCTGTAATAATACAAAATATTCGAACTACTGACAATGTGTTTGTTCTCAAAACTATCCATGAAAATATCGGCCATTAATGGACTTAAGGGTGAACCCATCGCTAAACCTTCTTTCTGCATATAGAATCTATCATTGAATTTGAAATCATTTTGACGCCTGCAAACTGATGCAAGGCTAATGAGGTCATCAATTTCGTTAGTGTGAAGACGTTGTTTTTCTAGTAAATTTCTAATAACAATCAAACACTCATCGGAAGGAACATTGGTAAACAAGCTATCTACATCTAAAGATATCAACTTCGCATTAGAGGGCAAATGGACATTCTGAATTTTTGATATCAAGTCATCTTTGTTCCTAAGACAATAAATGGGCTTGAAGGCAGTTTTTTCCATCAAAATATGATTTAACCGTTTTGACAAATCATAAGCTGGAGCACCTATATAAGAGACAACCGGACGAACTGGAATATTATCTTTATGAATTTCTGGCAAACCGTACAAAGCTGGAGCTACAGGGTTCATAGGAAGTAATTTTGCTTTATAGTGAGAATTGTCTGGAAAAACAAAGGAGGTGTTGTTGACGGCTAATTTTAACTCTGCTTGAAATTTCTTAGTTGGATCTGAATTAAGAGGAACAAAGGCGTCACCCTGAATAACATCATTTACCTTTATATTATAGTCATCACGATTCATTATTACTACTGTGTTGCCCTTATCGGCCTTGGAAATCACTAAGTTATTTTCGTTGACCCTACTCTGAACAGATTTAAATATTGCTAGTTCCGGATTAATTTTGAGACTTGATGAGACAACGGACTCTTGAATTTCATGCGTAACCAAACTCTTCACAATATTGTCTTGCTTAGAAACAATTGCAGTAATCTCAGCATCAACAGCTAAATTTTCTAATGAATTTTGGGACAAACTAGAAGGAATATTATATTTTAAACCCTTTTCTAAAAGAGACATCTCAATATTAGGAAAAACAACATTAGTTAAATTTTTTACTCGAGGGTAGAATGAAGAAGTTGATGAATTTTGCACGGGCTGTCGACTAAAATCGTTATTACACTGTATTAATCTATCTAACTTACTTTTCTGAATGAGATACTTCTCGTGCACAACCTTCGATGCCAAATCTCTAGCCTTTCTATCCAAGCTGTCAAATTCAGTGCTGTGTAAAGAAAAAGTTAATTCAGTATGGAGAACTTTGAGATGAGTTTTAAGGTTATTTCTTACCGAAAACCAATACCTTATTTCTTCATTCAACCAAGCCAATTGTGCTCTTCTAATAGCTAAAAATGAAGACCTAGTGTGTGTGTTACAACGAATATTAAGTTTTATGTAGTTGGGGATAACTTGATTTTTCTTACATTGTTGATTAAACCAAACATTCTGTGCGGCTACTCTGTGTAATTTGGTAAGTTTAACATACAATTTCGCCTGTTCAGCTATGCTTGCTGACCTAAGATGATTAATTGAAATAGGCGTTACCTTGCGGAAGTCCATCACTAAGTAAAGGATATATGAATATAATCTGCAATATTCCGCTAAACAATTCTTGTCGTGCTATTCAAAATGCAGACTCGTGCACCACCCGCCCGCCCGCATAAAAACATGCAACAAGCAAGCGATACAAGCAAAGCAATCTTAAATAACAAGCAAGAAAACTTATCGACACGTGTTTCGCCTCTGAACGAGGCATCCTCGGGATGTGTTGCTAGCCCGGCTTCTCCGCAGCAACTGATATGTTGCTCGCCCAGCCGCTCCGCAGCAACTGATGTTGTTCGCCCGACAGCTCAGCAGCTAGTGACGAGCCGCCGACCAAAACTCGCCTTTTATACACCGGCCTGACTAGTTGTTTGGTGGGGAAAATGGGGAGACGAAAACATGCGTAACAGTGGGGTAGTGGTAAAGTTAGTTTGTTCGTTTAGTAAATCAGGGTTATTCTTGTTTTTTAGTATTTCTAATTGTTCTAACACACACATTCTTAAACCTTTTTTACAAATATGTTTTACTTCAAATGAATGGTTATCAGGCAAACTATGACCGGACTCTAATAGATGTTTTGCAAAGTGTGATTTTTCAGGATGATTATTTCTATGGGCTGAGATATGTTCTTTGTACCTAGTTTCAAAACTGCGACCTGTTTGACCTACATAGACACCGTTACAATCATTGCAAGACAATTTGTAAATACCAGACTGTTGTTTTTTATCTAATTTGTCCTTACCATTGCAAATACGCTTTATCTTATTTTTGGTTCTGAATGCAACGCGAACACCACAACGCCGAAAAATCTTCGCAACCCGTTCAGAAATTGGACCCAGATAAGTTATGCTTGTTTTATATTTCTGAACACTCGTACTTTCAGGCTGTAAAGCAGACAAACTGTTTCTAATAATGATATTCTGTTTTTTGTGGACTAATCTATCAACCATTTTTGCACTATACCCGTTATTCACAGCAATCTGATATATTATGTTGAGTTCTTTTTCAAAATTGTCAGGACTTAGAGGCACCGTCATCAATCTGTGAACATAACAACGAAATGCTGCAAGCTTATGTTCCCAAGGGTGACAAGATGAAGAAGGTATTACAGTATCGGTGTGTGTTGGCTTGCGGTATATTTGAAATTCATGTTTATTCTGTGCCCGAGTAATCGTTAAATCTAGAAAATTAAGGGAGTTTTCTTGTTCGACTTCTAATTTAAACTTTATTTTGGGGTGAATTTTGTTCAATTTGTCAACAAATACATCGAGCTGTCTACCAGTACCAGTCCAGCAAATAATGATGTCATCAACGTATCTGTAATAATACAAAATATTCGAACTACTGACAATGTGTTTGTTCTCAAAACTGTCCATGAAAATATCGGCCATTAATGGACTTAAGGGTGAACCCATCGCTAAACCTTCTTTCTGCATATAGAATCTATCATTGAATTTGAAATAATTTTGACGCATGCAAACTGATGCAAGGCTAATGAGGTCATCAATTTCGTTAGTGTGAAGACGTTGTTTTTCTAGTAAATTTCTAATAACAATCAAACACTCATCGGAAGGAACATTGGTAAACAAGCTATCTACATCTAAAGATATCAACTTCGCATTAGAGGGCAAATGGACATTCTGAATTTTTGATATCAAGTCATCTTTGTTCCTTAGACAATAAATGGGCTTGAAGGCAGTTTTTTCCATCAAAATATGATTTAACCGTTTTGACAAATCATAAGCTGGAGCACCTATATAAGAGACAACCGGACGAACTGGAATATTATCTTTATGAATTTTTGGCAAACCGTACAAAGCTGGAGCTACAGGGTTCATAGGAAGTAATTTTGCTTTATAGTGAGAATTGTCTGGAAAAACAAAGGAGGTGTTGTTGACGGCTAATTTTAACTCTGCTTGAAATTTCTTAGTTGGATCTGAATTAAGAGGAACAAAGGCGTCACCCTGAATAACATCATTTACCTTTATATTATAGTCATCACGATTCATTATTACTACTGTGTTGCCCTTATCGGCCTTGGAAATCACCAAGTTATTTTCGTTGACCCTACTCTGAACAGATTTAAATATTGCTAGTTCCGGATTAATTTTGAGACTTGATGAGACAACGGACTCTTGAATTTCATGCGTAACCAAACTCTTCACAATATTGTCTTGCTTAGAAACAATTGCAGTAATCTCAGCATCAACAGCTAAATTTTCTAATGAATTTTGGGACAAACTAGAAGGAATATTATATTTTAAACCCTTTTCTAAAAGAGACATCTCAATATTAGGAAAAACAACATAAGTTAAATTTTTTACTCGAGGGTAGAATGAAGAAGTTGATGAATTTTGCACGGGCTGTCGACTAAAATCGTTATTACACTGTATTAATCTATCTAACTTACTTTTCTGAATGAGATACTTCTCGTGCACAACCTTCGATGCCAAATCTCTAGCCTTTCTATCCAAGCTGTCAAATTCAGTGCTGTGTAAAGAAAAAGTTAATTCAGTATGGAGAACTTTGAGATGAGTTTTAAGGTTATTTCTTACCGGAAACCAAAACCTTATTTCTTCATTCAACCAAGCCAATTGTGCTCTTCTAATAGCTAAAAATGAAGACCTAGTGTGTGTGTTACAACGAATATTAAGTTTTATGTAGTTGGGGATAACTTGATTTTTCTTACATTGTTGATTAAACCAAACATTCTGTGCGGCTACTCTGTGTAATTTGGTAAGTTTAACATACAATTTCGCCTGTTCAGCTATGCTTGCTGACCTAAGATGATTAATTGAAATAGGCGTTACCTTGCGGAAGTCCATCACTAAGTAAAGGATATATGAATATAATCTGCAATATTCCGCTAAACAATTCTTGTCGTGCTATTCAAAATGCAGACTCGTGCACCGCCCGCCCGCCCGCATAAAAACATGCAACAAGCAAGCGATACAAGCAAAGCAATCTTAAATAACAAGCAAGAAAACTTATCGACACGTGTTTCGCCTCTGAACGAGGCATCCTCGGGATGTGTTGCTAGCCCGGCTTCTCCGCAGCAACTGATATGTTGCTCGCCCAGCCGCTCCGCAGCAACTGATGTTGTTCGCCCGACAGCTCAGCAGCTAGTGACGAGCCGCCGACCAAAACTCGCCTTTTATACACCGGCCTGACTAGTTGTTTGGTGGGGAAAATGGGGAGACGAAAACATGCGTAACAGTGGGGTAGTGGTAAAGTTAGTTTGTTCGTTTAGTAAATCAGGGTTATTCTTGTTTTTTAGTATTTCTAATTGTTCTAACACACACATTCTTAAACCTTTTTTACAAATATGTTTTACTTCAAATGAATGGTTATCAGGCAAACTATGACCGGACTCTAATAGATGTTTTGCAAAGTGTGATTTTTCAGGATGATTATTTCTATGGGCTGAGATATGTTCTTTGTACCTAGTTTCAAAACTGCGACCTGTTTGACCTACATAGACACCGTTACAATCATTGCAAGACAATTTGTAAATACCAGACTGTTGTTTTTTATCTAATTTGTCCTTACCATTGCAAATACGCTTTATCTTATTTTTGGTTCTGAATGCAACGCGAACACCACAACGCCGAAAAATCTTCGCAACCCGTTCAGAAATTGGACCTAGATAAGTTATGCTTGTTTTATATTTCTGAACACTCGTACTTTCAGGCTGTAAAGCAGACAAACTGTTTCTAATAATGATATTCTGTTTTTTGTGGACTAATCTATCAACCATTTTTGCACTATACCCGTTATTCACAGCAATCTGATATATTATGTTGAGTTCTTTTTCAAAATTGTCAGGACTTAGAGGCACCGTCATCAATCTGTGAACATAACAACGAAATGCTGCAAGCTTATGTTCCCAAGGGTGACAAGATGAAGAAGGTATTACAGTATCGGTGTGTGTTGGCTTGCGGTATATTTGAAATTCATGTTTATTCTGTGCCCGAGTAATCGTTAAATCTAGAAAATTAAGGGAGTTTTCTTGTTCGACTTCTAATTTAAACTTTATTTTGGGGTGAATTTTGTTCAATTTGTCAACAAATACATCGAGCTGTCTACCAGTACCAGTCCAGCAAATAATGATGTCATCAACGTATCTGTAATAATACAAAATATTCGAACTACTGACAATGTGTTTGTTCTCAAAACTATCCATGAAAATATCGGCCATTAATGGACTTAAGGGTGAACCCATCGCTAAACCTTCTTTCTGCATATAGAATCTATCATTGAATTTGAAATAATTTTGACGCATGCAAACTGATGCAAGGCTAATGAGGTCATCAATTTCGTTAGTGTGAAGACGTTGTTTTTCTAGTAAATTTCTAATAACAATCAAACACTCATCGGAAGGAACATTGGTAAACAAGCTATCTACATCTAAAGATATCAACTTCGCATTAGAGGGCAAATGGACATTCTGAATTTTTTATATCAAGTCATCTTTGTTCCTAAGACAATAAATGGGCTTGAAGGCAGTTTTTTCCATCAAAATATGATTTAACCGTTTTGACAAATCATAAGCTGGAGCACCTATATAAGAGACAACCGGACGAACTGGAATATTATCTTTATGAATTTTTGGCAAACCGTACAAAGCTGGAGCTACAGGGTTCATAGGAAGTAATTTTGCTTTATAGTGAGAATTGTCTGGAAAAACAAAGGAGGTGTTGTTGACGGCTAATTTTAACTCTGCTTGAAATTTCTTAGTTGGATCTGAATTAAGAGGAACAAAGGCGTCACCCTGAATAACATCATTTACCTTTATATTGTAGTCATCACGATTCATTATTACTACTGTGTTGCCCTTATCGGCCTTGGAAATCACTAAGTTATTTTCGTTGACCCTACTCTGAACAGATTTAAATATTGCTAGTTCCGGATTAATTTTGAGACTTGATGAGACAACGGACTCTTGAATTTCATGCGTAACCAAACTCTTCACAATATTGTCTTGCTTAGAAACAATTGCAGTAATCTCAGCATCAACAGCTAAATTTTCTAATGAATTTTGGGACAAACTAGAAGGAATATTATATTTTAAACCCTTTTCTAAAAGAGACATCTCAATATTAGGAAAAACAACATTAGTTAAATTTTTTACTCGAGGGTAGAATGAAGAAGTTGATGAATTTTGCACGGGCTGTCGACTAAAATCGTTATTACACTGTATTAATCTATCTAACTTACTTTTCTGAATGAGATACTTCTCGTGCACAACCTTCGATGCCAAATCTCTAGCCTTTCTATCCAAGCTGTCAAATTCAGTGCTGTGTAAAGAAAAAGTTAATTCAGTATGGAGAACTTTGAGATGAGTTTTAAGGTTATTTCTTACCGAAAACCAATACCTTATTTCTTCATTCAACCAAGCCAATTGTGCTCTTCTAATAGCTAAAAATGAAGACCTAGTGTGTGTGTTACAACGAATATTAAGTTTTATGTAGTTGGGGATAACTTGATTTTTCTTACATTGTTGATTAAACCAAACATTCTGTGCGGCTACTCTGTGTAATTTGGTAAGTTTAACATACAATTTTGCCTGTTCAGCTATGCTTGCTGACCTAAGATGATTAATTGAAATAGGCGTTACCTTGCGGAAGTCCATCACTAAGTAAAGGATATATGAATATAATCTGCAATATTCCGCTAAACAATTCTTGTCGTGCTATTCAAAATGCAGACTCGTGCACCGCCCGCCCGCCCGCATAAAAACATGCAACAAGCAAGCGATACAAGCAAAGCAATCTTAAATAACAAGCAAGAAAACTTATCGACACGTGTTTCGCCTCTGAACGAGGCATCCTCGGGATGTGTTGCTAAGCCAACACACACCGATACTGTAATACATTCTTCATCTTGTCACCCTTGGGAACATAAGCTTGCAGCATTTCGTTGTTATGTTCACAGATTGATGACGGTGCCTCTAAGTCCTGACAATTTTGAAAAAGAACTCAACATAATATATCAGATTGCTGTGAATAACGGGTATAGTGCAAAAATGGTTGATAGATTAGTCCACAAAAAACAGAATATCATTATTAGAAACAGTTTGTCTGCTTTACAGCCTGAAAGTACGAGTGTTCAGAAATATAAAACAAGCATAACTTATCTAGGTCCAATTTCTGAACGGGTTGCGAAGATTTTTCGGCGTTGTGGTGTTCGCGTTGCATTCAGAACCAAAAATAAGATAAAGCGTATTTGCAATGGTAAGGACAAATTAGATAAAAAACAACAGTCTGGTATTTACAAATTGTCTTGCAATGATTGTAACGGTGTCTATGTAGGTCAAACAGGTCGCAGTTTTGAAACTAGGTACAAAGAACATATCTCAGCCCATAGAAATAATCATCCTGAAAAATCACACTTTGCAAAACATCTATTAGAGTCCGGTCATAGTTTGCCTGATAACCATTCATTTGAAGTAAAACATATTTGTAAAAAAGGTTTAAGAATGTGTGTGTTAGAACAATTAGAAATACTAAAAAACAAGAATAACCCTGATTTACTAAACGAACAAACTAACTTTACCACTACCCCACTGTTACGCATGTTTTCTTCTCCCCATTTTCCCCACCAAACAACTAGTCAGGCCGGTGTATAAAAGGCGAGTTTTGGTCGGCGGCTCGTCACTAGCTGCTGAGCTGTCGGGCGAACAACATCAGTTGCTGCGGAGCGGCTGGGCGAGCAACATATCAGTTGCTGCGGAGAAGCCGGGCTAGCAACACATCCCGAGGATGCCTCGTTCAGAGGCGAAACACGTGTCGATAAGTTTTCTTGCTTGTTATTTAAGATTGCTTTGCTTGTATCGCTTGCTTGTTGCATGTTTTTATGCGGGCGGGCGGGCGGTGCACGAGTCTGCATTTTGAATAGCACGACAAGAATTGTTTAGCGGAATATTGCAGATTATATTCATATATCCTTTACTTAGTGATGGACTTCCGCAAGGTAACGCCTATTTCAATTAATCATCTTAGGTCAGCAAGCATAGCTGAACAGGCGAAATTGTATGTTAAACTTACCAAATTACACAGAGTAGCCGCACAGAATGTTTGGTTTAATCAACAATGTAAGAAAAATCAAGTTATCCCCAACTACATAAAACTTAATATTCGTTGTAACACACACACTAGGTCTTCATTTTTAGCTATTAGAAGAGCACAATTGGCTTGGTTGAATGAAGAAATAAGGTATTGGTTTTCGGTAAGAAATAACCTTAAAACTCATCTCAAAGTTCTCCATACTGAATTAACTTTTTCTTTACACAGCACTGAATTTGACAGCTTGGATAGAAAGGCTAGAGATTTGGCATCGAAGGTTGTGCACGAGAAGTATCTCATTCAGAAAAGTAAGTTAGATAGATTAATACAGTGTAATAACGATTTTAGTCGACAGCCCGTGCAAAATTCATCAACTTCTTCATTCTACCCTCGAGTAAAAAATTTAACTAATGTTGTTTTTCCTAATATTGAGATGTCTCTTTTAGAAAAGGGTTTAAAATATAATATTCCTTCTAGTTTGTCCCAAAATTCATTAGAAAATTTAGCTGTTGATGCTGAGATTACTGCAATTGTTTCTAAGCAAGACAATATTGTGAAGAGTTTGGTTACGCATGAAATTCAAGAGTCCGTTGTCTCATCAAGTCTCAAAATTAATCCGGAACTAGCAATATTTAAATCTGTTCAGAGTAGGGTCAACGAAAATAACTTAGTGATTTCCAAGGCCGATAAGGGCAACACAGTAGTAATAATGAATCGTGATGACTATAATATAAAGGTAAATGATGTTATTCAGGGTGACGCCTTTGTTCCTCTTAATTCAGATCCAACTAAGAAATTTCAAGCAGAGTTAAAATTAGCCGTCAACAACACCTCCTTTGTTTTTCCAGACAATTCTCACTATAAAGCAAAATTACTTCCTATGAACCCTGTAGCTCCAGCTTTGTACGGTTTGCCAAAAATTCATAAAGATAATATTCCAGTTCGTCCGGTTGTCTCTTATATAGGTGCTCCAGCTTATGATTTTTCAAAACGGTTAAATCATATTTTGATGGAAAAAACTGCCTTCAAGCCCATTTATTGTCTTAGGAACAAAGATGACTTGATATCAAAAATTCAGAATGTCCATTTGCCCTCTAATGCGAAGTTGATATCTTTAGATGTAGATAGCTTGTTTACCAATGTTCCTTCCGATGAGTGTTTGATTGTTATTAGAAATTTACTAGAAAAACAACGTCTTCACACTAACGAAATTGATGACCTCATTAGCCTTGCATCAGTTTGCATGCGTCAAAATTATTTCAAATTCAATGATAGATTCTATATGCAGAAAGAAGGTTTAGCGATGGGTTCACCCTTAAGTCCATTAATGGCCGATATTTTCATGGATAGTTTTGAGAACAAACACATTGTCAGTAGTTCGAATATTTTGTATTATTACAGATACGTTGATGACATCATTATTTGCTGGACTGGTACTGGTAGACAGCTCGATGTATTTGTTGACAAATTGAACAAAATTCACCCCAAAATAAAGTTTAAATTAGAAGTCGAACAAGAAAACTCCCTTAATTTTCTAGATTTAACGATTACTCGGGCACAGAATAAACATGAATTTCAAATATACCGCAAGCCAACACACACCGATACTGTAATACCTTCTTCATCTTGTCACCCTTGGGAACATAAGCTTGCAGCATTTCGTTGTTATGTTCACAGATTGATGACGGTGCCTCTAAGTCCTGACAATTTTGAAAAAGAACTCAACATAATATATCAGATTGCTGTGAATAACGGGTATAGTGCAAAAATGGTTGATAGATTAGTCCACAAAAAACAGAATATCATTATTAGAAACAGTTTGTCTGCTTTACAGCCTGAAAGTACGAGTGTTCAGAAATATGAAACAAGCATAACTTATCTAGGTCCAATTTCTGAACGGGTTGCGAAGATTTTTCGGCGTTGTGGTGTTCGCGTTGCATTCAGAACCAAAAATAAGATAAAGCGTATTTGCAATGGTAAGGACAAATTAGATAAAAAACAACAGTCTGGTATTTACAAATTGTCTTGCAATGATTGTAACGGTGTCTATGTAGGTCAAACAGGTCGCAGTTTTGAAACTAGGTACAAAGAACATATCTCAGCCCATAGAAATAATCATCCTGAAAAATCACACTTTGCAAAACATCTATTAGAGTCCGGTCATAGTTTGCCTGATAACCATTCATTTGAAGTAAAACATATTTGTAAAAAAGGTTTAAGAATGTGTGTGTTAGAACAATTAGAAATACTAAAAAACAAGAATAACCCTGATTTACTAAACGAACAAACTAACTTTACCACTACCCCACTGTTACGCATGTTTTCGTCTCCCCATTTTCCCCACCAAACAACTAGTCAGGCCGGTGTATAAAAGGCGAGTTTTGGTCGGCGGCTCGTCACTAGCTGCTGAGCTGTCGGGCGAACAACATCAGTTGCTGCGGAGCGGCTGGGCGAGCAACACATCAGTTGCTGCGGAGAAGCCGGGCTAGCAACACATCCCGAGGATGCCTCGTTCAGAGGCGAAACACGTGTCGATAAGTTTTCTTGCTTGTTATTTAAGATTGCTTTGCTTGTATCGCTTGCTTGTTGCATGTTTTTATGCGGGCGGGCGGGCGGTGCACGAGTCTGCATTTTGAATAGCACGACAAGAATTGTTTAGCGGAATATTGCAAATTATATTCATATATCCTTTACTTAGTGATGGACTTCCGCAAGGTAACGCCTATTTCAATTAATCATCTTAGGTCAGCAAGCATAGCTGAACAGGCGAAATTGTATGTTAAACTTACCAAATTACACAGAGTAGCCGCACAGAATGTTTGGTTTAATCAACAATGTAAGAAAAATCAAGTTATCCCCAACTACATAAAACTTAATATTCGTTGTAACACACACACTAGGTCTTCATTTTTAGCTATTAGAAGAGCACAATTGGCTTGGTTGAATGAAGAAATAAGGTATTGGTTTTCGGTAAGAAATAACCTTAAAACTCATCTCAAAGTTCTCCATACTGAATTAACTTTTTCTTTACACAGCACTGAATTTGACAGCTTGGATAGAAAGGCTAGAGATTTGGCATCGAAGGTTGTGCACGAGAAGTATCTCATTCAGAAAAGTAAGTTAGATAGATTAATACAGTGTAATAACGATTTTAGTCGACAGCCCGTGCAAAATTCATCAACTTCTTCATTCTACCCTCGAGTAAAAAATTTAACTAATGTTGTTTTTCCTAATATTGAGATGTCTCTTTTAGAAAAGGGTTTAAAATATAATATTCCTTCTAGTTTGTCCCAAAATTCATTAGAAAATTTAGCTGTTGATGCTGAGATTACTGCAATTGTTTCTAAGCAAGACAATATTGTGAAGAGTTTGGTTACGCATGAAATTCAAGAGTCCGTTGTCTCATCAAGTCTCAAAATTAATCCGGAACTAGCAATATTTAAATCTGTTCAGAGTAGGGTCAACGAAAATAACTTAGTGATTTCCAAGGCCGATAAGGGCAACACAGTAGTAATAATGAATCGTGATGACTATAATATAAAGGTAAATGATGTTATTCAGGGTGACGCCTTTGTTCCTCTTAATTCAGATCCAACTAAGAAATTTCAAGCAGAGTTAAAATTAGCCGTCAACAACACCTCCTTTGTTTTTCCAGACAATTCTCACTATAAAGCAAAATTACTTCCTATGAACCCTGTAGCTCCAGCTTTGTACGGTTTGCCAAAAATTCATAAAGATAATATTCCAGTTCGTCCGGTTGTCTCTTATATAGGTGCTCCAGCTTATGATTTGTCAAAACGGTTAAATCATATTTTGATGGAAAAAACTGCCTTCAAGCCCATTTATTGTCTTAGGAACAAAGATGACTTGATATCAAAAATTCAGAATGTCCATTTGCCCTCTAATGCGAAGTTGATATCTTTAGATGTAGATAGCTTGTTTACCAATGTTCCTTCCGATGAGTGTTTGATTGTTATTAGAAATTTACTAGAAAAACAACGTCTTCACACTAACGAAATTGATGACCTCATTAGCCTTGCATCAGTTTGCATGCGTCAAAATTATTTCAAATTCAATGATAGATTCTATATGCAGAAAGAAGGTTTAGCGATGGGTTCACCCTTAAGTCCATTAATGGCCGATATTTTCATGGATAGTTTTGAGAACAAACACATTGTCAGTAGTTCGAATATTTTGTATTATTACAGATACGTTGATGACATCATTATTTGCTGGACTGGTACTGGTAGACAGCTCGATGTATTTGTTGACAAATTGAACAAAATTCACCCCAAAATAAAGTTTAAATTAGAAGTCGAACAAGAAAACTCCCTTAATTTTCTAGATTTAACGATTACTCGGGCACAGAATAAACATGAATTTCAAATATACCGCAAGCCAACACACACCGATACTGTAATACCTTCTTCATCTTGTCACCCTTGGGAACATAAGCTTGCAGCATTTCGTTGTTATGTTCACAGATTGATGACGGTGCCTCTAAGTCCTGACAATTTTGAAAAAGAACTCAACATAATATATCAGATTGCTGTGAATAACGGGTATAGTGCAAAAATGGTTGATAGATTAGTCCACAAAAAACAGAATATCATTATTAGAAACAGTTTGTCTGCTTTACAGCCTGAAAGTACGAGTGTTCAGAAATATAAAACAAGCATAACTTATCTAGGTCCAATTTCTGAACGGGTTGCGAAGATTTTTCGGCGTTGTGGTGTTCGCGTTGCATTCAGAACCAAAAATAAGATAAAGCGTATTTGCAATGGTAAGGACAAATTAGATAAAAAACAACAGTCTGGTATTTACAAATTGTCTTGCAATGATTGTAACGGTGTCTATGTAGGTCAAACAGGTCGCAGTTTTGAAACTAGGTACAAAGAACATATCTCAGCCCATAGAAATAATCATCCTGAAAAATCACACTTTGCAAAACATCTATTAGAGTCCGGTCATAGTTTGCCTGATAACCATTCATTTGAAGTAAAACATATTTGTTAAAAAGGTTTAAGAATGTGTGTGTTAGAACAATTAGAAATACTAAAAAACAAGAATAACCCTGATTTACTAAACGAACAAACCAACTTTACCACTACCCCACTGTTACGCATGTTTTCGTCTCCCCATTTTCCCCACCAAACAACTAGTCAGGCCGGTGTATAAAAGGCGAGTTTTGGTCGGCGGCTCGTCACTAGCTGCTGAGCTGTCGGGCGAACAACATCAGTTGCTGCGGAGCGGCTGGGCGAGCAACATATCAGTTGCTGCGGAGAAGCCGGGCTAGCAACACATCCCGAGGATGCCTCGTTCAGAGGCGAAACACGTGTCGATAAGTTTTCTTGCTTGTTATTTAAGATTGCTTTGCTTGTATCGCTTGCTTGTTGCATGTTTTTATGCGGGCGGGCGGGCGGTGCACGAGTCTGCATTTTGAATAGCACGACAAGAATTGTTTAGCAGAATATTGCAGATTATATTCATATATCATTTACTTAGTGATGGACTTCTGCAAGGTAACGCCTATTTCAATTAATCATCTTAGGTCAGCAAGCATAGCTGAACAGGCGAAATTGTATGTTAAACTTACCAAATTACACAGAGTAGCCGCACAGAATGTTTGGTTTAATCAACAATGTAAGAAAAATCAAGTTATCCCCAACTACATAAAACTTAATATTCGTTGTAACACACACACACTAGGTCTTCATTTTTAGCTATTAGAAGTGCACAATTGGCTTGGTTGAATGAAGAAATAAGGTATTGGTTTTCGGTAAGAAATAACCTTAAAACTCATCTCAAAGTTCTCCATACTGAATTAACTTTTTCTTTACACAGCACTGAATTTGACAGCTTGGATAGAAAGGCTAGAGATTTGGCATCGAAGGTTGTGCACGAGAAGTATCTCATTCAGAAAAGTAAGTTAGATAGATTAATACAGTGTAATAACGATTTTAGTCGACAGCCCGTGCAAAATTCATCAACTTCTTCATTCTACCCTCGAGTAATAAATTTAACTAATGTTGTTTTTCCTAATATTGAGATGTCTCTTTTAGAAAAAGGGTTTAAAATATAATATTCCTTCTAGTTTGTCCCAAAATTCATTAGAAAATTTAGCTCTTGATGCTGAGATTACTGCAATTGTTTCTAAGCAAGACAATATTGTGAAGAGTTTGGTTACGCATGAAATTCAAGAGTCCGTTGTCTCATCAAGTCTCAAAATTAATCCGGAACTAGCAATATTTAAATCTGTTCAGAGTAGGGTCAACGAAAATAACTTAGTGATTTCCAAAGCCGATAAGGGCAACACAGTAGTAATAATGAATCGTGATGACTATAATATAAAGGTAAATGATGTTATTCAGGGTGACGCCTTTGTTCCTCTTAATTCAGATCCAACTAAGAAATTTCAAGCAGAGTTAAAATTAGCCGTCAACAACACCTCCTTTGTTTTTCCAGACAATTCTCACTATAAAGCAAAATTACTTCCTATGAACCCTGTAGCTCCAGCTTTGTACGGTTTGCCAAAAATTCATAAAGATAATATTCCAGTTCGTCCGGTTGTCTCTTATATAGGTGCTCCAGCTTATGATTTGTCAAAACGGTTAAATCATATTTTGATGGAAAAAACTGCCTTCAAGCCCATTTATTGTCTTAGGAACAAAGATGACTTGATATCAAAAATTCAGAATGTCCATTTGCCCTCTAATGCGAAGTTGATATCTTTAGATGTAGATAGCTTGTTTACCAATGTTCCTTCCGATGAGTGTTTGATTGTTATTAGAAATTTACTAGAAAAACAACGTCTTCACACTAACGAAATTGATGACCTCATTAGCCTTGCATCAGTTTGCATGCGTCAAAATTATTTCAAATTCAATGATAGATTCTATATGCAGAAAGAAGGTTTAGCGATGGGTTCACCCTTAAGTCCATTAATGGCCGATATTTTCATGGATAGTTTTGAGAACAAACACATTGTCAGTAGTTCGAATATTTTGTATTATTACAGATACGTTGATGACATCATTATTTGCTGGACTGGTACTGGTAGACAGCTCGATGTATTTGTTGACAAATTGAACAAAATTCACCCCAAAATAAAGTTTAAATTAGAAGTCGAACAAGAAAACTCCCTTAATTTTCTAGATTTAACGATTACTCGGGCACAGAATAAACATGAATTTCAAATATACCGCAAGCCAACACACACCGATACTGTAATACCTTCTTCATCTTGTCACCCTTGGGAACATAAGCTTGCAGCATTTCGTTGTTATGTTCACAGATTGATGACGGTGCCTCTAAGTCCTGACAATTTTGAAAAAGAACTCAACATAATATATCAGATTGCTGTGAATAACGGGTATAGTGCAAAAATGGTTGATAGATTAGTCCACAAAAAACAGAATATCATTATTAGAAACAGTTTGTCTGCTTTACAGCCTGAAAGTACGAGTGTTCAGAAATATAAAACAAGCATAACTTATCTAGGTCCAATTTCTGAACGGGTTGCGAAGATTTTTCGGCGTTGTGGTGTTCGCGTTGCATTCAGAACCAAAAATAAGATAAAGCGTATTTGCAATGGTAAGGACAAATTAGATAAAAAACAACAGTCTGGTATTTACAAATTGTCTTGCAATGATTGTAACGGTGTCTATGTAGGTCAAACAGGTCGCAGTTTTGAAACTATGTACAAAGAACATATCTCAGCCCATAGAAATAATCATCCTGAAAAATCACACTTTGCAAAACATCTATTAGAGTCCGGTCATAGTTTGCCTGATAACCATTCATTTGAAGAAAAACATATTTGTAAAAAAGGTTTAAGAATGTGTGTGTTAGAACAATTAGAAATACTAAAAAACAAGAATAACCCTGATTTACTAAACGAACAAACTAACTTTACCACTACCCCACTGTTACGCATGTTTTCGTCTCCCCATTTTCCCCACCAAACAACTAGTCAGGCCGGTGTATAAAAGGCGAGTTTTGGTCGGCGGCTCGTCACTAGCTGCTGAGCTGTCGAGCGAACAACATCAGTTGCTGCGGAGCGGCTGGGCGAGCAACATATCAGTTGCTGCGGAGAAGCCGGGCTAGCAACACATCCCGAGGATGCCTCGTTCAGAGGCGAAACACGTGTCGATAAGTTTTCTTGCTTGTTATTTAAGATTGCTTTGCTTGTATCGCTTGCTTGTTGCATGTTTTTATGCGGGCGGGCGGGCGGTGCACGAGTCTGCATTTTGAATAGCACGACAAGAATTGTTTAGCAGAATATTGCAGATTATATTCATATATCCTTTACTTAGTGATGGACTTCTGCAAGGTAACGCCTATTTCAATTAATCATCTTAGGTCAGCAAGCATAGCTGAACAGGCGAAATTGTATGTTAAACTTACCAAATTACACAGAGTAGCCGCACAGAATGTTTGGTTTAATCAACAATGTAAGAAAAATCAAGTTATCCCCAACTACATAAAACTTAATATTCGTTGTAACACACACACTAGGTCTTCATTTTTAGCTATTAGAAGAGCACAATTGGCTTGGTTGAATGAAGAAATAAGGTATTGGTTTTCGGTCAGAAATAACCTTAAAACTCATCTCAAAGTTCTCCATACTGAATTAACTTTTTCTTTACACAGCACTGAATTTGACAGCTTGGATAGAAAGGCTAGAAATTTGGCATCGAAGGTTGTGCACGAGAAGTATCTCATTCAGAAAAGTAAGTTAGATAGATTAATACAGTGTAATAACGATTTTAGTCCACAGCCCGTGCAAAATTCATCAACTTCTTCATTCTACCCTCGAGTAAAAAATTTAACTAATGTTTTTTTTCCTAATATTGAGATGTCTCTTTTAGAAAAGGGTTTAAAATATAATATTCCTTCTAGTTTGTCCCAAAATTCATTAGAAAATTTAGCTGTTGATGCTGAGATTACTGCAATTGTTTCTAATCAAGACAATATTGTGAAGAGTTTGGTTACGCATGAAATTCAAGAGTCCGTTGTCTCATCAAGTCTCAAAATTAATCCGGAACTAGCAATATTTAAATCTGTTCAGAGTAGGGTCAACGAAAATAACTTAGTGATTTCCAAGGCCGATAAGGGCAACACAGTAGTAATAATGAATCGTGATGACTATAATATAAAGGTAAATGATGTTATTCAGGGTGACGCCTTTGTTCCTCTTAATTCAGATCCAACTAAGAAATTTCAAGCAGAGTTAAAATTAGCCGTCAACAACACCTCCTTTGTTTTTCCAGACAATTCTCACTATAAAGCAAAATTACTTCCTATGAACCCTGTAGCTCCAGCTTTGTACGGTTTGCCAAAAATTCATAAAGATAATATTTCAGTTCGTCCGGTTGTCTCTTATATAGGTGCTCCAGCTTATGATTTGTCAAAACGGTTAAATCATATTTTGATGGAAAAAACTGCCTTCAAGCCCATTTATTGTCTTAGGAACAAAGATGACTTGATATCAAAAATTCAGAATGTCCATTTGCCCTCTAATGCGAAGTTGATATCTTTAGATGTAGATAGCTTGTTTACCAATGTTCCTTCCGATGAGTGTTTGATTGTTATTAGAAATTTACTAGAAAAACAACGTCTTCACACTAACGAAATTGATGACCTCATTAGCCTTGCATCAGTTTGCATGCGTCAAAATTATTTCAAATTCAATGATAGATTCTATATGCAGAAAGAAGGTTTAGCGATGGGTTCACCCTTAAGTCCATTAATGGCCGATATTTTCATGGATAGTTTTGAGAACAAACACATTGTCAGTAGTTCGAATATTTTGTATTATTACAGATACGTTGATGACATCATTATTTGCTGGACTGGTACTGGTAGACAGCTCGATGTATTTGTTGACAAATTGAACAAAATTCACCCCAAAATAAAGTTTAAATTAGAAGTCGAACAAGAAAACTCCCTTAATTTTCTAGATTTAACGATTACTCGGGCACAGAATAAACATGAATTTCAAATATACCGCAAGCCAACACACACCGATACTGTAATACCTTCTTCATCTTGTCACCCTTGGGAACATAAGCTTGCAGCATTTCGTTGTTATGTTCACAGATTGATGACGGTGCCTCTAAGTCCTGACAACTTTGAAAAAGAACTCAACATAATATATCAGATTGCTGTGAATAACGGGTATAGTGCAAAAATGGTTGATAGATTAGTCCACAAAAAACAGAATATCATTATTAGAAACAGTTTGTCTGCTTTACAGCCTGAAAGTACGAGTGTTCAGAAATATAAAACAAGCATAACTTATCTAGGTCCAATTTCTGAACGGGTTGCGAAGATTTTTCGGCGTTGTGGTGTTCGCGTTGCATTCAGAACCAAAAATAAGATAAAGCGTATTTGCAATGGTAAGGACAAATTAGATAAAAAACAACAGTCTGGTATTTACAAATTGTCTTGCAATGATTGTAACGGTGTCTATGTAGGTCAAACAGGTCGCAGTTTTGAAACTGGGTACAAAGAACATATCTCAGCCCATAGAAATAATCATCCTGAAAAATCACACTTTGCAAAACATCTATTAGAGTCCGGTCATAGTTTGCCTGATAACCATTCATTTGAAGTAAAACATATTTGTAAAAAAGGTTTAAGAATGTGTGTGTTAGAACAATTAGAAATACTAAAAAACAAGAATAACCCTGATTTACTAAACGAACAAACTAACTTTACCACTACCCCACTGTTACGCATGTTTTCGTCTCCCCATTTTCCCCACCAAACAACTAGTCAGGCCGGTGTATAAAAGGCGAGTTTTGGTCGGCGGCTCGTCACTAGCTGCTGAGCTGTCGGGCGAACAACATGAGTTGCTGCGGAGCGGCTGGGCGAGCAACATATCAGTTGCTGCGGAGAAGCCGGGCTAGCAACACATCCCGAGGATGCCTCGTTCAGAGGCGAAACACGTGTCGATAAGTTTTCTTGCTTGTTATTTAAGATTGCTTTGCTTGTATCGCTTGCTTGTTGCATGTTTTTATGCGGGCGGGCGGGTGGTGCACGAGTCTGCATTTTGAATAGCACGACAAGAATTGTTTAGCGGAATATTGCAGATTATATTCATATATCCTTTACTTAGTGATGGACTTCCGCAAGGTAACGCCTATTTCAATTAATCATCTTAGGTCAGCAAGCATAGCTGAACAGGCGAAATTGTATGTTAAACTTACCAAATTACACAGAGTAGCCGCACAGAATGTTTGGTTTAATCAACAATGTAAGAAAAATCAAGTTATCCCCAACTACATAAAACTTAATATTCGTTGTAACACACACACTAGGTCTTCATTTTTAGCTATTAGAAGAGCACAATTGGCTTGGTTGAATGAAGAAATAAGGTATTGGTTTTCGGTAAGAAATAACCTTAAAACTCATCTCAAAGTTCTCCATACTGAATTAACTTTTTCTTTACACAGCACTGAATTTGACAGCTTGGATAGAAAGGCTAGAAATTTGGCATCGAAGGTTGTGCACGAGAAGTATCTCATTCAGAAAAGTAAGTTAGATAGATTAATACAGTGTAATAACGATTTTAGTCGACAGCCCGTGCAAAATTCATCAACTTCTTCATTCTACCCTCGAGTAAAAAATTTAACTAATGTTGTTTTTCCTAATATTGAGATGTCTCTTTTAGAAAAGGGTTTAAAATATAATATTCCTTCTAGTTTGTCCCAAAATTCATTAGAAAATTTAGCTGTTGATGCTGAGATTACTGCAATTGTTTCTAATCAAGACAATATTGTGAAGAGTTTGGTTACGCATGAAATTCAAGAGTCCGTTGTCTCATCAAGTCTCAAAATTAATCCGGAACTAGCAATATTTAAATCTGTTCAGAGTAGGGTCAACGAAAATAACTTAGTGATTTCCAAGGCCGATAAGGGCAACACAGTAGTAATAATGAATCGTGATGACTATAATATAAAGGTAAATGATGTTATTCAGGGTGACGCCTTTGTTCCTCTTAATTCAGATCCAACTAAGAAATTTCAAGCAGAGTTAAAATTAGCCGTCAACAACACCTCCTTTGTTTTTCCAGACAATTCTCACTATAAAGCAAAATTACTTCCTATGAACCCTGTAGCTCCAGCTTTGTACGGTTTGCCAAAAATTCATAAAGATAATATTTCAGTTCGTCCGGTTGTCTCTTATATAGGTGCTCCAGCTTATGATTTGTCAAAACGGTTAAATCATATTTTGATGGAAAAAACTGCCTTCAAGCCCATTTATTGTCTTAGGAACAAAGATGACTTAATATCAAAAATTCAGAATGTCCATTTGCCCTCTAATGCGAAGTTGATATCTTTAGATGTAGATAGCTTGTTTACCAATGTTCCTTCCGATGAGTGTTTGATTGTTATTAGAAATTTACTAGAAAAACAACGTCTTCACACTAACGAAATTGATGACCTCATTAGCCTTGCATCAGTTTGCATGCGTCAAAATTATTTCAAATTCAATGATAGATTCTATATGCAGAAAGAAGGTTTAGCGATGGGTTCACCCTTAAGTCCATTAATGGCCGATATTTTCATGGATAGTTTTGAGAACAAACACATTGTCAGTAGTTCGAATATTTTGTATTATTACAGATACGTTGATGACATCATTATTTGCTGGACTGGTACTGGTAGACAGCTCGATGTATTTGTTGACAAATTGAACAAAATTCACCCCAAAATAAAGTTTAAATTAGAAGTCGAACAAGAAAACTCCCTTAATTTTCTAGATTTAACGATTACTCGGGCACAGAATAAACATGAATTTCAAATATACCGCAAGCCAACACACACCGATACTGTAATACCTTCTTCATCTTGTCACCCTTGGGAACATAAGCTTGCAGCATTTCGTTGTTATGTTCACAGATTGATGACGGTGCCTCTAAGTCCTGACAACTTTGAAAAAGAACTCAACATAATATATCAGATTGCTGTGAATAACGGGTATAGTGCAAAAATGGTTGATAGATTAGTCCACAAAAAACAGAATATCATTATTAGAAACAGTTTGTCTGCTTTACAGCCTGAAAGTACGAGTGTTCAGAAATATAAAACAAGCATAACTTATCTAGGTCCAATTTCTGAACGGGTTGCGAAGATTTTTCGGCGTTGTGGTGTTCGCGTTGCATTCAGAACCAAAAATAAGATAAAGCGTATTTGCAATGGTAAGGACAAATTAGATAAAAAACAACAGTCTGGTATTTACAAATTGTCTTGCAATGATTGTAACGGTGTCTATGTAGGTCAAACAGGTCGCAGTTTTGAAACTAGGTACAAAGAACATATCTCAGCCCATAGAAATAATCATCCTGAAAAATCACACTTTGCAAAACATCTATTAGAGTCCGGTCATAGTTTGCCTGATAACCATTCATTTGAAGTAAAACATATTTGTAAAAAAGGTTTAAGAATGTGTGTGTTAGAACAATTAGAAATACTAAAAAACAAGAATAACCCTGATTTACTAAACGAACAAACTAACTTTACCACTACCCCACTGTTACGCATGTTTTCGTCTCCCCATTTTCCCCACCAAACAACTAGTCAGGCCGGTGTATAAAAGGCGAGTTTTGGTCGGCGGCTCGTCACTAGCTGCTGAGCTGTCGGGCGAACAACATCAGTTGCTGCGGAGCGGCTGGGCGAGCAACATATCAGTTGCTGCGGAGAAGCCGGGCTAGCAACACATCCCGAGGATGCCTCGTTCAGAGGCGAAACACGTGTCGATAAGTTTTCTTGCTTGTTATTTAAGATTGCTTTGCTTGTATCGCTTGCTTGTTGCATGTTTTTATGCGGGCGGGCGGGCGGTGCACGAGTCTGCATTTTGAATAGCACGACAAGAATTGTTTAGCGGAATATTGCAGATTATATTCATATATCCTTTACTTAGTGATGGACTTCCGCAAGGTAACGCCTATTTCAATTAATCATCTTAGGTCAGCAAGCATAGCTGAACAGGCGAAATTGTATGTTAAACTTACCAAATTACACAGAGTAGCCGCACAGAATGTCTGGTTTAATCAACAATGTAAGAAAAATCAAGTTATCCCCAACTACATAAAACTTAATATTCGTTGTAACACACACACTAGGTCTTCATTTTTAGCTATTAGAAGAGCACAATTGGCTTGGTTAAATGAAGAAATAAGGTATTGGTTTTCGGTAAGAAATAACCTTAAAACTCATCTCAAAGTTCTCCATACTGAATTAACTTTTTCTTTACACAGCACTGAATTTGACAGCTTGGATAGAAAGGCTAGAGATTTGGCATCGAAGGTTGTGCACGAGAAGTATCTCATTCAGAAAAGTAAGTTAGATAGATTAATACAGTGTAATAACGATTTTAGTCGACAGCCCGTGCAAAATTCATCAACTTCTTCATTCTACCCTCGAGTAAAAAATTTAACTAATGTTGTTTTTCCTAATATTGAGATGTCTCTTTTAGAAAAGGGTTTAAAATATAATATTCCTTCTAGTTTGTCCCAAAATTCATTAGAAAATTTAGCTCTTGATGCTGAGATTACTGCAATTGTTTCTAAGCAAGACAATATTGTGAAGAGTTTGGTTACGCATGAAATTCAAGAGTCCGTTGTCTCATCAAGTCTCAAAATTAATCCGGAACTAGCAATATTTAAATCTGTTCAGAGTAGGGTCAACGAAAATAACTTAGTGATTTCCAAGGCCGATAAGGGCAACACAGTAGTAATAATGAATCGTGATGACTATAATATAAAGGTAAATGATGTTATTCAGGGTGACGCCTTTGTTCTTCTTAATTCAGATCCAACTAAGAAATTTCAAGCAGAGTTAAAATTAGCCGTCAACAACACCTCCTTTGTTTTTCCAGACAATTCTCACTATAAAGCAAAATTACTTCCTATGAACCCTGTAGCTCCAGCTTTGTACGGTTTGCCAAAAATTCATAAAGATAATATTCCAGTTCGTCCGGTTGTCTCTTATATAGGTGCTCCAGCTTATGATTTGTCAAAACGGTTAAATCATATTTTGATGGAAAAAACTGCCTTCAAGCCCATTTATTGTCTTAGGAACAAAGATGACTTGATATCAAAAATTCAGAATGTCCATTTGCCCTCTAATGCGAAGTTGATATCTTTAGATGTAGATAGCTTGTTTACCAATGTTCCTTCCGATGAGTGTTTGATTGTTATTAGAAATTTACTAGAAAAACAACGTCTTCACACTAACGAAATTGATGACCTCATTAGCCTTGCATCAGTTTGCATGCGTCAAAATTATTTCAAATTCAATGATAGATTCTATATGCAGAAAGAAGGTTTAGCGATGGGTTCACCCTTAAGTCCATTAATGGCCGATATTTTCATGGATAGTTTTTAGAACAAACACATTGTCAGTAGTTCGAATATTTTGTATTATTACAGATACGTTGATGACATCATTATTTGCTGGACTGGTACTGGTAGACAGCTCGATGTATTTGTTGACAAATTGAACAAAATTCACCCCAAAATAAAGTTTAAATTAGAAGTCGAACAAGAAAACTCCCTTAATTTTCTAGATTTAACGATTACTCGGGCACAGAATAAACATGAATTTCAAATATACCGCAAGCCAACACACACCGATACTGTAATACCTTCTTCATCTTGTCACCCTTGGGAACATAAGCTTGCAGCATTTCGTTGTTATGTTCACAGATTGATGACGGTGCCTCTAAGTCCTGACAATTTTGAAAAAGAACTCAACATAATATATCAGATTGCTGTGAATAACGGGTATAGTGCAAAAATGGTTGATAGATTAGTCCACAAAAAACAGAATATCATTATTAGAAACAGTTTGTCTGCTTTACAGCCTGAAAGTACGAGTGTTCAGAAATATAAAACAAGCATAACTTATCTAGGTCCAATTTCTGAACGGGTTGCGAAGATTTTTCGGCGTTGTGGTGTTCGCGTTGCATTCAGAACCAAAAATAAGATAAAGCGTATTTGCAATGGTAAGGACAAATTAGATAAAAAACAACAGTCTGGTATTTACAAATTGTCTTGCAATGATTGTAACGGTGGCTATGTAGGTCAAACAGTTCGCAGTTTTGAAACTAGGTACAAAGAACATATCTCAGCCCATAGAAATAATCATCCTGAAAAATCACACTTTGCAAAACATCTATTAGAGTCCGGTCATAGTTTGCCTGATAACCATTCATTTGAAGTAAAACATATTTGTAAAAAAGGTTTAAGAATGTGTGTGTTAGAACAATTAGAAATACTAAAAAACAAGAATAACCCTGATTTACTAAACGAACAAACTAACTTTACCACTACCCCACTGTTACGCATGTTTTCGTCTCCCCATTTTCCCCACCAAACAACTAGTCAGGCCGGTGTATAAAAGGCGAGTTTTGGTCGGCGGCTCGTCACTAGCTTCTGAGCTGTCGGGCGAACAACATCAGTTGCTGCGGAGCGGCTGGGCGAGCAACATATCAGTTGCTGCGGAGAAGCCGGGCTAGCAACACATCCCGAGGATGCCTCGTTCAGAGGCGAAACACGTGTCGATAAGTTTTCTTGCTTGTTATTTAAGATTGCTTTGCTTGTATCGCTTGCTTGTTGCATGTTTTTATGCGGGCGGGCGGGCGGTGCACGAGTCTGCATTTTGAATAGCACGACAAGAATTGTTTAGCGGAATATTGCAGATTATATTCATATATCCTTTACTTTGCTCTAATATCCTGGTTTCGCTTTCTATGATGTAGAGTGATGCCTAGCATGCTTCTCTCAGCAGCGCTTTGGAATACTCTAATCTGACGTTTTTGTTCTTTTGTTAGCGTCCAGGATTGGCAGCCGTAGATGAGGGTTGGCAGTATACATGAGTCCATTATCTTAGCTTTTAGTGGTATTGGTAATCTGCTTTTAAATATTTCCTTTAAAAATAAATAAATAAAAAAAAAAAAAATAATAATTTTGTTGCAGACAATATTACAGTCCATAGAGATGTTAGTAGGCCTTATAACTATGTTAGCAAAACCTATCATATTAAAATTAATTTAAATATTTACCCGTACAGCTCGACCCCGCCACCTGTACATGATTTTGTATCATGTGTCGCAGGATCGGGCAGTCAGGCTTCTCGCTAATGAGTTTGAGAATGGTGTTGGAGCTCCCGCGAATTCCGCGTAGAAGTGACGCGGTGCGCTTGCGCACTATCGCATGGAAGCCATCGGTGTGCGCCAGCGCAAACATTCCGGACGCACTACAGTAACGCGGAAGCCCCAACAACATCCTAAAACCATTATTATATTGTACTCGGAGAGCATTGATAGCCCGCTGCGTACAGTTGACCCACAGACCGCAGGTATATAGAGATTGGCAATATGCCTTAAAGAGTGTTATTTTAACCTCCTCACTACAACGGGCAAATCTGCGGGCCAACATATTACAGCGGACTGCCAATGCTCTCCTTTCCCTGTCAATATCACTGTCATCCTTCAAGTCCTCGGTAACTATGTGACCCAAGTACTTGAAGGACGACACTTCAACAAGTTCCACTCCGTTCAGCTTCACAGGAGGCACACAGATCGTTTTGCGATTCTTAGGTCGGAACACCATAAGTTCGCTTTTTTTAACATTATATGTGAGCCCATGGGGCTTCGCGTAGCCCTCACATATTGCAATCAGCCTTCTGAGTGCAGCAACCGATGGACTCAGCAGCACCATGTCGTCCGCATAGCTGATGCTATTGACACAGTGTCCGTTAATGTAGCAGCCGACACCAGCGCTACCGAGCCCACCGATCAGCTGATTTACATAAAGGTTGAAAAGCGAAGGAGACGTCAACCCACCCTGTCTTACTCCGCACTCCAACCTGTATGAGTCAGAAAGCTCATTTAGCCATTTGACCTGGTTAGTCTGGTGCCTGTACCAATATTTTAAAATATTGACAAACTCGCCAGGAACACCAGAGTCAATTAGTTTGGTCCAAAGGATATCATACCTAACCAAGTCAAAAGCCTTAGAGAGGTCTAGAAAGGCAGCATAAACAGTTGTGTTTCTATCTGTATAATACTTGACAGTATGCTTGAGAGACAGAATAGCACACTCTGTGGATAAGTGAGGCCTGAATCCAAATTGAGCATCATGCAGGTCTAGGTGCATCTTCAGTTGTCTCTCAAGCAAACCATCAAGGACCTTAGATGTAGTGGTCGCTAATGTAATCGGTCGGTAGTTATTCTTATCAGCAATGTCACCCGTTTTGTTTTTAACTATGGGAATAACGACCGATCGCATCAGTTCAGCTGGTAAGTATGAGTGCCTAATACAAATAGTAAACAACAATCCAAGAATTCTAGGGAGGTGTGGCCCGGCATACATGAAATGCTCAATGCTGAGGCCGTCGTGTCCGGGCGACTTTCCCCTTGTCATTCCTTTGATCAGTAACTCTACTTCTTTCGCAGTAATACGTTTCGGCACATCGGACACGACGGCTTCAACATCTTCGCTCCCCGCCTTCAGTGGGGACTGCACCTGAAAATGAGAACTAAACATGTTAGCTATTTCCCTAGGGTTTTGTAGACCATCGACACTTACCGGTACGCTAGGCTTAGGACTCAACTTCCTGGTCTGTTTCCAGAAACCGCGAAAGTCCTTACTTTTGTGACGAGTGGCTAGAATATTCATTTTTATTAAGTCTTCATTGTTTTGACAAAATTTCACTTTTTGTTTAAATACTTTTCTTGATAAACACATATCGTCATAAACACGACCCTGTCGTGGTCGTCCGTACCATACCCAAGTCAAAAACTTATGCCTAGCGTCCCGGTGAGCCTCGCGGACATACTTGTTCCAACCAGCAATGAGCTTGCCACTCTTTCTACCGCTCCCTCCCTTATAACTAAACTCTGCAGCCTCCTGTAACGACGAGATTACCTTATAATATAAGTTATTGATCACATTCGTATGTTCTAAGTTACTATTTTTACATATATTATCACAACACCCATCAAGCTCGCGAGGAAAATGAATTGACTTCAATTTGTCATTACAATATTTTGTGTACTTTTGTATTTGAAGGTCATCACGCTCCCCCCAGATAATTCGGTTTACAGTAGCCTGTGGAGGCGCAGTTGCCTGTCGTAAGGATTTAATATTACATAGAATTTCTAGAGGGAAGTGGTCAGACCAATACACCTGATAGTGCACTTTTACTTGCGTAACAGATTTACATGCAGCTTCAGATACTAAACAGTGGTCAAGCCACCGATGAGTACCGTTAATGTCACTTATAAAGGTATAGGTGTCCGAGCTAAAACCTAAAATTTTAAAATCAATGCATTCCCATGTCTGGTCCGTACAAAAACTTAGTAATTCATTACAAAAATGTTCACCCGGATGTGCATTGAAATCACCCAAGACATACACAGATTCAGTATTATTATTTTCCACTACTGCAACTATTTCACTTAGGCACTCTATATATTCTGCAAGATTTTCTGACGAGTCAGTGGGCATATAGATAGAGAACACGAGCATAGAACGACCCATAACACTCACTTTGATTGCAACAATACGATCGCTCACACACGGTATCACAGACACACAATCAAATCTGGAGATGTTCCATAAGAGAGCCACTCCGCCGTACGGCCTCCCACGTAACAGCGCCTTCGATGTGTCGACTGCAGACTTGCCGAAATATTTTCGTATAAATATATTTCGTAAATAGTTTAAAGACCAATATTTTCTCCATGAGATTGTTATTCTTTTTGATATTTCTTTGTTCATAGAGTCTTTGAATAAAATAATTCTCCCAAGATAAACATATTCCTCTACGTACTCCAGTTTTGATTCACCCACTCATATCGATGTTGTTGGACCATTTGTCATTAGTTTGGTCTTTTCAGGGTTCATTAATAAGCCGTATTGGCTACTGGATTCATACAATTCAAGTAGCATATCTTTGAGACCCTTTGGGTTTTCTGCAAAAAGTACAAGGTCATCGGCAAACCTGAGGTGGGAAAGTAGTTTACCATTAACATTTATTCCCCTTTTTTCCCAGTTCATGCCGGTGAAAATACTTTCGAGGACCGCTGTGAAAAGCTTCGGCGAAGAAGGATCTCCTTGTCTAACTCCTCGCAGTACTGGAAAACCTTCGCCTGTTCTCTCTAATCTTACCTGAGCAGAGCAATCAGTGTATATACTTCTAAAAATTTTTAGGTATTTGTCTTCAACGCCTTGTTTTGAAAGTGACTTCCATAGTCCACTGTGCCGTATTGTGTCAAAAGCCTTCATATAATCGACAAAAGCTATGTACAAGGTTTTGTGGTATTCGACATATTTTTCGGTTATTTGGGTCACTGTGTGTATATGGTCGATGGTTGAGAACCTTTTTCTGAATCCTGCTTGCTCTACATGTTGGTTTTCATCTAGTTTTTTAGTGATTCGTTTCAAAAGGATCGCGGAAAAAACTTTATAGAGACTAGGTAGGAGGCTTATTGGTCTGTAATTTCCAATGTTTTTTCGGTCTCCTTTTTTGTAGAGTAAGATAATTATCGATTTTTTCCATTCTGCAGGTATCTTTTCTTGATCTAATATCATGTTAAAAATTTCGTTAGTACCATAGAAAGTGCTTCTCCCAAGGCAATGAGGTGGTCATTTGTAATGCCATCTGATCCGGGGCTTTTGTCAGACTTGAGTGACTTAATTGCTGTTATTACTTCAGTAGGAATTATGGGCGGTATTTCTTCAATGAGTCCGGTTTCAATACTTTCCTTCCTATTTGAGTCTCCGTATTTATCGTAAAGCTTTTTATATAAGTCTGTGGCAGCTTTTATTATCTCATATCTATTAGAAGTCAAATTGTTTTTCGTATCGGTTAGTGCAGGTATCCACTCTTTTGTCATCTCTAGCCTTTTATTTGCCTTTTTTAAACTTCCACTTTTACAAAGCTCATTTTCTATAGTTTGCAGTCTTATTTTAGTTTTTCTTTCCTTGATTTTGTCTTTTATGGTTTTGTGAAGTATCGATAACCTTTTTCTGTCATTGTTCGTTCGGTTTGGTTTACTTTTTAACCGCGCTCTTTCTTCAATCAGGTCTTTTATCTCTTTATTTATGTACTCTTTTTCGCTTTTACCTTCAGTCTCTGTTCTTTGCACTGTTTGAATACTCTCTTTTATGGCTGTTGTCAGGGAATCGTATAGTTTCTCAATGTCTGCTGTGTCAGGTATGGGTATCTTCGTAAAAGACCTTTGAATTGCAGTTTTTTCTTGCTCGATGAACTTTCTACTTTGCAGTGGGAAAATCCTGCTTGCTTTTCTTATTTTATTATTTAGTACAAACTCGCATCTCAATAATTTGTGGTCGCTTGAAAATTTTGTGTTTATCACATCAATGTTTTTAACATGATTGAGCTTATTAGTTATAACATAATCTATTAGATTTTTTGTTTTACCATCTGGTGAGAGCCAAGTCCATTGTTTTCGTTTGCTTTTCTTGAAAAAACTATTGACAATTGCAAAACGATTTTCCATGCAAAATTTCACAAGAGTCTCACCTCTTTCGCTTCTTTCTTTGTAACCATGTTTGCCTGGGATTGTTTGCTCGTTAGGCTTTTGTTTACCTACTTGAGCATTGAAATCGCCAATTATTATTTGAAAGAGATGAGATTTTTCTAAAGCATTCCTTAGGTTTTTATAAAACTCATGAATATCTTCTTCTTTGCTTTGCTCTGTGGGTGCATAAGTTTGAATGATGGTGATTTTGGTACTGTCTATTATTAAATCCACTCTTGCAATTCTGTCGGAGTAACTTTGTAATGATTCGATATTATTTTTAAGGTGCTTCTTGATCATAAAGCCTACCCCATTTTTGCCCTGTTTTTCTCCTGTGTAATAAATTATATAGTCTTTATGTTCTTTTATGTGATTACCATCGAGTTTTACTTCTGCTAAACCTATGACATCCCAATTTGTTGATTTCAAACTATGTTCTAATTCAATTTTTCGTTCATCTTTTACTAATGATCTTACGTTGAATGTTGCAACGTTTAATGTTTGGTAGTACTTTTTGTTTAGTGATGGAGGGGTTTGGTCTACGCTGCCCTTGGTGACCAGCCTTCTAGGGCAGGGTTCTGTATTTTTTGAACATGTATTTATACATTCTTTTCCGATAGGGGTGCCAAGTTCAATTGTTGATATGTCTTCTTTGTTTTTTGTTAACTGCTACTTTTTGTTGTTGATATTGACAAACTGAGTCATTAAAGAAGATGTAGGGCTGTTAATAGAAACTTTATTCTTCTTAGCTGGTTGTGTATTGTTTTTCATGATCGTAGGAGGTTTATTTTTAACGGATTCAGTGCTTGGAGGGGATTGTTCTAAAGGTCTTTTATTGCTTTCCTCGCTCTTCTTATTTACTCCTACTTCTTTTAAAATTACTATACGGTCATATCTTATTGAAGCTTTGTTACCTTTCTTTTCTTCCTCTTTCAGCTTCTCTTGAAGATTCTTTCTTATTTTAATGATTTTGGGAGGATAATCTTCTTTCAGGTATGCTCCTGTACTTTCCAACTTATTTTTTCCTTTTAAAATCATTATTTTTTTCCCAAGGTTGTGAGACCGAAGCAGATTGGTCTAGGTTTGTTGCTTTTCTTGCCTACTCTTCGTACAAACTCTATTTCGCTTTTTTCACATGATATTCCTAATTGAATGTTAATAATGTCGGTGACAATTATTTCCAGTTCAAAGAAATTGTTTTCCTCTTCTGCTATGCCAAACAGCATAAGATTTCTTTGTCTTATTTGCTTTTCGATAGTATCCAAGCGGTGTTCCTGCTGTTCTGTTTCTTTCTTAAGTGCGTTCAGTTCATCTTGGTAAGCTGTAAATTTCTCGTCGAAGTTGTTGATAATTTTTGTCGTAATTTTTTGTTCGATTTTTTCGAGTTTCAGGTCCAAATTTTTATTAAATTGTTCAAAAAGTTTCTTCATGGCTTCCTCTGATATCGCCATTTTATATCGAAAGCTTTAATAAAAGGCTCTATTGAAAGTCTCTACGATCCCACACAAGTGACTCTACCAATTATGAAAGGCTCTACACTTTCGTGTGATTAGTCTCTACATTCAGTTGGCTGCTAGCTCTATATTTTATACCGCCACCTTGTGGAGAATAGGAGAACTCTTTAGTTAGTCAGTCAGTGACAGTTGTAAGTAATTAGTCCACAATTTCGCTATTCGACACTAGATGTCGCGATTTTGTTTTCTAGATGATATGGCAATATTTAATGCGAAATTTTAGTTATTTTCATCAATTTATAGATTTTATTAACTGTTTTGGCACTTGTACATACGGATTATATCTCTGCCGGATGTTGGTCTGTCCATTATATATATTATTCACTGTTGTAGCACTTAATTTTATTCACATTTTTATTCAATGTTTCCAAAAAGTTGAGCCTTAACTTGGGTAATAAAGCCACTGAACACCTTTGATACAGTCAGAATGTGTATTTCACTTTCAATGATCTAATCGTATCTTGTACTTGTTTGTTATTTTATTGTTTTTATGCACTGTTTTAACGACCGTCTTAGTCGTTGAGAATTCTTGTATTTTCACTGTTATACTGCGTCCAAACTGTTTACTAGCACTTGAGGATCTTTTTTAATAATAACTGGTTGATTTAAACTTAACACAACAGCAAAAATTCTTCTGTAAACCACTTTTATAATAAAAAATATACGGAGCTACTTTAGAATTGTACTGACGAGCTCACTAGCGCCTCCAAAAAAATTTTATACTTTTCAAAAATATTTTTGTTTTATTTCGGTTTTTGGAACATTTCTCCTGAAATCATAGGAACCACCAAAACCATTCTCGAGTTTTTTCAAAACATGAATGTTGTCTCGCGTTAGCTTGCCTCTCACACCGTGTTCGGTTATTTCACGAGCTCGGGAAATGAACGTTCGCGCCAACCCATAACAGTCAGTCGGTGCTATATAATCCGAAGTTGAATGTAGAATGAAATAGGAAGCATAGCGACCCCGTGCGCGACTGACTTCAAGGCGCCGACTACAGGCTTCTTAATGGGATGGGTGCTAGAGGGGATCGTCAATTGAAATAAAAGAAGTATTTTTGCGTATATCATGAATCCTGTTATCTAACCAACGTGAAAATCGTTTCGCTCGCACCGCTTCGCTTGGCTCTCGGAATTTATTTACTTACATTTAAACCCAACGCGCTCCACCTTGCGCTGTTTTGCTTTGCTCACCATCGCAACTATTTTTGACTTTTTGTTGAAGGCTTTCGTAAATTTCATAACTCCGGTAAAAAGAAAACAAAAAACCGGCCAAGTGCGTCTCGGGCCGAGCGCAGTGTAGGGTTCCGTAGTTGCCCGGTACATTGTTGGTCTACTAATACAGATCGCGCCAAACTTCTAGTCTCATACATTTAGAAGAACGTCTCATACATTGTCGTGCTTAGAGGGGACTTAAAGTTTGGCGCAACCTGTACTCGTAAATCTGTAAAGCCTACCTAGCTGTGATAGTTTTACTTTTAAATTCATTATTAAATACTACCTTTGTGATTTTTTTTCACATATCCATAAAAAACCGTTTAGCCAGCGGGCGGGCGGGACACTTGTTTCTAACAAAAATTATTAGCTTAAAGCTTAATATTTCGCCAACGGATTCCTGAATCAAAAAATGGTTTTCACACACCCACAATTTTTTTGAACGACCTATCTAACGATACACCGTACTATGGGATAGATAAAAAAAAAAGAATTCCCAATTTACATGTACCTTTGAAACAAAAAATTCATGATTTTATTTTACCGTTTTGTCAGCGTGATTAATATTATGTATACTCATGCCAAATTACAGGTTTCCAGCACTAATTGTCTCTCAGCTAAGCCGCGGACAGACGGACGGACGGACAGACAGACATGGCGAAACTATAAGGGTTCCTTGTCGGACTACGAAACCCTAAAAATAAAATCTTCTGACATGGATTCGAGCCCCTAAACCTGGTAACTGGCATTTAGTACCAACGATTCGATATCTGATATCTTAAGCCAAAGACATATTATTATTACTATATTATACGTCTGTGAACTAAACAAACAAAAACAACGTAATCACGTGAAAAGCAAAATTAATTTTTCTAGCCGACAATCAAAAACGTTCTTCCTCAAAAAAAAAACAAAATTCACACGCTATATTGAACCATCGAATTATGACACGATAAGTATCAAATTCTGGAAAGTGCAACAAACTAAAAGAAAGTGCATATTTTAAACAAAATACTATGTGATTTTTGTTTCATTAACTAATCAATTGTTCGAAATGATGCCCATTGTTTTTAATACATAGCCAGATTCAACCTCGATTATTGATTAGAAGACTAAAGTCCTCAAGTCTCGATCGCAAAATATATACTCAAAATGTTCCTACAATAAGTCGATAAAAACTGATCTGTCAAAATTGTGTTCGGTAAATGTTGACCTCGTTGTCAACTGTGACGTCGTTTCAGAGCTGCGTTCATAAATTAGGGGTCTCGACACGGGTCCTAATGCCATCTTTGTCGCACGCTTGGAAAATTATATACGCTATCCTGCTGTCAGTATCAGAACCTGACGAAAGTGTTAATTTATGAACGGCTGTCAGGTGCGTCACTAACCTCTACAATAGTAAAAACAGTGTTTTTACCCTTTCGGCGGTTAATAACCACAATTAAAAAAGGCCACTTCGTGAAATGACCACCTATGCCTGTCTATACTAGAGGTAGACGTCAGTGAGGTGCGTAGATAATCGTAATTCTATCGTTTGGCAGTTATAGGTGCTAATTCGGCAACCGAGAGAAGATACGTAATAGCACAGTGTGTAGAAAAGTAAGCATCAAGTTTTGGTTTTCATTAAAATTGGCCCCGGGACTCCTTTATTTTTTTTTGCTATTCCCCGTAGTGTTGAATCTGGCACCCACGTCCACTTAGAAAACTAACTCTGTTATTATTGATCTTTAATAAACTAAGGAAAGCAGAAACCACATCGTAAATAATCCTATATCTGCGACTGAGATGGATTCAATGGGCACGAATGATAAACGAATATTCTATTCGGCCCCTAGACAATTACATTCCCTAGGTCACCTTGGTTTGGGTCTTACTATCTAATTAGTAAGCTAGATACGGTTTCAGAGTGAATGCCTTTTGTTTGTGGTGACTGAATGTGTAAATTTTGAGTAAGAAGACTATAACTGCTGGTGACCTTGAAGGCCACAATTAAAAGCCGGTTTAATTCAGATGTTATCTGGTAAAATAAAAAAACGACATATGATATACTACAGAATATCTGAAATGATGTGTTTTGGTTTGTATTTAAAATTTTTGTCAATTATTGTAATAATAAATTACTCGACACAAATTTGGAAAAAATTCTCGGGCTAGGATTTATGAACCTGCGAACTCTTTTTATCAAGACAAGCTTGCTACCAACTGCGCTTATCCAAGATCGTTTAATTTTTCTACCATACTTGTACACCGAATTTTTTGTAACTATTTGATCTAAACAGCTTGTAAGGTATACTTGTCTTGAAATTTGTTTCGAATTGATCTTTTCTAGTTTGTTATGCACTCCATTATTATTGTAACTCCAAATGAGTTATTATCAACATTTTAAACAGTTTTAGCTATTATAATAACTAAAGGTAAAACTAAGGTAAATATGAACGCGTTCGCTTGATGCCCCCTCGAACGACAGAGAGATCACAGTATGGGACGAGTCGTGTGAGAAAGTGAGACGCACGCACCAAGCTCATCAGCAGTAGTTGTCGCCTTAAGATTTCTTATAAATATTTATACTCATACTGTTTGCATATGTCAGACTAAGAGTTCTTTTAGATTTAGATTAAAGATCAAGGACCATTTCAATTATATCCAGTGATTTTCTTATCCGGATAAAAATAGTTCTAGAGATCCACAAGCATAACATCAGGATCAGATTATTCTGAAACCGTGTTTATCCAAAATAATATCTTCCTTTTCAGCTATCGTTATTTCGAATTTTCCTTAGATTAATTCCACATATCTCTATCAGAGAGATACGGAGAATAAATCTGATAAACATCAAATGTATGTGAATGCCAAATATGAATCTCATAGACCGTTCTTGAATTTCATCATGAACAGATAGAAAGCAGACAAGGTTTCCAATCATGCATTCATCAGCTTGGTTAGCCCACTGCTGCCTCTCCGAGGTTTTGCCACACTTTGCAGCCCTCATAGAAGAACTACCCATACTCACATTCGCTAGACAGGGGGATGATAAGCGCGGTGCCGAAACCCTCGCAACAGTTACTAGTGATGCCACTGCCTGTCACCAGTCTGTTTTATACAAGGCCCGGCAACTGGGGATGGATATGCCATCAGGCAAGGTGGGCTACCTGGTTGTGTCTGTTTGAGAGCTATTCTCTTACTCTCCCCCGAATAATTTCGAAGGGGTTTGCGAGTAAGATGGTACCTTCCTAGTACCTTCACAGTCAAGCCCATCATCAGCTCTACCGTGTTATAAAAATGACATATTGGACAGAAAAATATGAAGTTGGATTTGGAAAGCATAAATCAAAAGATTATGTGAAAAACTTCGAGAAAAATGCTTTATATATTTTTGGTAAAATTACTAGCTACTGCAAGTACATCTTTCTCTACCTATCTGGCTTAATACTGATTAGCCAGTATTGCGGCGGTAGCTCAGGGGTGAACGCTGACCTCTCAATATTTGAGATCCAGTTTCGATCCCCGGCCGGGCATGGAGCGATGAGTTTTTCGGAATTTATGTGCAAAGTATTTAATACTTACCACTTGCTGAACGGTGAAGGAAAACATCGTGAGGAAACATGCATGCCCTAAAAAAGCGTGTATTTGTGCCCGAAGAATGGCGATAGGGCTCACCGCCCATCACGTTGGGACGTAATAATCGTCGGTGAAACACGGGTGTGCCGAGTGTGGACTGTGACTTGCATTTCGCAGTTCACACCCGGAAAACCTTTGACACCCCCTCGGGGATTCATGTCGTGACGATATATTTTTTGATAATTATTATACATTTCGCCAAACAATCAGCAATCAAACAAAACTGTTTTCAAATCGCAAACAATGATCAATTGGATGTTCACATTGTGTAACGATTACTATTGAGTGATTGCAGTGAAATGGCTAACTTGTATCAATTGATTGTCGTTTGGTACCGATTTTGCGCTACAGCGAACACGTGATTGTGTTCAGCTATTCTCGCAAACTGCAACATTCAAACAACAACCATGCTAAATTCTGAGTTGAGTTAGTGTTCAAATTTGGACACATTAATTTGTTTAATCTCTAGTGTAAAATTTTGAATACTCATCTGTTAACGACTAAACCCAATTTTAGGACAAACTAGTTCATCCTAGGCCAAAATGGTCCTGGTTTGTCATGAAAAATAACCACTAGGTACACTAATAACCATTATGAGACGCCAATCATAATTGCAGTCGCACCACTATGTGACACTACTTGCCATACCTAATCATCTAATCTAACCTACCTCTGTGCTGAACGGTTTCCGGAAAACTGATTTGGCGTAGGAGAAACCATATTTTTATGTATATTATACTCGTGTTTTTTCGCTTTCTTACAGAAAATTAAAAGTAGGTATTAAACATTTATAGAGGAAGGTGAATTTATAATTATTACGGGGAAGTTAATTTATAAATAATAAAACATTTTATAATTATCTGAGCATGCTATTAATATAGGTGGGTAGGTAAGATGTTAGAGCTGATGCCGGGCTCGACTGTAGAGGTACCACCATCTTACTCGCAAATCCTACCGATGTTATTCGGGGCAGAGTAAGAAAACAGCTCTCAGGCAAAACCAGGCGGCCCACCATTGCCTGGGACCGATGGATGGCGGTTTATCCATCCCTAATTTGCCAGGCCTTAAAATAGACTGGTGACGGGCAGTGGCGTCACTGGTGCAAGGGTTTCGGCACCGCGCTCATCAACCCGCCTGCCCAGCGTGTGTGAGTATGGGCATTTCTTCCAGGGGACCGCCAAGATTGGTGAAATCCTGGAAAGGCTTATGTCCAGCAGTGGACGAAACATGCTGATGGATGGATGGTTGGTTATTAATATTCCGGATAGAGGAAAACCATTAGAGTATACCAATAACTTTTTTTTACTGTTTGGTGTGGACGACATTAGTATCTCTAATACACGTATAGTAATTATTTATGTTGACTTGTTTTGTACTTTTAAATGTCTTATACATATTTGGTAGTCAACCTGTTATTGTTAACAAAGTAAGCAAAAAGTGGGTGCAAGTGTGATTTACTAATGCGCTAGTATCTACCATTATTTCGTACGTAAAACGAGATTCTATAGAATAAATTTGAGATGTTCTGATGTTAAATTCAGGAGCTTTTTTCATCTCGTCGCGTTTTCTTATCACTCGGATATATCAGAATGTTTTTCACATGACCGTGCCGCTTTGAACCACGGATTCTTCGGAAACGGATGTGGGTATTCGGAAAAGATAAGTCATGCTGAGAAATGGCATTTGCGTTTGGGTACAAAAAGGTTATTTGTTAAATCAAATGAAACTGTGACCTGAAGCTGTTAGTTTCTAACGCTTAATGAAAGAAAAAAGTGGAAGTGGGATTAGTTGTCATTCATTTAATCGGTACTTTTTAAAATCAGCCGTATCAAATTATGTGTGCTAACTTGAAAAAATAGACGCACCTAAAAATATAAAAAAATATAAAATAAAATGGTATGATAAATTTTTTATAACAATTTTCCTAAAAAAAAATCTTATTATGACATTTAAAACCTGTAAGGAATTGAATAAGTGTAAACTACAGTTTTAACTGTTGTGTAATTAATTATCTGTTTGTAATATTAATATTCTACTCCTTTCAGGGGGCCTTGTACGCGCCGTCGAGACAGTGTCTTTTTTTATCGTACTTGCTCTTTCATGCACTGATAAACGTCGTATGCGTATGAGCGCAATTAGGATAGACGCTGTTTCTCAGATAAGTGCTGGCTACACTGATTTCCACGTTTGACCGCCCCTGTGTTTATGGTTTGTATGTCTCGACTAATAATCCAGATTTTAAGGGGGTATCGAGGCTCTGTGTATGGTGCGTGCTGCGTGAGGCACACCGACAAGAGCGAGTGAGCGTTTTAAAACCGCTTTTAAAGCGCAGGCAATACAGACTCCCTGTCCGACGGTCGAAGCAAGACTACGGACGGACAGGGGGGAACTCGGGGGAAGCGAGGCGGCTCAGGTAAGGCTGGGCGGAACGCGCGAGAATTTAGGTATTTCCTTCCAATTGTTTAATTTTTTATTATTCAAAAACTGATGACCTTCCGTGAAGTATTTACACCGTATGAAGGGTTTATTTTGTGTTTTAGAGATAACTTTGGTTTTAGAGATAACTTCTATCAAGGGATCTCTATAAGTAATCGTAGATTATATAGAAACACGATTACTTATATGCTCCTCTACGGGATGAACGCGGGGGTATCGAGGTTTTATGCTTTAGTTATGCAATTAATATGCAAGATATTTAAGGATTATAAATCATACACTTTAGAAACACGATTACTTATAATACGGATCAAACAAACGCAATTATTTCGCTGAAACCTCGATACCCCCCCCCCCCGGGTTCATCCCGTAGAAGAAAATTTTTGTTGAGTCCCTAGGCTTCGCGGCACGTAAATAGGGTTCAGCATCCATCACGCTGGACGCCATAAACGTCAGTGAAACGTGGGTGTACAAGTGTGGAGTGTGACTTGCACTTGTTGTATATTATTATTCAATTCACGAAAAAACTTCATGAAAGCGGAGCTACCAGGCAGTCCTAGAGTAAATTATAAATTGCACGGTGTTTTATTTAAACTTCTTTCTTTGCCATTTCTCTTCGTTCAAGACAATCGTAAGCTCCAGCTTGAACACGCTGGCGCCATTGAGATGGAAAAATATTCTGGAATCTTATTATTTTCATCTTTTACAACTCGTAAATTTAAAATGTATTTCTTTTCTTTTCTTTCATTTAGGGAATATTTTTTTTCGTTTTTAAGTACAAAATAATACCAATAAGTAATACTTTGATTCTATAATTAAATCACAATGCAATTTTCTTCAAATTTGTGTATACGTTCCTTCTTCCAAAATAATCCCGGCAACAAACGAAATTCTCTTGAAATCACCGCTTTACATAGTATTTAATAAATTAAAATGTAAATAAACTGTAATGTAGTTTGGCAGAATTGTTATTAAATTTCGTGTAATTTCTTATGGAAATAAAAGTACATTATTATACAAGTGGGCTACGTTGGACATTACAGTCGAGGCGGGATTGCAGGCCGAGCCGAAGGCGAGGCCGTAATGGAGCCGAGAGTATGTATAATGCTCACGCGTTTCATACGACGTTTATCAACACACTTGCGAGGAAAAATAATAAAATTTCACTGTGTTTTCTCCACTTAATCGAAAACACAGTTATGAACTGACAATTTTCCTTGAAAAATGGCGGCGGAGATTTTGGGTTATGCGCAGATGAAAATAGAGGCACTGACGCTAAAAGCCAAACAGCCAAATATCGCCAAACAGCCAAATATTAAATATTTACAAACTGAATATTTTTGTATTAACAACAAAAATTTTAGTTAATTTGTTGATAAAAATAAATAATTTTATGAAATTTTAGACAGTCTATTTATTCGCAAAAACTTGACCATTTCCCAATCAAACTAATTTCTAAGATTTCAAAAAAAAACTGTAATGTAAAAAACACTAGTGCGATAATGTAAACTAAAAAGCACGCGTGTTTGATATGCTGCATTATGACCCTAAGAATGCTGCAATAAGGGCCACTTTATAAGCAAGTGTGTTGAAAACGTCTATTACTATAAAAAAACGTTTATTACTACGGGTAAATGTTAAGAGTAGTATCAGAAGAACGGGTGAAACTATGTCTACCCGGATAAACTCCTTGGAATACAAATCCAACACAACATTACCTAGACTTGGTACGGACGGAAACCTTCGTGCGCGAGTCGGACTCGCACTTGGCTGTTTTTTTTATTTACATTATTTACAATTAAAAAAAAACAGCCAAGTGCGTTAGTTAGTTAGGTAATGTTGTGTTGGATCAACGTGTAAATAAAAAAAAAACAGCCAAGTGCGAGTCGGACTCGCGCACGAAGGTTTCCGTCCGTACCAAGTCTGTTGTATGGGAGCCCCCTTTAAATATTATTTTTATTTTAATAAAATTATTTATTTTTAAAGAGAATACGTAATTAAATATTCTGTGAATATTTTAAGCGTCTACCTGTTATCAATATCGAGCAAAGAAATCCCGTTTGTTGTATGGGAGCCCCCATTAATATTTATTTTATTTAATAGTATTTGTTGTTATATTATACTGTTATAATAGGTGGTAGAGCTGATGCCGGGCTCGACTGTAGAGGTACCACCATCTTACTCGCAAATCCTCCCGAAGTTATTCGGGGGAGAGTAAGAGAACAGCTCTCAGGCAAAACCAGGCGGCCCACCATTGCCTGGGACCGATGGATGGCGGTATATCCATCCGCAATTGCCGGGCCTTATATAAAACAGACTGGTGACGGGCAGCGGCGTCACTGGTGCAAGGGTTTCGGCACCGCGCTCACCAACCCGCCTGCCCAGCGTGTGTGAGTATGGGCATTTCTTCCAGGAGGACCGCCATGAGTGGAAAAATCTTGGAAAGGCCTATGTCCAGCAGTGGACGAAACAGGCTGATGGATGGATGGATGGTTATACTGGCAACAGAAATACATCATCTGTGAAACTGTCTAACTATCACGGTTCATGAGATACTGCCTGCTGACAGACGGACAGACAGACGGACAGACCGACGGACAGCGGAGTCTTAGGAATAGGGTCCCGTTGGTTACCCTTTGGGTACGGAACCCTAAAATGCTAAATGAGTCAAAAATAGGTGCGATGATGGTGTTTGGTTGATATGATAAATAAATTCAATAGCCAAGCCAAGCGGAGCGCAGCGAGGTGACCCGCAGTCTTATTATCTAAAATTTTGCAATCAGCAACTATCGCGCAGTCATCGCACAATCGGTTGCAATGTGTCAAACAAAATTCGTATTAGCTACAGCGATCGCTCGCTAATCGTTTGCTTTCTGCTATTGCAACATGAATGCACTTTTTATTTTTTTCGTTCGTTTAATCATTCACTTTTAGGCGAGGAAAGTGGTGCCACCTAGCAATTCCGAAGCAATCGAGAACTATTAGTTTGTTTGTTTATTTAAATTGGTTTTGAGGTTAATAAAATAACGCCTTATCGCGTGTGCGTTTTTCATTAAGTCAGTTTTGGTTTTAGTTTTCCTTTTAGCGTAAACAAAACGAGTGTGTGTGTGTGTGCACCAATTTGAAAATGTGAGTATGTTTTTCAAGAAATATTTTTTATGATTTTAATATGCACATACCTATCAATTAAATGAATTTTCAATATAAATCTTTGTAGGTCCAACCGCGTGTCCCAGGACCAAATGAACCACCTGCTAGACTACCTCATTAAATTAAATTAAATTAATTAATATTTCGTTTCTATGATCTAAAATAACTCAATATTCAAAACAAAACCAAAGCGATTCCTAAGCGATTAGTGTTTGGGCTGTTGCATTTTGACGTTTCTGATTGCGTTCCCACTGCTGTCACTTGCTGTCAAATATGGCATTAGTAATACGAAACTTTGGTCCCTGTAAAGGACAGAATGCACTTTTTAGTTTTATGATTGCTCGCTAGTGGCAGCACCGTTGACTCTTTGCTATCGCTCCGCTATTGCTCCTTCCGTAATATGAAAGTGACTTTTGACAGCAGAATTTGCGCAATTTTTGTCGATTGCTTTCTGTTTGTAAGATACGTAATAAGCTTGCCGGTCCGCAACGACGACAACTTTGATGAAAAGCAATATGATAAATATTTTTCTGGCCTTTATTGCGATGTTTTGGAAAAACTAGGGACATACTGTTACCAATATTAAAGCATTTCCTTGTCATGATACCTTGAGGGATAATAAGATGCTTAATTGTTTTGTTTGTAACTCAGACGAGTACAATACTGATTAGTTATTGAGCGTAGTATTTGTCTTGCTCGTTTATTTATTTCTTGTTAATTTAATAATTCAATATTATGTAAATAGTCACAGCTTGATCTATGGTATTGCGTAGGTAAGGCAAATTCATACCAGATGTATAAAAGGAGTGGTGTTACGAATGTTGAGGCATTCGAGTATTGCTTTCTGACTACATTGTTACGCTGCCGTGTGTTAAGCAATGAAGTGATCCGTTTGTGTAACAGTTCAAGTTATTTAATTAAATTGTGTTTTGAAAACATATATTTAGAAGTGTTTTAAATATTCGTGAATCTCTGTTGGCTGGAGAACCCGAGCGTATCAATACACCACTTCATATTTGGCCGTCTAAATGGAGGCCTGGAATTTAATTGATTGAATTGTTTCTCTTTAGCGAGTTATTTTAGTACTTACGAGCCCGCTCCAAATCGTTATTCATAATATCTAATGTACCAAAATTACACACAAATGAGAAACAATTGAATCAAATAAATTTTAGATTTTCATATGGATGGCCAATATGGACTGGTATATGTCCCTGATTTTTACAAAAACATCGCAGCAATGACAAGAAAAATAATTAAAATAATGCTTCGCATCAAACTGACGAAAAACACGGAGCGGGTTCTTTACACCTAACCATAGCTAACCATCATTTTGTAGACCTAGATTTACCTGAAACCTTGTAGTCTTACCCATTTTTAGGGTTCCGTACCTCAAAGGGAGAAAATGGAGCCCTTATAGGATCACTTTGTTGTCAGATAATATATCAGATAAAAGGTTTTTAATATTAAGTTTGTGCTTTTTTAGTTATATTTTATTTAAATTTCATTTTGTTTGTAATTGTAGTAAACTGAACTTTTTATTACTGTTCTTATTAAACATGGATGCTGTGTTTACCTATGATTGGGTTGCACCCCAAACTTAATATTTTGTGTAAATCTATTCGGTGTGAACCTGTTGGTGAAACATTCTTATAAATAAATAAATGTCCGTTTGTCTGTCCGTCTGCCCATCTGTCCACCCGTGCGTCTGTATGTAAAGACCCTTTATCTCTGGAACGCGTGGAGGTGGCAGAATAAAATTAAAACCATATACTCAAATAAACGAAAAATCTGCGAAAAAATCAAACGTCAGAGTTAATGTAAAAAAAAGATACGGCCGTTTATGCCGCGAGAAACGTATATTTTGACACTCTCGAGGAAATCGAAATTTATAGGGTATTTTCCGTTGACCTAGAACTATGAAATTTGGCAAGTAATACCGTCTTACACCACAAGTTTGTAAAAAAATCTGAAAACTATACATTTGCTATTAAATCATAAAAAATATAGTCGTTAACGGAACCCTCGGGGGGGCGAGTCCAACTCGCACTTGTCCGGTTTTTCAAGCATTACCCGTAACAATTACAAAATATCATTAAATGTTTTAATTTATTATTTATTTATTTTTCTCCTTTACAATGAGTCTAATAAATAATTTAAGAGCATAGAACAAGATTAATTAAATATCGAAATGGCAATAATACGAAAAACAAAGCAGTATTTTTCGTCGGTGGAAATAGTGTTAAACACTATTAACTTTATTTTTTCCAACGAACACTTCGCTAAATATACATATTTATTTATTTTTTTCTACACCAAGTTAATAGGTGTGTAATATTCGGATATTTATCAGCCAAACGCTAGTACCCCAAAATGACGTGAGATGATCTTGACTTCTTTCTACCTGGAATATTTAGAGTAAGCGCAAGAGAGTAATTTTGGGATATGCACCAAGACGAGCTTCGTCGATCTCAATCTTAAAATATATGGGATTTGACAAATAAAAGAGATTATCTCTAATAAAAGAGCTATCTTGGAAGCACTGGAATTGGGTACCCAAGAAAAATATATAAAGACACGTCTGGTCGACGCTTCGGGTGACCGAAAGGCTGGGGCCTATTTTGGCCAAAGAATAAGCCTAGCCATCCAGCGCGGCGACGCCGCCAGCCTTTTGGGCACCCTTCCTCAGAGACGCGACGACGGGCGATTTGGTCAGCATTTTTTATTTAGATTAGTTTAGATGTAATTTATTTAAGTTTAAAATTATTATTAAGTTACAGGTTACTGGTGACAGGTTCAGGTATGGGTGTCAGGATACCGATCATCAGGGTGACATGCCATGTGGTCGTTGATACGTCGATCTCATAAATAATAGCATAGCCACATGGTTCACAATGTCTATATTGATAAATCTAATGTTACACACTTGAAATACAACGCGATGCACTAGATACAAGGCGATATTATCGGTCATGATGAAATGACAGTAAGAACACAAGCAAGAACTAAAGCCTCATAGTGGGAACAGACAAGTTTCTTCGCACTCAGCTACCTCGACCACGTCCCAATTAAAAGTCTCGAAAATAAGTCAAAAATTTGATGTTTTCTCTAGTCGGTCGTACGCGTAACTCTGCCAAGAACCATGTCCAAGTGCGGTATCACCAAGCGCTTGCGTTTCCATCAATCAAAACGAATAAGTTACAGTTACCAACTTAACATATGTTATCGAGCACAGCTAGCACCACCACTAACCGGCCGCACAACCACGCTTCATAGATATATTATTAATTATTTTTAAAGCCTACAATGTCATAAACAATTAGTTTTATATTTTCGTTGATTTTAAATTTATAAGTATCGAATACTTATAGTAATAATCGATTAGTTGGGCAGAATGTCAGATAGGGTATAACCTTATTTTTTTTTGTTGGCAACACTGATTTTGACACTTGTGTAAAACATTGTCGTTCTCTTTTTGGATATAATTTTCTATCGGTTTGAATCACGAGAGATTAAGATTTGTTTATCGAGTAAATGATTGATTATAGCAATATAAAGTGTACTGAAGATCTTTGAGGTGTGATTTATTGTGTTTCTGCCCGCAACAACACATAACAAATCTTTCAAATCTGATTGGGTAACTCAATCAGTCTAGCCAACTTTACAGAACAAAAATACTCAGAACAGAGACTAGCTTAAAATATCACCACAGACAAATTATTGGCGTACAGCGCCATCTGCTGACAACGTTAACAAATTATAAGGCAAAGAAAGAATAGACAATGAATACCATTTTCGTTCGTTCCAAAATAATCGTTGTCGACTGGTGGCTCCACGGCTTGAGCCGATATATAACGGGTGTAAATAGAGTGCAAACATTAAATGAAACTACATATTTTAGCGACCCTACTGAACCACTTTTCCCAAGAGTCATACCCGCGGACACCCTTAGTTTAGGAAATAATTGTGTTCCAAACAAAAACGCGTGAACCTAGACGCACCGACATACGGGCCAGTTTAGAGAGAGCATCGTCCGTGAAGCGACGCCCGTGAAACGGAAAACGCTCTCTCTAAACTCGCCCGTATGTCGGTGCGTTAGGGTTCATGCATTTTTGTTCGGGGCTCAATTATTTCCTAAACTAAGGGTGTCCGCGTGTATGGCTCTTGGGAAAAGTGGTTCAGTAGGGTCGGTAGAATATGTGGTTTCATTTCATAGTCGCACTCTATTTACACCCGGTATGTATATAAGGTGACTTTTATTCATACAGCCAAACTCATACTGGAGGCTTGGTAAGTGTAAGTGATCAGTAACACGGATCGATAACACTTTTTGCTAATTTCGCAAAATAAAATCTTGACGTCCCATAGTAATTCACTCAGGGCTGTGCTTGCGTTTGTAAGGAACACGAAAAGAATAATTTACGAATTTCACAAAAAGGCTCATTGAACCTTGTTACTGAACTTACCATTTCTTCAGTAAGAATTTGGGTGTATAAATTAAAGTCACCTTATATAGTTTTTAGTTCAGTTTTTTTATGTAATAATAAGTATTTTCATGTACTTTATTGCTATTCAACAGTATAAAGTACAGAGACTCTTAGAGACACGAGGATTTATATAAACTTTTGAAACCATTATTATATGCTAGCGGGTTGTTAAATTGAGCATAGTTTAGAATAAATTTATCATTTACGAATCAAATACATTTTACATTTTCGATAGAACCCTAGGAACGGGGCAACATAAATGTTACGAGGAATTAAATCGTTTCAAATAAACATGGAGGCACGTTATTCAGTTGCTTCATATTCCCCGAGTGCGATTGCCTGAGGGTGACATCCTCGCATTTTCCTATCCGCTGCACCCGGAGTTTTGCTCTCTATAAAAAGCTTTATCATGTTTTGCCATTTGTTTTGAATATTTTCTAGATATCAGAATCGAAGCAACGAGTTGTTACATACTCCAATTTGTTTCATGGACTTGTAAATTGAACTGTTCTGTTGCAGTTTTACTTAGAAAGCGAGTGCGGCAGACCAAACGAACATTCAAAGATACACAATATTGTTTTAAATCTCTTTAATTTGTATAAATTTATTTTATATAAAGAGGCATCTAAATGAAGCAGTTTCAGTAGTAGCATCTAGGAGAGGTCGCAGGTTCGAATCCAGACCCGATGATTTTAAATTTGTTTCTAATTGATCTTTTCTAGTTTGTAATTTATTTATTATTATTATTATGTAACTTAAACTACACAGGTAGGTAGATCACAGTAAGTTGAGTCACTTTGTATTGACGTTGTTCAATTCTACCACGTAATTTATGTGTCTGCACATTTCTTAAGGCAGGCCCGCGCAGAAATGAGCAGGTTCCGTACCGTTATTTTTTAATAATTAGTTATTTAATAACTTAGCAACAAAAACTGCAAAACCGTCAAAGTTTTGGAATTTGGAATAAGGGGAGTTATAAAAGTATAATATAATTTAATATACATACGTATAAGTAGAAAAAATATACCATACATAAACAGGAAATATTAAAGTATACCTACATGTATATATATATATACATATATGTATAAACAAATATCTAAATAGGATATATTTATAAGTTACGTAAATTTGTGCATGACTAAGTCTAAAAATATAAATTATGCTTGTGTTAAATGTCAAATTAAATTAAATATAAATTATGTTTATTCACATTAAAATCAGTTTTATTATGTAATAATGAGCTTAACCAAGTTTTCGGACTCTTCCAGCCCAAGACTGTTAATCCACTTTTTGAGTGTGTTTTTATTCTTTTGTAAGTTATCCTTGATATTGTCAGGGATCTTATTAAAAAGTCTAGGACCCAGCCAATAGTGAAACCTCTGACCAAAGGAAGAATTTGTAGTATCTACCGTCAAGTAACCTCGTTGAGCTGTTCGTGTAATATTATGTGTTTTGATCTTATGCAAATCTGTATGTGTCCGATAGTAGCTAACTAATCTGTACATATATTGCTGCCGAATATTCAAGATGCACGTGTCCTTAAAAAGGTCTTCATTGTGATATCGAGGTGGTTTTCTGGCAATGACGCGAAGTATTGCATTTTGTGCTGGTTGTGCATGATTCAATGTAGTTTTACAAGAACCTCCGTAAGCAAGGATAGCATAATCAATGACGGAATGTGCTAGGGCATGATAAACACACCAGAGAAGGTTGACATCACAAATGTTTCGGAGTTGCCAGAAAAAGTGGATAAGTGATCGTAGTTTCTTAGTAATAGCAATTATGTGTGGCTTCCAGTTCAGATTTTGATCAATTATAACACCTAAATATCGTATTTCTGACACTTTGTTTAGATTTGAACATGAACAGCCAGTATAAGTGTTAGCATGTTGACAAGTAGATATAGTGAGATCATCAGTTGGTTGAGAATTATTATAAATAGAATAACACATATATTTAGTTTTATTTTTGTTTAAAGTTAATAATTTAGAGTCCAGCCAGTTCATTACCTCGGTGAATCTTTTTGAGCCAATTCGAATGTAACATCCCATTTCTTACCGGTAAAGAGAATAAGCGTGTCATCAGCAAATGATATGACTTTACCCCCATCTAATTTTAGGTCACATAGCTTGTTTAGATAGATAAGGAAAAGCACAGGCCCCAAGACACTACCCTGCGGGACACCGTAGCTTACACTACACTCATCTGATAACTCTTTTATAAAGACTTGTTGCTTTCTATCTAAGAGATAGGTTCTAAACCATTGGAGAGGTAGTCCACGGACGCCTATTGATTCTAGTTCTTTGAGAATTATCGGAAAAGCCACGGTATCAAATGCCTTTTTTAAGTCTAGGAAAATTCCTATGACTTTTCCCCCGCCATCAAGACATTTGCTTATTTGAGTGGTAGCATCCAATTTAGCATCCTCTGTGCTTTTGCCCGCCTGGAAACCAAATTGATGTTTACTAAGTAATTTGTGTTTGTTAAGGAAGCTTAGTAATCGACTTTTAGCAACCTTCTCGAGAATTTTTGATATTACACTTAACAACGAGATCGGCAGATAGTTGGATATGTCGTTTGCTTCTCCACCCTTGTGTATGGGTATAATTTTGGTTTTCTTAAGACAATTTGGGAAGCGGCCCTCAGACAAGCTCAAATTGCACAAATACGTCAGAGGTTGCAAAATAGAGGAAAGGTTCGTCTTTATTATTAGTGAGGGAATTTTGTCGAGACCAGGAGAAGACGAGTTTTTAAGGTTGGTAATAATTGTTGAAAGTTCTTTTTCTGTGACAGGAGTGAAAAACAGAGAACCATTGAAGTTATGAGACTGATTATGAATTTGAGAAGTTAAAGAGTCAATATTATTCTTAGTACGATACATCAGATCAGTGGCGAGTGACTTGCCTACAAAGGCAAAATACTCATTTATTTTATTTAAAGGTTGAGAATTTGAATTTACTTTAAGGGAATTCATTAATTTAGATAAGCTATCATCCTGACTTTTTTTCCTTTTGTTATAAGTATATTCATTAAGAAGTTGCCAGCATTTCCTAGGGTTTTGTCTATTTTCCATTATGAGATTTTTATAGTACAATGCTCTTGCTACGCGTGTGGCTTCCTTACAAGTGTTACGGTAAGCTTTATAAAGTACTTGAATTGTGTAATCATTAGGATTTTTATGTGCGCGAACATGATGAAGGTCTCTTTTATTTAAGCAGTGAAGTAAGCTGACCGTCATCCAAGGCTTAATAACTGAATCTTTATGTTTTACTTTGTTTAAAGTGCATGAGTCAATTATGTTTTCTAGTGTGTTGGTAAAGAATTGAAAAGCATCGTCAACATCCGAGATAGCAAAAAGTTCAGACCAGTTCACGCCACTAATTCTAGTATTAACTTGTTTAAAGTCGGTTCGTAAGAATTCAGACTTGTTCTTGTTACCGCACAGAGCATTTGTTTGCACACCTAACATTGTAAATGAATGATCTGTGACTCCCGTGTGGTACACTGCAGCCACATGTTCACTCCTAGACCGGATATAAAAGTCATCCAGACACGATCCAGAAGCTAATCTTGTGGGTGTTGTGATAGCCGGCCGATAACCTAGCTCTTGTAGTTGAAAGGTGTAGTTTTGTGCTTGTGGATTCTCCAAATCTAAAATATTTATATTTATGTCACCTGTAATGATGACATGTTTGTAACTAGATACATTTTGTGAATAATTAACTAAGCTAATTGAGAATTTTGACGAATCCCTAACGTAGGGTGATCTATAGATAGCAATTATCAAGATACTGTTATCAATTGTAGTGATTAAATTAGTGCATTCAAGCAACTCTTTTGTTTCAGAGCATGTAACGGGTAGATTATTTCTAATGAACAAAATGACGCCATCATTTTTATTAAAATCTCTGCTCGATCTGAATTGTTGATACCCGTCAATGTTAATTGATTTCTTATTAGTACGAAGATAACACTCCGAAAGACATATCACATCCCACTTCACTTTTGTTTGTCCAAGTAATATTTTAAATTCTTCGAAATTTGCATCAAGACTCCTCACGTTAAACGATAATATTTTCAATTTACTTGTACCAACATACGCAGTACACTCACTTAAGTCACTCAGAACGTAAGATACGTTTTCATCGAAAACGTCTAAGTAATCTAAATTGGGGGTGAATTTAAATTATTATCTATCACAAAGCAATGTGTGAGAGTGTTAGTTAAGGCAATTTTTATTGGCATGGAAGGACAAACCCAAACCAAATTGAATCTTCTAGTAATAGTAAGTAGGGCTATTTTTACAAAGCAAGATTTGGCTGCAACGTAGGGTAGCTTAGAACTCACTGACAAGTAAAACAAATCTATAAAGATATGATTTAAATACAAATTCATTATAATATAAATAAATAAAGAGTGGTGTAATATACATACATGGGTATTATATGATAGGGGAATGGGATTTATTACAGCTTTGACTACAAGAAAGCAAACAGAATGTTTACGAACAAAGACAAAATCGGCACAAATAAAATGCTCATCGAAAAGTCAAAGATTAGAGAGAGCGCCTTCATCCCAGATAGGCACACTAGTGGCACCTTCCTCCCTTCTGACAAAAACTCTTCCATTACGAGACCAAATATATTTATAACCCTTTGCTTTGGCTTCTTTTTTAGTTATAGCAAGCAAATACTTTAAGCGTGATGTAAGCCTTTCTGAGATAAAAATTAATAATTTTGGATCGATGCCTATGCCAATATCGGACAATTTCAACTTACTGTGATCCTCACAGGTATTATATTTTTAGCAGCCTTAAGAAAGTTGATTTTCTCTTGTTTTGACGAGAAGGTCACGATGATTGGCCGTGGGTTTCCTGCTTTAGCTGAAGAACGATAGACGTTGACATCAGGTGCCTCAACTTCAGGGCGAATAATTTTATTAATGCTTTTCACAATCCCTTGCAGGTCTTCTGTTTTTTTTTCATCAATTCCCCTTATTTCAATATCAGTAGAAATAGCTCTTTGCTCGAGGTCACCAATTCGCAATTCAAAATCCTGGCATTTTTTTATTAAAGTAGCATTTCTGCGTTCAAGTTCTGAAACTTTAGTTTGAACACTTTTTAGATCTTTAATTTCACGCATGATTTGATCGTAATGTTCAGAATATTTGGATATAGCTTCAATCATTCTTTCGTAGTTGTTTTTGATCTCCTCTTGATTTTTTAGGAGTTGTTCCTGACTAGCCTTGTTTTGCTTGGTTATCATTTCTTCAATGGCCTTAAGGAGTGCTTCGTTCTTAGTATCAAAGTGTTGTAGTGGGGAATCAACCATCCTGGGGTTCTGCGCCGGGGACGAGCCCAGAGAAGATTCACCATCCTTAGTTTCAAGAGCATCATGCCTTCTTGATGCACAGTTATCAGGACATTTCCACATAGATAATGGGCCAGCAGCAGCATCCTTCTTTTTGAGGCCGACGCAATCATAGTGGTATTTGTTGGTACACTTAGGATTGGAGCACTTAATTAGATCTGAAGTTTTTACCACTTTGGAACAGACTTTGCACGATACCATTGTTCGGAGAACAGAGTGACCGTTCTGCAGTCTCTGTACACTCTATGACCGTAGTAGTAGCTCGGTCAACGCGGCAGATAAGCACCTACAGGTACGAGTTCTATCGTAGCGAAGCACGGTAATGAATAACTCAAGCGCAGACGACCAGTTTAGAGAAACAACGGCGACGGAATGCACTCTAATAATAACATTTAGAGTATTCCACTGCGGAGATTTCGCTATAAAAACATAATCTTAGTCAATGAGAACTGTGAATTTCTTAACTGTCTGAAGCAACACATATTGTAGCGACGACAGCGCCATCTGTTTCCTAAGAGCAAGGCGTAAAATCACATAACGCCCTTCTGAGCTTTCAGTATGTGCCTTAGAAGCTGGTTAGAACAAAGAGGTAAAGAAATTAGAATACAAATATGGTGAAAAAATTCAACGGTCTAAAATGGATACCTTGCTAGCACAGTTGGTAGCGCGCTTGTATTGATAACAAGAGGTCGCAGGTTCGAATCCTGCACTGAGTAGTTTTTCAAATAGTTGTCTTTAAATTTGTTTCCAATTGATATTTTTTAGTTTCTAATGCACTTTACTAATATTTTATAAAGTTTGGAAATTTATAAAATATTTATACGTAGTTCTAGTAGCGTCTGTTTTAGGATTCCTAGTCCGACAAGGAACCATTATATCATCACCATGTCCGTATGTCCATCCGTCCGTCTGTCCACGGCTTAGCTCAGAGACTGTACTAGTACTGTATTAGTACTAGTTATTATCAATCACGCCGACAAAACGGTAAAAACAAACTCGAAAATCTTTTTTTTAAGACTTCCTTCCATACACGTAAATTTGGGATGATTTTTTTTTTCTTATTTATCACATTGTGTGGGGTTAGACAGACAGGTCGTTTAAAAACATTGCGGGTATAGTGAAAACAATTTTTTGGTTTAGGGATCCGTTGGTGATATATTAAGCTTTAAAGTCCTAATTTTTGTTAGTCAAGTGTCCGCCCCCCTGCCGGCTAAACGGTTGTTTATGGATATGTGACAAAATTCACAGAAGTAGTATATAATAATTAATTTGAAAGGAAAACTATCACAGCCAGTGTCGGGCCACGCGCAGTGTAGGGTTCCGTAGTTGCCCAGTACATTTTATAAGCTGGTCTAGTAATACAGGTCGCGCCAAACATTTAATCCCCTTATAGAGCAACTTCCGAGCGGACTAGAAATTTGGCGCGATCTGTATTACTAGACCAACTTATAAAATGTACTAGGCAACTACGGAACCTTACACTGCGCGTGGTCCCACACGCACTTGACCGTTTTTTTTCGAAATTGATAGAAATGAAAATAAAATTAATGTGTGTGTATTTTTATGGTTTCATGCACAAAGGTTTAAAAAAGTAATAATTAATATATGTTGAGATTTACCCGTCCGTTTATATCCTTAACTGACATAAGTCCTTATGTCACAGCCTAAAAACGTAAAAACTTGAAAATATATACAAATATAACATACACTTCCTTGCACAACGTGGTTTAGTAAAGTTTGGTAGTTTATATAATATTGTACCTACCGTACGTCGATGTTCGTTCTTCGCACAGACGAACTCCCTCAACGGATCTCAAGGAATGTTTTAAATTACATTTTAATGTTTTATATAAAAACTTATAAATAATAAAAATCAAACATTATATTTTTTTGATGTGTTTCTTGTTGTGAACTGTCATTAGAACAATAATTGTATTAATTATTAATACTCGTATACCCTCTTTTGACTGATGACGTTTTTATCGTCTTAAAGTGTATTTTTAGGGCAAGGAGGTTTACCTCACAATTGGTAGAATACAACTCAAGGGAAAACGACAAAATTTGGGCGAATAGAATTTAAAATAGTGTAGAACAGTATTTATTGGACATATTACAGAGTTAGTTAAATTATAGTTTTTATAAATATTCACTTTTACTGCAAGATACACATTTTTTTTCATTAAAGAAACATATACACTACCCCCTCTCACACACACATGCACATCTCTTTTTTTTCTTTGACGAACTGCATGCTATTTTTTGTTTTTATTGTTGTACTGTTTCTGTTTTTGTGTAAATACCTCTTTTTTCACTTGCTCTGCTCTACATCATAAGAGCTGGGGTGGGGGGTGCTTAAAATCAGCGCTAGAGAGGGTAGCCAGCACCTTAGCTGAGCACTCTCCTTTTGTCAAATAATTATGTTGTGTATGTACTATGTATTAGCTGGTAGAGCTGATGCCGAGCTCGACTGTGGAGGTACCACCATCTTACTCGCAAATCTTCCTGAAGTTATTCGGGGGAGAGTAAAAGAACAGCTCTCAGGCAAAACCAGGCGGCCTACCATTGCCTGGGACCGATGAATGGCGGTATATCCATCCCTAATTGCCAGGCATTAAAACAGACTAGTGACGGACAGCAGCTTCACTGGTGCAAGGGTTTCGGCACCGCGCTCACCAACCCGCCTGCCCAGCGTGTGTAAGTATAGGCATTTGTTCCAGGGGGACCACCAAGAGTGGTGAAATCCTGGAAAGGCTTATGTCCAGCAGTGGACGAAACAGGCTGATGGATGGATGGATGGATATATGTATTAGTGTTAATTAAATGTATGTTTGTGAATACCTGTATGTACCTCTGTCTTTTGTTTTCTGTTTGGTTTGACAATAAGTATATCTTATTCTTATTCTTATTAAAGCTACTAGCTAGTCATCATCATAAACCATAACAATTTTACTGTAACTTGGTTTCATTTGCCATTTCACGAAATTTGCACCGTATGCAACTCATACAGTTTTGTGCGTCCACGTCAGTGCATTTTTTCACAACCCAAATCCGCATTTCTTCCAAGTCTACTATTGATTTATTTTCCACCGCCTTTCTTTTTCAAATTTTCTTTCATTATTGACTAATCAATGGCTGGAAGCTAGCATAATGTATTAACAATATAAGCGTGCACGATTCGCCAGGTGCGTAGAGGAAGTCTGTAGAAACAACACCTTATAAAAGGAGGAAACTTGTAAAACAAAAAAAGATATGGAAGGTTCGCCGCCGTAGCGCAGCGATCGTCGCGGGTTCAAACCCCACTGGTAAAATCTGTTTTCGCTTTTTATTTAAAAAAACATTAAACTGACATTATATTTATCCTTTTACCCTGGCGCTGAAAACAGCTCAGCTAGGAGAGTTTCCATTGATTGTAGGTACATTATGATTTTGGTAAGTTTTGTACGGTAACAATATGAAATAAATATAAGGTGACTTTAATTTATACAGCCAAACTTATACTGGGGGCTTGGTAAGTGATCAGTAACACGGATCGATAACACTTTTGGCTAATTTCGCAAAATAAAATGTTGACTCCACTTAGTAATTGACTCGGGGCTGGGCTTGCATTTGTAAGGAACACGAAAAGAATAATTTACGAATTTCACAAAAAGTAACATCGAACCTTGGTACTGAGCACTTACCGAGTCTTCAGGAAGAATTTGGCTGCATAAATTATAGTCACCTTATATAATATATATTGCTTTTTTAAGCTTTTCCGTGTATTGATTATGCAAAAATAAATGACAAAAATATTTACATTTTCACAAGTTCCTAGACAACGCCATCTTTGTGAAAGCTATCCTGGGTAACGGCTCAGTGCGCTGGCGTTTAAATGGTGTTATTGTAATATACTTGATGGTGCTGCATGTCTCGAAATATCGGATGCTTTAATGCAGTCAGGTTCAACTCACGTTAAAGTTTGTCTACCTACACTATTATTTTATTTTATTATTTAAAGAAGTAAGATTTGTTTGTTTGTATATTATATAATGGGTAATCTCTGGAACTACTGAACCGATTATAAAAATTCTTTCGATAGTTAAAAGATACACATTCGCCGAGTAACATATATTTTTTCAATTTAATAAAAATAAGTTTTCAGTTCGAAAATGCAATAACTAATGACTTTACAAATTTTGTGAATCAAGTGGGAAGAAAAAGTGCTGCTTGGGTGGTTTATAGGCATCGGCATGCATTGACCAAATGCTTAGTTATATTAACTATGTATGTAGGTGAAAAAAAAACTGACGTTTTTCAAGAAAACTGTATCAGTTTAACTAGAGATTTCCATCTGCAACGATCCTGACACACCTCTTGCTAATATAAAGCTTGAAAAGTGGTTACAGCTAGGTTTATGTACAATATACTTTATTGCACACAAAAATATGATTACACTTGCACTAATAAATAAGATGTATATAGGCGAGCTTATCTCTAAGCAGAAATTTCTTCCAGCAAACCCCTTTGATTAGTAAAAATCATAATAAATAAATAAATAGACATACATGCGTTCATTTACACTAAACTACATAAACACATACATGACATGTTACATAAATCATAATATACCTCTAATTTATGTACATATAAAACGCAACGCCTGTCTGTCTGTCTGTGCGGTCACTTATAGCTTGGGAACTACTCAATGGGTTTTGATGCAGTTTTCATTGTAGAGTTTTTTTTTCGCCAAGGATACAGTGTATATGTCAACACGATATGACTAAGAGAAGCACACAATTAGAGTTTTAGTTAATCATGTGGTAGGTATGTACGCCTTGCATAGTCGCATGTAGTCCGATCGTTCGGTTTCATATCATCCACTAGTAAACGTTTTTAGAAGACCTTTTAAGTTCAAGATTATTTGATCGGTCTTGACGAGTATTTTTGTAGAACATTGTGACCAGGGTCTAATGACGGGACTGGAAGGAGGGTACGGGATCTCCTCAACGGACAACAGCAGACCCTTTGAGTTTGGGCTTATTTGATTGGTTTTTATTAGCACTTTGGTAAAACATGATGACAATTGCATATTGTCGTTCAAAAAATCACGTTCTTTTGTTTTCATTATTTCCACGAAAATCTCTTCGACGCGGGCGGAGCCGCGGGCAAAAGCTAGTTATTAATAAAATGTAAAAGATTAAGATTTAAAATTGTTTAAGTTAATTAACTTATTTAACTGATACGCAACGCAGTGCGTGAGTTCTATACGCAATGGACCATTTTTAGGGTTCCGTACCTCAAGAGGAAAAACCGGAGCCCTTATAGGATCACTTTGTAGTCCGTCTGGCTGGCTCTCTGTCCGTCCATCCGTCTGTTTGTCAAGACCTTTTATCTCTGGAACGCTCCATGCATCGAGTTGAAATTAAAACCATATACTCAAATCCACAGACCCTCGAAGCTGTTAAAAAATCAAACTTTTAAGTTAACGTAAAAAAAGATATGGCCGTTAATGCCACAAAAAACGTTTATTAAGACACTTTCACCTCTCACGAGAATAAAAATTTATAGGGTATTTTCCATGTACCTAGAACAATGAAATTTGTCAAGTAATACCGTCTCTTAATAAAAATATAGGAAAAAATGTTAAAATTATATTCTCGTACCTATTTGTAATATTATTATTTTATTTAGCTTCTAATGTGTTCCACTGCTGGGCAAAGGCCTCCCCTTGCTGAAACTATTTGTAATTAAATCATAAAAAATATAGTCCTTAACGGAAATAATTTGAAAAATGATGTTTTATCTACATTGGATCATATAATAGAGTGGCTCAAAATAAACAACTTGCACATAAATTTTAATAAAACCAAAGTTATTCAATTTCATCACCTACAAAATAAGGCACATTTATTTTTTGTTATTTATAATAACAAAGTCATAGACGTGGTAGATTTGAAGTTTTTAGAAATACATATTGATAAACACTGCAACTGGAAGCTAAACTAAAGAAGAAGAAGATAAACAGTTTTATTTATCCACTGAGACAGTTGACTAAGGTGGCATCATTTAATGCAGCTCTAACTGCGTAGGTATTATGTCAAAAATAACCATCATTACTTTGAACAAACGAAATATGTTTCAAGTAGACTTCGCGATAGATTACATGTTAATATGCCGATATAACAGTGTAAACTACATATAAAGCCAATTTTGAAGGTTTTGTTTTAATCTAGGAAACTTACTAAAAAACGTAATTTTAAGTGACATCACTATATCTTGCTACTGGCTTTTGCCCGCGGCTCCGCCCGCGTGTTATTCGGTTTAACAACATTCTTTTTTACGGGATAAAAAGTAGCCTATGTGTTAAGTTACGGTATAAGCTATATCCACTCTAAATGTCATCCAAATCCGTCAAGCCGTTTCAGCGTGAAAGAGTAACAAACATACACACGCAGACACACACAAACTTTCGCATTTATAATATTATATAGTGTGAGTGTGAAGTGTGATGTGATTTTGAAGGGCACAAAAACTAAAATTAGCAAGTTTTTTAAATGATCTTAAATCAAAGTAAATTTTTTAAATTCAATCAAATGACAGCTCTTAAATGTGCCTTGAAATTACCAAAACAAGTTAAAATCACTATGTTGAGTAAAATTTTAGTTTGACGTTTATAAAATGGTGACTTGAAAGTGGCTCTTCGTTTAAACCATACTTAAGGTATAATTTTATGTATGTCAAACTAAAACTAAATCCTTCAAGAATCGGCTTTATTAATAGTATTTATAGCACGACAGTTAAACTGTACAATAGACTTCCTAAAGTTTTGAAAGAGTTACCACAACCGCGTTTTAAATCTTTAAATACTTCATGAAAAATAATATTACACTATTATTGAATTTATGGAAGATGAAAAGTTTTATGCCAGTTATTAATATTTTATGTAACCTTTGTTTTTGATTTTGTAATTAAAATGTACCTTTAATAACTAGTGAGTTCTCGGAAAATTTACGTATTTACATTTTAATCTATTATTATCTTTATTATGGACATGCCATTTAAGTTTCGTTATTAATTTTAGTTTTATGACATTAGTATAATTCCAAATAAGGTTGTCACTTTAATTTGTATTTGATGATGTCTCTGCTTGTGTAATAAATAATTAATAAACTATATAGGTAGAATGTTAACTTAATATTTGTATCCTAGTTGTCAAAAATCATTGATAATTAATTTATATTATAAGATCTTCTATGTACTTGCTTTTATAAACAAATAAATGAATTGATTGATTGTTTGAACCCTCGGTGGGCGAGTCCGACTCGCACATGTCCGGTTTTTTAAATTTGAATGTTGTTTATAATTTGCAGTTTTTGCGACTCGTACTTGTTTAAAATTCCTGCTTTGGGATCTGTTAGAAGTCGGCCTTGATGAACGTTTTGTCTTAGATCACAATGAATTCAAAAGTTTTTCATACAGTTTTCTCGATTGATGTTTTGTATTCTAATTCTGTTTAGCGTCTCGATTTGGTGCAGATTGAGCTTTATAATTATTCAATCAAATCAACTCTACGATGGTTATACGTTTACAGCTTTTTGCAAATAAGACTATAACATTAGAATATATTTTTTAGCCATACCACGAAAGAATATCTTCGGTTTGTCTTGAAAAGCTGTACGACACTCTTCATTTCTATGGTTTTCTTCATTCCCGAAAATTGTCAAAACAAAACGTTGAATTCGATTGAGGTATTTTTCAATTTTTTTGCAAACGCTCTTTAGCTAATTTGATGATTTGCTGTATGCAAAATAATTTACTTTTTTAGAGTCCGACAAGGAACCCATGTTTTTATAGTTTCGCCATGTCCGTCTGTCCGTCCGTCCGTCCATCCGTCTGTCCACGGCTTAGCTCAGAGACTATTAGTACTAAAAAGCTGTAATTTGGCACGAGTGAACATATTAATCACACCAACAAAACAGTAAAATAAAATCATGAAAAAAAAAAATTAAGGGTAGCTCCCGTACACGTAAATTGAGGATGATTTTTTCTAATGTATTTCATAGTGTAAGGTATCGTTAGATAGGTCGTTCAAAAACATTGCGGGTGTGTCAAAACCATTTTTCGATTCAGGGACCGACTTTAGTGTCCCCCCGCCCTGCTAGCTAAACGGTTATTTATGGAAATGTGAAAAAATTCACAAAAGTAGTATATATTATGAATTTAAAAGAAAAAATATCACAGCTAAGTAGGCTTTTCAGGTTTACGAGTACAGGTCGCGCCAAACTTTTAATCGACAATGTATGGGCCGTTCTTCGAAATGTATGGGACTAGAAGTTTGGCGCGATCTGTATTAGTAGACCAACTTATAAAATGTACCGGTCAACTACGGGCCCGACACGCACATGACCGTTTTTTAAGTTTAGAGCTCGCCATCATGAAAACGAATGATCCATACAAATAGGTATATCACATTTTGCTCATTATAGTTTTAAGTGTATGTCAGTCTATAAAAAGTATATAATATATACATGTTTAATATAAACATATTATGTTTTTCGATTAATGGAGTTGATGCTCGTGATTGTTGGCACTTGGTGGAACTTTTGAAACATTTTTTATTATCAAAACCTTTGATAATGCTTTAACAGCGAAACCGGTAAGGGAAATTAATATAAATAAGTGGACAAGTACAAGTGTTTATCAAACAAAAAATGTTTTCGATTATTAATTATATAATCAAACTTTGGCGTGCTTAATTTGTGCACAAATATGTAAATGCATATAATAGTTACGTGTTTTTTTATTAACAGATAAGAAAAATTTAATAAAAATTCCACCGAATTATTTCTTTCCTTTAAGTATAATCCAACTTTGTTTTTCTGTATTCTTATTTCCTGCATAAGCAGGAAACCCGACGTAAGGTTGATTTAATTTTAGGTTTTAAATTTCGATAATAAAAAATAATTTGCCATAAAAAATGATGGAACAAATAAAAATCCAATTTGTTATTCGGTTCAAATGCAAATAAAATACTCCTAAAAAGAAAATATTTGGATTCGGGGCGTGTATTTAAGGGGTCCAAAATCTCGCCTATCAAGGATATCCGGGATTAAATGGAAGAGTTATTATTTTTTTGCCTCAAGCAAAGGTGGAAGATAAAAGAGACCCGCATTCATAACCAGGTCGACAGAAAATGATAAATTGTCCGGAAATCCTTTTTAGAGAGCATACATACTTTCAAATTTTTACAAAAATGTGTTTTCTGTTTCTAAAACATTAAGATCACAGTATTTAATTTGTTTTTAGATGACTTTTTAAATGCTTTACGTTGTTGTTAAAAGGATACATTTTCAAACGTTCTTTGTGTTGCGCTAAAAAGTTTTACATAGTTGTTGTTACTAAGTTAAACTCCTTTTAAAAAAAATGTTTCTGGTTAATTATCTAGAGATATCAGTGTTTCTTGCGATATATATTATGCTATAAAAAAAATTCCATTCGCCTGGTGACGCCGCACTGTGGGGTCGAAATATAGGGAATAAACTGTATATATTTATTAAATATTTAAAAGTATGATAAGTATAAAAATAAAATTTCGTCCGATTTGAGTTATAGCAGTTTTAGCTTTAAGTATTATTCAATGTATACATATTTTTATAAAGTTTTGATTGCCTCCGAAATCGGTGGCAAGATTCCTTTGAGCATACTCGATTTAAAATTTCTATTCATCTCAACGCGCTAGCCTATATATATAGATGTTTTTAGCCGGGGGTGGGCATAAATGGGCACTTGGAATAGGTTTACGTTTCAAGCTGTGTATACAGAACCCTTCAGGGCATGAGTCTTATTAACACTTGACCAGTTACGATTATTTTTTGTTTGATAAACACTTGTACTTGTCCACTTATTTATATTATTTCCCTTACCGGTTTCGCTGTTAAAGCATTATCAAAGGTTTGTTTGGTTGTTTACGTACTATATATATATATATATATAATACGTATAATATATATATATATATATATTATACGTACTATATATATATATATATATATATATTATACGTAAACAACCAAACAAACCTTTGATAATGCTTTAACAGCGAAACCGGTAAGGGAAATAATATAAATAAGTGGACAAGTACAAGTGTTTATCAAACAAAAAATGTTTCAAAAGTTCCACCAAGTGCCAACAATCACGAGCATCAACTCCAGTTACGATTATGTTTTATTGCGAAATTCATCGCTTTGGAATACTCTAAATATTATAATTAAACTTAAACTCAATTATAATTAAACTTTTAATTAAAATTGAACAGTTTTTTTAACGCTCGGCGATAACCTAGCTATGCAGCGCTTTTTCTCACGTCTTGATTAACAAATATTACAATTTCGAACTTAAAACTTATTATTTATCATAATAAAATGTAGTATTTGTAACTTAGCAATAGCTTTTTATTTGTGAAGGAATTTTTGCAATCGGATTAGTAGTTACAGAGATTAAGAAATTATAATACAAACAAACAAACAAACAAACAAATTTGTCTAACACTTCTAGTCCATTATTACTATTTTTACAAAACTAATATTCCGATTCATTTTTGAAGCCAATTTATGTTCATACACTCATATATTATAAGATTGAAGATAATCGCTATATTATTCACAAGATGGCCGTCGAAGGAGGTATGAGTATTATTAAACATTGAAAACTATGAAGTATATCGTGATAAATTGCTGGCGCTTTTTATCCAATGCATCTACACTTTTATATGAATATAGTCTAGTGCAGTACCAGTAAAATGATTGTGGGAAAATAATGAGATACTCACATTTTTAAAAAGAGGCCGAAGTAATATTTCAGAATCAGTTATTTTTTAAAAACGCCCTATTTGTAGTCTTTCTTTATATACCTATACACATACCTATATAAAATTGACACCTGTGTGTTTAAATTGTGACAAGAGTTTATCCGATAAAAGTTGGTTTGAACAATTACTGAACGAATTATATTACGATTGAGAAGGCTTTTATTTATTCTGTGCTTTAGGTTTGTGGTTCTGCCACGGGCAAAAGACGCAAACAATATTTAAATGTGATAACAGACATCAGGGGAAAACATACATCATAATATTGTTTCCCTACTTTTGAATAGAGAGTATTCAATAAAGGCAATTCACGCAGATTGATTTATAAAATAATTAGCTTTTCACAAGAAAATTACGTAATTTTATGCATTACATTATGTTTGCATTTCATTAACCAAACTTTAAAGCGTGTTTACAGTTGTAAAATATTTCGATAAAATATATTGCATAAAATTCAAAAGCGAGGATAACAATATTATAATCTGTATTTAAGCACAACTTTAGCAGCGAGATCCTGTGTTACCACCTTATGGAACATATTTACTCAAGCACAAGTCATTCTAGAAAATCATATACAACTTCTTTTCGAAGAATACGCCATGTGCCAGTGTTTAAAACAAATAACTTATAACCTCGTTTTAGTAAAGATTTTACAATCTAAGGTATAATGAGCGCAGTGCCGTACTTAAGACTCCTTTAGAAATCGTTACTGCATGCTTAAGACCGTGAAAATTCAAACCTAGGTCCTAAAATTGAGATTCAGTGTCCTGCCAACTGAGCCACCGGTACTATACAACCCCCTATTTCCTAAGAACCTGAAAAAAAGTCTTCAAACAATCCTTTGGCAGAAAATGGTTTCAAATAATATGAAATACATTATTTCACTCTCGTCTGATCAATCAGGCATCGTTTCCTTTATGTATTCGGGTACACAAAAGAAGGAGTCGTATTTCAAAGACCAACATGTTTGCGAAATTCTCATATTATTCTGATATTAGAGATCAAAAGTAGCGGATAAACAGAAAAAAAAAACGGTTAACTGCGAGTAGTATTTGCGCCCTGAGGCACCATTTAATATGTACTTTGAACTATAGTTACAAATGGTCGAATATTGGAGAATGTTAACCTTTAACTTATAATGAATTGGCATTTTCAGTATTTTTTATCTAAATACAAAAATAGATTTCGAAATCTTAACTAATTTCATTTTAAGGACAGACCCCGTAACAAAAATGGTTTAAACCCTAGCCGCCCTTAGAATGATTTTCTGGCAGATTGTGATTGGATGGTCGACGTAACTTTGACGTTGCGAACAATTTACGATAAAAATGTTTTTATTATCGTTTATATAAACACAACTGATACAAAATCAAATTTAAAATTGTATTAGTACGTAAACTTACTATAAACGTAATAGCTTTGCGCAAAATTTTACATTAAATAAACAAGAAATCCATATTTTTTAGATCTATAACGTACATTTTCAAGGTTACATCACCCCATTAGTTTTTGGAGTGATGGGCTAAAAAAATAGGGCAATTTTAACGTTACGCGTCGTTATGCTATAAAATAAAGCGTACATCATGCAACCTTTTTTGCGACTCAGGAATACTCAGGTCTCTCGTTACGCGGTGTATGTTTTGTGACGTTTCCTGCTTTCCTAACTTTGGCGCTAAATTGGACTTTGACTGTGCATGCAACTTTTGGTGCATAATAATGCCGAAACGTGAACAAATATTGAAAAGCGACACATATGAACTTGTTATCAAGGTACAAAATTACTTTGAGTGTAAAAGGCAAATAGGCGGAGCTTTGATACCTGGCTTGTGAAACACTACGAGCTGCATCATCCTGGAGACTATGTCTATAGGGACGCGGAGTTGAAATCCGGTGTCTTACAGATGGTGACGACTACAGAAGACGCGAAACAGTATGTATATATATCAAGAAGAAAATCTACTTGTGAGGTTGACTTACACCTTATCACCGAAAGTTTAGTTATTAGAATACTGTAATAAGTGAAAGAAGCTGGATGATTCAAATGTAGCTCATCCAAGAACGAGTGTTAGGAAGGCCGTACTGTAGGGAAACACACTGAAAATAAACATTTACAAAACATAGAAACAAATTAAGATGTACAAGGGTAAACTTATCTCTAAGAAGAGATTTCTTCCAACTTTTGATAGAATCGATTAGCAGTCTCATCGATTAATCTATGCAACTTTGCTCAGTGGCGGATGTACACATTTTACAAGTATAAGGTATAAAAAATTTGCCGCCTTTACCTCGAAACGAGTTTATTTTTCCCGCCGTTGCCTATTTCTGCAATTCAGAGTTTTCGTAGAAATTTAGTAATAAAAATAAAAATTAGGTAAATGTAATAAAATAAACTTTATTGTCCACAAAAACAAAGACATGGTCCCATAATTTGGCGCTCATAAAATATGCCGCCCTAGGCTCAAGCCTACACCGCCTGTGGTAAATCCACCACTGGGCTGGTAGCACTAGAGCTGTCATTCTGGTTGGGATTAAGACATCATGTCTGTTATTGTAATAATCTTTGCCGTGATGTACCATTTTTTATACTAGGTGAAATTAAATCATCTGACCAAATTCATACTGGAGACTCGGTTAGTCATCAGGAACAAGGTTTAATAACCCTCCAGAAGAAATTCGAAAAGGAATTGTACAGCTAGTCCAACCAGAAAGGGAGCAAAAAAAAATATTTTTCGAAAATGGCCAAAAGGATTACTAAACCTAGTTCTTGAACACTAACCGAGTCTCCAGTATGAATTTGGTCGGTGAATTTAATTTCACCCTATATAGTATACTTCTACTTCTAACAGTACCATATTATGATGATAAATTAATGATTTGTCTTTTTAGTAAATATTTTTGGATATTACCATCGCAATTTTATTTTCGTTGTTCTAGTAACATTTGGAAATTGCCTTTTTTTTAAATATCAGTAACAATAATCCATAAAAATAAAGTGAAACTTATAATCGTGTTACTCAATACCCATCACTAGTCATATCCAGCTGACATAATAGCCCACCCTCAAAAATTATTAAATTGAATTTCTAATTCAATGTTCGGTTTTGCTTCATCTTCTGAATATATAAAAGGCAAACCTGACTGACTCATCTATCAACGCACACAAAGCCGATACTATTTAATGGATTTCGCTGAAATTTGGCATACAGATGGTTGTAATGACGTAGGCATCCGCTAAGAAAGGATTTTTTTAAAGGGGGGTGAACCAAACTCCACGCAGACGAAGTCGCAAGCAAAAGCTAGTATTCTATAAGTACAGAAAACATCCAAATTTCCGTCCGTCTACGAGCTTGTGAAGTTGTGACTCTTGCCATGAAGAATAGACAGACAGACAGACAGCAGAGTCATATTACTATGGCTCCGTTCTGCCCTTTGAGAATGGAGCCCTAAAAAAATAAAAGGGTATAATGAAGCCGGATTCAAGATACCTATACATACAACTCTAAGAATCTCAACGATCTTCAATAAGTCGTATGTTCTACTGCAAAAAGTCTGTGTATTGCGGAAAACAAAAAGATTTGTTAAGTAGTTTTGCAATATATCCAGAATGTGAAGTGTGAAACTTCACACTTTGAAGATGTTATCATCATAATCGTTACCATTGAAGATACACACTTTATTCTAGTCATATACAAGAACACTAATGCATAAAAAACTTCAGTTCTCAAAGAAATCCTAAAAACTCCTAAAATGCTAAATTTTATTTTCTGTATACCCTATTGAGCACATGACGAAACGTGACCGAACGGAATTCAAATTACTGATTCTATTTAGATAACAAAACCGAGCTACCCCCTCGTATTTCAAAAACCAATGTCCTAATGCTTATAAGGAAGAGTAAGCGCACACTTTTCAGCATCACACTTACCACATAATCCGCACGCACTTATCGCAATTCACTGATAGCTATCGCTGAAGCAGTGAGTGAACGTCTCTTGACGTCAGAGAGATATAGCGTCCGATCGTTTTCTGGTTGTATGGCTTTAAGAGGGCTCAAATCCCGAAATTCGTGCTCATTCTAATCAAAATAATGAAGAATTTAAGAGACGTCCGCGTAAAATAAAATTTATGTCTTTTAAATTAAAGTCTAAAAGAAATTTTTAAATGAATATAATTGTATTTTTGCTAACCGGCTTTTGTAAAAAAAAAACCAAATGTGTGACCGATTTTAGCATACTTAGCAAAATTTCTCCGAAATGGTGCAAACGATCAAGTTTAGTCTTACATACAAAAAACTAGCCAAGTGTGTGTCAGGCCACGCGCAGTGTAGAGTTCCGTAGTTGCCTGGTACATTTTATAAGTTGGTCTACAAATACAGATCGCGCCAAACTTCTAATCCCATACATTTAGAGCAATGACCTGTACTCGTAAACTTACTAGCTGTGATAGTTATCCTTTTAAATTCATTATATATTATATACCACTTCTGTGAATTTTTTAAATAACCATAAACAACCGTTTAGCCGAGAGGGGGGGGGGGGGGGAATACTTGACTGTAAATTAAAAAAATTTGCACTTTAAAGCTTAATATTTCACCAACGGATCCCTTAATCGGAAAATGGTTTTCACATACCTATACAATGTTCTTAAGCGACCTATCTAACGATATCCCACACAATGGGATAGATAAAAAAAAATCATCCCCAATTTACATGTACCCTTAAAAATTTATTTTCTTGATTTTATTTTACCGTTTTGTCGGCGTGATTTATTAATGTATACTCATGCCAAATTACAGCACTCCAGTAGTAATAGTCTTTGAGCTAAGCCGCGAAAAGACGGACGGGCAGACGGACTACGGAACCCTTAAAAGGAGCTGGATAAGAAAATAAAAATCAACACCATGTTAAGAAAGCAATAAGGAAAGACAGGAAATGTTTTGCATTTTTGTCAAAAAGGATCACCATTATATTCGTTTTGGTAATTGTTGGCAAGACATAGTATTGTATAAAAACGACTTGTTGGTCAACATTTTATTTTGCGAAATTAGCAAAAACTGTTTATTATTGATCCGTGGAACTGATTACTTACCCAGCTTCCAGTATGAATTTCTCTGGATGAATAAAACTCGCCTTATATTTCGATTAAGTAGGGATGAACGTCTTGTATGGAACAATGTTCGTTTTTTTTGTGGTTTGGTAGTTGGTCCCATAGTTACAATTATATTGTTCGTATAGACGATTACACCCCGCAGTTTCCGACTTATGTTACAAATTTACTAAAGTCGATTCTGAAGGCTTTTAGTTTTAGTGCTTCTAAAACTAAAAAAAAAACAAAGTGATATAGCTTCTATTGTTCACACTAAAGAACTATTTTGGAATAAAGAAAATTTAGTTTTGACAGCACTAAATCTAAAATTATAGCCTTCAGAATCGGCTTTATTATTTACCATAATCTTAATGGATAAAACTGAAGGGCTACTGGACGAGTCTACAAATCTAAGAAAACAAAACAAATCGTTCACCTACGAGTATTTACGAGTATGCTGTATCAGAGATGCGAAAACACATTTGGCAGTATACAACGAATAAACTGTGTTCTATCTGCAGTCTTTTGATCTTTGAACTAGTTCAAGCAATTCTGCAGGTGCCCGCTAGATGGAGTTATAATAAGCAGAAGTGTCTGCGGACGCGGTTTTGTCAAAGTCATTCAGACATCTTTAAGCCTTATCTGTACTCAGGAATGAGCCGTTCACAACGCATCGCATTTTCTGCTACATAAACGTAGATACGAAATAATTAAACAAAAATTATCTTTTCTCTTGGGTACCATTTTAACCTGAGACCACTTAACGGATTTGAATCATTTTTATTATCATCCTAGTGGCCCTGATCACGCGAGTGGAGCCACGGCCAAAAGGCTAGTTAAAATTTATAAATTGATCTGCAAACCGACACTTTAGTTATCATTAGTTTCAGGTCATTATCTTACTCTCTCGGGTCTAATGGATAATGAGATACATAATAGTAAGCTACGTAATTACACAATAGTTACGACTAAATTTGTGTGATTGGCCATGGATATATTTGTTATATCAATTTGCACCTGATAATGAGGGCCATTTGAGCAAGGACCCGAAAACTGGGTTTGAAAGTTAAGCCTACCATATGATTAGCCCATCATAGGGTGTACCCCAGGCATAAGCTAAAGCCTATCATGGGGTAACATTAGGTTTAGAAGTTAAGCCTAACATAGTGTTACATAGGTTGGAAACCCTTCTTAGGGTACATAGGTTGGAAACCCTTCTTAGAGTATAGTTATAAAGGGTTTTTAATTCTTCCAACACCGCCCTGTAGCAAAAAGTTTGGCTTTTTCTCGTTAGTTCGTGTTTGATCGGGTTTTATATAGAGATAATCTATTAGATTATTCGCGGTAACATTAGGTCAATCGAAAGGGTTTAATAGGGTTACACTGTTACCCTTAGCGCGTATGCTCTAAAATCGAAATCTCAATTTGAATGGGGTTTTTCTTACCCCATACGGAAAGGCTTTCACTGAGAATAGGATTTCATGCAAAAACACTCCGTAATCCATGCAGTTACCCTATGATAGGTTATTGAAAATTATCCCTACATTTGCGGTATTACCATTCTGCACTAGTCCAACACGCTCTTTCTGAAATGTTGGAACAGTTCGAAAAATTTTTATGCCTCAGTTTGGTAGTTAAATAAATTTTGGGTGTTTTATAAACTTTTTAGGGTTTTATAAAAATAATTAAATACATTTTCATGTAGAATCTCATTCAAACCCCATAAAAATACGGTACAACTTTGTTAAAGTCACTTTAAAATATTTTTGAAAATTTTAATTCGTACATAATGTATGTACACTATTGATTTCACCAAACTAAATTTTTAACATAAGTATTAAGTTTTCACAGATTTGGCATTTGAATTATATAATTATGCTTGCTTTGCTATTGATATGAAAATATAAATTTTTATAATAGCAATCATCGTCTACAAAATTAAATGAATTGCTGCTTGAAACAAATAAACAACTGCATCGAGCAACACAAAGTTATTTTACAAACTAAGTTTGCTAGCTAAAGTAGTTGATTAACCTTCACAAAGTTAGTCTAAGTGTAAGAAGATACCTTGTTAGCCTGAATTCTGGTTTACTTTCTTATTTCAACATCTTCAGGTAATAAAAACTAGTATCTTAAGTACTGTTTTGAAAAAACATGAACATATTGACACGAACTATTGTGGGGATATCAGAATGTGGACTGTGAAATAGTCAACACCCCCTTTCCATTTCGACTCGCCGCACTTCGGGCACAAACACACGCTTTTTATGCGTGCAGGTTAATTTCAGTATTTTCTTTTACCGTCAGCAAGTAGTTGGCATACAAGAAAACATATATACGAGTATTATACGTGTAAAAAAAATCCGGATATCTCATAAGTGCATTCTAGACCGGCAGAATTTGAACCTATTCTCATTCTGTTGAATTTGCTTTCTCGATCGTAAAAACCCATTTTATCTGTCGAATCGAACTCTATACATTTTGAGATCGAGTTTTAGAGATCTCGATTCGATTGTTTCTCCGGAATTGCCCCCCAGGGCCTCAAGTTTGTGATTCCATCGTCCTACAGACTGAACTACCACCGCTTTTCAAACATATCTCTTCCAAGAGGTCTAGCATGCGCCGTCAATACCTTTACATCATACTTGCTCTTTCGCACATCGTTTTCATTTCATTTCATTACATCGAAAAATGCGCTTTGTGTGAGAATACATTAGGCTAGATATACATTGTATCTCTGGCGCGTGCAAACCACACAGAACTCGGTATTAAAAATACTTTTTGAATCTATTAATTTAATAATACATTCATGAATGCTGCGACGTAGCCTTCGTAGCTATTTCGTAGCAGTTAAGTAACTGTAGTACGATTACGAACTTGGTATCGACTCAACATCGATTCGATAAACTAAAATATGACTCTTATTTTTAGGGTTCCGTACCCGAAAGGCAACAGGAGCCCATAATGTCGCTCTGCTTCTGTCCGTCTATCCGTCCGAGTAAATCATTTGTTTCTAGTTTGCAAATGGAATAAGTTACAGAGCTAAAACGTAGATATGTTATGTAGAAAGTTGACCCAAAACCGAATATTGAATTCAAAATGAAATTAATAGTACATTACGACACGAGTGGAGAAAAAGTTTCTCGCACGAGTTTCGTATAATTTTTTATAGCAAAAGTGCGGAAAATGCTGACGCATTCATTCATCATTCATCACGCATTCATCATTTTACGCACAGTGTGCTATAAAATATTTTTTAAGGGGGATCCCATACATGAAACAGGAGACGAAAATAACTTTTTTTTACCCAACCTGTGGGCTATGTCATTGCAAAGGTACATTAAATTTTTTTGTTATTGTTTTTTTATCTCTAAAAATACATGAGGGGTCATCAAAGTTGGCAGTTTTAGACCATTTTTGTTACAGGGTCTATCTCAAGCGTTAAACTTGTTAAGAATTTGGGAATTTCTGTATATTATTTGCCATACTCTATTTAATCTAAATATAATGAAAATTATGATTTTGAGAATTAAATAATTGAATACTCGACCAACTTAATTTTGCAGTTTTGGTTCATAGAGTTTCTAGGTAATGATAAGTTTGTATTCAAATTATGTAGGTCAATTAACTTATTAGAATGGTACGGAACCTTCAGGGTGTAAGTCCTACTCGCACTGGACCGGTTTTTTTTTACAATAAGAGTTGTCGTTTGTAACTTTTCGACTTTAATTGTCAAATTACCGAATCGATGCCTACGTACTTGTACTACTGATACAGTTAGGAAGATAATTATCTTGCCGACAATCGCAAGTATTAATCATATAATTATCTTGATTATCTCTCTGACGACAAATCAATGCAGTAAGTAGCGTGTAACTGAAGACCAAGAGGGATAATTACGTAATAATAAAATCAGTCTGCTTTCAATGATGTTCTGAAAATTAATAGTACATTACTGCTAAGTCTAGGAATTAAGTAATCCTGGAGGAATAAGTTGAAAACGTTTATATACGGGGCCAGGATTGCTAATTAATAGTCGAAGCAAGTATAGTGCTTTTCTAAAAAATTAAATGAGACATTTTCATGTTTAAGTTATATCAAATCAAATAAACTTACCAGGTAATATTATAAGTTACTTGCTCATATTTGGGAAATAAGTCATATATTTTATTATTATTGATTTTGTCAGCAAAGCATTAGTGGAGTACAATCTATATCAGAGCCCTCTTCTGAACTCATTTTGTAATTTATTTGCACAAAACACTTTCAACTGAAACATAAAGCAACATAAATTCCCGCTTTTACGCAACTTTTTTTTTATTGCAAGCTGGGCAATGGTGTTTACCGCCAAACAGCCTTCTCTTATTTAATGGTCTAAGAGCCTTCTTCATGGACAACGCCATCTAGAGGAATGCTAGGAACTAAGAAAAAAAACGGGAAAAACGCTCATTGAGGTCCAATTTTAAGAACTCAATGGTTTTAAATATACTTTTAAAATAAAAAAAATCATACAATTTTGTTATTATTATTTCTATTATAAAATATAGCAAACATTTCTACATTATAGACATGAAATTGTGATTCATTTTATTTTTCTTTTTAAACTGGTCGTTTAAAACCGATCGCCAAACTCCCTAGTCTCTTAAAAACATAGACACGGATACTACGGATAGTTTTAAAAAGAAAACAATGGATTTTCATACGAATTTTCTAGACAGTTATTCAGATTTCCTGGACACTTTTAAATAGCTCGCCAGGATAAAGTATTTTATGATAGGTCTTGGTATCTTGATATTATGTAATGGTATTATTAAATTTCATATTTGAGAAAAGTAATTACTTGCTTATTGCAATCACTATTCGTTCGCTTTTAGGGTACCGTACATCTAAAAAAAACTGAGTCCTTATAAAGTATGTTATAGTATGCTTTGTAATGTTTGATATGTAAAGGAAGAAAAGACTTTCTCTTGTCAAAAGAATTATTTATTTCTCTTTAAAACACGTATTGAACAAAATATTTCCTATCAGAATAAGAGGTGGAACACGAAATGGTTAGGGCTCAACAGGGCCTTGCTTGTTAAAATACATAAGTAGGAGCTAATTTTTATTCCTGACCAGGTAAATATTATGGAATATTATCAATAATTTAATAAAAAGAAAATTGTATTTTTTTATTATTATTAATTATATTTTAATTATTAATTATATTTTAATTATTAATTATATTTTAATTATTGATTATTCTTTTCTAAAATGTAAACATATATTTATTTATTCCTATATTATCAAATTTTAAAACAAATAAAATAAAATACACTTATTATATGAGGTCCTACAATTCAAAGTGAAAAAAATTTAAGAGATGATTGAGTATCCCTAACAGATCACTTTCCAACACAAATAATTTTTATTGCGCGAACTTTTTTTCTTACCTCTCCATAGAAATTGAGTCTGCTAATTGAACCACTGTGTACTATAGGAGGTGGAAAAATTATTTGAGCAAAAAAAATTCTTTCTTCTTTATTGTGAACAATTAACGATACAATAAAGCCGATTCTGAAGGCTTTAATTTTAGTTTTAGTGCTGTCAAAACTTAAAATTTTCCAAAGTAATATAGCTCTTGTTGTAAACACTATAGAACTATTTTGGAATGAAGAAAATTTAGTTTTGACAGCACTAAAACTAAAATTAAAGCCTTCATAATCGGCTTTAATATCTACCTTAAAATTATTTCCACTTATTATTGTAGGCCCTTATATACTCTTTTACTTCAATGCTTTAATAAAACAAAATTAGCAAAAGGAAAGGAAATACTCTTTAAGTTTCACAGATGGACAATTGGGGGTGCTAACTTTCTGGACAAGAACGGAAATCTTAAAACCATTTCGAGAAATATGTTTTCTGTACAGTTGCTACTTATCAGATTAATAAATAAGTCTATACTTTTAAAGATATTTTAACAAAACACAATGAACTTCATTTGACTTATCTATGACGTCATGACATGACATTTGACATGCCGTGCATTCCGTGTCGCGACATAATCGATTATATCGCGTCTATCATCATTCCGAGTCACTGTGAGCCCGATAATTAATCAACCACCAGAATTCATATTGGAGACTCGGTTAGTGATCAGGAACAATGTTTAATGAACCTCAAGGTAAAACTGAAAACAAAAAATTGCTCCCGTACCTACCTACTGCCTATTCAGTCAGTATGGAAACAATTTTTTTTATGATTTCGAAAATAACGATCATTGAATTTTGTTCCTGATCACTAACCGAGTCTCCAGTATGAATAAGGGTGATTGATTAAATTTCACCTTGTTTATCATAGACGAAATCCTTAACGACGCCATGTTGTGATATGCCTATGCTTCAGAGCGTTTGCACTATGAGCGATCTATGAAAAGAGCTAGCTGGTCGGTGGCAATTTCAAAAATAGGTTTTTCGAAGAATAAGAGCATTAGTTAAATCATGATTATAAGATTGTAGTTAGAAGAAATTACTTCTTGGACCTAGTAAAGTAGTATATCCTTTGTATTCACGTAACTTAAATGAATTTCTACAAATTCTGTCATCATTCATGTTGCGTTCAAAAGAACCCTAAATGGATTATAAGTATAAACAGTGATGGACGCCATTTTTCATTCGGAATGACTTGATGGGCGTGAGAAGTTTGATGGTAGTGTTAGCACTATTAGCGCCATGCGGAACGCCTCTAGTGACGTCAGGTTCACTTTTGGCGGGCAAAATTTAAGTTTTTGTTTTTAAATAGATGCAATGAATAAAACCCAAAAATAATGAAATTAGTTTCATAAAATAGTCTACATTTTCAAACTAAATTATTAAAAAAATATATATCAGAAACATGCATGGCTAATTGGGCAGTATCCGTCTTATATAGGGGGACAACTTATTCCACATACGTGCAGCACGGACAGTGAAAAAATTATAATTAAAGTTTGTTTTGCATGATAGTACTTACAGAGTCCTAGTATCACATTTATTGTTTTTAGCTTTTTATTGTAAACAAATTAACAAATTAAGTTTTTTTTATATCTCGTAACTCATGATAACACAAGTTTAAACCTCTGTGGTTTTTAGCTGCTATTGTTAGTTTTTGCAATAAATTTAATTTGAGTGTGAAATGTAAATAAAATGCACAGTTAAAAAATTGTCTGGCAATAATATGTGATTAACCCTCTCTTATTGCTGTTAAAACTATGGGCGTACAAAAAAAATCAGACGGAGTTTCGCTTACCAAAAAGCACCCATAGTAAGCCTACTCACGTGTACGCACCAGCCTGGCACGCACACATTTACATCATAGTAAGCCTGTTTTCTATAGTAAATCCACTCACACACTTTTAAACCGGCCGCCATTGCTATGCTTCAGTTGTTGCTTAGTGGCAATTCCGTCCGCCTTTTTTGTCCGTCTGTGGTTCAAACATGATTTTACATAATATATATTTAAAAAAGTAGTTGTACATGTAGGTGCAACAACGAAAAGTGTATTTTTACAGCATTAAATGAAACTAAAGTCTTTGTTTACAGTTTTCACCACACTGTATAAAGGTTAATAACTCATATGTACTCATAACGCAGTATTTTCAAACACATAAACATTGTACGTATAGTTAAAACGTGACTCTGTTCCGTCTTTGACGCCCAAACGTGTTTTGTTTTATAAAAAAATAATAAACGGATGAAAATCGGCAAAAAAGGGTCGGTAGCTCTTTATTAGGAAAATCTGTGCTAACATAAATTTAATTTGGACGTAAATAGGGATATTTACTCCTTCGTATTGAGATTTATTTTATCAACTCTTTCTGCCATAAAACGTCCATTCAAATGTTATTTACACCGGCTTTATACATGTGATTCGGTCGCCCACGTGTCGAATTACCCAATGACAGTTCTTGTAAAAAATTATTAAAATTGTTTGGTTGGTTACTTAAAATGCAAGTGACTAGTCAATTAATACATATAAAGAGAAAGCTCTCTTAGTATTATCGTAACATTATGGTCAAAAGGTTCATCCAGGTGAACATTTCAATTTTTAATGAGCAATCAAATAAATATACAGACTCAAAGAAATATTACTTGTTGATGTCTATGTCGCAGGCATTTGGTTAAATCAGGCAGAAGAGAGGCGGAAGCTTAGTTTAGGAGGTTAGGTATTATGACGAGTCGCGCCACGTAGGGTTGTGACCGCCATACGTGACCTTCGTGGTTATTTTTTATGTCCACCATTTAAACCAAAAGACTAGTGATTTAGTTAAGTCACTAAATTTAACCAGATGCCTGCGACATCTACATCAGATCATGAGGCCATATTCAAAATTTAATTTAAACGGAGAACATAACGAGTTTCTGACATTTATTTAGAGCTTACCTATTAATTGAATTTATTTATTTACAAATATTAGCACCTACATTATGTACTCGTATATGTATATCATATTTATTCTGCCATTCGTAATTATTATTTTCAAAATGTGCAAGAATACTCGCGCTGTTTTGTTTGTTCGTGCGTTACCTACGCGGGCTCGGACTGAAAATCAGCGCTGTCGGTCTTACTCTGTAAGACTACAGCATATGCTGAGTTTAGCCTTTTTGTCTGCTTCGACACATGATTTCATTTAGCTTTAGTCACATTGTTTTATTCTTTTATGTTATTTCCTTGTGTTTGACTTTATAATTTGTTTTTATAATTTATTGTGTTGTGGTAGATAAATAAATGGATATTCTATTCTATTCTATTCTATTCTATTCTAATTCCTTCTTCAAAATATTCTACAATACAATGAAAACTCTGTTCAGCCTAAATTGGATCTTGGCATTATATTTACAGGTATTGATAGTAATATTGTAGGAAGAACAGTGTTGTCCGCTGAGGAAGAAAAAACATACACTTGTCTGTGTTGTTTGTCTTGATCAGCATAACAAATACTAAACGTATTCAGATTGAGTAGATTTTACTATTGTGTTAAGATATGTCCTGGAAATTAAAAAGGAAAATTTATATTAGGGTGGGCTGAAATGATTATTATTTAAACAGTAGTTACTTCGTACGCGTGGATTTATAATATACATCCAACCATCCATCAGCATATCATCGTCCACTGCTGGACATAGGCCTTTCCAACATTTCACTACTCTTGGCGGTCCTTAGTCCTCCTCATCCAGTCGCCACCCGCAACGTCCTTCAGATCGTTGGTCCAGTGGGCACAAAAGGTCAGCCTACGCTAGTTTTTGTTATGCGTGGTCTCCATTCTAATGCCTTTCGGCCTCAACGGCCATCACGTTGGCGACAGATATGGCCTACCCACTGCCACTTCAACTTACTGATTCGGCAGGCTATGTCAGTCACTTTCGATCTCCAACGGATCTCGTTTCGGATCAGTCAGAGTTTTCTTTTATATATCGGGTGTAAAAGCAAAGGCAAGAATCCTTTAAGGGTGTGTTAGTATGACCGGTAAAGATATTATTTTAAATACTGGGATCTCTAAATAAAGTACCAGTACCTCATAATAAGACGATTTTCTTTACTTAAAATACACTAATCGCGTGGACACCCTCACGGTCGCCGGCCCTTCGGATGAGGGGTGCGGGTTGCGGCGTGCAATTAGGTGTGTGGAGAGGCCGGTGAGCTGCGTAGCCATAGCTTAGAAAAATGATGGAATTTTTGATGAAAATTCAACGTATATTTTTTTTTCTCGTAATGACATCAGAATCGTGTATATTTTCATCCCTAAAGGGATTCTTGACTTTGCATTTACAACCTGTATAAACTATAAACTATTATATAAACTATATAAACTATACTGGTATATCATTATCTTCTATATATTAGGTCGGGGAAAAGGTAATTTCGTATTTTCTATGCATCAAGTTGTAATAAAGTTTCTTTGGTCGTACTGTTTGTTCTGGCATTTTTGCAGAGCTTGATTACTGGTGATAAAAAGTGGATCACCTGCGACAAGAACGTGCGAAAAAAAGGTCAGGTCATGGTCAGGTCAAGGGCAATCAAGCTCCACATATACTATGGCCAAACCCGGATTAACAGGCAATGAGGTGATGCTGTGTGTATGGTGAGATTGGAAGGGCATCGTTCATTATAAGCTTTTAACGCTGGGCGAAACCATCGATTTGGATCTCTACTGCCAACAGCTGATGATACTCAAGCAATAAATTGAGAAAAAACGGCCGGAATTGATCAACAGAAAGGGTGTGGTTATTCTAGACCAGACCACAAACATCTTTGGCCACTCAGAAAAAATTGAGAGAACTGGGTTGGGAAATGTTAATGCATCCACCATATAGCCCTGACCTTGCACCCTCCGATTTACACCTATTTCGGTCTCTTCAGAGATCTTTAGGTATTGTAAGGAGGTTAACATCAAGAGAGGACTGTCAAAACTAATTCTCGCATTTTTTTGATCAGAAGTCCCAAAATTTCTATAACAACCGGATCATGTTACTACCTACAAGATGGCAACAAGTTATTGAACAAATGGTACATATTTAATATATTTAAATGTAAATAAAATTTGAAAAAATCTGTCTTGAATTTTCATATAAAATACGAAGAAACTTTTTTCCCGACCTATTATATTCAAATAAAAAAGTAGTAAAAAGTAATGTCTGTACATAGAATATTTTCATGAAATTTTAAATGAAATGGGTAATTGGTGTTGAACTAAGGCCGGAACAACCATTTTTTTGAATTTTTGTCTGTCTGTCTGTATGTTCCGTTTTAATTAGAGAACCACTCAACCGACCGACATGTAATTTTTTTATTATCATCGTAGTGACCTGGTTAACACATAGGCTATAAGGAGTAGGCTATAAGAAAGGAGAAAAAAAATAGCATCCAAATCCGTTGGGTAGTTCTCGAGTTAAAACAGAACATAACAGACAAACAGACAGAAATTCTAAAATATGTGGTTTTGTCCTCAGTACAATACTAACATTGAAAATTTCGCAAAAATAATTAATGTATGGACACGACTTTTTTACCAATTTATCTATATCTCAGTGGCGTGCATAGAAGTTTTTCTGGAAATGCAATGAGAAGGTCAAGTTTTATAATACAAAAAATATGAAAAAATTTAAATGTCACCTTGAAAAATCCTGATCTGTATGACGCTATTTGGTAGGCACTACATGTACATGATTTCATACATTTTTTTTTCAATATAGTTTTATTTTTTTCTTGGTATTTATATCGTCAAACTTGACCTTCTCACTGCTTTTTCAACAAAAAGTTATATGCACGCCACTGATAAATAATAAATATTATTAATAAAGTAGTAAAAAATTCTTAACTTGACACTTACGATATATTACTTAAACTTTATGTATTCAAAGGGTCTGATTAAGTTGGTACATGACAGTGGCAAAGGGTCCATATAACACGATTTCCATCGGCTTCCCTTTAGAAAATGGATACTACAGTTTTTCATTCCGTACTCTTCGCTTTGTCAAACATTTACATAAATTTCCTTACGACAAAATTAAATACACTTGGGTGACAAGGACTTGTAATGTACAAAAAGTGTTATGTTTTCCTTGGTTGCTTTTTGTCCTTCTTCCCTTTTTAAAATGTCGCCCTTTGCCACTAGTACTAAATCTCTTTTTAAATAATTTAAATAAAGATATACCTGCTATATTTAGCCTTGTAACGCCTAGCACAATACGGCGCTCTTCTAGCGGCGTTAGCGCATCACGGTGGCGGCGAGAACAGCCGACCACGCACGAAGATGCCCGAGACAGCCGCCCGCCTTCTATATAAACCCGCCTCGCTCAGTCAGTCAGTTAGTTGTCGCCGCGCCTTCCGACTGCTCTTACCTCTCTGGTCAGACAGCTCTGGATACCGGCTATTCACTTATAAAATATACGCACGGGGCTTGTACACCCTGTACTGTATGAACATAGTCTACGTTATCATTACTCTGTAATCTATCCGTCTTCGAGTTCAATAAAGAAGATAGTCTTTGGATTCGCATCTTTTTATTAATCGCCTGCTACAAAGTGGCGCACAACGTCGGGCCGAAGTTTGAAAATAAAGTTGCGAGTCTACGACCACTTCCACATCGACCTTCAAAGATGGCTATGACGAATGAGCAGTTTCAGCAGATTCTGCAGACTATTGCGGCGAGCAAAAAAGGTTCCTTTGCATCCTGTAATATCGTTTATAATGGCGAAAAGGACACTGGTGCCGTAGAAGCATTCTTGGCTGCAACAACGATCTGCAACTTTTCTCCAGCACTATCAGCGGAGGGTGCTCATCCTCTAACACCCATGCCGGAAAATATGAGCGATTTCACTGCAGCTGAAACGAAATTTAAACTGGCTACTATTGACCTAACAATGACTCCTCCGAAACGAAAACGATCCAACAGACTCTTCGATGGCTATTCCCCAAGCTACTTAGATTTCATGATGCGGGATGCTCAGATTAACATACACAGAGAAGAAGTGGAGTTATCGCCGCATGCAGCTAGTCTCTTTGAGAGGAATGATTGGGATGTGAGGATAAACTCCATTGATCTGTCATCAGACATTACCGACTATCAGAAAGGTGAATTAAGCAAGCTATTAGAAGACAACAAGGACGTCTTTGTTTCCAAAAGGGAACCTACAAAGTATATTGAACATAATATTGAAACTAAGAATAACACACCGATATCGGTCCCACCGTACCGTCTTTCACCGCCTCGTAAAGAAATACTTAAGCGTGAGATTGACACAATGTTAGCAGAAGGTATTATTGAACCCTGTGCTTCACCTTGGGCCGCACCAGTAGTTCTAGTTCCAAAAGCTAATGGAAGTATTCGTGTTTGCGTAGATTATCGCCGACTTAACGCGGTTACCATACCGGATCCATATCCGATCCCAAGAATTGATGATCTCTTGCACGACGCAAAGCCTACGCCTTACATGTCCCTGTTAGATTTAAAGGCTGGATACTGGCAAATTGGGGTGCGCGCAGAGGACCAAGAGAAAACAGCGTTCATAACGACCTTTGGCATATTTCAATTTAAACGCATGCCATTTGGGTTACGAAATGCCCCAGCTACATTTCAACGGCTAATTGACAGAATACGAGTGAGCCTGGCTGAGGTAAAGATGCTGGCGTACCTGGATGACCTGGCTATATTTTCCACGTCTTTTGAGTTACACCTGGAAGACTTGGGAAAAGTATTTCAAAAACTTAGAGAATTCGGCCTCACTGTGAACCGAGAGAAATGCCGTTTTTGCTGCTCTTCAATAAAATATTTGGGCCACTACATTACACCGCAAGGTCTGCAGGTGGATCCATTAAAGACAGCTGCTATTACAGGCCTTCCACCACCATCTAACATCAAGCACCTTGTAAGCTTTCTTCAGACCTGCTCGTGGTACAGACGATTTATCAAAGATTTTTCGAAAATTGCTGAACCTTTAACACGTTTAACAAAGAAGAATGTGATTTGGGAGTGGAAGGAGAAGCAACAAGCTGCATACAATGAGATGAAGCATCGACTAACAACAGCTCCAATATTACGGCAGGCGGATGAAACAAAACCTTTTATAATTAAAAGTGACGCCAGCAGTTACGCAATTGGATCAGTTTTAGTCCAGGGGGAGGGAGAACACGAGCACCCAATAGAATACGCCAGTCGCCTTCTCACTTCAGCCGAAAGAAACTACTCCACTACGGAGAGAGAGGCACTTGCTGTAGTCTGGGCTGTATCTAAGTTCCGAGGTTATATTGAAGGTCTCCCCATTACAGTTATCACCGATCATCAGGCTTTGAAGTGGCTTATGTCATTAAAGTCACCTTCAGGCAGACTTGCAAGATGGGCGCTACAACTGCAAGCATTTGACATAACCATAAAATATCCATGAATGTGGAATTTGCACAGTAACTGTAGACATGCCGAAACGAAATCCTGTAGAAGTCAGAGATGAGCAGATGAAAGATGAACGGATTCGGAAGATTATGAAGGCCTTAGAAAGCACAGATAACGATGAAGAGGCTACATATTGGAGCAACAAAGGATATATGATAAATAACGGTCTCCTCTACCGACATAGTCCTTACGCAGATACAGAAGATGCACAGTTGGTTGTTCCAGAACATGAGTGGGCCAACGTCCTATCAGCATATCACGATGACCCGCTGGCAGGACATTATGGTTCGGAAAAGACCTATCAGCGGATCTCTCAAAGGTATCATTGGCTTGGTATGAGGAAATACATCGACAGCTATACCAAAAATTGCATAGATTGTCAGCGGTACAAGCCTTCAAATCAAAAACCAGCGGGACTGCTGCAGACCACCATAATGAATCAAAGATTCGAAGTCATATCTTTTGATTTGTTCGGACCACTGCCAGCTTCCCCTGATGGGAAAACATGGATTTTCATCGTGGAAGACGTAGTGACGCGTTGGGTGGAACTGTTTGCACTCGAAAATGCCACTGCAGAGAACTGTGCGGTGTTATTAATAAATGAGATATTCTTACGATTTGGACTGCCACGCCGAATGGTGAGTGATAATGGTTCACAGTTCGTTAGTGCCATTATGCAGCAAGTCACTTTCACTTTAAACATAAAGCATGCCTTTACGCCTGTTTATCACCCGGAAACAAATCCGGTTGAACGGAAGAATAGAGATCTGAAGACCCAGTTGGCTATTCTAGTTGGAGATAACCACAGGAACTGGCCGGAACAGCTTCCTAGTATTCGGTTCGCAATGAATACTGCAAGCAGTTGCTCAACTGGTTTCACTCCGGCTTACATGACATTTGGAAGGGAACTGAGGACTCCAGATGACAACTCCCATGATTTTCGTCAGATCCTTCAGACAGAAAACTTTATACCGGAAATAACACCAAAGTTGTTACAGTTAGCTACAAACTTACAAAAAGCTCGAGAGATTCAAGAAAAGAATGAAGAGAGACGTAAGGGGTACGTTGACACACAACGTCGACAAGATCCTGGTTATAGTCCTGGCCAGCTTGTACTTGCCACACTGCACCCTTTAAGTAATGCCGAAAAAGGGGTCAGCGCCAAATTCGCTCCTCGACGGGATGGACCATACGTTATTAAGAAACGACATGGACCCTCATCCTATGAAATAGCCGATCCAGAAAAACCTGCCATCATGATTGGGGTGTATCATTCTTCTGCTCTGGTACCATATGTTGGAAGTACGACCAACCTTCCAACCCCGGTGCAGCCTTTGAGGAAAAGAGGCCGTCCCAAGAAACAGAATCCAGCACCTAGAACTGAGACGATCACAAGAAGAAAGCCTGGAAGACCTAAGAAGACCGACGACGCTGCGCTTGCTTCTATCTCCTCCACCTCGAACTTCTGTATCTTCGTCGAGACGACTTCAGATCCAGAGGGGGAGCCTGTAACGCCTAGCACAATACGGCGCTCTTCTAGCGGCGTTAGCGCATCACGGTGGCGGCGAGAACAGCCGACCACGCACGAAGATGCCCGAGACAGCCGCCCGCCGTCTATATAAACCCGCCTCGCTCAGTCAGTCAGTTAGTTGTCGCCGCGCCTTCCGACTGCTCTTACCTCTCTGGTCAGACAGCTCTGGATACCGGCTATTCACTTATAAAATATACGCACGGGGCTTGTACACCCTGTACTATATGAACATAGTCTACGTTATCATTACTCTGTAATCTATCCGTCTTCGAGTTCAATAAAGAAGATAGTCTTTGGATTCGCATCTTTTTATTAATCGCCTGCTACAGCCTTTTATTTTCTTTAAATATTGGTAATAAAATATAAATAAAATAAAAACAGATTTTTCAATATATTTTAGCCTCTTCTATGAGGCCGACATCAGTTGAATAAAAGAGGCCGAAATATATTGAAAAATCTGTTTTTATTTTATTTATATTTTACTACCAATATTTTTGAATAATTAATATTGGTAATTTTCCGTTTTTTTTTTAGACGTGTGGTAAAACACCCAATTGTGAACGAAATCACAAGTTCTTAAATCAGCTTGAAGCATGCCGTAGGTTTTCATGGTAAGCTAATTTGTATGAAATTGATTACGTAGGTAAAGAGAAATAACGTTTTTCGCGTTTATACCGACTTTTCTGAAATATCATATAGAGGTTGTTGATTTGGTCTGCAACTTCCGCAACAAGGTAGGGTATAATACCTTACTTTTTCCATAAATTTGTTCACGAAACTTTGTCGTTCACAATAAAGGTCTGGTATACGACAAACATGATGAAATTGACCCAGCACTGTCGGAGTGTTTGGTAATTTTTTGTTTCCTGTGTTTTGGAATGAGCATCATGTAATTACTCAGGTGACGCAAGTTGTTAACCAAATCAACAACCTGTATTGATATTTAAGTTTTGTGTCTTTATGTCGACTTCAACTCGTTCTAATATAATTCTACTAGGTAAGTAATTAGTAAGCGAGATGGATATACGAAATGCCTGATGCCATTATTAACGATCAAATATCGCTTTAATGGAAAATACAAAACACCTTCATAGTTACTCACCCAAAATAAGTATGAAATGACATAAAGTCCCCTTAATAATATTAACACCGTTTTTTCTTATAATTCAACAAACAACATCGTATTTATCGACTACCAGCATGGAGTATGGCTGTAATCATGAAACAATAACGAAATTTTTCATATTTTGCCAATAAATTTCATTATCTTTTCGTTGACTTTCCCTGTGAAGTCAACCGAGGTATAAATCAACACCATTTTTGCACATTTTCAGTCCAGCCATTTTTGACTTATACCCCGGGCAGTTCGAAGACATCGAATCTTTACTAAATTCTAATTATATAAAAGAACTTTCAAAATAAAAAAACTGAAAACATGTTTATTTGACGGAAACTATATAGGTACATGTTTCCATACAAACATAAAAATCTCCAAAGCGTTATAGCAGCCTGCGTCGCATAGGTGGCGTTTTGTGTAAACATAGGCTGCTTTGAACTTTATTCGCAGGCTGTATTTTATACCTTGTATACCTTTCTGTTAAAGGCCATAGTTGAGGCTGAAATGGTATTTCTTTTAGGTCTGACTTAGAAATTTAAAAGCAAGGCATATGAGAGCACAAAGAGCCGACCTCAGACAATGGGAAAGGGTGCAAGTTAAAACTGAATTAAAAATGATGAAGGGAACAGCAAGTAGGTGCGAGACAGGCGTGAATATATGTAATTCATTCTATAATAATTTGGTCAAGTGCGAGTCCCGTTTGGCACCCTTCGGGTACAGTTCCGACATGCAGATGTATCTGCTTTAAAATTTGATAATTTTACATAAATAGAAAGTGTTAGTCTACTAAGTAACACTCAGTGGTCAGATGACTAACCGAGCTCGCTTTAAGCTCAGTTAACAAAAGTAGTAATAAACTACCAACATAAATCTGTTTTAGGATTATTTTAAGAAGCGACTTACATTTTCATGCGAAAATCGAAATTTTCCAGTGTCTAATTTACCGAGAAAATATTTTAGTACTGTTGAATACATGTTAAACATATAGGTACCAATGTTTCGCATTGAACATTAATTAATCACCTTTGCAACTACTATTATATATTTTTTGTAGTGATTAATCTCCTAACTACACCTCCTTGACAGAAAAAATAATCACATATCAACTTCAAAGAGCTAAATTTTTCATTAAATTCAATCAATTCACTTTCCAATTTTCAAAACATTAAAAATATAAATTTGTATGAACATAATGTACCAAAATTTTTATAATTTATCACATTAACTGATGAAAAGCAAAGATCCGTCAGTTCCCTTGATGTCGCCAGTTTATCGCGATTTTTTTTGTATTGAATAAAGTATAATTGAACAGGCCGTAAAACATAATTAACATCACTCTGAATTTCAAAAAAATTACGATCAACTAAGTCACTCATAGAAAAAGCGTAATTTGGTGGAACTTTGTATTAATTTGTTAATGTAGATAATTTTAAAGGCTTTAATTTTAATGCTGTCAAAACTAAAATTTTCGCAAGGTAATTTTGGTTTTAAGTCCGTTTAACTACTATAGCACTACAAAAAATTGTTATGCCCTTAATACTAAAGCAATTAAATCAGCTTCAATAAGTCTTCCTAGCAAATTTAATGCTTTGGTTTTTAATTGATTGTACGTTTGCATTAAAAATGCTAATTTTAAATGGCCATTAATCTCTTTCTCTATACATATAAAATGCAACGTCTGTCTGTATGTCTGTTCGTTCGCTTATAACTTGGGAACCACCCAATGGATTTTGATGCAGTTTTCACTGAAAGATAAAGCTTTTCTTTGGGAAGGTTTAAGCTTATGTATCATCACGCTATAACAAAAGGGAGCAGCGCAATGACAATTTTAGTAAAACATGTGAAAGGTTCGCCACGCATAGCCTATTCGATCGTCGTGGGTTCAATCTCGCACACCGGTAAAAACATTTTTCGCTTTTATTTTTATTTTTTTTATTTTAGGCTCAGAATAAATAATTTCTTTTGAAAAAAATATTTAAGCTGATATTATATTTATCCTTTTACACAATACAAGTACTGACGCTTAAAAACAGTGACTCAGCGCTGTAAGAACACTTCACACTGATTGTAGGTACATTATGATTTTAGTAGGTTCCCCATTGTAATAATATCAAATAAATATGAATATTTTGCTTTTGTAAGCTTTTCACTGAGTTAAATACACAATAAGAAGTTCATAAATTAAATATTTTCAAGACATATTTCGGCCTACTTTGGGGCTGGCATCAGTGGAATAAAACATTTTAATTTAGTTAAAATATATATAACCTTATGTTACGACTAATTAGTAAAACCTATGTTTAAGAAAAGTAATTGCATGTTAGAAGAGCCATCTATTGCACCAAACACCCTGATATTTAAAAACGCACGCAGAGTACATTGAATAGAATCAGGGATGAGCAGAAAATGCACGTGAAAGCCGCTAGATGGCATTGAGTAACCAAGTTACTAAATATGACATGACTGTATTTTCTTTGTTTATAGCAACTATAACAGCAATAGAATTTAATGCAATCAATGATTCATTTAAATATAAAAATAATAAATAGTGTCATATTTGACTTTGAGTTTAATATGATTGCTGAAATATAGATTTGCCTTAGCCGTCAAGCCGTATTAGTGACTAAAATTAAATAGGTATTTCGTGTTGTGTCTGTTATTATAATCACAAAACGTTATAAGAGTTCCGCGACGCCGTCTGTCCGTCCGTATGTCACGGGTCTCCTTGCAGATGGAATGAGTTACCCACGGATTTGAAAATGTGGATTTGTGGTGTAAAATGTAACCAAAACCGAATATTGAATAAAAAAATGAATTAATTAAACATTCAGGATAGGTCACATACATGAAAAAAACTTGAGAACCACTCAATGGATTTTGATGCAGTTTTCACTGAAAGATAAAGCATTTCTTCGAGAAGGTTTTAAGCTAGGTATGTACATATAATGACAAAAGCGCAATGAGAATTTTAGTGAAATATGGAAGGTTCGCCGCCGTAGCGTAGCCGATCGTCGTCGCGGGTTCAAACCCCGACTGGTAAAATTCGTTTTCACTTTTTATTTTCTTATATTATATTCAGAATAAATATTTTCTTTCTTTTGTTAAAAAAAAGGTGACCAGGGTTTGATGGTGGGACTGGAAGATGGGTACGGGATCTCCTCAACGGACAACAGCAGACCCATCGAGTTTGGGCTTATTTGATTGGTATTTATTAGCACTTTGGTAAAACATGGTGACCAAGGTCTGCTGAAGGGACTGTAAGGTGGGCACGAGATCTCCTCAACGGACAACAGCAGACCGTTCGAGTTTGGGCTTATTTGATTGGTATTTATTAGCAATTTGTTAAACATGGTGTACAGGGGTCTGCTGATGTGACTGGAAGGTAGGTACGGGATCTCTTCAACGGAAAATAGCAGACCCTTCGAGTTTAGGTTTATTTAGTTGGTATTTATTAGCACTTTGGTAAACCATGATGACCATGGTCTGGTGATGGAACTGGAAGGTGTGTACGGGATCTCCTCAACGGACAACAGCAGACCCTTCGAGCTTAGGCTTATTTAATTGGTATTTATTAGCACTTTGGTAAAACATGGTGACCAGGGTCTGCTGATGGAACTGGGAGGTGGTTATGGAATCTCCTCAACGGATAATAGCAGACCCTTCGAGTTTGGGTTTATTCGATTGGTCTTTATTAGCACTTTGGTAAAACATGGTGACCATGGTCTGATGATGGGACTGGAATGTGGGTACGGGATCTCCTCAACGGACAATAGCAGATCCTTCAAGTTTGGGCTTATTTATTGGTCTTTATTAGCACTTTGGTGACCAGAGTGTGATAATGGGACTGGAATGTGGGTACGGGATCTCCTCATTGGACAACAGCAGACCCTTCGAGTTTGGGCTTATTCGATTGGTCTTTATTAGCACTTTGGTAAAACATGGTGACCATGGTCTGATGATGGGACTGGAATGTGGGTACGGGATCTCCTCAACGGACAACAGTAGATCCTTCGAGTTTGGGCTTATTTATTGGTCTTTATTAGCACTTTGGTGACCAGAGTGTGATAATGGGACTGGAATGTGGGTACGGGATCTCCTCATTGGACAACAGCAGACCCTTCGAGTTTGGGCTTATTTGATTGGTATTTATTAGCACTTTGGTAAAACACGGTGACCGATGCATTTTGTCGTTTAAAAAATCATATCCTTTTGTTTTTCTTATTTCCACGAAAATCTCTTCGAAGCGAGCGAAGCCGCGGACAAAAGGTAGTACACTGCTATAACTAAGAAATCTAACAACAAAGACCTGTTTTCATGATGGCTATACTTTGTCAAAGCCTTTTACTTATATATTTAGCAACGTTTACTGCAAGTTGAAGCATTGCAGTATTTTTGTTTAAATTAAGCACATTAGTTGTAAATTTTCCCGAGATATTTGTTTGACCAGCCCAACCATTATGCTGCGAGTTCCTACATTGACAGAAACAAAAACTTAGCTTATGATCTTGTTTATCTTTCTGTTTTCCCTTATCGGATCAAAAAAATAATTTAGCAGAAACAAACTATGTCACAAATGAGAGTTTTCGAAATAGTCAACATACCGGAAAACAGCCGGAAATATTGCTTCTGTCCCTTTGGAACTAGGCTACATATTGCAGAATCATAGAATTGAAATTATACAGTGTGTCCCTCGTAAAAGTGCACACCCGAAAGGGGGTGAAACTAGACCCAATTTTAACGACAAAAAAATGGAAAATATTAGTCTGGCATTTTTTGTTTTTTTTTTTATACTAATTTATTTTTTCGAAGTACTTGTGGTAGACCCTGTTTGAAAAAATAATCGTATCTTTTGAAATACCAAGTGTATCTCGCCGAAACAAAACTATTAATGATTAGGAATAATAGACACACAAGATCAAATACTTAAAAAAGCCATACATTTACACGTTTAATTAAAAAACAGGTTTTTGTAAAAAAGACATCAAGTTTTTGTTTCGAATTTTTGAGTTATTACAAAATTTCTCGGAAAAATCTTCCCCTTGAAGCCAATTTATTATTGCTTATTTTGATTCTACATTTAATTACACGTAAAATAAAAATAAATAGTGGACTTCTATCTTCAAAAGAACTCTTGCTATGAGCGAACAAAACTAGTCGATACGCGTTTCTTAGGAATTACAGATTTGGATTAAAGTCATTAATTTTCCTTACTTTTTACTTGATTTTAAGCTAAGAAGAAAAAAAAATAGGAAATTAAACTTTGCATGAATAAGACGAATCAAACATTTATTTACGAAGAAGGTTACAAAGATTACAATGATAAATAAATGCACATGTTTGTGCAAATTGACGGATGTCCCGCCCATAGCGCAATCATCGTAAGAGATTTTTTAAACGAAGCATATGGAAACAGGTGGATTGGCAACCATGGGCCGGTGGGTTGGCCTGCTCGTTCTCCCGAGACGAGAGCTCTACGAGCCTTTAGATTATTTTTTGTGGGGAGTCATGAAACAGCGCGTTTATAGCAACCAGATAAACTCTGAGGCCGAGCTACAAGATCTGATTACCAATTGTGCCAGAGATATTAATGATGACCCAGGCATGATTAGCAGAGCTACACAACAAATAGCTGTTCGTGCAGCAATGTGTCTGCAACAAAGAGGCGATCACTTGATGCGTTAGGTGAAATCATTGTTAGATTAAGTACATCTTGGGTTTATTTATTTATCATTGTAATTTTTGTAAACTTCTTCGTAAATAAATGTTTGATTCGTCTTATTCATGCAAAGTTTAATTTCCTAATTTTTTTTTCTTCTTAGCTTAAAATCAAGTAAAAAGTAAGGAAAATTAATGACTTTAATCCAAATCTGTAATTCCTAAAAAACGCGTATTGACTAGTTTTGTTCGTACATAGCAAGAGTTCTTTTGAAGATAGAAGTCCACTATTTTTTTTATTTTACGTGTAATTAAATGTAGAATCAAAATAAGCAATAATAAATTGGCTTAAAGGGGAAGTTTTTTCGAGAAATTTATTAATAACTGAAAAATTCTAAACAAAAACTTGATGTTTTTTTTTACAAAAACCTGTTTTTTAATTAAACGTGTCAATGTATGGCTTTGTAATTATTTGATCTTGTGTGTCTATTATTCCTAATCATTAATAATTTTGTTTCGGCGAGATACACTTGGTATTTCAAAAGATACGATTATTTTTTCAAACAGGGTCTACCACAAGTACTACGAAAAAATAAATTAGTATAAAAAAAACAAAAATGCCAGACTAATTTTTTCCATTTTTTTGTCGATAAAATTGGGTCTAGTTTCACCCCCTTTCGGGTGTGCACTTTTACGGGTGACACACTGTATTTTTATTGCGGAATCCATCGTTTTGGTATACTCCAAATATTATTTTTAGAGTACACTACAAACTAGAAAAGATAAATTATAAACAAATGTAAAGACAAGAATTGGAAATTTATCTTTTCTTGTTTGTAATGTACTCTAAAAATAATAATCATAGAATTATTTAGTTAGAAACAAAATAAGCTTACAAACAGCTAGGTGTCCAAAACACCTAGTTGCTGGGTATTATGTATGTATGTATTAACATTCAAAGGTTGAGTTTATTAATTATAACATATAAAACTTTTTGTTTAAAGTAATAGGCAATCGATCAGTTTATCCAGTGATTGAAATTTAAGTCTACCAAAAATTCTAGATATTTAGAAACTGAAACTTTTCATGTTTTTTTTACTGGTGTGAAAAGCCTTGGTGTAACGTTAAGGAACATCTTAAAAAATATACTTTTAAAACAATGTGATCGAAAAAAAAAAAAAATTAACACAATATAATGGTTATAAAGCGAATGAGAAATACAAATTATGACATGCTTGCGACCCAACCCAGCTACGTGATTACAAAAGCCTCTTGATTTTGGCCAACGGGGCTATTGTGTAACTCAGTGTCGGTTGCTAGCACAGAATTGTCTGTTCTGGGGTTGCTAGATATAGTTGCTATTCACCAAAACCAGATAAAAAATGAACTTCCAAAATAACCTTTAATCGGTATTGAACTATTTACGAATTGTGAAGTCATTTCAAGTGCGACCTTAACCTAGATAAGCGGATATGTATGTTTTAGACGATAGGCACTTGGTTTGGCAACTGAGTTTACGATACAGAATCAGGGGGCAGGTCACCTTAATCCTCTGAGCGTTTGGACCAATATTGTGACCCAAATTAACAGGATATTAAAGTAGATCAATCCTTTTACTCCAACTACAAAAGACCGAGTGACTCCGCTGGCGTGTATTTGTCGCTAACAGGGAATTGTAGTGCAGATATGCTTACACTAAAACCCAGAGCGTTACGAAATTTACTGCAATCCATACCACTAAGCAAGAGAGATTTATTGATCTTAAAACAGTTACGATAAGAAAGTTAGTACTTATTTTTAAAAAATCTGCTGATTGTTCAAACCCCAAGCCATAGTGTTATCACTAAGAGTATTTCCAGTGAGCCAACCCTATCCGAACAAATTTATAAAGATCTGTTAGTACTTAAATATGGATTTGAAAGACCAACTGATGTTACAAAAACGACTAATAACTGGAACAACACCACATACAAGAAATTATTATCCATCTTAAAAGACTTAAGGATTGTTCATAGAGTGAAAAGATAGACGCGCTTCTAATGACGAAATATCCAAAAGATCTCTTGAAAGGCCTCATTTTAGGACAGTCTTGTACAAAAAATTTACATTATATATAATTATGTTCTATAATTATTTAAAATATAGATTTGATATTAAGTTTGTTTTTTTTCTTCGTAAAAGTGCAAAATAAAACTTGAAATTTTTACTACGTAGACTTGATTTGATGAGCCTTAATTAGGCACCAATATACTTAATAGATCGTTGAATAGAATGTAGTTTCTTGAATAATTTAAATAATAATAACATACACGCAAAATATTTTGCGGGTATTATTAGTTTCACCCCGATCAACCTGACTAGAACAATCTTTTCTGTGTATATAAAAGGCAAACCTGACTGACTCATGTATCAACGCACAGCCGAAACTACTGAACGGATTTCGCTGAAATTCGGCATACAGATAGTTGTAATGACGTAGGCATCCGCTAAGAAAGGATTTTAGAAAGTTCGCCCCCTAATGGGTTGAACCGAACTCCACGCGGACGAAGTCGCGGGAAAAAGCTAGTTGTAAATAAGTGACAATTTGTTATTTGGCAAATATACTTGATGTTGCGTCTTTGGGGAAGGGAAGACTACACAAGACTGTATTAATTTATAAATCTGCAGAAGTGTTTGTTTTCCTACATCAACAAACCTCCCTAATTGCCTGTTGATTGCGGCCCCTTGACTGGCCTAAACACTCCGGGGATTACAGTGAGGGTACCTAAAAGCGCGAGTGATTGGGCCATGCACCTGGCTGAAATCAACAGGCTATTGTAATCACGCGTCCCGGCTGCATATATTCGTAAACATCCGACGCCGACGACGTGTAATAATATGCCCGAAACAATTTCGTAAATACCAAAAGTGTCAGACTAACGTGTCAATTATTTACGACACTATCGTAGTTTAAATTTAAATGTTACTTTACATTTTCTGTAACATAATCTTCACATGGGGAATTTCATTAGCAAATTAACGCAAAATTAAATAGAAATTAAGAGTATGCACTAGATTATTAATACTAAATTTATTTATAATTGGATAAATGTGTCGATTCTGTGTTGCATGAATTAATTTATTTGACAGGACTAACCTTATTTTAAGCATCCCGTCCTTGTATTTTCGATACAGAAAAAAACAGGCAGAGTGCTTAAATTAATGGAGTTGATGCTCGTGATTGTTGGCACTTGGTGGAACTTTTGAAACATTTTTTGTTTGATAAACACTTGTACTTGTCCACTTATTTATATTATTTCCCCTTACCGGTTTCGCTGTTAAAGCATTATCAAAGGTTTGTTTGGTTGTTTACGTACAATATATGAATCGCTTGGCATGCGGGTAGGACAAACAAATTCTACAACAGAAACATTTGAGTATTTTAATTTCTTAATATAACGTTGTATAAAATACTCATAAGTTTCCATAGATACACTATCCTAAATATCCAACGTTGTGGCAAGGTTTGGCAATGGTAGAATTAGTTATGGGGTTGTCATATAACAAAAATAAAGTTAACACGGTAGAAGAAAGAAAAATATAAATATCTTAAAAACAAAAATAAGGATTCAATATGCTAAAATGTCAGTGAATGTTGATTTTTTTAAATAAAATAAATGTGTAATTGAGTGTCAAGTCAGATAAATGTCAAACGATTCAATCGTGTTTCATGTCAAATAAGAGCCAATGTCAAAATACAAAATGAGCTATTTAAAATATTGAAGCAGTGGTGAGTTATTAACGTCTAATTGTTTATTTAATATTTGGTTGACATTGGAATGGCATAATTTATTTATTTCGAGTGCTTCTAGGGCTGATAATTTTCTGCCTTTAACGCAAACATGAAGGGCTTTGAAATTTAATTTGGAGTCGAAAGTGTGGTTTTCACTAATAAGGTGTTCCGCGAAATTAGAATCAGTGCGGTTCAACCTCCAGCTCCTGACATGTTCGTCAACCCTTGTTTTGAAGGCCCTTCCAGTTTGTCCCACGTATTTCTTATCGCAATTGCTGCAGGAGAGTTCATAAACTCCATTCTTTTGTCCAATGTCTGTTCTACTTTTATTATTACATAGAAGTCTTCGCAAAGTTCTGTGCGTGTAAAATGCGGGTTTACGCTCTTTTATAAGACGGGAACACTTATATGATAGTCTACCAAAGAATGGAATTTTGGACCACTTTTTAGGTTCTTGACTATCGCAAGTGTTGCTACTGGTGTGCACATGATACAGTAATGAGCTTTACTGTGCACACCAGTAGCAACACTTGCGATAGTCAAGAACCTAAAAAGTGGTCCAAAATTCCATTCTTTGGTAGACTATCATATAAGTGTTCCCGTCTTATAAAAGAGCGTAAACCCGCATTTTACACGCACAGAACTTTGCGAAGACTTCTATGTAATAATAAAAGTAGAACAGACATTGGACAAAAGAATGGAGTTTATGAACTCTCCTGCAGCAATTGCGATAAGAAATACGTGGGACAAACTGGAAGGGCCTTCAAAACAAGGGTTGACGAACATGTCAGGAGCTGGAGGTTGAACCGCACTGATTCTAATTTCGCGGAACACCTTATTAGTGAAAACCACACTTTCGACTCCAAATTAAATTTCAAAGCCCTTCATGTTTGCGTTAAAGGCAGAAAATTATCAGCCCTAGAAGCACTCGAAATAAATAAATTATGCCATTCCAATGTCAACCAAATATTAAATAAACAATTAGACGTTAATAACTCACCACTGCTTCAATATTTTAAATAGCTCATTTTGTATTTTGACATTGGCTCTTATTTGACATGAAACACGATTGAATCGTTTGACATTTATCTGACTTGACACTCAATTACACATTTATTTTATTTAAAAAAATCAACATTCACTGACATTTTAGCATATTGAATCCTTATTTTTGTTTTTAAGATATTTATATTTTTCTTTCTTCTACCGTGTTAACTTTATTTTTGTTATATGACAACCCCATAACTAATTCTACCATTGCCAAACCTTGCCACAACGTTGGATATTTAGGATAGTGTATCTATGGAAACTTATGAGTATTTTATACAACGTTATATTAAGAAATTAAAATACTCAAATGTTTCTGTTGTAGAATTTGTTTGTCCTACCCGCATGCCAAGCGATTCATATATTGTACGTAAACAACCAAACAAACCTTTGATAATGCTTTAACAGCGAAACCGGTAAGGGGAAATAATATAAATAAGTGGACAAGTACAAGTGTTTATCAAACAAAAAATGCTTAAATTAAGTTTAGTTCTGTAAAATAAGGGGGGTACAAAAATGGTACCTCGGTGCAAAGTGCACATCATAATATTGTTTTCCTTACTTTTAAATAAAAAATATGCAATAAATGCGTTTTAAAGCAATTTGCGGAAATAGTTTAATAATAATAAAGTCTTCACAAAAAAGTTTTCTTTAAAGCGTGTTTACAGTTGTAATGCAGTCAAAATGTAACACTTAAAATATAATAATTTTCACGTGATCGCTTAACTATGAACAAGCAGTTTGCATGAATTCCTATTAGATGCATTTATTGTAAGCTTTTTATTCAATATATAGTAAGGAAAACAATATTATGATATGCATTTTGTGTAAAGTGTTAAACCGAATCGACACAAAAGTCTTCCTCATTTGCGTAGGTAATGCTAGTGCATAAATTGAAATACTGAAATTATATAGGTATATGTATCGAGTGTCTAAGTCCTTAACATTAAAATAAAATTGTGTGTTTTAAATACTTTATTGAAAAGGATTACTTGAAACAAAAACTCAAAAATAAATATGTCGGATTACCGAACACCTATCCCAACCGGGGGCAGTCTATTAGATTAAAACAACAGCGTTACAAAGTTAACGTGGTAAAATCGAATTAAACACTTAGTACAGATCAAGGGACATCTTTAATAAGAGGCAAACGATGCGTCGGAATGCTTGTGCAACGGGCGCACTTCCAGCGAGCTCTGCCGCTCGACCATGCGTACGCGTCCGTCCGCCCCCCGATGGCGCGGCAAACACGTGCTGTGCCTCAAAAGTCAAATCGGCTCCTTTTTATAGTTTTCTCATACAATTCAAAGTGAAAAAAAAATTAAGTGTTGGCAGAGTATCCCTAATAGAATCCAGCAAAAATATTTTTTAACGCGAACTTTTTTTTCACCTTTCTATAGAAATTTTGTCAGCTGATTGAACCGCTTTGTACTGGGAAGTAAAAAAAATATATGATCAAAATTTTTTTTCTCTTCTGGAATGTGATCTGTTAACGATACATGGTCTTCCCTATAATTATTTTCACTTATTATTGTAGTATTAATAGGTTTATTTATATTTGTAAGAAATTCTGGTAGGTTACTTAAATCACCATATTTATTTTTGTTTTAAAACAATGCACGGTCTTTGAACTTAGAAACAATAATAAATGTAAGAAACAGACGCAAAATCACAACACGTCGGGTATTTACCAAGCACCCGAGTACAGCCGAAACGGATATCTTTACATGGATAACCTTCGGTCAAATAAACCCTGGATGTATCATTCCATACTAAATCAGACTGAAAACATGGAACAGGTTTGTTATACAATTATATGTAGTTACATCTAAACATCGAAACAAAACAACAATAACATATGAGCCAATTAATGATTTTTCGAACATAGATCTTGATAGCACTACTATAAGATTTGTTTTCTATAATCGATGTAAGGAGAAATTACATTTTGCATTCACATCTCACAAAAAGTCGTAAAACCAAATCGACCAGTAAGCGAATAAAGAGCTCAGTAGTTATTATTTTTATATCTTTCAGCTTTATGTCAATGCATTAAGGTAAAAACTGATTGCATCATACTGTCGATCTAGGAAGTATTTTCCGTTAAAGCACAGAAATATTTACGACTTATTATATTTAAGCATATTTCTACAATAATGACCCAACCCAACTAAACCTGTCCCAACTAAAACACCACTCCTCAACTGAATTGAGTGGGCTTTTGCCGGGCCGCTTTCGGTGCGCTGTCGCAATATCTAGGGTTTATTTGATCGAAGTGTATAACGTGTCGGGTATGGAGTTAAGAATGCCATAATTGTCAGCTTTGTCGTTTGCCAGTGAATAAATGGTCTAGTAAATTGTATTAAAAAATAAGCGGCTAAGAGCTACATAACTGTAGTTACATCCGAATTTTACTCTGTACATCAAAGTAAGTTTTAACTGTAATATTGATATTAGTAGAACACGGTTTTTCGCTTGACCTACTTCCTGAGCCGATCGTACCCATTAAAAATGTATAGCTACTACATTAGAGCTTCTTCGACGGGATTACTCTCGAAAAACTTCAGTAGAATTTAATGGGTTTACGTCAAGGCTTTACAATATTTATATAAAACTATTTTAGATAAAAAAATCAATATTACAAGCTTTTGATTTTTGATATGCTCGTCATTGATTTGATCTACTTTGTCATTCTATTGATCGAGGCCCAATAACTTTAGCGAAGTACGAGAATATTTTAAGAAATTTTAAGGTGTCTCGCCTACCAATTTCCTGCTTTCATAATCTCTGCATTTCGGTTTCGTGACCAAATCAAAGGATTTATACAGCGATAAAACCAAGTTTCACCTTAATTAGCTTTTATCTGGGGGCACGGCAGTGCCCGCCAAGTCGAGCTAAAAAGCGGCATGGCCGTACCATCCTTTTCTCAAAACAGTTCAGGCCATTTTCGACCCCCCTATAACTTCGTTGTGAATAAAAGTAGAAGCCTGAATTTTTAGTAACTAAACAGGCATTGCATAAACACGGTATATTTAAAATTTAATTCAATTTGAACCAGTAGTTTGAGAATTATAACTAGTCAAAGTTTCTCAATTTTGTTACTCACTCACTGACTGACTGACCGATCATCAAAACTCTAAGGCACTTCTAGCAGACATAGAAGCTTCAAATTTGGAATAAAATTAGTGTTTAGTGTATGAATTAAGGGAAAACTTAAATATTTAGCAATTTCGGTCCAGTTTTATAGACACACTAACAGCCTCAACTTTGTAACCTATTCAGGGGATATGTAGGAAAGAAAGTAGGACTATTTACAAAAAGAAATGAGATGACACCAAAAACAAAACATGTAAAAAAAACAAGTCTCGCAACTTAGTTCTTCTAACGTGAACAGTTGTGAGATCCATGTAATACCAAGTCGGTTAATTTATTCGGTCCCTACTTAAGGGACCTTCTGTCTTAAGTTATTATGTAATTAGCTAATATTTTTAGGTAGGAATTTTCTTTTTATTTTAAGTTATTTAATTTTAGTTTTTTAAATAGTTTTTAGTAGTTATGTTACTAGTTTAATTTTATTTTTAATATTGTTAACAAAATTTGTAAGAGGAGAAATAAATATAAATAAATAAAATTAGCTAACCTAACAATATCTTACAGTGACCATATCAATATTAAGAATCTTTTATGTTTTAAATAAATAGATTGACTTGACAATCGCACTAAATAATATAATTTAATATAATATGTATGACTTTTTAGAGACGTTGTGTTTTCATGCGATGGCCAAGTCAATCTATTTATTAAAAATACAAAAGATTTATAATATTGATTTGGTCAATATAAGATGTTGTTAGTTAGCTAATTATGTATTATCTAAAGACAGAAGGTCCTTTAAGTAGGAACTGAATAAATTAACCAACTTGGTATTACATGCACCTTACAACTCTTTACCGTAGAAGAACTGAGTTGCGAGACTTAGTTTTTTACAAGTTTTTTTTTTGATGGCATTACCATGAAGTAATGCAGCTTTTCAATCTGGAACACTTTGTAGTTCTGGGAGATGAGTAAATATGGTACTAAGATTCTTGTACACAGCTTGAACTTTTACCATGATTATTCATCGAATTAGTGAGTTCGTGAATGATAAGAAATAAATTAGTTTCTCGGCTTCACAATTCTCGAATACAAAAGTTGACAGTTATAATATACATATAATGTGACATTACATGGTAATAATGATCATAATTTTCCATCAGATTGGTCAAAAAACATACCAGAGAGAGCAGAATAGTTTACAAAAGGTAATTAATCACTGTATGAATGGGTTTACCTCAAACAAAGAGTTTACTGGATAGCGAAACAAAACCAATTTTGGACAATAAAAGATAAGCTTCTTTGTGAATAACACATAATATGTAGGTGTAATAGACTTTTACTTTAGTATTACACAAAATCAATGGTTATAGGTGGTAGAGCTGATGCCGGGCTCGACTGTGGAGGTACCACCATCTTACTCACAAATCCTCCCGAAGTTATTCGGGGGAGAGTAAGAGAACAGCTCTTAGGCAAAACCAGGCGGACCACCATTGCCTGGGACCGATGGATGGCGGTTTATCCATCCCCAATTGCCGGGCCTTATATAAAACAGACTGGTGACGGGCAGCGGCGTCACTGGTGCAAGGGCTTCGGCACCGCGCTCACCAACCCGCCTGCCCAGCGTGTGTGAGTATGGGCATTTCTTCCAGGAGGACCGCCAAGAGTGGCGAAATCCTGGAAAGGCTTACGTCCAGCAGTGGACGAAACAGGCTGATGGATGGATGGATGGAATGGTTTTTGAACATAAATTTGCCGTTTTTTAGTTCCAGTTAATTAAAATTTGTTTTACTTTTGGTTTCGCTGAGAGTTCTAGCAAGTACAAATAATGTTTCCTGTAATGTTTCCGTAATCCCAAATTACCATGATTTTTTTCATATTTTTCGGTGCATTAGTTTCGGAAATAAGGGGGGGGACATTCATTTTTTGTGGCTTTTCAAAGATTTCTCGAAACCAGTGCTAGTAAATATAGTAAAAGTATATATTTTTATAATTAGCTCTTTAATATCCACAATTTGATACCCATATTGTATTCTTATAAAAAATATATATTTGATATTTTCTTTATATTTCTCATCTGTTATCAACTTTTTCGCTATAGTTTTACTGTAATTGGCCAGTTATGGCCTGTTATCGCCATTTTTTTATTTTTTTCGCTCCACCAGTTTCGTAAATAAAGGGGGGGGGGGGGCACATCTATTTTTTTGTGGTTTTAAAAAGATTTCTCGAAATCAGTGACAGTAAATATAGTACAAGTGTATATTTTTATAATCAGCTTATTATTATCTACAATTTGATACCCATATTTCATTTTTATAATATATTTTTTTAATTATTTTACTTTTTTTGAATATTTCTTATTTAATATCATTTTTTTTATCGCTATAGCTTTCCTATAATTGGCCAATTATGGCCTATAATCTTCATTTTTTAATTTTTTTTCGGTCTTACAGTTTCGGTAATAAGGGGGGGGGGATACATGCGTTTTTTTTGTTGTTTTTTAATGATTTCTTAAAAATTGTAGCCAGTAAATATGGTAAAAATATATTTTTTTACAATCAACTTAATAATGCTATTTTTGTGGCCAATTCCAAGTCTATCTTTAATGGTGCTAAAGTTATGAGGCTGTGACATACGGACGGACAACGGAGTCTCACCTTAAAGGTTCCTTTTACCTTTAGGGTACTACGGAATCCGAAAACAAAGCTATAGTTTATTTTCGTTGAGAGTTTGATGAAGTTATCCAAAGAAATTGATAATATTTGTTAGAAAATAGCCAGGTGTATTTTTTTTACACAAAAAATATATGTATGTAAACTTTACCAGCTTGTTCTTTTATTTTTTATATGTACACAAAAGATTGATTATATATATTGATTATATCAACTGATGCCGGGCCCAGTAGGGTCCGAAATATATCTTGAAATTATATTTTTTTACACAAAGCGATATTTCCTACTAGCTTTTGCCCGCGGTTTCACCCGCGTTAAATTAGTTTTTGTGCACTCGTATAAAATCAGTCAATATTATTCGGACTATTATCTACAGTAAACACAGCTGGTGAAATGTGTGTTATGCGCCTCTGTCTTCAGCCTAATCGGTTTCGTAAGCATGGCGCGACACATCAACACATCACTTTTCTATAGAAATTTGGAAGCTCATTTTCATCCCATGGGATCTGATTTATGAGATAAAAAGTAGCCTATGCCCTATTCTATAACTACATTCATATAAAATTTCTGCCCAATCGGTTTAGTAGTTACGGCGTGAAAGAGTCACAAACATCCATCCATCCAAACATCCAAACTTTCGCATTTATAATATTAGTGGGACTTTCTACTTACGTAACTCCAAGTAGAAATATTAAATCATATCAATTCAACTGGTGGTTGCCTGTCAAAAAAAGCTATTTACCGCCGGGAATATGTACTGTCTATTGTCAGTCACATATTGCGTTGCGTAGGTTGGCTATTCATTCAAAATTTGGGAACCAATCTTTACAAATAATAAAGTAGTAAAAAAGTCGTGTCTGTACATTTAATATTTTCGCGAAATTTTAAATGAAACGTGTTATTGGTACTGTAGGTACAGCGGCCGAAACAACCATTTTTAGAATTTTTGTCTGTCTGTCTGTATGTTCCGTTTTAACTCGAGAACCACTCAACGGATTTGGATGCGTTTTTTTTTAAATATCATTGTAGTGACCCTGGCCAACACATAGGCTATAAGGGGTGTTCAGAAAATAACGCCCAAGCCGGAAACGGGGCGAAGAGTAAATAATCACTTTTATAACTCGAGAACCAATCAACGGATTTGAATGCGGTTTTCTTTATTATCATTTTAGTTACCATGCTCAGCACATCAACTATAAGGGTTGTCCATAGAATAACCCCCAAGCCGGAAACGGGGCAAATATTGAATAAACGCTTTTATAACTCGAGAACTACTGAACGCATTTGGATGCGGTTTTCTTTATTATCATTGCAGTTACCTTGGTCAACAGATAGACCATAAGGGTTGTTAATAAAATAACACCCAAGCCGAAAACGGGGCCAAGATTTACTGAACGTGGGCGAAGCTGCGGGCAAAGTCTATTAAATATTATAATAAGAGCTTTTTTTACGGTTTTGTGTTCTGTTAGTGATTCCGATTCATAGATTTCAATAAAGCTAGAGGGTTTATTTTCAACCTGTATATTTTATTATTATATTTGTCTAAAGACTAAGATAAACAAGGCTGTCTATCGTAGAACAATACTCAAAATATGTCAAAATAGCGTACCTGCATAACTCACAAATCGCAAAAGTAAATTCACATCTTAGAAGCATGTTTGTTAGATTTGTAATGCTGGTTCCTTTGCTTCCGAAGAATTCAGTGCAACATTGTGGGAATTTAAACAAGTTAACAATTCACTTTATTATTCTAAATCAAATGGCCTGATCCAAAGGAAAGTTTGAACCAATATCACCTTTCCTTAAAAATCAAGTGAATTTAGTTAATGTATCTACATAAATCCATCCATCCATCCATCATCCATCCTTTCCAAGATTTTGCCACTCTTAACGGTCCTCCTGGAAGAAATGCCCATACTCACACACGCTGACAAGCCCCCGGTTAGTGAGGGCGGTGCCGAAACCCTTGCACCAGTAACGCCGCTGCCCGTCATCAATCTGGTTTATATAAGGCTCGGCAATTGCGGATGGATAAACCGCCATCCATCGGTCCCAGGCAATGGTGGGCCGCCTGGTTTTGCCTGAGAGCTGTTATCTTACGCTCCTCCGAATAACTTCGGGAGGATTTGCGAGTAAGATGGTGATACCTCCACAGCCGAGCCCGGCATCAGCTCTACCACCTCTACCTAAATAGAGTTGCAAAATTTTCGTAACACACAAATCAAGTGTAAATGCTTAACTTTTGAATAGTAGATATTTTGCTGTTAAAGTCCCAAATAGGCACAAATAAATTAATGCGATAGCATACCCCTAAAAGGTCGAGGTAGCAGGAAGGAAGTGTAGCTACCATCCAAAACTAAAACAATGATGATCAAGAGGGTCGTGAGCTTTCTTTTCTAATAATTTGGCCAAGTGCGAGTGGGACTCACGCACAAAGGGTTCCGTACCACCCCACAATACGAGTGCGTAACCCTAAAAAGAGACAAAAACAAGCACCTTCTGCGTACGGAACCCTCCTTTTAATATTTTTTTGTTTTACTTCAGAGTATATTTTTAAGTCCTACAATCTGACTAAATTTAAAACTTGTATATTTTACCCTCTTTCAGTAACAACCAAAACCAATAACTTTTAAATAATGCAACTTTTTCGAGGTTTCTCGTAACCCCCTTTTTAGGGTACCGTACCCAAAGGGTAACCAACCGGACCCTATTACTAAGACTCCGCTGTCCGTCTGTCACCAGGCTGTATCTTATGAACCGTGATAGTTATACAGTTGAAATTTTCACAGATAATGTATTTCTTTTGCCGCTATAACAACATTTTACTAAAAATTAGAATAAAATAAATATTAAAGGGAGCTCCGATACAACAAAAGTGATTTTTTTGCCGTTTTTAATGATAATGGTACGGAACCCTTCGTGCGCAAGTCTGACTCGGACTTGGCCGGTTTTTTATATTTTATTATTTATCGTGGTAGAAGCCATAGTAACATGTATTTTGTGAAAATTTCAGCTTTCTTCCTATTACGGTTGAGGCTGTAGACCCCTGTGATAGACGGACAGTCTGTCTGAAAGCGGAGGCTTAGTAATAGGGTCCCGTTTGGCACCCATAAGGTACGAAACCCTTAAATAAAAACCGGACTCGCCCACTTACGTACAAATTAGTGAAAGTTTAAAAATAATCTACAAAAAGATTTGGTGACCCGTACAATTATGACCGCGCATACCGTTGCTTAACCTTGATGATTTTTTAATGATTTAGTTACAAATGTTTAGTTTCAACATCTTTCCTAAACTTGTAGTATTAGATTGTATTACTTGCCAAATTTCTACGGAAAATTCCCTACAAATTTTGATTCCCATAAGAGTGTCGAAATTTACGTTTTTTGCGGCATAAACGGCCGTATCTTTTTTTCACGTTAACTTAGAAGTTTGATTTTTGTCAAAGCTTTAACGGATTGTACTCAAATCTACAATATATATGGTTTTAATTTCAACTCGATACCTCCACGCGTTCCCGAGATAAAGAGCCTTGACAGACGAACAACAAAGTGATCCTATAAGGGTTCCGTTTTTTCCTTTTGAGGTACAGAATCTTAAAAGGGTAATTGTGACTTGATAAAGATACACCGAAAAATTATTTGTCGAAGAACGATACGTCGAATGCAAGATTCACCGAATTACAACTTTTATCCATCCATCAGCCCGTGTTCGTCCACTGCTGGATATAGTCCTTCTCAACGAAAAAACAATTACAACTTGTCAAATGTTTATTACGTCGAAGCAATTTGACCCAGAGTAGGAGGTTTAATTAATTCAAAATATCTATTGAAAAAGCAGACATTTTGCTCAACAACTACTGCTATTAGTAAACGTCACGTTTACGTAACAATGAGTCCAAAAATAATTTAAATTCAAAACCGGAACATGTCGAAAAAGCATATCATTCACGGAGCGTCCCGGAGAGAAATTCCCACAATATGTTCCCGTTACATCCCGGAATAATCCGGAACGAAGCAGCACAATTTGTCAACGACCGCCCCCTAGGCGCGTCCCTGTCTATACGTGATACATGCTTCAAAGCTTTACCACAGGATAGGTAGTTTAGTAGTGTTTTATTTTAGGCCAACATTTAGCTTTAAATCTACTTTAATACTAGAAGCTAAATAATTATTATAAATAAAATTGACGGAAAGAAAGTTTCTGAGATGCTATCATACACACTTGATTTATCTTTATACTAGCTTTTTCCTGCGGTTCCGCCCGCGTGTTATTCAGTTTAGATGTGGTATAAGCTATACCCATTCTAAATTTCAACTAAATCAGTCCAGCCGTTTCAGCGTGAAAGAGTAACAAACACACACACACACATAAACTTTCGCATTTATAAATTAGTGTGATCCTGCTCCAACAATTTGGTTTCATACTTTGTTTGTCCTGCTGTACCCTAACAGCGAAATACCTGGAAGCGAACCGCTCAGAAAACACGCATTTCGAGGTGGTTTAACTTATTATTTTGGAATTAAAGGAAACGATTTTTAATAGGACAGCTATATATCAGCATGGCTTTTAAGTTTTGTCGTTTACATATTTGCCGCCAATTTTTAATTTAGAACTGTTCAATATTCAAATTTGGTGAATTGAGAATTTCAAAACAATTGAAATAATTAGGATTAATGCAATTGTTTAGTCACAGCGTTGTTTTGAATCTGTCGGGTCACGTACGAAAATGAATGTTACTAAGGAAAATGTCCGTGCAATCATTTTATATAACTTCCGAAGAGGCCTAACACGGATTCAGTGTTCGGAAGAGCTAACATCTGTGTTCCATGATGAAGCCCCATGTCTGCGGACTGTTGAACGCTGGTATTTAGAATTCCAACGTGGATATACCAGTCTTAGTGACAAATCTCGTGAAGGACGTCCAAAATCCGCCTTCACTGAAGATGACATTGTTGCTGTGAGAGATATAGTCCTCGAAGATCGTCATGTGACATATCGGGAGATAGAGGCATTATTAGGCATCTCAGGGACAACCATTCAGCAGATCTTGCATGAGGCGCTCGGTGTGAGAAAGCTAGTTTCCCGTTGGATCCCGCATTTGCTTTCCGACGATCATAAGAGGGCTCGCGTCAGATGGTGTAAGAAAACTCTTCAAAGGTTCAACCGAGGAGAGTCAAATCACGTCTACGACATTATCAGTGGTAATTTATCTTGGATCTATGCCTACGATCCTGATTCCAAACAACAATCCACAATCTGGGTCTTCAAAGACGAACCAAAGCCGACAAAAGTTGTCCGCTTTCGAAGCACTTCAAAGAAGAGAGTGGCTACGTTCGTGGCGAAAACCGGGCATGTTGTGACAGTTGCACTTGAAGATCGTAGAACGGTTAATGCAGAGTGGTATACCACAGTTTTTTTACCACAAATCATCGCCGAACTTCGGAAATCTAAGCGACGCATCATCCTACATCATGACAACGCAAGCTCACACAGCGCTCATCAAACGATTGAGTATTTGATGCAGGTAAGCGTAGAAATTCTTGACCATCCTCCATACAGTCCTGACCTAAGCTCTAACGATTTCTTTACATTTCCTAAAATTAAGAAAACTCTTCGTGGTTAAAGGTTCCAGTCCGGTGAAGAAGCAATCAACGCTTTCAAATCAGCCATATTGAACACCCCCCCTTTGGAGTGGGATAAATGTTCAAATAACTGGTTCGAGAGAATGAAAAAGTGTTGTAAACTACGTGGAGATTACTTTGAAATACAATAAAAAGTACTATTAGGTTCCAGTTGTTTTTGTTTCTTCAAACGTCAAAACTTAAAAGGCATGCCTCGTATTGCATTTATTCGACGTTCATTTTCGTATAAGTTTCATTGTCCAAAACCTAATGTTAAAATTAAATTATATTTAAATCAAAGTTGCAGGAAAATTCAAGGATCGTGTCTCAAATTGCTGAAATATCCAGATCAAAGGGTCCATCCATCCATCCATCCATCAGCCCGTGTTCGTCCACTGCTTGACATAGGCCTTTCCCAAATTTCGCCACTCATGTCGGTCCTCCGTCCTCCTCATCCAGCCGCCCCCCGCAACGTCCTTCAGGTCGTCGGTCCAGTGGCCACGAGGTCATCCTACACTACGCTTTGCTGTACGTGGTCTCCATTCTAAAGCCTTTCGGCCCCAACGGCCATCATGTCGGCGACAAATATGGCCTGCCCACTGCCACTTCAACTTACTGATTCTGCTGGCTATGTCGGTTACTTTAGATCTCCGACGGATCTCCTCATTTCGGATTCTATCCATCAGAGATACCCCAAGCATGGCCCGCTCCATAGCTCGCTGAGCGACCTTAAACCGGTGGATCAGACCCTTTGAAAGAGACCACGTCTCAGCGCCATACGTCATCAAAGGGTGAAATATTTAAATTAAGGCCAGGTTATCCAGCGAAATCTATCCTGCTCGAACGCTTTCATTTTACACATGTTCATCCTGCTCAGCGGAGGCGAGCCGCGCAGAAAACTCGCGGTTTGGGGGGTGTTTTTACTTATTATTTTGGAATTAGAAGGATGGGTTTTTAATATGACGGCCGTTATATATTACATTTTAGCGACGATTATTTAAGTATACATTTTATTGTCCAAAACAAATTATAGCTCAAATGAAATAATATTTAGATCATAGTTTAGACCGATCTTTGCGATTTAATCGGATCAGGAGAAATGCAAGTAAACGTGTTTCGAACGGCCGAAATATTAAGAACAAAAAGTGAAATATGACAATTTTTTTTACAAAATTTAATCGTCGCTGTTTATTGGTTTAAAATTAATTTTAAAAGAGACAAAATCGGGATAACCCCACTTAAATATAGCAATAAACGATCACGCCACATAAAAATACCGTTGTGAGTGTGAGTTAAATATTTGCATAGTTGTTAACTAACCAAACTTTTGGATCTTAATTTTATTACCGTCCTAAACGTTTGAGTGACAGTGACAATAACTGTGGTGATTTTGAGTTTGTATATTAACTTATATTTTGTAGAACGCTGAAATAATATTTGATATACGAGTAGTAATTTTTCTGTAAATCAGGCGTCAAAAAGTTTCGTAACACGGGCATGCATAGCATAATCTTTTCAGTTTACATTCAACTTACAGAGAAAGAACAACCTGGCTAGCTGGGCACTCTCCAGCGTCGAGATGTAGTCCAAAATTTGATTTTATTTTGGACCAAAATAAAGGCATTGAAATAAGCTCCAACCTAATTTGCATTTTTTATTACTCGGAGAAGCAAAGTGAAAAACAACTTTCAGAAGTGGCAAAGAAGTACAAAAGGCAATCTCTGAAATATTTCCAAAATATCTGCCAAATTCCTAAGAATGAACTCGTGGAAATATTAACAATATCGCTCTAAGAAACTTGTTCAACTTCAAGAAAATCTGGAAAGTTGCAAAATCGACCTCAAAGGGGCAATTTGTAGAATTATTAAAGAAGAATTGCAAAGGATTGTATCGATGTTAATTTTAAATTGTTATACTCAAAGGTAAAGACACGGACCCTTTATTGAGAGTGTTCGTATTTTATATGTATGTCTATCTGTCAGAGCTACTGTATGATAAACCCCCCTCTAGACAGTTACAATTTAGTCCTTATTTGCTGGGCCCATCTATATTAAACAGAAACCAAACCCTACCAGAGAGGGGTTTTCAAAACAAGGAGAACTTATATACTAAATCCAGTTATATGGGTAAATGATTCAAAAACTCACATTTTTGTATAATGTTCACTTTCCCGTCCTTGACGGGACCTCGGCGCTCGATCAAGGTCACGACTCAACCTTGGTTCAGAGGAAAGCACAGGTCCCCTGGACGTGCTCTTCCTTTCTTCTGGCGTTGATTGTCGTCGCCCTCAGCACGGAGATTTTTGAAAAACGACCAGCCAGCCAGCATGTCAGCCAGATTCGTATCCTATACGTAAATACCTATCCCTAGGCTAGCCTCCTAAAGAAAATACAGGTTAACAATTTCACTGCACTATTTCAGAAAAACGTGGTAATGAAAATCTTTTAACATCACTTTGCACAATTATTGAATTTACGAATCTTTTCGCGTATGGGTCCCGGACCACAGTTAACACTAATTAACTGGTTTATTTCACACTTTTAATTACTGATTTCCTTGAAATACCAAAAACAACTCTTGTTGTCTTCAAAGCCCAAAAGCGGAAGCGACCTGTCACAATTCACATCTCGACAACGCGTGTTGCCATATCAATAAAATAAAACACCTTAACCGCGTTCAAATACGTTTTAAAGCGAACAGCTACTTTTCTCAAAAATTGATAAAATCATAAATGTGGAACTAGAAGGAGCCCATCAGTTTACTTGTTTCCAGAGATCTATGTCTGAATAAAACTGTAGATATTCGTATAAATATTATTATCTTTTTTATTATATTTATTTAGCCCAGCTACCCACTGCATGGTACCTGTAGTGTAAGTTTTTACTTAGTATTTACCATTTCAGTTGAAAACAGCAGCTTTGACAGCCAATTACAAGGAAAATATAAGGTTGTAGAGCGATATAAGAAAGAAAAAATTCAAAAAAGCAAAATAGTTTATCATTGCGCGTAAACGTAGTGGGAGTATGTATGTCTGGAGTGTATTATTCGAAATTATTTAAACCTCTGTGGTATAGTAGATCGCTACTGACCACTAATTCCGAAGTCACGGGTTTGAGTTCCGTAGGGCCACATGACATTACTTTTGCGCCGCCTTGAACAATAAATAAAACCGTTATTTTTTTGCGAAAAACTTTATTTATATTTCGTAATTATTTCAACTTTAATAAATTGCCTAAAACATCCCATAATAATTTTAACAAATACATGAAAAAGCACATGCATTATTTTGAAATTTTTAATCCCTATTTTAGTGACCCGCAAATTATTTCAAAACGAGCATTTTTGGGTAAAAAACTAATTCCCTCGTCTTAAGCAGGGCTCAAACTCATGGGCTCACCTCCCATATCGAGCTGGAATACGGTGAAACGTGGGCGTATATGTGTGGACTATGACGTGGATTTTACTGTCCATACTCGGAACTGCAGGAGTTCGAGCACGTTGTCTGTCCGGTATAGTATGTGACCGGACGCTCGTCTCCGTGAGCAGTTAGCATTCCCTTGTAGCGGCGCTTGGGCGGCCACCAATGTGAACGGGCTATGCCGGCACGTGAGTTGTCCTCAAGTTGTCCCATGAACACTGCTGGCGTATGGGCGCAGGACTTCATCTCCGGCACTCCAACTGGATAGTGGAGTAGACAACCTGACGCTAGAGGTCACTCGTCCGCGTAGGAGTTATCAAAACGTGCGTGCAGCTCCGAGTACCTCCTTGGATAATGAGGGAGCTAGCTTCTCTGGCGGGTCCAACAACACATAGTTGAGTCAATCATGTCGCATATTGTTTGACGGCGGATGAGCAGCGCTTGGTTCTGCTCGGGGCTGTCCTGTCTTGACCCTTGATTAAGGCGTCATCGTTGCTCACACAGGTAGGCAAAGCGTCGGATGAGGAGGGCGTGATGACGGGTGACCTGTGCCTGTTTCGGTAGAACGTGATGATCACAGGTACTGTTGTTAGTTGATGTAGGCGACGCAGTTTAATAGGTTATATAACTATGTAATTTAGAAATATTGTTTTAGTATAAATATTTATGTATAAGTGCTGCCATCTGTTGGTGTAATTAAAAAGCGACAATTAACGGGTACACAACGGATTTGCTTTTTTGGTAATTTTATAATTAGCCGGTAGATTTGCTATGACGGTTTTTAGTAGACTTCAACGGTAGCTTGAACGGTGTGCACCTCATTGTCTTTGTTTAACCTAAAATTCGGCAGTTTTATTATTCTATCCCTTACAAAGTTTGGTCTTCGAGCACGGATCTACTCCAGCACTGATGTTTTCAACACCGCCACATAAGGTTATGACTCGCCGACAGTGCGAGCTTTCGAACAAAGAAAGGCACACCATGTCCGAGCATGGTTTGATGAAGCAGGAAGATTTTTTACCTCGTGGCACTCATAGTGCCATATCGCCACGAGACAAGGAGGAGCTCAAGCTTCAACTTATTGAAGAATCTTCTAAAGTCGTCGCACCTATTGTCTCCACAAAAGAGACGACGAAAGCGGTTTCATTAAAATCAAGGAGGTCCACGGCGTCATCAGCAGCACGACGAAAGCAACTAGAACTAGAAGCTGCTGAGGCTAAAGCAAGAATCCAGATGGAATTAATCGATAAACGCTTGGAAGCTGACCTTGCAATGATTGAAGCTGAGAACGCATCTGCAGGTGACGGCAGCAAGTGCAGCTCCATGATTGATGGGCAAGTAGTGAAATCAAACGTAGTGGAATGGCTGGATCATAGCCATGCTGCAGCCACGAACGCGTCCGATCAGCCCAGGGCAGCGCCTACCGCTATATCTTGTGAACCGCCGCTTCAACAGGCTGAGAACCCAATAAATAGCATCCGGCAACTGGCACATGAGCTGAAGGATTTAATGGTGAACTCATCGTCTAAGCAAGACAATCGTTTCTTGACCCGCCTCGCTACACCTCGTGATCTGCCAAATTTCAGTGGTGACTGTATTGAGTGGTTACATTTTAAAAGTGCATATGAAGAGTCATCCCGTGTGTGTCAATTTAGTGAAATTGAAAACTTGTGGAGATTGCGAAAAGCATTACGCGGCGATGCCATGGAAGCCGTGACGGATCTCCTCATTGGCAATACTACACCAGCTGACGTCATGGATGCTCTGCAATTAAGGTTTGGCCGATCTGATATTATTATTCAAAATATAACAACACGGCTAAAGAGGCTTTCTCCATTGCCAGTTTTTTATCAGAATGATTTATTTCACTTTTCCGTCAAAGTAAATAACTGCATCGCAACAATCCGAGCACTAAAACAAGACGATTACCTACGCAGTCCCGAACTCGTTGCAGCTCTGATGTCCAAACTACCGAGCACTTTAATTAGCAAGTGGACTGATTACGCCTATACCAAGTTGTTAGAAGGTAAATCAAAGCTCGAGTTGCTCGCCGCTTTCCTAAAACATGAGGCCGAAATGATTTCCATCGTCGGTGTTAGTCAGCCGCCGGAACAAAAGAAAACTGATTACGCATCTACGAGTAAACGATCTGACGACGTCAAACGTTTTCGACCGGTTTTTGCAACAACAAGTATTGAAGTAAATAACACAGATAAATTGTGTAAATTTTGCAAAAAAGAAATTCATTTATTACCCGATTGTCGTGTATTTAAAAGGGCGATGCGAAGAGATAAGTGGAACTTCATTAAAACGCACAAATTATGTTATTGTTGCATAATTACTCGTCATGATAGCAATACATGCCCTGCGCCTGTGTGCGACATTGATGAATGCGGACTCGCACACCACCGCCTTCTACATTGGAAGAAACCTGTCCCTCAACCATCAGCTGATGACAATCTAGGTCAAGGGCGAGAGTCTGCTCAATCATCGTCACATAGCACAGTAGCACACATCGCGTCGAACTGTGAAGGCTCGTCCGTACCCTCGGATAACGTCATGTTAAAAGTGGTAGCAGTCAATTTGTGCGGACCTAACGGTACTGTGTCAACATACGCTCTTTTAGACGATGCGGCTTCAGTATCAATCATGGATGCTGAATTAGCGAATGAATTAGGACTAAAAGCTGAACAATCGAGTGCAATAAAGTTTATCGACGCATTCGGTCTAGAAGTGTTTCAATCTGACGCTCCAAAAGTGTCAGTGCAAATATCCGGCGAGGACAAAGTTAATCATAACATTAAGTTACGTAAAGTGTCTAAGTTAAACCTACCAATGCAAAACCTGTCTGTTATCAACAACATTAACTGTAAACATTTGTTACACATAAAAGATCGTGTTTGTAAAGAGCGTATAGTTCCGCGATTATTGATCGGTGAAGATAATTATTTTCTTTTAGCGCCGCTTGAGGTTATTCACGGCAACAAAAATGTACCGTATGCGACTCATTGTCGCCTAGGATGGACCATCCATGCCTATTGTGCTCGCACTCACTCCGAAACTGACGTAAGTAAACATGTTTTTCACCTCGCTCATTCTGATCAAGATTCTGCGGATTTGGGCTCATTGAATGACCTAATTAAAAACTCATTCACATTAGACTCCATAGGAATATCGACTTTATGCCGTGAGAATACGGCTCATTTACGGGCAACACAAATATTGGACGACACCTCACGACAGATTGGAGATCAGTGGGAAGTTGGTTTACCCTTTACAAGGGATGATTTAGTATTACCTGATTCCTACGATTATGCACTATCGCGGCTTCATACGTTGTTCAAAAAGTTTCAGAAGGACGACGCCTACGCACAGAGATATGCGAAGGAAATGAGCAAGCTGTTTCATGACGGCTACGCGCGGGTACTCACCGAGAAAGAGCTTACGGCTGCACGCACCTGGTATCTCCCTCACTTCGGTGTCCAAAATCCAAATAAGCCTGATAAGATGAGGTTAGTGTTCGACGCAAAAGGACAAGTCAGAGGTATGTGTCTTAATGATTGTCTACTTACGGGACCCGACCTTTATAATTCGTTATTTGGCATAATGCTCAGATTCCGTGAGAATAAAATAGTTATTATTGGAGACATTAAGGACATGTTTTTACGAATTAAAATTCGTCCTGAGGACCAACATGTCTTAAGATTCTTGTGGCGTGAGTCACCTGACTCTCCGATTAAACGTTGCGCGATGCAAAGTTTAGTTTTTGGTGCAACATGCTCACCCTTTATTGCACAATATGTTAAAAATAAAAACGCATTAAAGTATGAGGATTTATATCCGGAGGCCGTGCATTCTATTCTGAAAAACCATTATATGGACGATTGTTTGGATTCTTGTAGTACCGAAGAAACCGCAATAAAACTCGTGCACGATATCACAGCTATACATAAGAGCGGCGGTTTCGAGATTAGACGCTGGTCGAGTAATAGCAAACGGGTTTTGGAAAACATACCGACTGAAGCGCTTGCGCCGTCTGCCGTTCAGTTTAAGGACGGAGCTATGAATACAAGTGAGCGCACTCTCGGATTGATGTGGCATCCGGCAGATGACACATTCGGTTTTAATGTTTGTTTTAGCCGTGTACCGAGGTCGATTTTGGATGGTGAAGAACCCCCTACGAAGGCAAAAATGTTGAGCATAATTATGTCGGTCTACGATATTCATGGTTTTTTATCACCATTCCTAATTAAAAGTAAAATTCTTCTTCAGAACGTACATCGAAGCGGTGTAGACTGGAAATGCCACATCCGACCAGAGGAGCATACAAGTTGGGTGAAGTGGCTCGATGAACTGAAGCAATTGGAATCGCTACGTATACCTAGGTGGTATAAAAATGCAGGTACGAGGACACCGTGTTATTTGAACGAGATAGCAAACTCGAGTGATAGCGAGATGATTATTAACACGCAATTACATGCATTTTGTGACGCGTCAATTAAAGCAGTGGCTACGATAGTATTTTGGCGATTGACTCGAGCAGACGGTCACGTTATTGTATTTTTTGCTGCTAGTAAAAGTAGGGTGACTCCACTTCGTCCTGTATCTGTGCCTATATTAGAACTACAGGGATCTTTAATAGCCGCGCGCTTAGCTCAAACCGTGCAGAACGAACAGAAGGACCTTAAGGTGGATAAAAGATATTTTTGGACGGACTCAACTACGGTTTTACAATGGCTACGTGGTGACCCTAGGAATTACAAGCCCTATGTCGCCCACAGGCTCGGTGAAATCGACGAGCTTTCAAATATGTCTGAATGGCGACATGTACCTACAAGCTTGAATGTGGCTGATATAGCCACGCGAGAAGACGCACCACCATTAAAATTTACCGATATATGGTTCCAGGGTCCAGATTTTCTGCGCTTACCTGAAGATACATGGCCACGAGACATAAAAAACACGAAGAGCTCGGAAGAGGCTGCCTGTGAAGAGAGAAACATTAATGTTCTGGTATCTCATGAACCTGACCGTGACTTCTCCTTGCCAAACGAAAACAACATATCTAAATGGACAGTTCTACTTCGCTGCACCGCTCGGATCTTATTGTTGTTTAGACGGCAGCAAGGTAAGAAGACACATGTTGATGTTGACCTTATAAAGGAGGCAGAACAACTGCTGATTAAAAAAAGTCAACATGACTCATTTGCTATCGAAATTCAATCTCTGAAACAAAATAAAGGCTTGAAGTCGAGCAGCCGTATTGCAAAGCTGACTCCCTATATTGATGAAAAGGGCTTACTACGTGTAGGAGGTCGCATCGACAAGACTGCAGGGGTCAGCACGACGACTATGCGACCTGTCATTCTCGATGGGAGGCACAAAACAATACGTTTACTTGTAGAGTACTACCATAGACGTGCACTACATGGAGCTCATGAGATGGTCGTAAACGAACTTAGACAGCAGTACTGGGTGGTAAAGCTCCGCCCCACCGTGCGAGCGGTGGGTGCGCGATGCCTGTTTTGTCGCTATCGCCGCGCCACACCGAAGGCTCAGCGTATGGCTGATCTACCAGCCGCACGTCTGCAGCATCATCGACGGCCTTTCAGTTTCACTGGAATGGACTTTTTTGGTCCGATGGAGGTCACGGTGGGTCGAAGAAGACTTAAGATGTATGGTGTACTATTTACCTGTCTGACAGTTCACGCGCTTCATATAAAATTAACAGATAGTCTTACGACTGACGCAACTATTATGGCCTTAAGAAGAATGATATCACGAAGGGGAACGCCGATTGTTATCTACACTAATAACGGAATCAACTTGAGATCAGCCGACACGGAATTGAGACGAAGTGTTGAGTCACTTAATGCGGCTAAGTTACGGGAAGACGGGTGTATTAGAGGGATTGAATGGCGATTTATACCCCCTGGGGCTCCAGAAATGGCAGGGTCCTGGGAACGAATGGTGCGTACAGCAAAGACCGCACTAAAGGTGGCCCTTAAAGAGCGTGCACCACATCCCGAGACTCTGTCTACGTTCGTGGCAGAGGTCGAAGCTTTGGTGAATAGTCGACCAATAACTCACGTGTCAACAGACCCCAGTTACCCGGAAGCCTTAACGCCGAACCATTTTCTCATTGGAACCTCCTCAAACGGTCCTTCATTCGGCATATACGAAAATAGTGATCTCTGTGTAAGGAAGCGATGGCGAATAGCACAGCGGCTGGCTGATATGTTTTGGGGGCGGTGGATCAAAGAATACTTACCAACACTGTTGCCTAGACAGAAATGGACCACGGAAGAGAGAGCATTAAAAGTTGGAGATTATGTCATTTTAGTCGAGCCTAAACTTGATCGTGGTAGTTGGCGTCACGGAGTGGTGAGTGCGGTGCACGCAGGCGACGATGGTCGCGTGCGTATTGCAGATGTGCGCACCCGCACTGGGTTGCTTCGACGTCCGGCGACACGCGTCGCTCTACTAAATCCAGTAGATTCTAGTGCTGACTCTGATGTTACTTGTCAGCACTAAGGGGGCGGAATTGTAGGCGACGCAGTTTAATAGGTTATATAACTATGTAATTTAGAAATATTGTTTTAGTATAAATATTTATGTATAAGTGCTGCCATCTGTTGGTGTAATTAAAAAGCGACAATTAACGGGTACACAACGGATTTGCTTTTTTGGTAATTTTATAATTAGCCGGTAGATTTGCTATGACGGTTTTTAGTAGACTTCAACGGTAGCTTGAACGGTGTGCACCTCATTGTCTTTGTTTAACCTAAAATTCGGCAGTTTTATTATTCTATCCCTTACAGTTGACAATGGTCGATACCATCAGCAGTGAGATCCATTGCCCTTCAGTGGGAAAGCGATCACTTGAATTCATTCTTGGATCAAGTTTGAGTTGAAGTTACAGAGGACCTCCTTTCATAACCTTTGAGTTGATATTGGCGGTCCACTATAACCTAAACTAAGTAGTCACGTAGCGATCGGGATTTGTCCGTAATCAGAAACACCTCTGACGCCCTCTCAGGAATTCAGGTCAAAACGACTTGCTAGTAACTTTCAAACTAGCCTGTCCTCAAACTTCGTGGATATTTTTTATGACAACCCAGAACCAGTTTGGCCTAGTCCAAACTAGTTTGTCCTAAAGTCGAGTTTGGCCAGTAACATGTAAACAATGTTAACTTGCAGAAAAGTTTTACAGCTCCGTGGGCACGACCACGCGATGCATGCAAAAGTTTACTACTCAAAAACCAACGTTACTCTTTTGCCTAAGGGCCGATTCTGGAATAATTTATCGTTCAAAAAGAACTATGAACTGAATATTAAATATGCAAAACATATATGGTTTTATTTGTGCAAACAAAATGTCACGTTTGCCACAGATTATTGCAATAGTTACTACGAGCAATAATGTGATATTTTATCGATAAAGAAACAGTTTAGCGCAGCAAATGACGTGTCTACCTTTTCTTTCAAATTATTTTAATATGTATCGTATCTTATAATGATTTTATCTAATTATGCTTGACCATAACGACGCCTGTTGGAAAGTGTTAATGAGATCTAGGATGAAGTGCAATCGCCCAGAAAGTGGGGGAGTGAAAGCGAGCGAGGCGATAATAATTTTGTCCAGAGACCGGCAAAACCTACGGAAGATGGAACTAACGACTGATACTACTCAACTGCTTGGTGACCCACTGTCCTAATACAGATTTTATGACGTCATGCCGGAAAACAACGAGTCGTGAGAACACGAGGGTTGTGACAAATCACGGCCGAAGTTGTCAGTTAGTTGGGTCTTTGTCTAACAGTCTAGGGTGCGCCAGGCGTATTTAGGGTAATTTGGGGTTGTAGACTTGCATTTTATTTTTGTAAAAAACGCGAGCTTGTTTTTGTATCAGCAAAACTTTATGCTCGTTACACGGTCACTTGTCAGCAATGATTACTTATACTTAAGTTTTTTTTTTCAGTCTCACAACAAACAGATCATTCCAACGATCTTTTGATGGTGTATACGTTAAAAATAAAATATAAAATAAGGTGTAAAGCCACTCTGCCAGCTTTTATTCGCTTCATAAAACTAATGGTCACTTCCAAATAAATAAATAAGAGATCACGGTATAGCGATCTTGTAGAAGTACATATAAAGACGTGTCTAGTTAGTGATGTGCCTATTATTTGGCCTCATCAGACTAGAAGCATAGTTAAAACAGACTAGTAAGCTATCTTCTTCACAGAGATGTACTCCGCACGGCTAATATGTGCGCGAGCCATTTTGTGCCTGTACTCACGAACCACAGCACGCACACAACGACAATTCTCGGGCGGTTTCTGGTGGTGTGACTAGGGTCGGCAGCGCTCCGCAGTCGCGCTGATGACGTACAGTCAAAGCGCGCCGTTTGTCGCAACGCCGCAAAATAAATTGACATCCCCGTGACAGGATTAGGTAGTAGAGCTAATGCCGGGCTCGACTGTGGAAGTATCACCATCTTACTCGGGAATCCTCCCGAAGTTATTCGGGGGAGAGTAAGAGGACAGCTCTCAGGCAAAAAACCAGGCGGCCCACCATTGCCTGGGACCGACGGATGGCGGTATATCCATCCCCAATTGCCGGGCCTTATATAAATCAGACTGGTGACGGGCAGCGGCGTCACTGGTGCAAGGGTTTCGGCACCGCGCTCACCAACCTGCCCAGCGTGTGTGAGTATGGGCATTTCTTCCAGAAGGACCGCCAAGAGTGGTGAACTCCTGGAAAGGCCTATGTCCAGCAGTGGACGAAACAGGCTGATGGATGGATGGATGTGAGAGGTGCGAGGCTTAGATGTTAGATGCCTACTGTAGGCATCTAACATCTAAGCCTCGCACGGCGCGGGAGTTGTTCTACTATTCTGTTTTTACTATGCTAGAAGTTTATGTTTTAAATCTACAAGTATCTTGGAAAACATCATTGGTTATCGTAGTGTTACTTGGGTATGTTACTAGTATTATTATACCCAGAATAACAAAAAATATTGTTATTTGATTCAATGTGTCCTTTCGAATTGCTTATGAAATCACCATAATAGTTATATTTTACCTTTTAGGTACGGACACTTCAAAAGTCAGGGGAGTAGGTCGATAAGCACGTCATCAAGATGTCACTAAGGCAAGCGGTCTAAATTCACCAAAAAAATTGTCACGTGATTTATGGACACCTCCTTGCCTTCGTTGCTTTGCAGAATCTTCCCTTAAAGTTCCAACACAAAACTATTGGAGAAGCGTGACTTGGATCTTAGAGCAGTGAAGTAGTGATTTTATAGTCAAAGTGAAAAAGTATCTTGTGACAAAACTTTGTAATATTTATTTAGTTATTTTCTCATTAAATGTTTCAGTGATATTAGTTGTTACTTTTCAGGGTTCCGCGCCCAAAGAGAAAAACAGAGCCCTATTAATATCTCTCTGCTGTCTGTCCGTCTGTACGGCCGTATGTCTCGGGTCTCTAGCTTGCACACAGAATGAGAAACAGATCTGAAATTTGGATATTTTGTGTTAAATATTAACCCAAAACCGATTATTGAATTAAATTTTTCAATAAATTTATTTTAAATCTTATAAACTTTGTTTTCACTCCGCATGTGCATGGGGTGTCATTTTCTATAACTAATTTTGTATAGTAAAAAGATATACATTTTTTATCTCCAAAAATAAAGAAATGTTGGCCATCAAATTTGTCAATGGACATAATTTGTCAGTAGACTATTTTTGTTACGGGTCAATCTCAAAAACTATACTACATAATTAGGACTTCGGAATTTTCTGTTATATTATGTGCCTTAAACTTTATTTAAACAACAAATACTGTAAACGTCGATTTTTAGTACAAGCTTAGGGTTATGTAATCGGATACTCGACCAACTTAATTCTGCAGTTTTGTTTCATACATTTTCAAGTTAGTTTGTAATTTTTATTCAAATCATTTAAGGCCATTTACTTATTTAAATGGTACGAAACCCTCAGGGCGCGAATCCTACTCACATTTGACGGGTTCTTAACAATTGTTTACTTTTATAACTTAATTAATATATTCCAATTATTATTTTATTAAGCTTTATGGTTTTACATAAATTTATGAAGTTACAAAACAAACAACCAAAACATTTAGTTAAGTGAATTTAACTGAAAAAAATAAATAAATGTATTTATTTAGACATTGATTGTAGACAAAATAATGTCAGCTTCGTTCAATAAATTACGAAAAATACTTTCAAGTAAATAATTTAGTCAGCAACTGAACAACAGCCGTGGGAACCTATCCACACTGAAGTTAGCTCCAGAATTTCGGTCGACTTAAAAGATTAGCGTGTTCCTATCGGTTTTGGCTTTAGAAAGCCTACTTTGAAAACACAAACTAAAAGCCCAAAGTGGTCAAGTGGCATTTGGACTGGCTAAGAGATTGTGGATTAGGAAATTCAAATAAAACTCTTAAAGAACCTACGGGCTTATCTTTAATAAAATCAGATTTGACTCAAATTGTCGTACTTGGAGATAGTTGAAGCATATTGGTTGTCATTGGAAAAACAAAATAGTTATTTTTGATTATTGATATAGTAAGTTTTGAAAAAAATTTCAAATTAGAACAAAGTATAAATATTTGTATGATAGTAAAGGCATTTTGGTACAAAATCAATAATAAGGTAAAATAATAGTTTATTAACTGCAAGTGTGGTGTTATGTCTCAAGTCGTGGGAATGCAAAGGCGGGGCGCCATGCTGACCCCGATGAATACGTTGCGGATTCAAATAATAATGAATCCCCAAGCGTCAAGCCCACGTACGATTATGTCTGCTTCTTTTGTGGTTATGGAAAATTCACAGTTCAAAATCACGTAGACGCACGGGATGCTAATCGTCAAATAACACCTGAGGCTGAGGAGGAAATTTCAAGATAAGATAATTTGATCGTGGCACAAGAAACAGGAGGAGTTCCGGTGCAAGGCGCTTCGGCGTTAGCCAATACACTGTGTGGAGGCTATAAACATCACTGGTCTATACCTGTACCATTTTCGTCGTGAACAAGCGCTCTGTGTAGCTAACCCCGCAGCGCGATACTATGGTTTGCGAATCAAACTCGAGTAACACGAATTCTTTTTTATTTTTTTTTTATTTTTGAGATATTTGTATTTCAGCTATGCGAGTACACATATCGATAGTACTTCTTATGTAGTTCACCTAAGTTTCGGGTCAGAAACGGTTAAAAAGTCAGCGTGTATAAAAAAATCCTTAGTTATGTAAGCATGTTGCTGATAGATAAATCAGTATAAATTAAATACCATAGTATTAATATAAATCTACAATCGGGGTTTATTTTTATTGTTAAGAACTGTGACAACCCTAGCAATATGGCCACTATATAGACCCTGTCGGCATTTTTGCAGACATCAAAGGCGTTGAATCACTGTAGGATGTTTACACTGTGGTACTGCCCCACTCCTTTTGGGTGACTATTATTTCCAGGGATTTTAAGGAAACATTCAGTGCGTTTTAGCTGTTAAACCAATCAACATAGAGAGGTATTAGTCATCCATCCATCCATCAGCCTGTCTTCATCCACTGCTGGACTAAGGTTATGGCAAGATGTCAGCACTCTTGGTGGTTCTCTTGGAAGTGATGTCCATACTTACACACGCTGGGCAGATCTGATTTATATAAGGACCGCCATTAATCTGTCCCAGTTATTTATGGTGGACCATCTGGTTGCTGTGCCTATTCGAGCTCTTGTTCTCCCGGAATAACTTGCGAGTTTGCGAGGAAGATGGTCATACCTCTACAGTCGAGCCCGGCATCATTTTTATCAACTTTGTATGTCTATGTAAAAGGCACCCAAAAAGCGTGTATTTTTGGGGCTTCGGGGCCCGAATTAGAGTGATAAGACTCACCTCTTATCACGCTGGGACGCTGTTTGTTTCAGTGTATGTATTGGTTATAAAATAATGTTGTTATGTAGTGATAATATATTTTAAGTTACGTAAGTAGTTATGTATTTTATAGTTTTTAGTTATTGGTGTAAAGTCCAAGTAATACTTAAATAAAAATAGATCTAAGGTATAGTACTCAGAAACAATTGTATTTAAAATGTCGAAAGTCTCTTTCTTTTATCGTCGCCTTATCTTCGTCGGGTTAATTAAGAATGATCTTGGATTAGGAATCAATCAATCTCGCAAAGGAAAAGAGACGAACCAACATTAGTTCATTTGAAACACTTCCAGTTAACCAACTAGTAGAGTTATTACTGTTCTGGAAGCCTCGCTGCCTTATTTTCAGCCAAGAGGGGGTGTAAAAAAATAGATTAACTAGAACTTTACATACATATGGATCAAAACAATACATGCTGTTCTTTTTACACTTGATTGCTAAAGTGTAAAACACGAGTTTAAAGGCTGTAGGAAAGTGGCCAGTGTTAAAACATATATAAAAAATATGACTAAAAAAGGGCCCACAAGATCAGAGAATCTTTTCAAGAAGGTGGTACAGATACCGTACCATCTTATATTGACAGTCTAGACAAGAAACCTAGACAAAATATAAAAAAGTATTGATCACGTAATTCTTATTAATTGTGATAATATCGTGATTAGGATTTTTTCTATACAAGGGAAAAAATTATAGAAATATGTTCCTGAGACGCAAAAAAAATCATTTAATAACCCATTCGCACGGAAAGCTCAAACTAGGAGAGTAAGCGTGTCTTTTATTCAAACTGTCCAGTATTGTTAGCAAAGACGCAGTAGCATCTGTTTTGCGATATGGAATAATCTTTTGGGCGACTCCACGGCAAAAAATGGTGTCTTTAAAGCTCAGAAACGTTGTATTTGGTCTATGTGTGGTCTGAAACAACATGACACTTATGTACCGTATTTTAGGTTTCTTAAAATACTGACCATACCCTCGCTTTACATTTTTAAAACACAAACCCCGAGCTCTTTGTTGATGTAAGAGTCCAGTATAGAAATGACTTGCGTATACGGAGCTCAAAAACAACTCTAATGCATAATAGCATATTCTGTATACGGCTGCAAAAATATTTAATAAAATTCCGACTTAAGACACCTAAGTTCTTCACCTTACTGCTGTATGGGATATTTATCCCATCGAATGTTATTGCAGGTAAACTTTGCTAATCAACCCGAGTAATATATTATAATACGGGCTTCCTACTATAATAACTTGGTTGGATTGATTTTAAGTCCATCATAGTGCTCTTAATTAATTTCTAACATCTTGTTGTGACATTTATAATTATATACTTTTCCTATGTTCACCAACATGTAAACTATTCTTTCTTTCTTTCAGACATTATGTCTGGCTTTCTTCGTTCATTGTGACATGGGACGAATTATGATGGTTTATTACTCTCTACACGGAAAAAAAATTTTACGTCGTCAAATTAGTAACAAAAAGGATTTTTTTGTAAAACAATATTTTCTCAACTTTTAGCACCTTTAGTCGCGTATGCAGTTTCTGTAATCTTTATAAAAATAAATTTGATGTTTAAATATAAATAAATGGAATCTTGGTATGAACCCGTATGTATATGTCGTTAAATAATGTTAAAAAAACGGATCACCGCGGAAATTGTGGGACGATATAAAGTTCCAAACTAGGAACTGTTTTAGAATTATTTCAGCTATGTTATGCATCCACCTGTGTTTTTCAAAGTTTTTATTAAATAACATAGAGAAAGGAAAAAATCCCAAGGTATTACAATCAGTGAATTCAGAATCAGCGATTCTACAAACGTGTCTTTGCAATTATTGTAGCCTCGGATTTTTATAGTGGTTCTATAAATTGCTAGGACGATTAGTGAAATTCTTTCCGGTTTTTAAAATGTCTAGAATTTTGCAATGCTCCGTATCTTATAAACTTGTGCCAGTATACAATGTTAATTTGGAAAACTTTGAATGAAACTTGTCTCACATCTTCGTTAAATGAACATCTATGCGAGATTTATCGATCCCATCAATTCGTTGTCAGTTAAAGGCACAAACCGGGAACAAGATTTAAAGGGACGTATTTATTTTGTCCCTTCTTTTATTGCTTACGGTCGATCTTTCTTCAAGACCTTTTACTTCAGGATTTCAGCGTTCCTTTTAAAATAATTTGTTAATTTGACTTTAAATATCGGAATTTATTTTATGTATGGCTTTTTATTCATTGTTTTTTTTGTTTAATTATTTGAAAAGAAACCGTAATATTGACACACTGTTTATGTGCTTATATGCATGTCACATGCAATTCTAAAGATAGCTGTTAATACATAAATAAATTCTTCAATCAAAATATAATATAATGTTTCCAGAATATTTACATCAATAATTTAAAAATAGAAAAGAAAATTTTGTTAAGAAATACGGTAGCTAAAGTAATATCAACAAACCCAAGCCATGAAGGGTTGATTGAAAAGCGACAACATCGCGATCGCACCGAAAAACTGTAAATGATACGGTCAACCGTTTATACGTTCAACTGTTGACACAAATACGCTCAGAGCAATTAAAACACAGCCTGCCGCTTAAAATAATTCACGCCGTCCATTTTTAATTTTGGATAAGCAGGAATATGCTCGTCCAATCCCGAGTTCTCAAGAAGATTATGATTGATGGAACATTAATTGAGATGACAACGGCAAACGCTTTCTTAATATTCCTTTTGTTGTTTTCTGAATAAATTGAGAATCACGAACAGCGATACGAAAAATGTTCCATGATATAGCATTTTTGCAGCGCTTAAATTTTACAAAAAAAAATGCAAGTTTCGTCGTCCTCACGTGGAAGTCTGTCTGCTGTCTGTCTTTTAGAATAATTAAGGAATAGGAAGATTTTTATTTACTAAGCACCCACTTATCTTCCCAGTTTTGGAATACTTGTTCCCGTCGGGATAGTTTTCATTTTAATATCATAAAAACTACTAAGCAAACGGTTATTATTATAAACTTTTGGTAGAGTTTGACTTAATAGTTATGGAGAACACATAATATTTACGGTCCAAAAATATAACTTGAAGAAATGAGTTATTTGAGTGCAATACACGTATAAATATGAATTATGTACAATCTTTTAATGGAAACCCCATACTTAGCTGATCATACTGAACAACTTATGAAGAGAAGCAAACGTGTGCATTCTGGTGACTATACCTTGTCAATTTCCAATTTCCGTTTTTTTTTCTATATTGAAATGAGTTCCTTCAAAATTTTATTTGCATAATATTGACTTGACATTATTTCATATAACTTGTAACAGAATTAATTATACAAAATAAAAAAGTATTTATTTATCCAAAAATATGTAGAAAAAAAAATAATTTCTAAAAGAATTGTTTTTGGGGAAAAGCATATAAACCAAATTAATGTTAATTACAAACGAACATTAATTAAAGTACTTGCTAGCATTAAATATTGTTATTATAAGATAAGTATGTATTTTTTTGCATAAAAACGCAAATAGATGAATATTTTTGTGAATATAAATTATACTGGGTACAAACTAAGTGAACATTTTGTTCAATATTATTAGTTTGTAAGAAAGTAATCGTTATGTAAGATACATGGCAAAGTAGGTACTTAGATATAAAATAAGATATTGGTTAGCTAAAAAGCAGTGGACGTGTAAAACGTCCCGTATAACGTGACACTGATTACTCAGGGATTTAAGCATTAGGCAAGTGCAACGTATACTGGACAATACTTTCTATGGAATTTAAACAAGCCATAGACTTATGCTTGCACAGAGATGAAAATGCAAGGTCAATCAAGTCTTCGGTTTTGTTACAACCAAGTTCAATTAGGTATTTAATTTGTGGATTACTCGGGCTCAAAGTTAAAGTTGTCAATCATTGACCTCTCATAAACAACTAGACTCACAATCTCGCTCAAAAAGTGTCCGCGATGAATTTAGTCACCGCTATGGGGTAGAGATGATGCCGGGCTCGACTGTGGAGGTACTACCATCTTACTCGGAAATCCTCCCGAAGTTATTCGGGGGAGAGTAAGAGAACAGCTCTCAGGCAAAACCAGGCGGCCCACCATTGCCTGGGACCGATGGATGGCGGTTTATCCATCCCCAATTGCCGAGCCTTTTATAAAACAGACTGGTGACGGGCAGCGGCGTCACTGGTGCAAGGGTTTCGGCACCGCGCTCACCAACCCGCCTGCCCAGCGTATGTGAGTACGGGCATTTCTTCCAGGAGGACCGCCAAGAGTGGCAAAATCCTGGAAAGGCCTATGTCCAGCAGTGGATGAAACAGCCTGATGGATGGATGGATGGATGGGGTGACAAAATCGAATGACGATTTCGTACAACTGACATTGCATCTTATGTTAACGACATAACGTCTTAATTTGGTTGAAGATTTTTGCTAGTATGCACGTCGCACGTTCGGACACTTTCTAACGAACTTTTCTTAGGGACTGTGTGTCTTGTTGTTTTATGAGAGGTCGAATGTTGTGAATACATAAAATTCTTTGTTGATTTTGTTATAAATATGAATCTTTGAGAAAAACAAGGACGAAAGAATTACTAATGAGTGTGAAATCCTTTGTATTTGAGACGTTTAGTGGCAGAAAACTCAGTAAGTTGTTGATATAAGACGAGATTTTATGTTAGACGTCGGACTGTAAATATTTGAGCTTCACTCTATGATGCTTATTTATTTATTTATTTATTTATTTATTTATTTAAGAAACAAACAGCCACATATACAAATTATTACAAGTGAAAATATTCAAATTAAGCCTAAAGTCTCCTTAATTTACAAAAATGTATATTTCTAATAAGAAGTGAAGTTAACTAAACATAAGTAAGTAATACACTAGTTACAAAATATGAGCAACAAATAATGTTAGTCAAAAACATCTATCTGCAAGAAATTTTTTTCATGGCAGATTTTTTAAAGGTGGAAAAAGATACACAAAACATGTCGACATCTGATAAATGGTCATTATATAATCGGCAAACACGCCTAACAAAACTATTTCTTGCATAGCACGTTTTACAAGAAGCAATACTAAACAAATTCTTTGTATGACATGCACGTTCACATTTGCGAGGTATTCTAAAGTTGATTTTTTGTAATAAATCCGGGGTATCTATCAAATTATTATTAATTATTTTGTAAAGCATACAAGCGTCAGTGTAGTCTCGCCTGTGGGATAGAAGTTGAACTTTGTGTCTATCAGCTGAGGTATAATAGTCAAGATAAGCATAACCTGTTCTGTAGTCGAGGGCCTTCACAAACTTTTTCTGTAATTTCTCAAGTCTATCAATATGAGTCATATAAAATGGGTGCCAAACTGAACAGGCAAACTCCAGTCTACTACGAACAAAACTATTGTACAGAATTTTATATGTTAACGGGTTTTTGAACGGCTTTCCAACTCTCAAAATAAAACCCAATTGTTTGTAAGATTTGCTGAGTATTGTATCAATGTGTGGCACAAAAGTAAGTTTAGAGTCCATGATCACACCGAGATCACGAATTTCTGTTACCCGTTTAAGATTAGTGTTACATAGTTTGTAATCGTAAAGAATCGTTTGCTTTTTCCTACTAAAACTAATTACACTACATTTGTCTGGATTTAAAAATAGGTTGTTTTGAACACAAAATCTTTCAAAATTAAGTAGGTCAAGTTGTAATTCATTACAATCACTAGGATTACGGATAATTCTAAATAATTTTGTGTCGTCCGCATAAAGCAAGGAGTTCGAATGTTGTATATTATTTGTTATATCATTTATATACAGTGTAAATAACAGGGGTCCCAAATGGGATCCCTGAGGAACCCCTGAGCTAGTTAATTTATAATTAGAACAAAATCCACCAAGTACAACAGCTTGATTACGGTTTATAACATAAGATTTTATCCAACGCAAGAGGTCACCATGTATACCGAGCCGCCAGAGCTTAAGTAATAACATATTATGAGATATTTTATCAAATGCTCTGGCAAAATCGGTATACACGGCGTCCACCTGACATTTATTATCTAAGGCATCAAGAATAAATTCCGCAAAATTAAGGAGATTACTCTCCACACTACGACCCCTATAAAAACCATGCTGACTGGGAGTAATACAGCGACGCACAGCAGAAGATAACTGATCAGTCACTATTTTTTCAAGGATCTTTCCTAAGTGACACAGTTTAGAAATAGGTCTGTACTTTTCAATATCGCTGCTGACCTTGCCCTTGGGGATTGGTGTGATCCATGCTCGTTTCCAAATGTTAGGAACGTGTCCATCTCTCATTGACTTTGAGTATAAAATAGTGATGGGCAAGGTTAACGATAGTGCACACTTACTGATAAAAATAGGATGAATCCCATCTGGCCCTGCACCCTTACTAATATTTATTGATTTTAAATACTTTTGAACGATATTTTGAGTAATCTCAATATGAGACATACTTAATACGGCAACAGAGGAAGCTTGTAAGCTATCTAAATCTAAGGAGCTTTGATTGGATTTTTCAAAAACAGAGTTGAAGTACTCGTTAAATTGATTGCAGATACTGTCACCACCCGTAACTTGAATACCCTTGTAAGTCATTGTATCCGGAAAAGAATTACGTGGAAATATTGATTTAATATAACTCCAGAAAAATTTTGGATGGCTTTTTATTTTTTGTTCAGAGAATTTTATGTAATTATTGAAACATTCCTGTTCAAGTTTCCGAGCCCTCTTTCTTAAAATTTTAAAACTTTCATAATCTAACGGATTTTTATATATTTTCCAAAGCTTATGGTATTTTTGTTTTTCTTTTAAAACTTTTCGCAAAGGTAAACTATGCCAAATAGGATACGAGGGAGTAGACTTTCGTATACGGGAGGGGACAAACTTTGAGATCAAATTATTTAATATACTATAAAAAATTTCAATGCAATCTTCCATACACAAGTTCGAAAACAAAGTATACCAGTCTATTTTTGACAGTTCATTGTTTATTTCATCATAATTACCTAACTCAAATTTGTATCTATAAGTGTCCATAGACTTAAAACGTTCAAAATTACTTAAACCAATATCGATTAAAAGAGATTTATGATATGGATCTTCTCGCACAAGTGGACTATCACAACTATGTATATAACATTCGGAGCTTGACAATATTAGATCTAAGATATTACCAGATATATTGTCAAGGTAGTTGTATTGTTTTAAGTCAGAAAATGATAAAAATTCACTAAGAGATTGAACAGCAAAATTACCACTACATGTTAAAAGCAAATCACGAGCATCACTACTGGTAGTCCACTTAGCGTCAGATATATTAAAGTCGCCAGTAATTAAGAATAAATCATTCGGCAAATCGTTTATTAATTTCTCTGCTATATCAAAAAATGATAAAAGGGCTTCTTTATACATCGGCCCTTGGGGTAAGTATAAACATCCTATATTTAAAAAATGTGATTGCTTTTGATCAAGCGGCAACGAGACCCAAACGCAATCCGCGGCGGCGGCAGGCGGCACCGGCCAAGCGCGACGCAGCGGCCGCAGCCGGCTATGCACAGCCACGGCCACCCCGCCGCCCCGCTCGCAGCCGCTAGCCGCCGCCGAGCGGTCACAGCGATACACTAAATACCTAGCATCAAAAAATTCTGCGTCGTAAAAATCATCCGTCAGCCAACTTTCCGTGATACATATAAAATCATAATGGGATTGAATTACCTGGGAACAAAAACTTTGCGATTTTGTACGCAACCCCCGTACATTCTGGTAATACCCACTCAAAACTGTATTAGACATTGCAGATGGAAGAGAAAACAACATTCTTTATAATATACAGTGACGTATGCATGTCAAGATACAAAAAGAAGTATAACCTTATTAAGCATAATTTGAGGCGATGCTTATTAAGCATAATTTTAGGCACACATCTTTGGGCCGGCCGTTCAAGGTTTATAATTTGTGTTTTCGAGGCAACACCTCACTCTCTAATACACTACGTTAAGAGTGAGTGAGACAAAATAAAATATTATGGTTTTTAAGGATTTAAAACCAGTGAAGCGGCTCAGTGTATTAAAAAGTTTGACTTTATATACTCGATAATGGTCCGCGCATTATAGATACATAACTATCATGATCATGTTCATGACACCTAAATATCGTACCATCTAAGATAACCTATCTTAGCAAGTGTGAATTTTCAATGTAAAGTGGTATCAAGAGGGTAGGGTTAAATTTTTACTAGTTACTACTGTAACAAAATAATAACTCTGTGCGAGTACTTATTCGTCTTTTATTTATATATTTGTTTATCTATTTATTATTTAAATATTTATCTATATATTTAAATGTTTATTTATTTAATATTATGGCCATAGTAATTTGTGATCTTCTACTAGTATCTATTTTGGTAGGACCTCTACATTGTATTCATAACGGTTAAAATAAACAGAGAAATATAATTTTGATCCGGACACCGTAATAAATGGGTACAGGTACACAAGTTCAGAATTTATCGAATGAAAAGAGAGAAATCGTAAGATTGAAGTATTTCATGCGACTTAGCTGAATAAACCGCTCCTTCAGGAACAACAGGTTTCAGCAACTCCCAGGACTCCAATAATTACACTGTATTTTTATTATTACATACCGTATCACCGCATAACACTTTAATTTGACACGCCTTGATACAAAGATGATATACACCCGCGCAAATACGAAATTTGACGTAAGCCGAAGATGAATTCAGTGTGTAAACATAATGTGTTATATAATTATTTGTAAATGTGTGTTAGGTATAATATTAGGGATATATATATGGTTTTATAAGGAACATTGAAGAGTCGTCGATACCCGTAGCGTAGCTGCAGCTATAATTAAAATTTGAGGGAATTCGAGATTCTTGGCAAATCCTGAATGAAGTGGGGGGCCCTAACGATTTAGAAACGACCTCCCTGCCAACCTTTAATAGTCGTGCCCACGTATTACACAGAATAATACGCTTCCAAACAAAATCCAGCGCCAATCTAGACTACCAATTAAACCCTAAGTCCCTAGAATTTTACTCATTCATACTAAAAACCCTTTCAAAACATCTCCAATTTTCACACATCTCTCCTAAAGACCTGGCCAAGTCAGTTTTAAGTTTTCTAACTTACTAAGCTTGACTGGTGAACGTAGAGCCTTTACAAGATACTCACAGATGGGGTCCTGCTCGACTAGGCAGATATGGTTTCCGACACAAACATAAAAGTAAGGCTTCCCTCCATATCCAACTGCATACCTAGCCCGGTCACACACCTAAATGCTTTACCCTTGGAAACACTCTACGTTCCTAAACCCCTTGGTTCCTAAAAATAATCTTAGATACACGCTCCATTTTTACAAAAGATTCTAAAATAAAACCTAAAGACAGAAGTTTGAGAACAGTCATGTGGAAATTTTCTGCCCTGGATCTCGTTGATCTAGCTATAAATAAAAAAGGAAAGCTATAAAAAAAAAAAGAAACACCTGTATGAAGAAAACCTAAATATAGGGAAAAAGGTAAGAATTGTTTCTGCTAGCTCCTTCACCTAAAATTGTCGTAATTTCCACAGACCGTCTATACTAAATCAAAATATAAGTATCTCTGCCAGACGAAGGAAAGCTAAAATAATATATTATAATCTCCTTCAGGACCTAGATAGCTATAGGGATAAAGGATAAATATAAAACGTGTTACATAAATAAATTTCTGATGTAGATACTTGATATTTATAAATATTGTACACCCGCTATTTTCGCGACGCCTCTATAGCGAAATAGTCATATTTCGTTTCTATTGAGTTTCATGAGAAAACCGTTGCGGGTAAAATTTAAATTAGCTATTTCAGTTTTACGCAATTACGAACGCACTTCATCCGACGCACTGTTAGCACTTTCAATATATTTAAATAACGAAGCTTTACTTATTGCAAATCCGCACTTTCGATACTCGACACTTTTATAACGCGTTACGCGACTCGTACGATTGGATTTTGGTTCTAATAGATTCGGAAATCCGCGCGCGACGTAGACCAATATCCTTCCGAGGTTTTATTCCGCGATTTGACGACCCGTTCGCGCTTCGAGAGCAACGCCATTCCCCGATCCGCGCTTGACTGTCCTCAAAAAAAACCCTGATTTCCTTTAAATCAGCTCCTTCTCCCACCCAGATTATTTCAGGTTACGCCCCCGTAGACACATTAATTTTCTATTTTATTACCTGTCAAAACCTATCTGAAGTGTATTTACCAATCTGAAAAAAATCCTGTCAAATCAGAATTAATGGCATGATGGCTCTATTTTTTGTAATGGCGAAGAACATAGAGGTAGGAATAATATTGTCAACAAGTTTCCAAGATGCAAATGATTTGAAAAAAAAATAGAATAAATAAAATTTCATATATTTCTAGATCAAAGAACTTCGTTCCTGTTTTTATGCTTTGTAACCAATTCTGAGCTCTCTTAGGAATCCTTTCATCAATAAAACTGGAAGACAGTACCAGTCAAAACTCCTAAATTATATGTATATGTTTTATTACGTTTTATTATTATTATTCAACGTTCTTACATAAGAGATTACATCAATTTTACGCTTCTGATTTTAAGTATAATTTATTTATTATTAAACTGTCTGCTATGCCGCTTCCTACCTCAATGTAACTTTCTGGGAAGTGCTCTGCTTTCTAAAAAATATTAAAATGTTTCTGAAATCTAACCTTTGACGTCCTGTCCAAATGGCAATAAATTCGTTTGGTTTATGACCTGAGAACTTTGAAAAAAATTATATCGGCGCCACAGGAAAGCTTGCCCACAGAAAGAGTGTAAAATTATCGTTTCCTCTCCAAACAATACGACACTTATGTCGCTATGGCTATAAGGTTACAAATGCTATGGAATCCGTATAGATTTGGCACAGTCGACCGTATCACTTCTTAGGAAGCGCAATGTATTCCAAATTTAAAACATCGCAAGGGATTAAAGAAACACTCCATTTTGAAGTCAAACACAGCTGACATAGGATCGAAGTCGATATTATGATAATAAATTTTGGTCCCGCCCCTGGCTAAGTTAGTTGAAATTCACATTTAGACGGGGCCAGTAGTTAAATAAATAATTGAATATTATGAGTAGGTACTGTAGCCAAAAGTATCAACTTTGGTTGCTACACTACATGTTAAGTAAATTTGAGTCAAGCTATGGTGAACATTTAGCGACGTTTTCAACCTCTTTGAAGTTTTATGTCCAGCCCTTAGATTATGTATCTTTAAGTCGGTTCCCAACTGGTTGTCAAACATCGAAAACATACATAGACTATCGAGTTATTAATTTCGATTGTCTAAGGATACGTTTGTATATACTTATACCTATTATTTCTTATTTTCGCCATAACAATAGTAAAACATTAGATCACAATCCGAATCGTGGCGTGATCCACCTTACAGATTAAGCATAGGTGAAACTATATGGTGGTGTATTTGTTGTTTGTTTAAGTTGACTAGTTATGCTCTTTGGGAGAATATGTGTGTATATTACGTAAATTAGACAGCATTTAACATTATAAGGGTTCACTGACCAAATAAGTATAATCCAGAGATCTGAAGTCACAGTCTTAGTGTATTGTCCTCTATTTCTATGCTAAACTCTTCTCTGCTCTTGGAATGAACAAGTTTCTTATTTATTCGGGATTAAATAGTTAAAAAGTGTTGCTATTTTATGGATGCTTTGAGTCTTCTCAATTTACTAAAACGATTTGCGCTAACATTTTGCATGTGCAGTTTTTTAATTATTTCCATATGAAGTAAAAGATGCTAGTTATAAGAATGAATGAATACATATAGATACATAGTTTGGTAATTTGGTGTCCCAAAGGCCGTGTTTTGGGTTCACCCCTTTTCTAGTGTAAATATATAAACGACTTGTATTAGCTATATGTTTGTATCAATTGCCAAATACTAAAAACATAGATATAACTGAACTTTCAAAATAGCTTTCAGTGTGTATATATTACAGTTAATACCTGAAATCAGTTAGAACCCTAGTGCTATACAAAACTTCAGGAGTCGCCTAGCTCCGCTCCGCTCCGCTCGGCCCCTAAACGTATTAACATGTCAACCTAACCGCTTCAATCGTCGTCGCTGCCTATTTTTGTATTATTTTGTATAGCACTAACTAGTAAAAAACCGGCTAAGTACGTGTCGGACCACGCGCAGTGTAGAGTTCCGTAGTTTCCCTGTACATTTTATGAGTTGGTCTACTAATACAGATCGCGCCAAACTTCTAGTCCAGCTCGGAAGTTGCTCTCCCGAAGAACGGCCCATGCATTGTTGTTGACCTGTACTCGTAAACCTGTAAAGCTTAATTAGTTGTAATATTTTTCCATTATAATTCATTATAGGTATATACTACTTCTGTGAATTTTTTCATACATCCATAAACAAACGTTTAGTCGGCAGGGGGGGACACTTGACTCTAACAAAAATTTGCTTTATATAGCTTAATATTTCGCCAACGGGTCCCTCAATCGAAAAATGGTTTTCACGAACCCACAATGTTTTTGAACGACCTATCTAATGATACCCCACACTATGGGATAGATGACAAAAATCATTCCCAATTAACGTGCATGGTAGTTGCAAAAAAAAAGAAAATAATTTTGTGATTACGAGTATTTTACCCTTTTGTCAGCGTGATTAATATGTATAGTCATGCCAAATTACAGCTTTCTAGTACTAATAGTCTCTGAGCTAAGCCGCGGACAGACAAATGGACGGACGGACCTATTAATGGACATGGCGAAACAATAAGGGTTCTTTGTCGGACTACGGAACCCTAAAAAGGAATTGATTTCGGGTTTTAACTGTAGCATTTATAACTCTTCACGATTTGTGACGACTAAGTCCAAAATTGTATTTTTTTTTTGTTTTTGGATAGGGAATTATAATTACAAGAGCCCGAAAAAGTCCAAAAGAAAAAAGAAAAGAAAAACTTCTCTCGATAGAAAAAACCAAGAATTTACCTCTAACTTTCTATTTCTGTACCTCCGGTGAAAATCTATTTAACTCCAAAAACTTAACAGGAGAGCCATAAAATTTAAAAGCTTAATTAAACCATTTGGCACGAAAACATTAAGCATTGTTAAATTAACTATGATTTAAGTTGAGTTTGTGCCTTAACCTGTCCGATTAACGTGCATTTTTGCAAGTTTGCAAATTTTCCCGCCAATTTTGTTTTTGGCTATATCTCCGGAACTAGTTGTCCAATTCTAATGCAATTTTGTTTTTCTAAAACAAGATAAAATTTTCTACAAGAAAACATTTTTTTTTTCTTGGGGTAAGTAGGGCGGGGGGCTTTCTCCTTGAAAAAATCTTAGTTATATATATGAATATATGTATGTATACTATATATATATGTCTATTCAAATTTTATGAAATTGTAAAAAAATATAAAGAATAATAAAAAAAAATAAAAAATATAACTCTATACATGTATTAAAAAAAAGAAGATTTGGGCCTAAAATAACAATCCACAACTTTTTTTTATATTATTATAATATTTTTTTATTTTTTTATTTTATTGCTCATCTTAATAGCTTTCGAAAAATACCCATATCACTAGGTTTATAATATATTAACTAACAATAATATTTTTTTATTTACAATTCGGCCTAGGCGTGACGATCGTCACGACTGTAATTCTACGAAACGTGTACGCAAACGTGTAAAACCGGCCAAGTGCGAGTCGGACTCGCGCACGAAGGGTTCCGTACCATTATCTATAAAAACGGCAAAAAAATCATGTCTGTTGTATGGGAGTGCACAGATCCGACTCGCACTTGGCTGGTTTTAGTATTTCTTGTTATAGCGGCAACAGAAATACATCATCTGTGAAAATTTCAACTGTCTAACTATCACGGTTCATGAGATACAGCCTGGTGACAGACGGATGGACGGACGGACAGATGGACGGATGGACGGACGGACAGCGGAGCCTTAGTAATAGGATTCCGTTGGGTACGGAATCCTAAAAACAAACAAGAAACATGAAAATCATATAAAGGTTACATCTAATTTCACAAAATATTATATTGAATTATGCACTTATATTTTAAACATTGTGTACCACAAAAAATATTGCTTGAAACATTTTGTCATAATTGTCTATCACCGGTGTAATTATAGAAGTTTATGAAACTGGTATATAAAAAGGTTAGTAAGGTAGTACACGAGTGTTTTAATATCTAGTTATCTATAGTTTCTTATACTACTTTACCTCATGCCTACTAACCTGTTTTCATAATCTTTGTAAATTTGTCGTTAGCCATTATTGATTTTTCTTGTAAAAAGTTATTCTAAAAGTGTTCGTAAATTCTGTCGTTATTTTCAGAATGTCAGGTGGAGTCAAATTATCATCACCATCACTGCTGTCAGTAATTTTGGGGCAAAATAATACTTCTGACCCATATGGCCACAGTAAATAATAAATAAATTTCCCCATAAACTATGGCGCCGAAATCCAACACAACAGTCCAACGGGCATGCACCATAGTGCGCGCCGCCAGCCATAAACAATACCTGACCGAAAGTAAAGTTGAACTGTAGCCTCCCTAATTGAGTGGCACTTGCAATATTGTTTTGTACGAATTGGAGATATCATATAAAAACCTCCTTGGTATTTAATATTAAACCTCAGACATGGCTGTATGGGCTACGTTCCCTTTGCTTTCCTAGTTAGTGCCACACGTACTCACTGATCTAAAGAATAATAGTAGATATTAAGAATCTATGCATGTACTGTAATAGCAGAAAAAAATAATTTTTTTTCTTTATGTTGTTCGGAGAACTATATTTATGTACTATAATTTAATTTTTTTTCGGTGTTAGAGAAGTTCATGAAATATTTTTTTTTTTATTATGCTGGTAGTTTTAAATTATTAATGAAGACTTTACAATATGAGGTTAGATAAAAGATATTAAAATTTCAGTTGTTCTATTTTGTAGATAAAAAAAACGGAGCAAAGTGATAAGCAAATTGTGGACCTAAGTCTAGCTAAGCCGTTATTAAATGGGCCCACGGATTTGTACTATGCATGGTGCAAACACAGACATATAATTATTGTATTATATGTCTGTGGGTACAAGCTACAGTCAAAAATTTATTAAATAATATCATGTTCATACAAACAAGAGCCCCGAGAAGCAATTTTGTAAACAATCTATAGTGCAAGGTTTTTTGTGAGCGCGTGTTTCTCGGTTGTTTTAAAAAAAAGTCACGGCTCAGAGCGCTCTTTTGGAAGCAATAATAAAGCATCATAGAGTTCAGTTCTAAATGTATAAAGTAAAAAACAAAACAACATTCAGATATAACTCAAGTTCATTAAAAACTTAGGATCACGACATGAATCCCCCAGGGGGTGTCAAAGGACTCAGAGGTGTTGTGATTGAAATCTATACAGTCCATATTTTGGTACACCCGCATTTACCAACGATTTTAACGCCCCAACACGGCGATGGGGCTCACCTCACCACCCATCACATTTGGGAGTTTATAAGATACTATCCCTTCGCCCGCGACTCCGCTCGCGTTTATTCAATGTCTGCTCCGTTTTTGGAGTTTTTTTATCAACATCTGTTGAATGCTCCTTGATTTAAAACGAAACATACATACCACACAATGCAGACAGATAGATACAATTCTAAGATTGGTAGTTTTGGCTTTAGTACAATACTAATAGCCCATACGCTAAATACAAATAAAATAAAAAAAAATATCAGTTGTACATACTTTCTTGTTTAGATTACTACTACCTATTCTAGTATTCTATTACGTGTCCCCGTGGACAAATAATCTATTTTTTAACAATTTAGCGAAACATTTATTTATTTTATTTTTAAACATTATTTGATCGCAATTTTACTCGTATTTAGGCCTGCATACATCCTTCCTAATGACTCTTGTTACGCTCTCATAAAGGTCAAAATCGTTTATAAACACGTCCTTTGAACGACAGGCTACTACAAAATTGGGTTTCTTCGCATAGGAGAAAATAAACTAGAAGATTTTGGATCAGAGGTCGTATTCCCATTGGGTATAACTTCATATTTCCATACATCAGACGCTCTTATGGACGGAATTGAAAAATATTTCAAACCGCTGGTGGTGTGGCGGTGAATTGATATCTCTAGTAAAAACTTTTGTATATAAATGTATTTTTAAGCTTTGGAAATGAAAATTGTTGAATCTAGCCAAGTTAATAACTTACTTTAGTCACGAAAATATTTCTTTTCATGATTGTTATATTGTTTGACTGGGTACTTAAAACAATATACAATAAATCAACTGATTAATTTTTATTGACCCCATAGTAAAGTTCTTAACTTTATTGTATTGTTTCTATATTAATGTGTAAAACTGTAATATTTTAAGATGTAACTACTTGTATACTCCTATTAATAGATTAATGTGATTATAGTTTATGTAATTTTTTTTAACTCTACATCCTCTTTAGCTAAGTAGATAAAACTCATAAGAGGGCTAAGCCTGCTGGTGACCTTGAAAGTCGAAACTAATGGTTGGTTTTACCCAGCCGCTATAAAAGTAAAAAAATTGAAAAAAATATATGATAAACAATAGAATATCTGAAATGATTTGCTTTGATTAGAAATTAAAATTTTCAACAAAATCTTGAACTAAATAAATATCAAACCTAGGTCTAATTTAAAACGAATATCCGGATTAATCAATTAATTATCCAAAGAAACAAATTCAAAGTTATTCAAATTGAAGATTTTATAACAAAAAATGATTTCTCTTGAGTAGTTTAAAGAATTTCAGTGATGATAAATTGTAATTAATTATTTAGGTATATTTTAGCGCGTTCGCAGATTGATTCCCCGTCGAGAGACGGAGATATCAATACGGGACGAGTCGTGAGAGTGAGTGAGACAGTAATAGTCGCCATAACACATTGTTCCCGGCAGATTCCTGTCCTGAGAAGTCTTACTGGTGAGTTTTCATGTATTTTATTTACACATTTTAGAAACTCTTAAGGTGGTCGAACCAAATTTCGGTGCAAAATGCACATCATAACATTGTTTTCCTTTTTTTAAATAAAAAGAATGCTGAAAATTGCGTTTTAAAGCTATTGGCAAAAATTTATTATTAATAATAGAGTTTTCGCATTAAAATTTTGTTATTTTATGCCTTACATTTTGATTACATTCGATTACAACGATAAATACGCCTTTAAGTTTGTTAACCGAATGCAATCATAATAAATCATAAAAGGATAGAATTTAAATCTGAAAACTTAGTTACTGCTAATAAATTTTTGCCAATTGCCTTAAAATGAAATTTTTGCATACTTTTTATTCAAAAGTAAGAAAAACAATATTATGATGTGCATTTTGCACCGAGATTTGGTTCGACAGACTTAAACCTTCATCCATTGAATCCCAAAGGGGTCTCATTGTTGGAAGTTGGGGCATTTAGACCAGTTAGATACTTGATTGTGTCGTAATTGTAACAGGATAATTTTTGGTGCCGCGAACATTGAGTTATAATGTACTACGTAGTAGTACATTATAATTCAATGGCCGCGAACGATCACGGACTGTATTCGCGAAACGCGATGCAGCCACGCGACGACCGCTAGAGTGCGCTGCATTTACAATATCATTGTGGTATAGGAACATAAAAAAAAAACTTAGATGTGAGGAGCTCGAATTGATTTTTATCTCTTTCCGATGGAAAGATCGCTAAGTGTTAAAAATATTTATATTTATTTCTTACATGCATACTTTCCATTTTGCATTATTTAAACTTTTTTTTTTCAAACATTTAAGGTCCTACAATAATATGTGAAAATAATTCTAGGGTGGATTGTGTTTCATTAACTCATCCATCACAAAAAGAACAATTTTTTTTTGTTCGTATAACGTTTTAACTTCCCAGTACAAAGAAGTTAAATCGGTTGACCCTATTTCAACGGAAAAATAAAAAAGTTCGCCAATTCTATTTAAAAGTCTATTTATTAGCAATATTCAATCACCTTTTGATTATTTTTTACTTTGAGTCTAAGAACTTTATATGTGTTTATTTATTTAACTAATTTAACTATATACAGAATAGCTATGACATAATTTTAAAAAGAGTGCAATTACAAAGAAAAGAATAAGACTTAATTAATTTGGTTGGTACTTAGCCCGTAGCGTAGGATATAACGTTTTTGTCTAAAACTGATAACAAAAACAGATATCGGAGAGCTAAACTTTATACTATAAAAAGTTTTTGAAATAGACGTGAATCGACAAGGAAGCAAACGTGTGATTTATGGGGCCATTCTTCAAAATCACACAAAACCAAGTGAATGAATGTCCATGCGATATTTTTTGGAAGCGAAACGGTTCATGGATTTATTAATAGACAAAGCAAATCGGTCTTTGGTTTTTCAACGTACAGAATTAAATTGTTTGAATTACTCCTGTACACTATGCAGTCAATAATAAATAACAAAATAATTTATCAAGCTAAAGGTAAATTCGTTTAAATTACTAATTTTTGTACATTTAAACATAAAAACAAAATAGCAACACAAATTTCTCCTAAATATTTATTATACTCTTATTACAAAAACATACGGAAGTTGGCCGTCGGCAAGGGTTTTTAAAAAGAAAGTCAGAAGAAAATTTAATTAATGTGTAATCGATGTGAGATTACAAAGTCATGATAATCTATCTTACATTAAAGTTATATCTAAGTGATCTCGATGATCAGAGTTATGACGTTCCGCTATCGCGATGTTAGCTATAAAGGCGGCGTCTTCGATGTTGAAATGCCCTTTTAAAATGTGTCGATCAATGAAGCGTCAGCAAGTAAGGAGGTTGCACAATCTGTATGGTGGCATAATGATGTTTGGAGTCGGCAAGGACGTAGTCCTCGACGTACAACTGTCTAAAAATAGTTGATTATATACACAAACAAGTTCTTCTTTTCTTATTGAATCTGTTAGATGGATCTGAGCCACAATCGGAACTGCGATATATTGTTTAAGTTATTTTTTAATCAGTTACCAGTAATTTAAGTAAGTAGCAATTTAAATGTACTAAACTTAGCCTTGTAAGCAAGAGGTCGCTGGTTCGAATCTTGGCCCGAGGATTTTTTCGAAATATTTGGCTTTGGTACTTACTTGAAATTTGTTTGTAATTGATCTTTTCTGGTTTGTAATGCACTCTAAATAATGTTGAGAGTACCCAAAAAGCCATGGATTTCGCCGTAAATCATGTAATAAGAGATAGGTACAACAACGAAATATAACATTGAATGTATAGAAGTACTAGAGGGTATAATGGCTGCCATAAACATCCGGTCCCTTCTCACCCATGTCATGAGATAATCACAACTTGATAGATAACATGGTACCCCCTTCGTATTGTATTCGTCCATTAGCAATTCAAATCGTGAATGACAAAAACAACTTCTGTGATTTTAGTTTTCAACTCTTCAAATTCTTTTTTTTTTGTTGTTACATAAAAATACACTTTTTACACGTAATGCCTATATATGTTTCTTTCACTGTTGGACATAGGCCTTTCCAAGATTACGCCACTCTTGGCGGTCCTCTTGGAAGAAATGCCCATACTCACACACTCTGGGCAGGCGGGTTAGTGAGCACGGTGCCGAAACCCTCGCACCAGTGACTCCGCTGCCCGTCACCAGTCACGCCGCTGCCCGTCACCAGTTTAATATTATTATTGAGTAAGATAAAGCGGCGCGTAGGCGATAGAACGCTGGCCCCAGGTTCATCCCCGGTCGGGCAGGCACCAATGAGTTTTTTGGAATTTATGTGCATAGTTATTGTGTTCTTCCCTAATAATCATCGGTGAAATGCGGGCGTACCGGGCTAGAACTATGACTTTCATTTCACAGTTCACACTAGGGAACACCTCTGACAACCCCTTGGGGATTCATATCGTGACGATGTGTTTATTAAACAATAAATATAATTACATCAAAAACATTTCACGTAAAGGTCACCAAGGCACAGAAGCTCATAACGCTTTCTCGGTTAAAAAGTCCAACTCCCACTTGGCCAAATTATTTTACAATTTTAGAATTAATTTAGTAGTCCGAAAATGTAATTTAAAATTGTTAGTTTTCTTTTTGTCCAGACGAAGGCAATATGAACAGATGAAACTATGTAGTTCTTAAAAAAGATAAGTGATACGGTGAGCCGTTTAAATTAAATCGTTATCACTTATCAATCACATCATATTCTTTATTATCTTTGAACAAACTAGTTTGTTTTTTATTTACTATCTCGTGATATAAACTGGCACTTTTGCCCTTATGGCCCTTTTTGGGTAATAGTCCAATAAAATATTACTATTTGCCTTGGTAATCAATTATTTTGAAAATCAGAATTGCTTTTCTCAAAAGTTCATCTTCAATACATAAATCCCTCTTCGCTGTCGTTAAAACTTTAGGCAGGAAGATTAATTGAAAACCAAGCGGAAAATGAGCTCTATATTTTACGAAGCTTGCGTTATGTTTTCCCATTTTCTAATAAAAAAGGTCCATTAAGTGCCAAATTTGCAAGAGGGTTCCGTGGCTAAGCAATTCAAAGACTTTGTAGACTGTACAACTTTCTCTAAGTGTTGTTTGAGGGATAAACTTTTGAGCCTGCTTATGTAGATAATTTAGGAACTTGTAATCGTACTTTTTGTGATAAAATTAGTCCTAAACAGAAACTTGTGTATGTATCCCTTAAATTTAGGTAAGTATCTATCTTTATTAATTAGATCTAACTCTTACACTGTTATACGGATAGTATTTAATCACAAAGCATAAAATAATAAAAATGCAAACTATAGTATCCTATCAAAAACACTACCTACAATACTTACTGCGAGTCGCTATGTCATAAGTCATAACTAATCTTCTAACTTAAGGGGCTTCAAAAGCTAAACTGTGTTTGGAGTCGTTTTAGAATCTGTTTAAATTTTCTAGGTATATGAAGGAACATTACAAAATTTCGAAAAATATATATTTTATTATTATACTTATGTTCCGTAATTGTGATGTTTTAAAACCTTAAAGAGGCTACATAACCTACAACAAGTAAATAAATACCTTTCAAATGCATGAAAATGTTTTCAAAAAATGATAAAATGTTTAAACTTTTTTATTTCAAAGGAGACTAAGTTAAAACTTATACATGCACACGTAAAATACAAAAATCTAACATAATGATGTTTAAAACTCATACATATCTATTTTATTTTATTTTATTTATTCTTAGGGAAACAAACAGCTTATAAACAAATTATAGTAACTTAAAACTAGAAAAAATTGGTACCAATAAAGTTTCCACTGATAGTAATACATATTGTTGACATACTACAATTTTAAAAATAGGACAAATTTTTCATCTAATGCCGAGCCTAGTAGGGCCCAAAATATATTTTTTTTAAATATGTACTTATGTGCATTTAATTACAAAAACAATAAAAATAAATATAACAAAAAGACTATAAATGTTATAATTATAAATGTCAAAACAAGGCAATAAAATGGTACCACTTCAGTCAATTTAGCACACGCTGAGTACGGAACCCTTATTTTATTATTTTTCGTTTTAGTTTGAAGTATGTACAATAGTGTGTGCAAATTTAACTTTTATGATAAAAAGTATTTTGTGGAAATTTCAACTTTCTACCTCTTACGGCAGAAGCTGTAGACTCCTGTGACAGACGGACAGACAGACAGCGGAGGGTTAATTATAGGGTCCCGTTTGGCATCTTTCAGGTACGGAATCCTAATAAAAACCGTCAAAATAATAGGATTGCTGGTGAGATTCAATCACATTTAACTTTTTCTTTTCCAAGTTATAATATTTAAGAGAAGTTTAGTTTACCCTGGCATTAAAATCTATAATTACCTGAGCAAAAATATTTTAGACAGCGAAAAACTTCCAAACTTTTCAAAGAAAACTACAGCTTTTCTTATCAGACGAACCATTTTATAACATAAGGGCATGGGTGACCCGAGATTGGGCACCTCATTTGATATGCAGTAGATTTGAACTCTATGACCTTAGCAAATAAATGTCTAAGACGTTTCATTATTGTTTTGAAACAGAATCGTGGCTGTTACGACGACGGCCATACAATCACGCTCTCTCGATAAAACCGAGTTTTTAATACTTTACTTGGCTCCTAGTTGGAATAAAGTGATTAAGCCGCATCTAATGAAAACTATGATATAAAGAATACTCACTATAGAGGTTTCCAACCAAAAAAAATCAATACGTATACCGGGTGTAAATAGACTGCTACCTTTAAATGAAATCACATATTCTACCGACCCTACTGAACTTTTTTTCCCAAGAATCATACCCGCGGCTACCCTTAGTTTAGGAAATAGTTGAGTTCCAAACAAAAATGCGTGAACTCTAACGCACCGACATACGGGTGAGTTTATGTAGAGAGAGCGTCGTTCGTGAAACCTGAAGCTGAAGATTCTTGGGAAAAGTGGTTCAGTAGGGTCGGTAGAATATGTGGTTTCATTTAATAGTAGCAGTCTATTTACACCCGGTATATCTATCTGTGCTAATAATAAAGCAGTTACAAAAATCGTGTCTGCACATTGTATATTTTTGCCCAATTTTAAATGAAATGGTAACCCATTTAACAAAATAAAAATGAAAAAAAAGTAATAGTATGGTACTGAAACCAAGACAACCATTTTTAGAATGTTTGTCTAAATATATATATATCTCCGTATGTATGTTCCGTTTTACCTAAAGAACCACCCAACAGATTTGGATGCGATTTTCTTTATTATCATCTTAGTGTCTCGGGTATCTTAAAGGCTATGAAGGGTGTTTATAAAATAACGCCTAAGCCAAAAACAGGGTAGAGTTAACGCGAAACCGCGGGCAAAAGGCTGGTAAATTCATATATAAATCCCATTTAAAAACACCCGCAATTTGTGTAAGATATTTTTCCGCGGGTGCCATCCTGGTCATGAAGTAAGTAAATTGAACGTTTTTCTCCGTCTAACAGTTTTATTGTAGTCAAAAGTTTATACCACTTAACCAATGAGGCGTAAAATGAAAGAGTATTTAATTAATTTACTGGAAAAGAATAGCTTGGTACTTACTCAAGGTTAACTGATTCAACCATACAACACGAACTCTGCAATTATACTCAATTATTCACTCCAACAATTTGGAGTAAGCTTTACTTCTTACGAAGCTCTAATTGAGAGGATATCTTCACGGTTCCAACTTAAGCCAAAAGGAATTTTGCAACCATTAGTGCACAAATTGAGAAGACACATGACAAACATTATAAATGAAAACAAAGTACACAAAAGGCAACATTGTCATACGAGCTTGAGTTTGTTGCTTATTTGATTTAAGCATTGTACATACATGAATGTAAATAATTTATTTATTCATGCTTGCTAAGTTTTTTGCCCTTCTTCTTAGCAAGACTAAGCGAATGGGCGGATGGTTAGGCATTATTTCTATTTATGGTCAATTTAGTTTATTTACCAACTTATTTGTTGACTGGCTTTTGCCCGCAACTCCACCCGCGTCAAATGGATTTTCGTGGAAATAAGAAAAAGAAAAAGATTTTTTGAACGATAATATGCAACGGTCACCATGTTTTACCAAAGTGCTGGTTAAGACCAATCAAATAAGCCCAAACTCGAAGGGTCTGCTGTTGTCCGTTGAGGAGATCCCGTACCCATATTCCAGTCCCATCATCAGACCCTGTCACCATGTTTTACCAAGGTGCTAATCTTCTTCTTCTTCTTATCGTGTGGGCTGCAAGGCCTATTAGCCCGACAAGCCCTGGTGTCAGAGTTTTTAAACCGCCTTACGGCCTCTGACGTGGTTTATGTAACGACGACTCTACTAGAAAGTGGCCGGGACCAACGACTTAACGTGCCTTCCTAAGCACGGAATCATCTTACTTATCGGACACTCAAGTGATTCAAGCCTGTAATGTCCTAAACAAACTGAGAAAAATTCACAAAGTGACTTTCCATTGAACCCACGACCGCCGGGTTGAGATCCCAAGGTTCTCACCACTAGACCACGGAGGTAGTTTTAATGTGCTAATAAAGACCAATCAAATAAGCCCAAACTCGGAGGGTATGCTGTATCCGTTGAGGAAATCTCGTATCATAACTTCTAATAACTACCAGTATAAAAGTAAATTCCTAAAATCTTTAAATGACGATAACTTTTTATCCGAGATCTGATTTTAATGAATTAAAGCCTATATTCTATTCCAAATTAAGCGCTGTACAGCTGTGGAAACTACTTGAAAATGCGTACAGTAGTTTTAGAGATGTGCGTGAATAAACAGACAGACAGACAGAAAAGAATTCAAAAAATCGTTGATTTGTGTTCTATTACTCTTCTTTAGTCACCCCCTATCTATTTCTTTACTTTTCTTCAATGCACAGACACAACGGTTTCTACTATTTTATTATATGTATTGATGTATTGATTGCATTATAATGAAGAAATATAGGAATAAAAATACTATATATACGAGTTATATAATAAAATTATTCCTATATTTCTTTATTTTATGCAGGTGTATAATTTTATTACGTTTTAGTAGCCCAACCTAAATATTTTTTGTATTATATTTCCCGTTATATTATTTTTTTCATTTTCTATTTTTTTTTGTAAAAAATAACTTTGACCTGTAAAAAGTATACTTTATGTATCTATTTTACAAAATAAATATTTTGAATTTTTGGATTTCATGCAATAAAGATACTACATACTATTAGGCATAAATAAGTACCTATACTAATTGAAATTGATAGAAAAGTGTAAGAACTAAATTTGAATTTTGGACTAACTTATTCATTCTAATAATAAAGTGGGAGCAAAAAAGTAGTGTCTGTAAATTGAATATTTTTGTGAAATTTTAAATGATATGGGTTAATAATTGTTATTATTAGTATTGTACTAAGGCCAAAACTTCAATTTTTAAAATATTTATCTCTCCTTCCTGGACATATTTACGTACGTTCCGTTTTTGAAAAGTACGTTTCCGTTTTTGCCCAGTTTAAAAATTAACCCTACGCCAACGAGCTATCGTTGCCCTACGCATACAGATAGATAGTTATATCTAAATATAAATGCAAATACATACGTCAGTTATTATTCAGACATGCCTTACACCGCACTTATATTAGTGTTGCTAAGAAAATCTTTTTTTCTGTAGTATATAAAAATAAATCGTCACGACATGAATCCCCTACGGGGTGTCAGAGGTGTTCCAGGTGTAAACTGTGAAATGCAAATCACAGTCCACACTCGGCTCACCCGCGTTTCACAGACGATTATTACGTCCCAAAGTGATGGGTGGTGAGCCCTGTCGCCGTTCTTCGGGCACAAATACATGCATTTTAGGGCATGCAGGATTCCTCACGATGTTTTCTATCACCGTTCAGCTTACCTTAAAAAAGGATTTGGCATAATCAGACCAAATGTTTAATGGAATATTATTCTAAACAAAATTAATATATCATCTCTTCCTCTTACTGTCCAATCTCGCCAATCACCTTTTAGAGCATAATATATATAGGTATATATATATATTGTTGTATAATATAATAATACAAATTCAAAAATTATTAATACTATCTATCATATTAAGTTTTATGATACCCTTCATTTCAAAGGGCTAATAAGGAATCACAAAAACATGTTCCTTCTAAATATCCAAAAATCGTTATTTTTTTTTAATGTGTGATGCGGTTATGACGTCACTAAAGGGTCAAATGAAAGACATCGCTTTTTTGTTTCATAAAGGTTGTACACGCTTATTTTAAAATCTATCCACTAGAAACAGTTAATGAAAGCTATTCCTCGAAATATTGGCGAAAAAAGGAACGATCAATCAATATAAAAACGATTATCACCACACTCACTTTTATACAACGTTGGAGTTGTTTTTAGTCAGTCAACCTTTTTTTGACAAGTTTTGTTTTGGTTACATAGTTATATAAAATTTTTATGTACCATATACTATGACCACTGGATAAAAAAAATTGCGAATAAAAAAATTTATCGCATTTTGTGGAAACTGCCAACATTATGGCGCTTTATTTTATGTCCGCTCTGAAAATAGTAAGAAAGGAAAAAAGAAATGCTTAGTTGAGGAATTATACGGACAGAAGGAAAAACTCTTAGGGAGGAGCTTCATTAAGAAAACTTTGTAGAAGCGAATTCAAAGTCAGCACAAACGTTCTTGCTTTGGAGGAGTAAAACTTAATACGTGGTTCTCTCTATAAAACTGTACAAGTTATGCAAATGCATACGAGTATTTATATTGAACCTACATAATGTATCTTAGTTGACATAAGTTTGGAATCCACTTTATTTTCTTCAATCTGCAGTAATGCACTGAAAAATAATCTACAAGTAGGTGATCATTTTTCAGTACCCTACTGCAGATTGAAAAAAAAGCTACAGTTTATTTTGGTTGAGAGTTTGATGTAGTTATCTGAAGAAATTTATATTATTGGTTAGAAAATAGCCATGCGTATTTTTTTGATACAAAGTGATATTTCTTATTTTCTACTTACGTAACTTCAAGTAGAAATATTAAATCATATTAATTGCACCAGGTTTGAGCTTGGTAGAGAGTAAGAGGATAGCTCTCAAACACTATGTCTGGGACCGGTTATTGGCATCCCTAGTTGCCGAGCCTGGTGACAGGCAGCAGCGTTTGGCACCACGCTCTCCAAACCGCCTGCCCAGCGTATGTAAGTATGCGCATTTCTACCAGGGGAACCACCAAGAGAGGCAAAATATAGGAAATTTCTGCCCCATTTTCTAAAAAATCTAATAATTGTAGTTTTGGCTTCAGTACTGTAATAATACCAATAACCCATTTCATTTAAAAATGTTCGATATACAGACACGACTTTTTCACTACTTTGTAATAAGTAAGTTTAGATATAGATGGATTTAGATATAGATATCCGAGTCACTATCTGGACTACGGTCTATTAGACGAACCCGTCACACAATCATTTGAAAGTTCACCCCTTTTCCACCTCACCTCAGTGCACCGGCGACGTCTGAGAGTCAAGCAAGTGCCCCGCGTTAAAAAAAAATTCACGCCAAGTTTTGTTTCAGCTAACTAATCTAGTAGTGTGAAAAGGTTCTGCTTTATCATATAATAGAGTAAATATTTCGTTATTATGTTATTAAAGCTTTTGCCCGCGGCTCCGCCCGCGTGTTATTCGGTTTAACGACATGCTTTTTTCCAGGATAAAAAGTAGCCTATATGTTAATTTAGGGTATAAGCAGTACCCATTTTAAATTTCATCCAAATTCATCCAGCCGTTTCAGCGTGAAAGTGTAACAAACATACTCACACACACACACACACCCTCACACACACCCTCACACACACACACACACACACACACACACACACACACACTCACACACACACAAACATTCGAATTTATAATATTAGTGTGATTCGTTGAGTTTTGTATTTTTAGTACGTTTTTGATGATTTTGTGTGACTATTTATGTAGATATTTTAGAAAAAAGTGGATTATTTGTTATGTTTGTATGCCACGTAGTTTTATTTGAAATTATTGTTTCTTACAAGTATTATCTTTTTGATCGTGATGCCATTAATCCTGGACTCACACTACCCAGACGACCAAGCTTCGCTCCATCAAAATACTTTGGGGACGTAACATTATTTGGCAAAGTGAGAGTCGGACTCGCGCACGAAGGGTTCCGTACCACCATTTGGTACATATCAAATGACCGCCTTTAAGATCTTATTGCCATCTATCATCTTACTAATGAACGTTGGTGTAAAAAGGTTGACAAGCTATTCTTAGCACCATCTATTACCTCAGTAAAAGCTGTCAAACAAATCATCTCAGATGGCGCTTTATTATATGGAGAACTTGTGTTTAACTTTTTTAATTTTTATTCTCATTTATGTTATTTGTCGTGGTATAGGCCATAGCAACAAGTGTTCTGTAAAAATTTAAATTTTATACTTCTTACGGTTGAAACTGTAGACTCCTGTGACAGACGGACAGACAGATAGACAGCGGAGGCTTAGTAATAGGGTCCTGTTTAGCACCCTTCGGGTACGGAACCCTAAAAAAGCCTTTAATTCGGTGTGGTTCAAACAAGGGACCTCTTTTGCGCCAGACAGACGCTGTATCATTTGCGAAATATTTAACCTAATAAGTATAGGTGATTTGCTCGTGAAAAGTCGCAGAAAATGACTTTTCCCAGAGATAAGACTTAATACAAAGAGTATGGTCTCGCTTCCCATAAATTGGAAACCGTACAATCTTTACGAGTATGTGGCAGTTCGGAGAGGTCTACAATAAAAACGTTTCAACAAGCTTTCTGGTGAACACGGTCAGGAACCTCTTACTTTGAAACCGAAGCCATAAAGTGAGAACGAGATTGGTTTTACAATACGTCCCGATATTCAGGTCAAATATTTACCGGGAAATTTTGTATGGCAAAAAGGTTGGCTTTATTTAGGTAAGTATTTACAATGTGAGTACCAAAGTCAGCAATGTGATTTTCTAAATTAAATAAAGACACCTGAGCGTCTTTAAATCGAAATGAGTTGTTTTCAGAAAACAAGTTTTCAGTTATAGAATTAAAAAATACATATTGTTTTTAGAAAGATGAGAAATTATTTGACTATCTTAAAAAAAAAATATTTGAAACTGTCACATATTGGAAAAAAAACCTTCAGAAGACACTGAAATTACTATTTATCACATTTAATTTTCATGTCTGTAATGTGGATCATATCATTACAAAACTTGATACGAATATTTTTTGGTCCATTTTATAACTACAGGATTTTATGCAATATTTTTTTAAACAAGATTCAGTTAGATTATCGCTTGCGTTGAATTTGATGAGGCTCATTACTAATACCTACGTCTATTTTGTTTACTTGCGCTTGATACTAAATAAGTTCGTCCTGCACTTTCACAGCACGTTTTCCTAAAGCCTATTTCACCTTAAGGGTGTATAATACCTCACTTCACTTCGCATGATCCTATTTTATACCAACAAATACTGCAACAATTACTCTGGAATTGATATATGGTAAAGTTAAGGACTAATGCTATGTCAACACAATAATGAAAACTTGATTCCATTGAATTTTCTCGATAGAAAATAAATACAAAGTTACCTCCAAACCGTAAAATAAACCGATAGCATTTAATGAATACTTGAAATTAGATCTGAAACTTTGCATAATATAACTAATATTAGTATAAAGCAGCTGCAGACTGTTCCATAAAAATTACAAAACCATCAGTGTAGCCGCGATTTCAAAATAACTGATGTTTTTGCGTGTGCGGCATCTGATTAGAGTAGGATAGACAGTTTAAAAGCAGAAGCGTTAGAGCAGGACTGTGAATTAAGGTATTATGGCCCTTAAAGCACCGTGCAAAGTTAGATGAACAATTTGTTTTATTCATATTGTCAGATAATGATCAAGTTAAAATTTAATTAAATTTATGTTACAATAGAATATATACTTTACGTATTTGCTGATCTGAAAATGTAATTTAGTTAAATTCGCGAATGCGAACAAAAAAGTTTTAAACTTTCGTTGATGACACGTATTTTTAAAATACAATTATATTATATTATATCTATAGGTACATACAATTCGCAAGAATTTTCTTTTGGAGAAGGATTTTCAATTACATGCCCTAATGAACATACCACGCGTCCATATTTAAAGCTCCGTAATCGAATGGTGCCAAACGGGATCCTATTACTAAGCCTGCGCTGTCTGTCTGTCTGTCTGTCCGCCAGTCACAAGGGTCTATAGCTTCAACCGTAATAGGTAGCCAGTTGAAATGTTTACATTATACGTTTCTATATGGCTTCTAAGACGGCAAATAACAATAATGAAAAAAAAATACCCCAGGGAGGTCCATATACAATGAACCTCGAAAAATATGCATTCTTTTAATGGTATTTATTTCAGCTCTATCTTAAAGACTGACTTAACTGAGATAACTGACATTTTAGCGTTAAGGCAAGCTTAAGTAGACATGTATTTTGGTTCTGCTTCGTATATCTTCGAGAGCTATAGATTGTAATAACACCTTTATAACCTCGATTTTGGCCCAAAATGTTGCAGGTTAAGCCTGTGTAAACCCTTTATAGTGTTTCTATATAACCTTTAGTAGACGTGTATAAGGCGTTATAAGATCGTCAATTTTCCGCTTGAAACTTTATTTTACCTTTATAATAGAGTTTATTGAAATCTTCAGTTATATCATGGATTAAATATTTATATTCATCCATGGTTGTATAAGTTATCTATAACGAGGTCCGGTAGAACTAAGACCGGTATTTTGATACCATAAAACTCATTTGTAGCATTTTCGTTCTCAAAAGCAGATAGTAAAAGTTCAAAGTTATAAAATTATATTCATTTACCGATTATTATTTATCAAATGAGTGCATCATTTTATCTGCGGACATTGCTAAACTTACATAACGAAATTAAGTCATACTGATTGACGATATTCTTGAAATGTAAAGTTAATTATTAGTGCGCTTACAAGTTTTACGTGATTGGGTATCATGTTTCTCATCTCAATTTTGACGCCCTCTCAAAATATAATGACTGTGAAGAAAAAAAAGAAAAACAACTTAATGTACTAATAACCTAAAATATTATTTAGACACAAAATTTTAAATGTTGGTTATACTTAGTGATTGTATACATAATTTATGTAAAATAATCCGGAAAATTTAGGTGCTTCGATATTTAAAAACGATTTTGTATAAATAATATTTTTAGGTTATGTTGACAGAAAGTGATCACAATAGCTTTTTATTTTCTTACAGGTATAGTCTTCTCTTAAATTAATTATGACACTCGATGATCTAGACTAAGAACACCCCGTTAGCCAAGAGTATTGTGTGGTCTTTGGTTGACACAAGAGAGGTACTACCCACTTAGCGAAGAAATTACTTTTAATGGTGTCATTAAAGAGTTACAAATTATTTATCTTACACCAAAACCTTTACATCGGGATCGTACAAAACTATCATAACTATTTAACCTATCACTGCCTTTAGTATAAAAGGTGTAAGCTTTATTTATGAGTTATATAACGCATGTAGAGTTTGGTGTTACTACACTCTCAATTAACTCCGTTGCAGAACCAATGACGTTACTGAAGTTGAACAACAGCCGTATGATATATAAGCAATTACAATATAGAAGATTTATAGAAATAAGTATTAAAAGGAGTTTATGGAGATCTTTAAACAGGTTTTAACGCTGTAGAACGAAATAAGCTTTCACGTCATAAGTATATAAGCAGCCATTGTAAAGAATACTGTGCTTCGTTCGTTCAAACTGTAAAGAATATTGTGCTTCGTTATTTACAGTTTTAATACAACCTGAAGAGCTAAACTTATTTCAGTGAATTCTATCACCTTTAGTGACAGCCGAATCCATTATAAATCAATACCTATAAGCTTTAAAATGACCTGCAATCAACGCTTAATTGTTTGTTGGGTGGGTTCCATACTAAGATAGTGCCGAATTGTTTCTAAGGCGCTACCGTTTTGCTGCCTTATTTTTTGTGAATTAAATTTATATGTTATCTCCTTGTGATGGATAAATCGCAAAGTGTTTAAAAATATTGAAATTAATTTCTATCATAGTTGTTTTTTGTGACCTTAATGTTGGCTATAGCATCTATGTTGTTGTTATGTACCATAATGTTTTTAGGGTGCGCGGTACCCGAATTGTGTGGTGGTACGGAACCCTTTGTGCGCGTGTCCGGCTCGCATTTGGGCAAATCGGGGACATATTCTGTAGAATATAGTCATGTGTTTTGATTTAATGTTATTTGTCTTTTTAATCCTGAATGATTTTAAACTCCGGCAAAATGAGTTCACAAGCAAAACAAAAGCCGTAGCAATACTTGCAAACATTCACTGGCTTCTTTGTAACAGCGCATTGGCCGCATTGTATTAAGTTACTTCATAGTTTTAAGACTTCACAGTTTTCCCGTATGTGTAATGTGAGGTTATCCAGAAAAATCTGTCCTGCACCAACACTTTCTTTTTAGACTTTTCTATCCTCCTCGGTGGAAGTGGGCCGCTCAGAAGAGGTGTTTTTATAATTATTTTTAATATGAAGATGGGTTTTTAATATAATTGGCGTTTTACGTCACATTTCTTACGACGTTTATTTTAATGTAAGTTTCATTGTCTAAAACCTAACATACCTCGAATGAAATGGCATTTACCTATATATAGGTTAGACCTATCTTTGCGATTTTATTGGATGCAGTAAAATGCAAGTATTCTTATATCAAATTGTCGAAATATTAATATTTATGATCATATAATCAAAAGTGAAAAAAAAAAAAATGTATGACGCCAGGGTAGGCACTGCCTACCCTAGAGGACAAAATTTCATACAAAAATATTTTTTTCAAATTGGTTTTTAATTTTTCTCATGTTATTTTTATCGTCAAACTTAGAACTTTTTGCTGGAGGAGGAATGGAAGGGTCAAGTGTGACGACAAAAATAACATGAGAAAAATTAAAAACCAATTTGAAAATAAATATTTTTGTATGAAATCATGTCCTCTAGGGCAGGCAGTGCCTGCCCTGGCGTCATACAAATAATGATTTTTCAAAGTGCCATTAAAATCTTTTCATTTTTTTTTTATTGTCTAACTTGACATTTTTTTATTGTCTCATTGCATTTCCAGAAAAAAGTTCTCTGCACGCCACTGCTACCCTCTATGACATTGTTATTTACCATCTTCAATGAAAACTGTTACATATATATATGTCCAATCTGCATAGTTTTTAGTTATTAAGATATTATGACCTGATGATGCCGTAGGGCGAAACCGGTAGTTTAATAAAGTTGAATTAAGTGAAATAGTACAAGTGTATTTCTTAAGATATCTTCTGTAAGAATTTGGCTGTATAAATTAAAGTTACGTTATTATATAAAAAAACAGGACAAGTGCGAGTCAGACTCGCCCACTGAGGGCTCCGTTAAAGACTATATTTTTATGATTTAATAACAAATGTATAGTTTTCAGATTTTTCCCTATACTTGTAGAATAAGAAGGTATTACTTGCCAAATTTCATAGTTCTAGGTCAACGGGAAATACCCTATGAATTTTGATTAACTTCGGAGTGTCGAAATGTACGTTTTTTGCGACATAACGGCCGTATCTTTTTTTCACGTTAACTTAGAAATTAGATATTTTTACAGCTTCAACGGAGTGTACACTTAAGTGTAAATTTTTAATTTCAACTCGATGCCTTTACGCGTTCCCGAGGTAAAGGGTCTTGACAGACAGATGGACGGACAGACAACAAAGTGATCCTATAAGGGCTCCGTTTTATTCTATTGAGTTACGGAGCCATAGAAAGCGGGTAGGTCTAGAATATGGGTGTCTAATTACAACCCAAAATTTTCGTTTTTATTTTTATTTAATTTTTTGCTCATCTTTTTAGCTTTCCAACGATACCCATATTACTATGTATTTAATATAATAACTACTCATAAATATTTTTCTTGTATGGGCCGGCCGGCAGGAGTGTGTCAATCGATACACTCATAAGCCCGGGGGTTATGTTACTGCCTCTGTTGTCAAATGGTAGAGCAATCGCTTGTTAACCCGGAAGTCGTGGGTTCAATCTCTGCAGTGCACATTACTTTGTGTTTAATCTGCGTACTTAGGAAGCCTTCATGTTCGGAAGGCACAATGATAAAGGCTCATGTTCGGGACGTAATAATCGTCGGAGAAATGCGGGTGTACCAATTGTGGACTGTGTGTGACTTGCATTTCACAGTTGAACTTTGGCACCCCGTCGAGGATTCGAGTCATGTATTTTTATATATTCAGATTCAACCTAATACACACATTTTCTTAATACCCAATGTAAAAGCTCGAGAAACTTTTGGTTCGGACTGGGCTACAAGAAATTGTCCGTATATGGGTTTAACGGTTGCTGGGAAAAACAGCCCGAGGAAAATGTATTATAAAGAGATGCTTGAAGGAAAGAATTTCTGCTTTCGGGAATTTTTCTAATACCATTTACCTACTCGAAGTAAGATTTCTTGTCACGCGGCTCGTATAACGTTAATCAAATGTATTTGTGATATTAAGTGGAATTTCTCAGTACCTTATATCTATTTTAGCAACATACTATGTTTTTCCTCGTATCTCATGGCGTTTTTTAGAAAAAATAAATGTAGGATGAACATAATTATGCTGAACTTGCAAATATGTTTTTTATCATTTGAGAAATAAACTTTAGGCGATACTTATGTATGACATACAGCGCTGTGATCGGCTCATTATCGAACGAAATATTATACGTTTTTTTTTTCAAATTCTAGTATTGCCTTGATATAAAGGTAGGTACTATCAAGGACATTGCGGCTGACCTTATTACGATTATAACAGAAGAGAATTTTTAAACAGTGAGTTAACAAAATTTTAAAAGAAATGTATCGTGAAAATAAATAAACAAAGGTAACATATTATTCAAGTTTTTTATACTTTAAATAAATCATTTTATCTATAGGTTGTGAAAGTCAATTATATTTTCGTTTGTATCCTTTGTTTGAAGATAATAATGGAAAAACAATAGCATGTCTGGGCTGTGTGGAGCACAAAAGGATAAAAGGATTCAGATAATTTATTTTAGTATTATTTTATTACTTATTAATCAACGAAATTTAGACTAGTTTTATAATATTTTTCAATGCAAGTGCTCGTAAGGTTCTGTTTTATATGCTTCTAATCTGTTGTCAGTATCAACTTTACCGCAATAGTGTTTAATTTTTGTTTATTTTTTATTTATTTTTTTAGTTTTATTCCCCTACTTAGTGGGAAGTCAAATGGAACTTAGCTCATTAAGCCGTGTCTGAGGTATGTTTAATTTTTTTTGATTTATCGAAAACAGTTGCCACTCTTATCTTATGTTATGTACCATAGATAGACAGAAGATAGACTTGACAGAAATATGCTGGTTTCAGTTTAATGCGTTCGTAGGCTGCGTTCAATTTGATGAAATCAAATGAAAACTGTTTAGATGACATTTTGAGTAGGTAGTAACTTCACAAATTGAAAGTTCTGATGAAACTTAATCAACCAATACGCGCCTGTTTTTATTTTTTAATTTCTTTTGATAAAATACAAGGTAACAAGAAGGATACTGGAATCTGGTTAAAATAAACTTCTTGGTAGGTAACCTCATTTTATCGTTATATGAATTAGAACTTTTTGATTATAATGCTAAAAGACAAAAAGTTTTAATGTGTGAGTTCGCAAAATTATACTGGCTACTTGAATTCTCTGTACATTATTAAAAAAAAATACATTGTTATCGATCGGTCTTCCTTGTTAACAACATTCTTTGTATCTAAAGTATAGACAATTTCGACAGCCATTGTTGTTTACATTATTGCAATAAGCTGGTCGAGTCGAATTTATGTTATGTATGACTGAAAGCAGCCTTCAAACGCATCAAACTGAAAGCAGCTTATTTCCGTCAAGTTGGCAACTTGCGTGCAAAGAAAAAGAATGCTTGCATAAAGTTAATTTGGAGTATTTTATTGTTTATTTGTTTCTTTAATTACGTTTAATTTATTTACTCACACTATGCATTGAAAGACGTAGTATAATACTCGTGCGTAAGGGCAATTACTCGCCCGTGTTTCGAATCGTTCCTCGTAAGCTATTGCCTCCTTTACTCACTTGTAGCATAAACAACTTGTTGTGTGTACGGTATATGTAGGTATGTAATGAAGATTGATTCCAAACTCAACGGCTTCTGTTTTGAGAAAACTTGTGTTTTACATTTAAACTAATAAAGTTATCTACGGTTGGCCTACTTAAGTATATACAAACTATGCATAATTGTAATGCCTAATGTGCGAGTGCTGACATAGCCCGTACACTACTAATATTTAATATCACGCGATTATATATATTTTTTTCCTTTATTACCTACTTTGATAAAATGACCAAAGACAAGCACAATCTTTGTTAAAAATTTCATGTCCTTTGGTACCATCGGCATAATTGAGAAGGTCAACGAGCTACAGTAGGTCGTTGGAGAAGGTGGATTCAAAGTTGAATTATCAAAAAAGACGAGTGTATAGACCATAGACTTAGAATATGCGCTAGTATATTCTTATTCTGTGGTATAGACAGCATAATAGATTTTATATCATGAAACAATAAATAGCGCATTTTTCCGCTAGAGCGGTCTACAAAGTGCAGCGACGTATCAAGTTGCTTGGGTCGCAGCCAACGTCTAGCGCTGGGAGCGCTGACTTACCATATTTTACGTGAGGCTGAGGAAGGAAGCCCCGCGAACCCAATCTTTGTTGTTACATATTAGTATACAGCGGGGAGCTCGGGTGAGTGCCGATTTCCGAGATTTGCAAGTTTGGCGATATGTTGACACACAATTTTTATTTTTCAGATTTTCGTCAAATTGGAAAATGTAGATTCTTAAACCATAGTAAATTGTGTATTAGAGACGCCATTAAAACATCAAGTCGTTGCAAACAAAGACTGGTAAGTTAAAAGTTGAAAATGGTACGCATTATACGTACAAATAATTTGACCAAGTGCGAGTCCGAATCGCGCAGAAAGGGTTCCGTACCATCACCCAATACTGGTACGGAACCTTTAAAAAATACATGCATATGTACATATCAACAATATACCGGGTGTAAAAGCAAAGGCAAGAATTATTTAAGAGTGTGTTAGTGTGATCGGTAAAGATATTATTTTAAATACTGGGATCTCTAAATAAAGTACCAGTACCTCATAATAAGACGATTTTCTTTACTCAAAATACACTAATCGCGTGGACACCCTCACTGGTCGCTGGCCACTTGGATGAGGGGTGCGGGTTGCGGGGCGCAATTAGGTGTGTGGGGAGGCCGGTGAGCTGCGTAGCCATAGCTTAGAAAAATGATGGAATTTTTGGTGAAAATTCAAGGTATATATTTTTTTCTCGTAATGACATCAGAATCGTGTATACTTTCATACCCTAAAGGGACTCTTGACTTTGCATTTACACGCTGTAGCTGCTAAGGCAACTCTAAGGCAACAGAAGATAAAACGCTAAAGTGGTAGCGCCTGTAAAACAATTCAGATACCCTTTGTGTACGGAACCCTGATTTTATTATTTATTGTTGTACTTTAAAACATGTACAATAATGTGACCAAATTTGAAACTTGTATGTATTGTACCGTCTTTAACGTAGAGCTAAATAAAACAAATAACGTTCAAAAAATGCCATTTTTTTGAAGTTTATTGTATAGGGACCCTTGGGTTTAATTTTTTTTATTATTATTTTTCGTGGTTGTGACCATAGTAACACGTATCATGCGATAATTTCAAGTGTCTGCCTATTATGGCTGAATCTGTAAACTCCTGTGACAGACGGACTCACAGACAGACAGCGGAGGCTAAGTAATAGTAATAGGGTCCCGTCCGGCAACTTTTGGGTACGGAACCCTAAAAAACGAATGGTCTTTTTACCTATACATTTCCAAAGATTGACAGAAAATTATGACAGTTTCCAACATCATATTATAATAAAAGTACAAGCAATAATATACTTAACACTACTTACTATGTATAATGTACTTATAAAGCTTATGTAATCAGGCCCATTCTTAAATAATGAGAAAGACGTTAAATAGAGAGATCCTCTTTTCTCTAAATTGTAGAAGAAAACGAAACTTTTACAAGTTATATAAATGTATTTAATTTGTATTTAAATCATTTAAGTCTATTAACTTACTTAAGGGCGCGAGTCCTACTCTACTCACACTTGACCGATTTTTATATTTGCGTGACCTCTCATAAAACAACAAGACACATTATAGTATCTAAGAAAAGTTCGTCAGAAAGTGTCCGAACGTGCGACATGCATTAGCAAAAATGCTTCAACCAAATTAAGACGTTATGTCGTTAACATAAGATGCAATGTCAGTTGTACGAAATCGTCATTCGAATTTGTCAACCCATAGCGGTGACAAGATGCATCGCGGACGCTTTTTGAGCGAGATTGTGAGTCTAGTTGTTTAATGGGAGTGACCACAGACACGCACAAACTTTCGCATTTATAATATTAGAAGGATTTACTTTTGAGATACATTGTGTTTTCATGCGATGGCCAAGTCAAATACCTATATTTATTTAAAACATAAAAGATTTTTAATATTGATATGGTCACTATAAGATGTTGTTAGTTAGTTACTAAGTTGCGAGACTTGGTTTTTTTACAAGTTTTGTTTTTGATGCATCTCATTTCTTTTTGTAGATAATTTATACTTGCGATTGTCGGCACTTGGTGAAACTTGGAAAACATCACAATTAAATTCACTTGTACTTGTTTCACTGCTTTTTAATTTTAAGATTTACGCATTTATCCCGACCGGTTTCGGTTAATACACCATTCTCAAGGGATACAGAAATTCAGGAAATTAAACAAACATTAAAAAATGTACCTTACATTTTTAACGGCTCGCCGTAATGTTTGTTTAATTTCCTGAATTTTTGTATCCCTTGAGAATGGTGTATTAACCGAAACCGGTCGGGATTAACGCGTAAACCTTAAAATTAAAAAACAGTGAAACAAGTACAAGTGAATTTAATTGTGATGTTTTTGTAGATAGTCCTACTTTTTTTCCTTTCCGGTACCTTCTACTTACAACTGAAAATGTAACTTTGTAATCCTATATATTTATACGTTATTTATGCAGTTGGTGTATCTAAAGCACTGGACCGAAATTGCAAAATATTCAAGTTTTTCCTTCATTTATACACTAAACACTAATTTTTTTCCAAATTAAAAGCTTCTATGTCTGCTAGAAGTGCCTTAGAGTTTTGATGATCGGTCAGTCAGTCAGTCAGTCAGTGAGTGAGTGTGTGACAAAATTGAAAAACTTTGACTAGCGATCCATTCATTAAAAATCTGTAATTTTGCAACTTTGGCTCCGTTGTACAAAAAGTACGAATAATAAATCAGTATAAATAAGAGAAAACTAAATATTCCCTGAGTATGATTGTAACTTTTAATGATCTTTCTACAAATCGAAGTTTTCTCTCTTGAAAAAGTAAAGAGAACCATATTTCGGAGAAAATATGCAATATTTAATATGCTTCAAAGTATTAACAAACATGAATTTAAAAAAATTGGCACCGTACATGTACCTATAGTCGCCGTCAATAGAAATTGTGGACTATGTAAACAAACCGTTTTCTCAATTTTTCTCAAGGTTATGTCACGGAGTCTCACTGAACATTATTCCAAATCATGAAGCATCAAGTCTTACCTGCCATGATTTCATCATGAAATATTCAATAATCACCAGTTAATTACGGAAAATTATAGAATCAATAGTCAAATCTGTACTGCGACGAGATTGCTGTCATATTTTTTTCTCATCAAATCTGTATTGTCTTTGAAAATTAGTGATGTACGAATCTATTTGAATATAAACCTATTTTATTCGTGATGCAATTTTATTCCGTCTTTTTTTTGATAGCGTTACTTCATAATCTTTGATCTTCCAGCGTTGCTCTAAAATCTTTTGTGTTTTCGGTATTCTAACGACTTGGCTTCCCTTTATTAACTTTGTATTGGGGTCTTACTCGCGATAACTAATAACATACCTTAATAGATATGTGCTTGACGTTTCGACGCCTCTGTAGGCTTCTCTTACTGATCTTTCTTTGTGATTTGGATAGTGTTTTACATTGAAACAACGACAATTGGTTCCGTCATAGTAATGGACAATGCCCCATATCATTCGCGTCAAATCGAAAAGGTGCCCAACATGAGTTGGCGGAAGAAGGCTATCCAAAGCTGGTTGCGCGAAAAAGATATCAAATTTTAAGAAACCGAAATCAAAGCGAATCTCATAGCTAAAGTAGACAAGCAAAAATATAAAAAATGTATGTAGATGAGTTGGCGGCATCGAAAAATGTGACAGTTTTGCGCCTTCCACCATATCATTGCGAGCTTAACCCGATAGAGTTGATATTGGCGCAAGGAAAAGGTTACGTTGGAAAAACATTCAAAATGGACGATGTGAAGATTTTGTTGCTCCAAGGTTTGGCGCGGATCGGGGCAGAACAGTGGGCGAAATGTGTAGCTCATGTCCTAAAAGTAGAAGAAAAAATTAAAGAACTGGATGGGATAATAGATACGGCCACCGACGCTGTGACGGAACCATTTGTAATTAACGTGGGCGATTTGACTAGCGATTCATCAGAATATTTTAGCGATAAATCAAATAAAGAAAATTAATTAAGCACCTAACATATAACCCATCTCTAGATAGTTCACCTATTCATAGACAAAGACAACATGGCGCTTTGTTTACATAGGCAACAATTTCTATTGACGACGACTATACTTGTAATCGATAGTACCGGCATTGTAGGTAGAGTAACCAAGGATTTCTCTTTGATACTAGACCTCGTCCACATGGCGCGTTATGCTCGTGCGAGTCAAAGTACTAGTCGAAGTACTAGGCTCCAATCCATTGCGTCCACATGACTCGCGCGAATCAACGCGTGGCGAGCAATACCTATAAATTCGCACACACTCGCGCGTTAACGCGGGTTCTATGCAAGAATCTTGGCTGAGTTAGTCGAGGTACTTGGAACCTGTATGTCGCGTCCAGTAAACGCATGCTCAGTGGTAAACGCGCGAGCGTTGGCGTAAACGGACGTTTTCAAGGAAAAATGGAGCATGATTTCGATGCCGATTTTTGTATTAATGAAGTAGAAAGAAGCCTGGCAAAATGAGATATGAAATCTATTAGTTATGCCAATGCAAATTTTATTATTTTAAAACAATAACTATGTTATTCATGAGTTTAATTTAAAGTAGTTATTTTAGTTTTTGATCACGATTTTTTTAAATTATTGAAATAGAAATGGATGGATGGATGGATGGACCCGCAGTATGGGATCTGATATCGCATCAATTGGTTATGCCAATGCCAATTTTATTATTTCAAATATTATTTAAATTGTTATTCATGAATTTTATTTTAATTTAAATATCTGAACTGAACTGTTTTTGGTTTTTTCAAATTTGCAAGCCAAAACTCAACCGCTCGGTCCAAATCCATATTGAATACTCACTGAGTTCTACACCAAAACCACGCGCGTTTATCGCGCTATGTAGACGCAACACACGCTCTTGTTCGCGCGAGACCTCGCGCGTATACAACGCCGCATCTGGACAAGCTCTAAAACTAGATGAAATGGGAAATAGTTGGTCAATACATACACACAAGCACTATTAATAAGTATTCCTCATCCTATTTATCACTCGTAAGTCTCTTTGGTTGACTTAAGGGTCCGTTTGTGGCTAGATGCACAACTTCAAATGAGCATAATAATATCTATTGTGTAACTTGGTTAATCGGTATCGTAAAAATAATATAGACTATAGGGCTGATAGATTCATCTTACAAAAAACACAAAATCTTTAAGTTTACTTGATAGAAAAAATTACGAGTTACCTAAATTTCATGTTTTTAGAGTGTTAAACATTGACGTACTACCAAATGGACATCGGGTCTGTGCTCAAAAGTGTCAGAACCAAAAGAGAGTCAAAACCAATGAAAATTAAAAAGGGTGTCAATCACACGTCAATCGAAAGTAAGCCGTGCAGCAATGACATACGATTCAAATTAAAATGTTTTGTTTCTTAATATTTTGACACTTCACTAAGGACACTTTTTTGGTAAATTTTAAACTAGACCCGAGGTCCATGGTTTGATATGTCAATGGTGGTAAAGGACCTTCCTTAATCATACAACCTTAAAATTTGTATTAAAAATAACTTAACAAATGACATCGTCAGCTTCTTAGAACATTTTAAAAATTTCATCTAGAAGCAGAGTTATTAAATAAAAACGCAGATTTTTGTGGGCGCGTGTATCTTGGTGGTCGTAACAGCCACGGCTAAGAGCGCGCTATTTTAAACTTAAAGAAAACGTCGTCGTAGGTTCAGTTCTGATTGATGCAAAATGAGGTAATCAATCTAACCTTAGCTTTAAGGCGCATAGGAACGCTACTTGACGCCACCGTTTTAGTTTTAGTACACAATTTGATAACCCTTTTCTCAGTTGTTTTTCGTTGTAGACCACAGTATTAGATATATAATCTGGTACAAATATTTTAAAAGGCACCACACATATTGTCACGACATGATGCCCCGAGGGGATGTCAGAGGTGTACCCAAGTGTGAACTGTGAAATGCAAGTCACAGTCCACACCCGATTCACCCGCGCTTCACCGACAATTATATCGATTTTGCCAAAATGTTGAATATTGATTTTATTTTAAAGATATCAAGCTGGACAGATTTACACACTAAGTAAAGTTCTCGTCTCGATATTTTTGTAAGGAAACGCATATGAAATACACGCTCAGTGTTAAAAAAGTAAGTAAGTACAATAAAAGATTCACTACAGGAGCTTACAGCACTTCAAAAAGGCTCGTAAGCCAGAATTGAAGTACTACACACGTGAAATATTCGAAGTGGTATAAGCAGTCGTGTCATGTCGTATATTTTCGGCTCAGTATTAAAAAGCAGACCTCCACACGACAGAATGAAGGCGTATCTCACGCTCATGTTCCAATAGCGAGTAAGGGAGGCTACGTAAACTTTAGTCCTTGCATGAAAATATTGTTTTAACTTTTGAGTCATGGTTGGAATTACTATTAAAATAAAAATATGGTCACTGTTACAAAACTTCTAGTTTCTTATGAAAAATCCTATACTTTTTTATTTATATGTAAAATTATCCAATAACGGATATAAAAGGCTTTAGTAGGCATTGAAAATAAAAATAGTGATATAAAACAAAATTCTTATGTAAGTGTCCGTGTGCAGTGTCACCTACCTATAGTGATGGACCAAAAAAACTTGGTCATTTTATATAGGTTATGTTATATTTTGATATCTTTAAACTGCTTTTTTACCATTTTAGTGTAGCTGTTACAAAAAAATATTAAAAATATGGTTTTCTCGTAATTTACTTGATTGAGTACCCCTTAGTAGTTAAGTTCTGAACATGATTTACAGGCTTTACAGAATCTTATAACTTGTCCTCCCGAAGCGAACCGGATAAGGCCTAGAATACAAAAAAAAAGCCTAAGTAAATTGGTCCCGGTCATAAAAATGTTGTTCAATGCATTATTTTCACTTAATTTATGATTATTTTTACAGTCACTAATTTCACACTGTTTTAGTTACACTGAATGTACGATTGTTCATGCGCCATCGCGACTAAGGTTTCAATGACAAACCAACTGTACCCCTTTGAATGTTACATTCCGGAACGTGTTCCCAGTTCCGGTAGTTGGCAAAAAGAGGAATATGCAAAACAGCGGAGCGTCAACCCTGAGCTCACACGGCGCGGGACAAAAACCATAGCGAGCGTGTGATGGCTTCATATTTCACCGCATAAAGGTTGCCGCGCGACGCCTTTCAGGGTGCTTTTTACCCCGGATTTTACACGGATTTTGAATGGCCACTATTTTTATTGGTCTCCATTTGTAATACAGGTACAGGTCTGTAGGTTTTTTAGGTTTTTTTTCATTTGGCACGAGAATTTTTGCTATATGTATTATATGTCGCAGTAAGATCGTTAAAACCGTGATATAATTATATCCCTTGGGATACAGTTATATACCGCAAGATAGTTATTATGAAAGAAGTTCATATCTTTCTTACTAGTGAAGTGTAGTAACAACGAAGAAACGTTGTTTTATAATACGACATGCAGCTATTGACTGCAACATTGTGACGCACGCTGCTTGAGTTATTATAAAATTGATTGATTGATTGATTTTTGTGGTTTACTCTATTTTGGCTGTTGACTAAGAAACATGTCAACTTAACATCTTGTTTAAACCATCACTCCCGTCTACAACCCTTGGCTCTAACCAATGTTATTTGATGGCGACTCATACCAGTCTTACCTGTGAAGCTTTTCTGATATCTAACTGAAGGCAAAAAAAAGAAGCCCTACAAACACCAAAGGACAGAAAATCAAAGGAACAACACCAGTGTTAAGAAGAAAATATCCAGCTGGAAACTTGGCACTTCGTGAACAACCGAAACCAGACGTAGCAGAAATATTTTTTAATAAAAATCGTGCAGAAGAAAAGGTGGCGCCGGCTGGCGGGAGATATGCTTAAGCCCAATATGAGATTTAAGGATATGCAGGGCGCTGGGAGATACATAGCACGGGTCAGACGAGGAGCAGCTGGGAGCCCGTTCGAGTCCGATGACCTACCACAGCACGTGTAAAAAGACGTCATCGTGACCTACATAATACTTACCGGTACATACCTACTGTAGACATTTCTGTAAGTTTTTGAACAAACCTTATAATGTCTCCAAGTAAAACGTTTTCATTCAGTTGTATTGTATAGTTAGTAATGCTTGATTTTGACTGTTATTTGAATGTAATATGTCCGAGCAGTTTAAGGAATTACATCTAAAAATTAATTTAATTAAGGAATATTTGATAAAAATCGGTCCAGAACGTCAAAAAAGAAATGAGGCTGATAATGAGTAAAATAAGCTCGATAGTATTTTGACTCAGTTGAACCAAGAAATTAAAGAGAAGCGGCTAAATACTGAATCCAGCGATTTTTTTCAGAAATTGATAAATGAAATAACTTCAACTTATAAAAAGATTAAAAGTTTACTTTCCAGCAATAGATAATAGTTGCCAAACTGAGGAAGGTATAACTTTAGAAATTGAGCCGTATTACGTTTACTTCTACCGATTTAAAGAACATGCACGAACACGTATTATCAGTCATGACCAGAGCACAAGCTCGTAAGTTGCGTAGTGACAGCACTGCTACAACTTTAAAGTCAACTTCAGTTTTGGAAAAACCGCTGTCCAGTTTTTGTTCAATTTCGATAGCAGTCATAAGATCTTGTTTATCAGTATTGCTGCAAACCAGGGCAATCTAAAAAAATAAAATTATTTACCTTCTAGAAAATAGTTACCAAATAGGTTATAAAGTATCAAACTTGGTCAAACCTAACATACCAACTACCACTGACATTGTTTCCAAAGATTGCATTTTTTCATTTTCATAACGCTGGAATCTTGATTGCTCTTCGTCGTAGCAGTCAACATCATAAACAGCATGCACCTCACATCGCTGGGCACAGTTAAGGCATGATGACCGCCAAATTCAGTTTATTTAATTCGTAAATAAAATCAACAAGAAAGCCAAAGACAAGTTTAGTGACAGGTGACATTATTTATTTCTTGTAGCTATATAATTATTTTATCCCTCAGTTCTTGACAAGATTGGCTTGACAGACTCTAACTGCCACTACAGTGAAATCTCTTCCATGTGTTTAAATCCATTTTTATTTTCTCTTGCTTTCTAAAAATGAAAGCAAGATGGCCGTGGATGGCCAACTACTCTAATAGTAACAAACGTTGGGCACATATAATTAGATGCTATCCATAAAAGTCAAAGTGCTGGTTTGGGGCAAACAATTCATTAGAAGTCACGGCATTAGAAGACAAATCAGCCCAATATTTTTTTTTACATATAGCAGCTATCTTATAGAAGAATGAAACAAGACGTTAACAAGAGCAAAGAATCATATGGAATGTGTTTATAGGATCACAAGCGTCACTGTGCTAATTAGTTTTATAACATACACTTATAAGACTGCAAGGTCTAGTAAGAGTCATATAAAGTTTTCCCCTAAACGTTTATTAAATGAAGTAATAGGATCGAAAGTACTTGCGCCACAAATCGTCACATAGGATGCTGTTGTACTCGTAAGACCAGTGATCTAAGTCAATGCGTCTTTTAGATGACTATAAGATGTTTAGTCTTATAAGTCAATTATTATTATTATAGGACTATTTTTCTGCTTGGGTTAGCTTCGAAAAAACTTAATTTCCCAATATTTCACATAGCCGTGAATTTAGCTGTAAATTAATTTTAAAAAACCTACCCTTCACGCCCATGGAAAATGAAATTATTTTAAAGATAAATTAAATTATTAGCTATTATGAAAGCTCAGAAGGAAAGGAGCAATAAAAACCTGGATGAACTTCTAATATGTTTTAATTTCTAATCACAACCTGCCAGCGGATAACCTAATCAATGCTTGACATAAATAAAACCGGCCCAGTGCGATTCGGACTCGCGGACGAAGGGTTCCGTACCATTATCTATAAAAACGGCAAAAAAATCATGTCTGTTGTATGGGAGCCCCTTTTGATATTTATTTTATTCTGTATTTTAGTATTTGTTGTTATAGCGGCAACAGAGATATCATCTGGGAAAATTTCAACTGTCTAACTATCACGGTTCATGAGATACAGGCTGGTGACAGACGGACAGCGGAGTCTTAGTAATAGGGTTTACAGATTAGTAAGTGTGTATTTATAAAAAAAAAACTGTACTTTAATTAATTACTGTACTTTAATAACAATTCTTTACTGGAATCGAATAACATGATCGAAAATTGAATAAATACAGATATAAATAAATATTTGTTACACTATGTTATTGGATATTCGTTAAGTTTTTAGTAAAAAATCTATTAAGTTACTTGTCAGTTTATGAAAACAATGTAATAGAATAGCAGATAGAAAATTATGTTTTTAATTTCTATTTACAGAAATCAATTCGTTATTCTTCATGGCTATGTCCATGTTTTTTTATTCCTATCTCCTAGCTTATTATCAACTAAAATATTTAGTCGTGATGCTAAACATCGCAGATAACGTGAGCAACACCACAGGCAACACAGTAGTGTTTATTTCGATAAGGTATTATTATATAATATATTATTATATTAAAATATTTGATCCACAACACTCAGCATTAATTCCTTTAAAACATTCCCACACTCTGTTACTGCATTTTTACAAGTAGCGTATTCCGAATCCGTCTTTAATGTTTTGGGTTTCTCATTTACATTTTTTGTTACATTTACCTCCAATATTATTTAAAAAATCTTTTGAACCGATCCAGCAGATATCATTATTACAACATAGTTCCATGATTTTAAAATTTTACCATTTAATTATTCTGTACACTTCTTGGCCATCTATTCTCAAAAATGACTAATTTGTATAGGATTTTTTAGTAACTGGATGTATTTTAAAGCGTTTTCCTATTGGTTGTTGATAGTCTTAAGATTGAAATTAGGATTAAGCTATGACGTGAAAAAATAGTACATTACGATACGAGAGCGATGAAACGTTTTCTGACGAGTGTGAGTTTGCGGAGATCACACGAGTCGAGAAAAAGTTTCTCGCACGAGTTTCGTATAATATTTTATAGCACAAGTGCGGAAAATGCCGACTTTACGCAAGCGCAGCGTGCGTAAAGTGGTCATTTTACGCACGCTGTGCTATAAAAGTATTACTTACTGTAGTAAATACCGTCATATTCTTTGTTCATTCTAACGTCATTTCTTTCTTAAGCAACGGAACACATTTTTTATAAAGCGTCCTCACTTGTCATGGTTTTAAATCTAAAACTGTTCAGCTTTTGTGTAGGAAATCGTTAGTCAAGTCGTACACAAATTAGAGTGCAGATTTGTACGTAACGTTGGACGTGCCTTAATATGCGTCCTCGGTCACGAATTCGATGACTGGCGAAGAGCCAACACCAGGAGACTGAAAGAATGCGAGGAGCTACGAACTTTTTTATGTTATATCATCGATCATTTATGTCTGTTCGTTGTGCATAACTAACCGCAGCATAACACAAATTAAAAACCGGCCAAGTGCGTGTCGGGCCACACGCAATGTAGTTTAATTTTAATGTAGTTCCGTAGTTGCCCGGTACATATAAGTTGGTCTACTAATACAGACCGCGCCAAACTTCTGCTCCCATGCATTATAGGGGGTCAAAAGTTTGGCGCGACCTGTACTCGTAAACATGTAAAGCCTACATAGCTGTGATAGTTTTTCTTTTAAATTCATTATATATACTACTTCTGTGAATTTTTTCACATTTCTATAAACAACCGTTTAGCCGGGCGGGGGGGACGCCCCACTCCAACTAAAATTTTCACTTTAATGCTTAATATTTCACAAACGGATCCCTAAATCGAAAAATGATTTTCACACACCCAGAATGTTTTTGAACGGCTTATCCAACGATACCCCACACTATGGAATAGACGAGAAAAAAAAATCATCCCCAGTTTACTAGTATGAGAGGAACACTTAAAACAAACTTTTTTCAAGATTTTATTTTACCGTTTTGTCGACGTGATTAATATTTATATCCATGCCAAATGACAGCTTTCTGGTACTAATAGTCTCTGCGCTAAGCCGTGGACAGACGGACATGGCGAAACAATAAGGGTTCCTTGTTAGACTACGGAACCCTAAAAAGGATGGGTTGATCTAGCTAAAATTTAGCACGTAGGTAGAAAATTACGCTTGAATCCTGGAAAACATAATCAAAATATACGAAGGTTTTAGATAAAAACAACATTTTCATTCAAGTTCTTTCCATAGAAATGTATCAATATATTGAAGCAGATTATTACAACTTAGTGGCAAAACACGTACATGAGCCTTAACTGTCATATAATTCACTTGACTTTTAATGATGTAATATGTGATAGGGTGTGTGTAGTATCCCAGCTCAAACAAAAAAAAAACACGTAAGCAGAAAGACGAATAAACAGACAGAAAAGCAAATATGATTTGGAAACAGTAAAGCACACAACGATACCTAGCATTTACGTAAACCACACATTATATACAAACTAAACAAGTTTTCCTTATAATTATACCTGTAAAACTGTTGGTGAAAATACTAGTCACAGAATAAATAAATAGTTACTGTTACTGGTGATAGAGCTGGTGCCGGGCTCAACTGTGAAGGCACCACCATCTTACTAGCAAATCCTCCCGAAGTTATTTAGGGGAGAGTAAGAGGACAGCTCGCAGAAAGGCACAACCAGGTGGCCCACCATTGCCTGGGGCCGATTAATGGCAGTATATCTATCCCAAATTGCCTTATAAAAGACAGTCTGTTGACGGGCAGTCGCATCACTGGTGCGAGGGTTTTGGCACCTTGCTCACCAACCCACCTGCCCAGCTAGTATGGGCATTTCTTTCAGGAGGACCGCAAATTACGGCGAAATCTTGGAAATGCCCATTTCCAGGAGTGGACGAAATAGGCTGATGGATGGATGGGTGAACTATGACGTGAGACATAGAAAAAAAAACACGTATATTTATAAAGTTTTGCAAACTGTAAATTGTGAAAATCTACAAGTATTTATTAGAACAATTAATATTTACCAAACCAATGATTTACAAAGATAATATTTTTTGATCAAGTTATTCAGTATGTTCGATAAAGTATTTAGTTTTAGTTATTTTGGATGTCCAGGTTTCTTGCCGATAAGCATTTATTAAATTACATTTTCCTGTTCGCAGCTCATTGTGTATGAAAGCATTTATATTGGTGCAAACGGTTTGGTCTGTTAGAATATGTTCAAGTATTTGCCACACAATTAGCTCCTGTAAAATATAAAAGAACACAATTGGTTGATTATTGAAAGGTTAGAAGATCGTATAAAGGAACCTTAATTCATAAAAAATGTCTATAAGAGCTGGTTATGTTAACTTATTTTTTAATCTCATTTTTTTGTATTTCCCCGTATTATTATTTTTTTTATTATTTTTTTATCTCATTTTAAAGATTAATATCGATGTGCAAAAAGTGTATTGTACCTATTTTACAAAATGAATTATTTGAATTGTTGTTCATTCGATTGAATTTGAAGTTTATACAATAAAAAACGAACACAGACGGTTACAGTGAAAGGCATGTACAGTGAAAAACACATCAAGCTATACGCATTGGACTTTGTCCCAATCTTATATCCTTCAATATAGAGACTAATGTCATAATCATCATTCGGAAATCAATTGAGATCCAGCGGCATACTAATTTCAACAGAGATGATGGATGGCACTTGCCTCATACCTGGAAACCGTTGCTGAGCAACAACTCAACAGCCAATGGAAATATTGTCGAGAATGATGATATAGTGAGCTCTGTGTGTGTGATGTTAGGAGACAGGAATACATCTTCTGCTCCAGCGCTGAACGCGGACGAACAACAGCTCCGCTTGTTGTCTCCACAATCTTCATCAAACCCCGCGCCGATCTCGCAGCGAGCCCGCCTCGCTGAAAGACGCAGTGTCAAACGGGGGACCGCCGCGTAACCATGTTTGCCTCCGAAGAAACTGTACGAATACAGTGAAACTAGTCAGGCGAAATGTGACTATATAAAAATCGTGAGTAACCGTTTCTAAACCACGAATCTTTTAGTAGTAAAATCCTGCCTTTAGTTTTAATTGGCATGAGTCACACAATACACCAGTCAACAATCTCCATTAATATATGTTTACATGTATTAAGAGTCAATTAAATTAACATTTACAAACTTTTTACCTGTGGGTAACAAAAATAAAGCAGGCATGCGCGTTTCGTATTTCATATTTTTGAATCGTTGCTCGTTTATTTTATTTCCACGCGGGTTGTTTGTGAATATTCGAGATAAATGCACTGGCAGTTACGCGTCGGACGAACCAATTTACGAGCCCGTGTGGTTGAAATATGTGGTCGTGTAAAGTTTTCTGTAGAACCGTGGCTTAAGCAGCGATTATACTATCCGATTTATCGGAATCCTAACTAAGAATAAGAATAGTGTACTAGCACTAAGGACGGATTCTCTTCCAAATAGGAACATCAGATGGTCTCCTCCTGGTCCTGTTCGTATTATTTCCTATCCAGGAAGTGAGATCGTAAAGTTTTATGGGAGTTAGGAACCCCCTTATTAGATTCGCTTCAGATCAAGAAGCGATTCCAAACGTCCCACAACCGAGCAGATGACCTAGAAATATTACTAGACTCAGACGATGCAATAACGAAAAAGATCTCCAACTCAATTCCCCCTGGCAATCGTTGTGTGACAAGCCCCACTTCCCCATTATATCTACACGTCCGTCTTCGTACACGAATCCCACCTGACATACCGCTGACGCCTGACTCGCGGCGGCGGAGAACTTGGTTATTATATTACGCAACGACACACGTTATACGTAAGTACGTGCCTGGTCGTTTCTCTCCCATACACACTTTGCAGCCACCTTAACGCGATCCATGTCCCCCTCGGGGCACTCACGAATAAAAAATATCTCGAAATCTCATAACTTTTAAAAATGGACTATAAACTTTGAGGTTGGGTGCCCTCTGTCTCCCTCACCCTTAAGGCAAATCCGTAAAGGCCAACAGCAAAAAAGTCATTAAAAAAATATCGGAGTTAGGCCGTTTAGTTTACTTTATTAAAGGAGATATGTAAAATAAGAAATAAAAAAATACAGAATACGTGTCACTATTCTTAACTCTGTTTTATAAAAATTAAACACCATGCAATTTATTTCAATAAAATAGCAATTTTTCAACGTTATTTCTTGTTTCAGCTCTACCTTAATACATAAAAGTTTCAAATTTGGCAAGATACACTAACTTAAGTAAAACAGCAAATAATAAAAATTCATTTAAAGATGGGAATTCATTAAATCGCAATTTGATCTTTCTCAAATCTGATGGCTACAAAACACTCGAAATTTTTATACTTGACAATTTGTCTCTTAAGAGGCAATATAAATAAAATATGGATGTTGTGTTTCTGTATATTTCATGAAGTACCTATATATACAGAAAATTTAAACAAAATGTTGGTATCTGCATTTTACTTTATAGGTATTATCTAGGGTTTTGTTTTTGGAAAACACGTTTTGATAAATCTTCTTCCGTAGAAATAATTTTGCCCATAAGCACTGCGGTATTGACGACGTAAATACACGTGTGACGCAACTTTCCGAATGCAGAAAAAAATATTATTGAAATAAGGTTTTCAAACACACTTTTCTCCTCGTTTGACGAAAAGGAATCATGTAATAGAGCTCATACATATTTTACTAAATGAGATTTATGAACATCTAGATTTCTGATTTGCTTTTTTTTAAATTAAAAAACATGCTTTTTTCTCTTTAGCCCTGAATCCGCCCCTCTCGAACTGTGCGTTCTTTTACTTGCAGTGTCAGTGACAAAAATAAAATTCACGTTATTTATTCACCTAACACCTGCTTTTTTATTTTTACGATATATCTATATATCTGCCATCAGTGCCATGCCAAGCCCTATTTTTTGCAACTTCCAACGAACAGGTGCCATTGCAAACAAATGTCACGCACTTGTACCGCGCCTAAGTCAGTCGCTTTCTAACTGAGTAAGGAATAGTGTAATCAGACGCTTCCTAGTTGCTCCCACCCTTGAATCCTAATTAAGATTCCAAATTTCCAATTAATCGGATAGTATATAATCGCGGCTTTAGTAGGGTAATGGAGTAGGGTCCGATTTCTAGCCGCGGCATGCACTTTAATACATAAAACTCACTATAAATATATTTATGTATTGTACTTTACCGAAACTAAAGAAAATACATAGGGCATTTTTGTATTGTTTTGTATAATCGTCTAAGCTAGCAGTAGTTCCATTCCTAGCTATCAATACGCGTAGTGCTCAGAATAAATACTCGCAGTATTTAGTTCCATAATAGAACTTGGCAATGGAAATAATGTGGACGAAGGAAAACTGACCCACATTTCACTACTACAATACCTACTCGTACATTACAATTTGGCCTGCAGATTTTAGCTTGATAGTAAATTAGAGTACCTATAGTGATATGCATTTATGAACCTCATTTTTAAAGGCTTTTAAAACTTTACACAAAATTACTTCCGACCTTCATGAACATAACATAAGTACAACTTATCTATTCAGACATGTTCGTCTTGTCGAGTTCTATAACCATTCATGGTTGTTAAATTAGGACAAGAACAGAACATTTCAAACAATTTCAATTGGAGCGGAAAGTTTCCCAATATCCCTTTTCACACGTTTAATTCACAAGGGAATTGCGAGGCTCTAAGTTCTTGAACAGTAACTATGCTATATGCGGTTGTAAAGACTTGGAACTTTTCAGTTTTCAACTTTGCTACACGCCTATTGAACGGCATTTCTTTTGTTGTAATTCAAAAAAAAAAGACCGTCTGTCTCTATTATTTATTACTGAGGAAGCATACACAGATTTGTTATTAGACTGTTATAGGTAAACTTCAAGGGCCAACCAAAATGGTACGCCTGTTCTTAACGGATTTACGGAATCTTACAAATTTTCCGGAGTGAGAATATATATGTTGGTTGGTAATGATTTCAGTCACAACTTACCAAGGTGTTGTTTTAAGGTTCGGTACACAAACGGTAACCAACGTGACCCTATTACTAAGGCTCCGCGTCTGTCCGTCCGTCTGTCACCAGGCTGTATCTCATGAACCGTGATAGTTGGACAGTTGAAATGTTCACAGATGATGTATTTCTGTTGCCGCTATTACAACAAATACTAAAACCAGCAAAGTGCGAGTCGGACCTGCGCACTCCCATACTCTACGGCGATCAAGGAGCTTAGCGTAACTGACACCGACTTTTAGCACCATACAGGATGTGTATGTGATTTGCTATAAAACGTAAACGGCACGGTTTACTGTCATTTGTCACACTCAACAACTCTGAAAATCCCGGCCAAGTGCAACTCGGACTCACGCATAAAGGGTTCCGTACCAATGTCTGTAAAAACGGCAAAAAATCATGTCTGTTGTATGAGAGTGCGCAGGTCCGATTCGCACTTGGCTGGTTTTAGTATTTGTTGTTATAGCGGCAACATAAATACATCATCTATGAAAATTTCAACTGTCTAACTATCACGGTTCTTGAGATACAGCCTGGTGACAGACGGACGAAAAGTTATCGGTGCTTGTTCAGCCAACGGGTTCAGACCTGGGTCTCGAGATTGAGAGTCCGGAATATGCCGTTTGAAAGAACACAAAAATCCTCTTTCAACAAATTTTGTTCATGTAAGAGTCCCAATACAAAAATCTAAGTTAGAGTATACCTGAGAATTTTCTCTCCTATGTGAAAACACAACAAAAAAACCGTACAAGTGCTAGTCGGACTCGCCCACCGAGAGTTCCATTAAAGACTTTATTTTTTATGATTTAAATTACAAATGTATAGTTTTCAGATTTTTCCCTGCACTTGTAGTTTAAGACGGTATTACTTGTCTAATTTCATAGTTCTAAGTCAACGGAAAATACCATATACATTTTGATTCTCGTGAGAGTGACAAAATACACGTTTTTTGCGGCTTAAATGGCCGTATCTTTTTTTTTTAAGTTAACTTAGAAGTTTGATTTTTTTAACAGCTTCAAGGGACTGTAGACTTGAGGAGATGGTTTTAATTTCAACTCAACACCTTCACGCATTTCCGAGATAAAGGGTCTTGACAGACAGACTGACGAATGGACAGACATACGGCTCCATTTTTTTCTCTTGAGGTGCGGAGCCCTAAAAATAAAACTGCTTCAAAATTTTCACTTAGAATTCATGTTCGAGAAAATACTATTTGAAGGTTCGTGACCTGCGAATGTTGAACACGTCTGAAATATATCTGAACAGAACGTGACTCTGCAGTTAATGCACAGAATACTTGGGTATTTCATATTCAAAATCAAAAAGAACAAAAGAAGTTGTTTCCTGATTCATATTTGTCCGAAATCAATGTACCTCATATACAAGATTACATTAATTTATACCGGAGGCTTAGTAAGTGATCATTATTACGGAAAAACAGCTTTTGCGAAATTATAAAAATAAAATGTTGACTTTCCATGTTTTTGGCTCGGGGCTGGGCTTGCGTTTGTAGGGAAAAGGATTATTTCTGTCTTGTAATAAAATAATTGAGTTCAATAATTTAAGTACCCGACTTTGTCGTGATCATATTGTGTCCTCTGTGGTATGTATTCTTGCTAAGTACATCATATAAACACTTATTTTTTTATTCAGGCATGAATTCCCCCTTTTTTGTTTTATTTTTAAATAAAATAGAAAAAATGAAATTTCCGCGCTGCCAAATATAACAAAAAAGACATGTTATGACTCTTATGACTTATAGTCCCCACAACAACTGCTCTGAAGGAGAACACAACAAATTTGAACACTCTGAATCACACCTTTATTAGACTTTCTAAAAATATTTTTTGCATCGTCTCCGTGACTTAAAGGTTTATTAAGCTACCTCCGAAATTCCATAATTCTTTTTCGCTTGGAGGAGATTTCGTTAGTAGTAAGTGTTTGTGTATGTTATCGGTCATACCCGAGTTTAGGATAAACTAGTTTTGCCTCGGCCAAACTATTCGCAAATTTCATAAATCCTTTAACGCAAAAACGAGCTGGTAGGTTAGGTTACGTTAGGTTGTTGTATAGTAAAGCTTTTTTAAAAGAATGTTACCTTATCTAAGGAACAGAATCTGCTCACTTTGCAAAAAAAAGCTGCCTTTATTAAGGTATCATTCGATGGTGTTATTATTAAGAGAAGAGTCTCACAAAGAAAAATTTTGTTTCAAATCAAAGGAAATGTCTTTATTTTGTTTTTTCATTCAATTTGTACTATATTTTACTTGTGTTATATTTGTGTATCAGTTAACTTCTACTTGTGTATCATGTATTTATTATTTATGTATCAGTTATACTTTTTTATATTAAGATTTAAAAGAATAGAAGTTCATATTTGTAACGTATTTTTCCGGAGGACTTATCTAATACTGCATATATCCTAATCTCTATTAATTTTATTAGTAAAAGTTAGTACCAATCCAAAAAAAAATAAAAATAAGACATTTCCTATATTTTACATTCATTTGATACGTAATGCTTGTTGTCGATACTTCGTTCTTATTAGCAACACTATCTTGATGCCATAATACAGAATGTTTTTTAAAACAGTTCTTATCAAAATCGATAAAGAGAGTCCTTTGAGCACTCTTATAGTTTAGATTTTCCACAGACTGACCCATCTCAACACACTTTTATCCTTGTATAGATTCTTATGATCGTAAATATAGTATCCATTATAGCACATATGGATTAGGCATGCATTATTAGCTTAAATTAATATATTATTATATATATTGATAAATATATACCTAGGTGGTAGAGCTGATGCCGGGCTTCACTGTGGAGGTACCACCACCATTTTACTCGCAAATCCTCCCGTAGTTATTCGGGGGAGAGTAAGAGAACAGCTCTCAGGCAAAACCAGGCGGCCCACCATTGCCTGGGACCGATGGATGCTGGTATATTCATCCCCAATTGCCGGGCCTTATCTAATTCAGACTGATGACCGGCAGCGGCCTTACTGGTGCAAGAGTTTGGGCACCGCGCTCACCAACCCGCCTGCCCAGCGTGTGTTAGTATGGGCATTTCTTCCGGGAGCACCGGAAAAATGTGGTAAAATCCTGGAAAGGTCTATGTCCAGCAGTGGACGAAACAGGTGGATGATATTGATAAATTACCTTCGCTTTGTGACATTTACATAAAATACTAGATTTTACGAGCTCGTAGTTCAAATAGTTACTTAATTCGGTGTAAAAGCATGGTGGAAAAATTAAACGGTCCCGGGTAAGAACCTCGGTGGCTGAGCCGGTAGCGCACTTGACGTGATAGCAAGAGGTCCAAGTGCGAATCCTGGCTCAAGTACTTTTTATCAAATTCTTGTCCTACTTGAGATTTGTTTCTAGCTGATCTTTTCTAATTAGTAATGCACTATAAGAATATTTAAATTTCAAGTATATCCTCAATGGTTCAAAATTGATACGGCTATCTCTCACCATAATAGTTCCTTTTTCCCTTTTAGGGACGGAACCCTAAAAAGGATAATTTGATAGAATCAACCAGTCTATCTACCCAAAGATCCAGTATTAAACAGTCCACCCTATCTAAATTTGCGCACAGGATCCCATAGATTATGTACAGTAGATTATACAAGTAGATAGACAGCAATAGGATTGGTAAATTTCAGCAGTTTATTTATGTCCCATATAGATCATGAGTATGCCATCAATGCATTTCAGTATGTAATTGATGGGTCTTGATATTCAAGGTATTGTATAATACAAATACATCACGAATACATCACGGAAGTGATGACGATGTCAAAATTGTAGATTTAATATGCCATGAGTATTAATACGATTAAGTATGTTTTGCATTCTTTTCTCAAGCATCAGTATCGATTTAAAAAAAGACAGGAGTATGAACCAAGCTTATCTATATTCCCTAACGTGTCATCAGGGATTACGAGTAAGTGAAAATCTTGCTACAAAATCTTTATGTAAAAGTAATAATGAAGCAACTCCACTCTAATATTATTTATCTCACAAGTTTTCTCACTCAACACCCTCATGAAGCTACATTGTTGTTTTATTTAAAACTTTTTATACAAATTGCATCAAGCAACCCTTGAAAGCAACTTTAACTTGCCCTAGTTGAAGTTGAAAAAAGCTTGGGAAAGTAAAATTTTGTGTTCTAACACAATGATGAATAAATTGTTGTTAAATTGGAACACCGAATACATATGATAGCGTTAGTTTCCTGTACCCTTATAAAAATTTATAACCAATTTTAGGTTGCCGTACAAAATTTAAAGCGAAGTATGTTAGTCTATTTATCACTAACACATTTGAATTAAAAATAATTATTAAGAGCCATTCCACCAATAAAGCGCCATCTGTATAGCGCGCTATTTCGCAACGTAATTTCTTAAAATTGTGGGTAAAGTAATTATTTTTGGGTCTTTAATAATGCAGAATTCGATTGGCCTAAGATCACAGGTTCAAACATTCTGACATGAAAGTGTAACTATGCTTTATTCAAAACAAAAACATGCTAATCTGGCGATATTAACAGAAGAAATAACAAAAATTTTGACACATGTCTTTTTCTTTACAATTAATTATTCTGGCACATTATGTTCTGGCACGTTATTTTTTTGAATTGTAATGAAAGATATAGATGTTTGAATTTGACAGTGTGATTATTTTCCGTAAACGAAGTTGTTCACTATACAAAGTTATTGAATAAAAATACGAATGATTGGTCTATTTTATAATTTATAATTATGTATTCACCAGTATCTTTCCTAAGATGGTAAATTACGCGCTGGGAATTTTAGTTTATCCGCGTGAAAACGTGAAATGGCTCTTAAAAAGAAGCACAAAGGGAAATTTAGTTACAAAGTGGATTATTGAATAAAGGTATTAATTATTTAAGAGTATTTGAAAGTCAGATCTCAGCTTGCCAAAATATACAGAATAATCAACTGGTTCGTTTACAGTTGGACCACAAAACCACAATTCCATTTACCATTGAAACTGTAAACAATTAAACCTAATTTACAAAAGCGAGTCTCTATAAATTGTCCAACTATCATTTGTGATGCTGATGATCATTCACCAAATTTGTGAGTAAATTTTGCTAAACCTGATTTGCATTGTTATTTTAAAGTTATAACTATGAAATATCATTTCACTGCCAAGTTGCTTCTGGCAAGTATACTTCACAACATACATAAATACCAATATTTTTATACATCATTGTGTCGTTTGATTAAATTATCACTATGCTTTAAAAGGGGAAATCTTAGAGACTGAGACTTTAGAAGGAGAAACATATTGGGATTACAACCAGTGAAAGTTCAAGAGCTCGTCCTGGTGCCGCACTATCCTGCAAGTGGCCGGCCTATCCAGCGAAGGTGCCGCCAGCTCATAGTGAATTGGTGCCATGCGGTGCCCACAATGCGCTTTTCAAAGAACTGCCATTCTTATTTGTATGCATATTAGCAAAAAAAGGTACTTTAATTGAGTTACAGTGTTTTGTAGCCCCACGGCAGAAATTGTGTGTAATAGTGATATTAACGTTGCCCGCTGAGGCCATTAATCTAGCCAAACGTGTTTAGAAACTGGCGTCCTATGAATAGACAACTTAATCGGCCTATAAACGAGATTCTCGGTTACTATGTGCGTTATGCCATTGTTTGAATTTCTTTGAAATTTGTATACAGTACTCAGTTTATTTGAATAGAAGTTGTCATTAATTTTAGTTTTTAGGATTCCGTAGCTGAGGGGTGCTCAAACGAGACTATAACTAAACTTTCAACGTCTCCCTCTATCACAGTCCTATTAATCGGAAGATAGTGGAAATTTTCAAAGAATACGTGTTACTGTATTTCTTATAAAGGCAAATCAAATTTAGTCAGATTATTGCATATATTATACTCTTATGTAAAACAACAAATAATAAAAATATAAATATAAACCTACATTTATCATTTTGAGGGTATTTATACAATGTTAAATTTAAGTCTGATACTGAACTGGTGATAGTACTCGTACATATGAACAACTTTTACTATGGAGCCAACCCTGAAATCGTGAAAAAAAATATCAGCTGTTCCATAGAAAAGTTAAGTACCTACTCGACCCAATGTATGAAACAGCTGTTTTTTTTTCACGATTTTAGGGTTGGCTTCATAGTAAAAGTTGTTGATATGGACGAGTACATCACCAGTTTTCGTTAACAAAATCACTTCGACTTGTATATATTTTATCACAAAAAAATGATAGATGTATCTTACACCACTTTTGAGCTCATCATCTTAAGGCGCTGGCAAACCGCAATAACAGTGTAACTCACATTGATGCTTTTGAGATATTTTATTATAAATTTATCATAATAAATAACATAAGGATACATGTGGGTGGGTTACTCAGGACCTCAATTGTTTGTCAGGTGCTATAATTTTAGCGGCTTATTTTATGACACTTTGATGTTGCTATGGCTTCTATATTGTTGTTACTTACCATAACGTTTTTAGGGTTTTGTACCCTTATTGTGTGGTAATATGGAACCCTTTGTGAATAAATCCAACTCGCACTTGGCCAAATTATTACTTAATGTTTTAGGGATTCTCTTGCAAAATTATTACCTCCTATATATTACTTGTTATGATATAATTCTCGATAACAATTAAAGAAAAATAAATATAAAGCGCGACCGGGTCTTGTGAAATTAGAAGGGTTAGTTCATTTGCCCTTTGTTTGTCCGTCCGGCTGTTTGTTTATTTCTTCATCATCACTTTTTTAAAATAAAATAAATATAAAGTTTATGATCATAATGTTTTAAATTTAAACCTTTTTTTTACAACCGACAACATTTCATTTTAGTTAACCATTTGTTTTTAATATTTATATTGAAAGTCTGCGTAAAAAAGAAGCTTATGTAGTTTTTTATTTTGTTTTATTTTATATTTTTCCCGCATAAGTTAATGTTTTCTTATTCACTCATTCTAAAAGGACGTAAGTCACATCTGAGGATTTCAAAAGTCAATGTCAATGTTCATTGACAAAGGATTATTTAAAAAAAAGTTTGGCATGAATATGTCACATGGCTTAAAAGTTGATTTTTTTTAAACAAAATGCACATAAAAGCAAATGAAATTTTTTTATTCTATTATTTTAAGTTTTTTGAAAATATCTCTTTATTTAATAACGACTTAATTCTGAAAAGAAATACGATGCTGAGAAAGCCCATATCTCGAAATGGTTTTTACTTTTGCTTAAATTATTAATTTGTAATGTTGTCGATTATACGGTTTTAAACCGTAACATATATATTGTTTAATTTTGCTTAACTTTAATTATTGTACTTTTAAAATATGGTGCAACATAAAACCCAAGCTACATCTACGAGGCACTTAAAATCAAGTTAAGAAAGTTTTTCTACTTATCAAAAGTGTTATTGCAATTAAAAACTTTACGAAATAACTACGGCAGTAAGAAATGTAAAGTTCTACCACACGATTGGTGTAAAATGAAGCTGTAGTAGTTGTTTAAATTAACCTTGTTTACAAAGTTCAACGTTCACTCGTATTTCGTAGCACTTGTGTAGCGGTATTTGTAGCACCTTGAGTAGAGGAATTACTACGCAGATACTGTAAACTCTATTTCGCTTTACAGAAACACCACAAAGGCTTGTTTAGCTTCAATGTTTTTCTTGACTTGAGAATAACAGAGATCGACACTGAAATAAATTGACTGTAATAATATACACTGAATTGTAAAGTATACGCAGGTTCAGAAGTAATTGTTTTTTTCCGGAATTCTTGTATAATTTTGCATCCATTTGTAAGTGAGTTTTCTTTTAGTTTTGTGGTTTTTATGGTTCCGTATCGAAAAGGCGAAACGGAGTCCTATTGTTATTCTGTTGTGTGTCCGTCCGTTTGCCTCTAGTTCGTAGACGGAATGAGTCACGGATCTGAGGATATTTTGTGTGGAATGTTGACCCAGAACCGAGTTTAAGTTAAAAATTCAATGAAAAACTGATCAAATGCGAGTAAAACTTGTGCCCTGAGAGCTCCGTACACACCTTTTAAAACGCAAACTTTTTCGATGAGCCATTATGAGACCAACGTAACTTCACACTTACGATCTCTTAAATATATTTTTTGATATAGAATTGTGGGGCCGTTAAAGTTGTTAGTAAATTTTAGACCATTTTTGTAACGAGATCTATCTCAAAAGAATAATTATACTGCACTGAAAAAAACAATTCTAAAAACGCTGATTTATAATGTAGGTAGTTTTAGGATTTCATAACTGAATATTCGATCGACTCAATTTTGCGGTTTTGTTTCATAAACTTTGTAGCTTTGTTTTTTGTTTCATAAGTTTGTAATTTTTGTTGAAACTATTTTAGTCTATTAACTTATTTGAATGGTACGAAACCCACAGGATATTAGTCCTACTCACACTTTAACGGTTATTTTTTTGGGTTATTCCACTATGAAGAAAACAACCACCGAGAATAGGGTTTAGTTAATAAGCGTTCCGTAAAAAAAATGCTTATAGCGAAATATCAATACCTGTCGCAGTACGCTGCAAAAATCAAAAACATACTTATACCATAAAATACCACAGTTTAAAATAGTGTGATAAACACTGTGATGCTCATATTCTTTATACAGTTATAATAAAATTAACGGCTCAGCCAATTTAGCTAATGTTTGCAGTTTTTAATACTGTCAAAATCTTATTCACAAAACTCGTAAAGTCGGTAGCCTAAAAGCATCAACTTTCGGAAAAAAATATTTATAGGCGTGTAATTATAAGTTTTAATTAAATTATATGCTGAAGTACCTCAATATTTTACCCAAACCATTGATTATTAATTTACCAGTAATAATTTTGATAGTCTCATAAAACTCACCTGGCTTCATGATACGTTACGGGTCATCAAGCAAGACCCACATAATTTTTTGGGCACTGATGGACTCAGCCAACCCTGTTTTTATGCGCTCGTTGACCCGAAGGCCAGGTTTAATACATTGTTTCGTTATCTCACATACATTTTAGCTAGTTAGTAGTCTAGTGAACTAGCACACTATTTATTTATCAAGCCTCTCGCCTCTACTGGTAGTTTCTGGCTCAATAGTTTCATTGAAAAGAAACTTCATACCTTTGGTTTAAGTTTAGATCGTTTTGGCTGATTTTGGCTTAAGTTTGTTTCGAATTGATGTTATTCAAGGTCTATGCTGGTTACTATCTCAAGAACTATTCTGCAACAGTTAACGTGAGACAAGGTGCTAGTAATAACTATTATGTCTACATTATCTACTCGTGTAAGCCATTGTAAGGCGTAGAATCATGGAAATATTTATTCAGAAATAAAATAAGCTTACAGACACCTAGCTAGGCTAGGTGTGCAAAACACTTACTTCATAGGTATAAATAAAGTATTGAGCATGAATAATTGACTCACATTTAATTTAAATAAACATACAATAATTAAATAAATCTAATATCTGGAACGTGAAATGTTCAGTCATGTGGGTATGCGCAATTTTCCCCCACAGTAAGTAGTTACATAAATGTATACAGATATAGATAGTAATAACAAGTTGTTTTTTTAATATTTACCTCATCATCATAGCGTGAATAATATGACATGGCCAGATTAACACCTGTTAAGGTGTAACACCTTGCAGATTATATATTATGATAATTATATCATTTGTGAATATTTAATACATTTGGGAAAAACTTTCCACTCTCGTAACTTTTCTATTTATTTCCTATGTTAGACTTAAAATTATGAAGTAAAGTATTTCATTTTATTTTCGTTTAGGAGCATCAAATTATTATTTCGGTAGATTTTTAACTGTCTATCCTACTCTAATCAGATGCCGTGCACACAAAAACATCAGTTATTTTGAAATCGCGTCTACACTTATGGTTTTTTCATTTTTATGGCACAGTCTGCAGCTGCTTTATACTAATATCAGTTATATTATGCAAAGTTTCAGATCTAATTTCAAGTATTCATTGAAAACTATCGATTTATTGTACGGTTTGGAGGTAATTTTGTATTTTTTCTATTGAGAAAATTTTATGGAATCAAGTTTTCACAACAACATGGACACAGCATTAGTCCTTAACTTTATCATTATGTTAATTTCAGAGTGATTGTTGCAGTATTTTTTGGTATAAAACAAGATCATGTGAAGCAAAGTGAGGTATTATAGCCACGTAGTATTTATTTATTTATCGTTGTGGAACATCATGGGATAGAGAGGTTTTGTTGATGCGTAGTTCTTACTAAATGCTCAATATATATCACCGTAAAATTGTACGATTCGATAGTTGATAATGTAACAAGTGAGTTTATCATTTAACGGTAGGTTTTGTCAGGTAGTTTATAAAATAACTTAACCTAACCTAGTAAATTGATAAACTAACGGATTTTACAATTTTACGCTGACATGCTTAAAAATTGTGGACACAGATGTTTTTAATTTAAGAATATTTTTCAATTCGGTTAAGACAGGTATGAATGTGCATAAGTTGGCAACTTAATATTTGTGGAATGACCAAATAAAGTTATCTAAGCGAACCCTACGTTCATGAAGCACGAGCGAAATTTCATAGATAATACCATACACCAATATAATAAGCAAAGCCTTCCATTAAATCTCATAATGGGGTCAGAGTGCACGCTCGCTCGCTGCATCGCCGGAAGGGCGGACACCCGGATGTGGTAAAACGGTTGAGCTCTGATTTACTGCCTCCCTTCTCTTCACTCATCTTAAACCATTCGAAGGCATTTCCGAAGAAACAGTGCAAAAAAGAGTAAGCCGTAATAAAAAAGTTTAGATGATTGTTGTTATCTGTAAACTATCTCTTGACCCATAACAATCTCGATAAAATATTTCATAAAAAAACTAGCCCGCGTTTTCAGCTTAGTGTTCAACACCCCTTATAAGCTATATGTTCACCTGAGTCACTAGAATGATAATAAAGAAAACCGCATCCAAATCTGTTGAGTGGTTCTCGAGTTAAAACGGAACATAAATACGGAGTGAAAGATGAAAATAAAAAAAAATGTAGTTCTTGCCTCGGGTTAACTATAATAAAACAACCACAAACGTAAATAATTATATTTCTGAGTAAAATAACCCGTTATTTTAAATTTCGCAAAAATATTGAAGTTACAGACACGATTTTTTTAGTTACTTACTTTTGAAAGGTTCTACAAACTCTATTGTTGGGATTGCTTGAACTTTGTCTGACTGTTAAAAAACTGCATAATCAGTTATCTAACGACAAATATTATTCAATAAAAACTTAATAGGACACTAAATGTATGTCGGTTGAAGTGCACTTTTTACCATATACATACATATGTATAATAGTTTAAAACAGCTTAAATATAATATAGCTTTAGGTCTAACTGTATAGGTATACTCTAAATATTATTACACATATTGTAGCGACGACAGCGCCATCTGTTTCTTGAGAACAAGGCGTGAAATCACATAACGCCCTCCTGAGCGTTCATTATGTGCATTACAAGCTACTTAGATCAAATAGTCACAAAAATATTCAGTGGACAAGTATGGTGGAAAAATTCAACGGTCTAGGTAAGTACCTCGGTGGCGCAATTGGTAGCACGCTTGTCTGGGAAACAAGAGGTCGCAGGTTCGAATCCTGGCCCAAGGAATTTTTTCAAATTCTTGTCTTTACATTTGTTTGTAATTTATCTTTTCTGGTTTGTAATGCACTCTAATAATAAAAGGTATTTAGAGTATTCCAAAGCGATGGATTCCGCAATAAAAACATAATCTCAGTTAATGAGAACTGTGAATTTTTTAACTGTCTGAAGCAACACATATTGTAGCGAAGACAGCGCCATCTGTTTCTTAATAACAAGGCGTGAAATCACATAACGCCCTCGTGAGCGTTCAGTATGTGCATTACAAGCTAGTTAGATCAAATAGTCACAAAAATATTCAGTGGACAAGTATGGTGGAAAAATTTAACGGTCTAGGTAAGTACCTCGGTGGCGCAATTGGTAGCGCGCTTGTCGAGGAAACAAGAGGTCGCAGGTTCGAATCCTGGCCCGAGGAATTTTTTCAAATTCTTGTCTTTACATTTGTTTCTAATTTATCTTTTCAGGTTTGTAATGCACTCTAATAATAATATTTAGTGTATAGGTATAGGTACCGCTAGATTACATTAAAAAAAATATGATTTATCCGTTTATGTTTATATAGTGATCATGTCTGATTAACAAGATACCTAACAAGATTTTAAAAATCGGCCTAATTCGAGTTGGACTCGGGCATAAAGGGTTCCGTAACACCACACAATACGGGTAAGTAGCCCTAAAAGCCTAAAACATAACAAAAATATAAATCTATAGCAACATCAAGACGATAAAAAACAAGATGCTAAATTATTAGCGCCTGGTAAAAAATTGAGCACCTTCTGAGGAAAATTCTTATATTATTTGTTTTTTTACTTTAGAATACTGTGTATCAAAAAATAGTTTTATTTTATCAGAGTAATACATTCAATTTAAAATTAAATAAATCTCGAGAAAAAATTTAACTTAATGTAGCTAAAAAGCTAAATTGGAAACAAGACTTAAAAAAAATCATCACAAACAAGTTAAAATCGCAAGTAAATTCTTCTAAATTAGAGTTTGCCGTCACATGTGAGACATACTCTATTATTTTGAGGTTTTTGTTTGGGGATCTTTATGCAAAAACATTGGGTTTAATATATTTTAATTATTTCCCGTGACCATAGTAATACGTATTCTGTGAAAATTCCAACTCCTATTATGGCTGAAGCTGTAGATCCCTGTTCCTGACGGACAGATAGTGGAGACTTAGTGATAGGGGCCCCGTTTGCCACCTTTCGAGTACGGAACCCTAAAAATTATCACACGCGAGGCAAGTCTGCGGCCCTATGCTGCTGTCAAAAATTTTGGCTTCTAACTCAACGCGGAAATAATAATTATTTCATAAAAATTTCATACAAATTGACTCACCATGGAAATCTATAGGGCACTTTCAGTTGACTTGGAAATTTAAAATTCCATTAGTAAATAGCTCTCGTAGCAAAGGTATAGGTAAAAATCGAAAAATTACCAGTATTCAATTATTCAACAAGATATAAAAGATCAACTTAATCTTGGATATATAGAGTTTTATAGATCGTAAGTATCAAGTTAAGTTGGTACTCGTCCATACGAACAACTTTTAGTATGGAACAAACAATGAAATCGCAAAAAATAATTTCAACTGTTCCATACAAAAGGTAACGTACTCGTACCTACACGACCAAATTTTTTAGAGATTTCTCATTTTTTTCATCACTACAAGTCGTTCTTATGGACGAGTATTGCTAGTTTCTGGCTTTCATGATCTTAACACCCTGTACACAATTTCATTTTAAGAACCTAATTTTACACCAAAAATCATAAAAATTAATGGATACTATCCTATTTTAAAATGAAATTGGCAAAAAGGATAGAAAACAATACCAATGAAATAAAATACTAAATTCAGTTGATAACGATAAAAAAAACAAAACGGTAAGATGATAAACAAACAACAAAGATTTTATTTTTGATAAAAGCTCCGCTGCTAAAATTGTTAAAAGGTGAAATAAATCGTGGCTTTATCTTCAAACAAAAAGAACGTAATCGTTGCTTTTTGCTCAGTCACGGTATGAAATAAGAAAGCTGGGCAGTAAAAAAACAGCGACCCAACTTTTCGATTAAAAGCAAAGCGGCCTAAAAGCTCACCAATTCTGATGTAGGTACGCTGAAAGTTTTGGGTTGTGATGAAATGCCGAATTTTAATTGAAATTCGTCGCATTATTCTGGAAAAAAAACAACAAAATATCCATAAAGTATATTTTGCTTTGTGCATTTTCTTGTTTTATTTTTAATCATCGAGTTTTTTTTTGCTGTAACTAATTCTGTTGATAATAAGCAACTCAAACGCGTTCTGCTACCAAAAATGTATGAAAGACCCTGTTACTCGTCTGGTTTGCACAGAGATTTTCTCGGCCGGGCCCACAACGAGATTAAACAATACCAGCGGACAGTAACAAGGTATTTCAGTTGAAAGATTTAATAATAAAATTACACTCACTCGAGTCCAGTAAAATATTGACGGCGTCAAGATACCTCCAGAAGTCCAAAATCTGGGGTCCATCCACTGATTGTGCCGTTTCGCTGCTCCAGCTGCTGGCCGGGCCGGTAAGAAGGAGGGGAAAGACAAGGAGGGATCAGCAGGAAATCAAGGGAATGTGGCCACGAATGCTGATTACGTGTCAATACTGTCTACGATACGTGTCTACGAGCACAATTCCCCAACACGGTTTCACTAGAAGACCTTTACTTTTATATACAACTGGCCCTAACGCAGGAATCTGTTAAAACCCGTTAGGCACCCAATTTTCACAATCCAACTCGGGAGATCAAAATTAACAAGTTATCTCCGTCCAAAATCACAGACAAGAAGAGCAAAATTAAAAACAAACAAAATGATTATGCCGCCGCTAGCGGTCTCTAAAAATAGATTAGAACACTGCGAACAAAGCGCGTTCAATTTGAGTGTTGCGCGAACAATCCCCCGCTCCGGACTGATGCCCCCATCAGAACGCTAGCTCAATCAATCGGGAGCCGGGAGAGTGTTGCTACAGCTCGTCGTAGAATCGAACCTCCAACCAACATCTGAGTGACACGAGGAGTCCCATCCCCACCGTATATTAACTTGATAATGCGACCCCGGCGCCAATGTAGAGATGCCAAATTTGCATCCTTCAATAAAACTAAGTCTCCTTCTTTCGGAGGTTCGGTCCTATCTGTCCACTTCACCCGCTGCTGTAACGAATGCAGATATTCCAACGACCAACGATTTCAGAAGTCCTGGCCCATTTGTTGCAACATTTGAAAACGTGACAATCGGGTTGTACGTTCTTCCCTCCAGGGGTATTCCGGCAGGGCAGTAAGAGGCTGCCCAATCAAGAAATGGCCAGGAGTCAAGACCTCGAGGTCGTTCGGATCAGATGACAGGGGACAGAGAGGACGAGAATTGAGGACGGCCTCAACTTTACAGAACATAGTGACGAGCTCCTCGAACCTTAAAATGGTTTCCCCGATGACGCGGCGGAGGTGGGTCTTGGCTGACTTCACGGCGGCTTCAAAAATCCCCCCCCAGTGGGGGCAAATTGGCGGGCTGAACCGCCAAGTTATCCCCCTCTGGGCGCAGATATGACTTAAACTAACACAATTATTTTCTAAAAATTTATACACATTGTTTGGTTCAAAATGTGCTAATCTATTGTTTGTAGATCGCTTGCGGTGGTGTATTCATTTTGTTTGTTTTTAATTTGCCTTCTTGTCTATGATTTTTGACAGAAATGACTTGTTGAATTTGGAGCTCCCGGTTTGATTGTGAAATAAAGGTCGCCTGAAAAGTTTTAATAGATTCTTGCTTCAGGGACATGTGTGTATAAAATAAGGTCTTCTAGTGAAACCGTGTTGGGGAATTGTGCTCGTAGAAGCCGGGCTAATTCCAGAAAAATACTTTCAAGATTGCGTCAGAATCTGGTGACACGTAAGCTGCATTCGTGGCCACATTTCCTTGATTTCCTGCTGATCCCTCCTTGTCTTTCCCCTCCATCCTACCGGCTCGGTCAACAGCTGGAGCAGCGAAGCGGCACAAGCAGTGGATAGCAAGAACCCCAGATTTTGGACCTCTGGAGGTATCGTGACGCAGTCACTATTTTACTGGATTTATGTGAGTGTCCTGTTTGTTTATTAAATTGTTCATATGAAAAACCTTGTTACTGTCCGCTGGTGTTGTTTATTCTCGTATTGGGCCCGGCCGAGAAAATCTCTGTGCAAATCAGACGAGTAACAGGGTCTTTCATACATTTTGTTGGTAGCAGAAGCATTTAAGTTGTTTATTAGCTACATTTTCTGGTAGCATAGCGCGGTTAATTTGTTTAGTATCGGATATTAAACAACCCCGGACCAAGATATTCTGTTTATATAAGCCGAACCGATATAGTGGCTCCGTTGGTCTTATAAGATAATTTGTGAATCATACTTTGGTTTAGTTAGGTAGTTGCTGATAAGTTTGTGACCAAAAGTAGAATAATTTGTTGTGAATTTACCCTGGTTTTATGGATTGTTGAACCCGGTGTGGCTCTTTTCTGTTCTCATAATTTGTTAAGCAACAGTGTATTGTTCGTTGTAGGCCGTAGGTACTAGCACGGCTATGCAAGCAAACGATACCGCGATGTAGATGCAAGCTGCGCCATCTAGTTTTCTATCGCGGAAGTTGAAGCTTTGAACGGCACATCTTTGCGATAATAAAAGATTTATTTGTTAGTAGATATACGGCTAGGTTTTATATTTGTGAATAGATAAAATATTAGATTCATTACAGCTAGGATATGTAAATTATTATTGTGATTACAAATATGTGGGTAATTTACATTTGAATTCTTTGAGAAATAGAAAACCAGGGTTTGTCTTGTTCAGGATAATAGAATTATTTAGGCTGAATCGATTTGTTATTTACTTGGCTCGATTAGTTATTTTAGATGGTAATGTTTGAGTAACATATTACCATGGATTGTTTATATTGTATGGATATACATATGTATGTTTGTGAATAATAGTATATAGCAATATAGTAGTGTACTGTTGGTGCAAGACATTTAAACAGGTCATTTATATTAACACAAGTTGGTTAGTTTTATAACTCTGTTGTTTGCGTTATATAAAGATATTTTGGTCACAATATAATAAAACTGGCTTATTTTATAATTTGTAGAATTGTGTACACTTGTATAGGGGTGCCAGGTTGTGATATTGTCGAACTCGTCTTAATTGGTTATTGTTTCTGAATTCCCGGTTCCAACGCGATGGCGAGACTGTCTCCGAGGAAGGTACTGGCGAGTCAGTTGAGATGGTTTGTTGGCGTCAGGGGTTTGCTGTCTCGGAAAGACCGAGATGCTGTCATCGTCCAATGTTACGAAGGGATGGAGCCTCGCTTCGAGACAGCCGAAACAGCCTTGACGCAGCTAACTGACGAGGACCTGCCACCCGAGGTAATGGCTGGATTTTTTAATGATATGGACCAAATAATGGACATACATGACGAGCTCACACAGGTTGCGTGTACGATTAAGAGACGACAGTCCGGGACCTCGGCTGTAAGTACGGGTCATGTAAGTCAAGGTCATAGTAGGGTGCCCGCACTTGAATTGAATACTTTGTTCGGGGAGTCTTCCAGCACTGAATCGATGGCACCCTTGGTTGGGAATTTGAATGGGTCCACCATTGTTGAGCTAGTGGCGCCCTCTGGTGACAATTTAGGCAGATCCACCAGTATGGATTTAGTGGCGCCCCCTAGCGGAAATGTGAGTGGATCTTCCGACACAGCGGGAAGCGAACTGTCACAAGAAAGGCAACGAATAAAAGAACGCGTTGCGGCTTGCTTGTTGACGGAGTAGCCCGAAATGTAGGTGGTGCGGGCACTTGGAACATACATTGTTGCAGTGCCGTGATTTTATTACGTTGCCGGTTATTGAGCGACGGCGGTTTGTGAAACGTAATAAATTATGTTTTTGTTGTTTAGGAAAACATTACGCACGCGACTGTTTTGGGCAACATAATATGTGTAGCGAATGTGGCTGTTCACATAATTTCTTGTTGTGTGTAAACAGGTCAGACGTGCTTGGTATGACACCGCAGCGGCTACGTGCTTCGGATGGGAGTATTGTGTACCCATCGCGGCGGTAGCGTCCCGCTACGGGCGGGGGGGCGTTTTCATCGTCCACACAGCGTCAACATCCGTCGAGGGGCCCTCGTCCGGGACGAGGCGCGCACCCGTCGGAGTGGAGAGAGAGTATTACGAGGGGCATGTCACCGGATGCAGGGGTGAGTCATGCCCCGTGTACTATGAATAATATAAGGGAGCACGCACCTGCGGTACAGGGCCTTACTGCGGGCCCGGGTAGGGGGCCCCTTGATGGGTGGGGGCCAACGGGTCCAGGGCCGCACTCAGGATTTTGGAAGTGGGCCCCATGTTTCCGCATTAGCGGGCCTGACCAGGGATCCCCACCGGGGGGGGGAGTCAACGGGCGGGGGCCCCACTTCAAATCTGAGTGGGCCCCATCTTTCACATCAGTGCCTGTGCCCACTGTAGGACAGTGTAGCGGGGCGGTGCGACAGCGATTCTCGCCACCGTATCACGATTATCGACGGTTGGAGTATCGCCCGCTTTTGGATGAATATGGTAGGGCTGCGAGCTACAGACCCTTCAGGATGGCGTTGTATATTCACTCGCCATATTGTCTAGGGCGATGGGCTCGTCCTTGGCTGGAGAGACCGGGCAGTCGGTGTATAGCTGCCTCTCTGCCAGGGAACAGAGGACGCTGCCCATCGCAATAGTTTCTGGGAGGCCCCCGTGGGGTTTCAGTTAAGGTTAAAGGCCTTCCTGAAAACAGAGGCCAAAATAGGTATAATGACTATTTGCTAAGTTAATATGTAGGGTGGAGGTGCTAGGTCCCCTTTCACTGCCGACAGTATCCACCATTCTATGATATTATATTAAAATAAATAAATATGCTGTCTTGAGACCAGACTTCGAGGACTGTTTTCCGGACGGGTCGAAGGTCGTCAATGCAGCATCTTTGATAGTTATGTAACCCGGTTACCGTTTATTGTTTTCTCTCCTGTAATTTGAATCGGGGATCAGGGAGATTGATTGCGCGTTCACACGCGACGGGCGCGGCGCGACGGGTGCGGTGCGACGTGGGGGCGCGGCGACGCGCGACGGACGCGAGACGCGCGACGTGCGCGGCGACGCACACACGGGTGCGGGGACACGCGGCGCGGGCACACACGCGGGTTACACCCGTGGCGGCGGGTGAGACACGGTGGTGTGCGGCGCGGCCGGCCCAGGTCACAAGCGGCAGGTTCGGTGCAGCTGGCATTTGGAGCTTTACGATTTTTTTTTAAGCTGCACGAACTGCGCAAGCTGTACAAGCTTTTCGAGCTGTACAAGCTATTTAAGCCGTACGAGCTGTTTGAGCTGTTCAAGCTGTACTAGCTATTCGAGTTGTTCGAGCTGTTTGAGTATCCGTTGGTGAAGCTTGTGGTGTCCGATATATTTGTGACGTGCACGCGGGTGGTCACGCAGTTTAGCGATTTTACCGCGGGAGTTTTGGATTGTGTCTGCTCGACGATAATTCGCAATTTGCTGTTCTCATGCGTATTTTGTTCTAGGCTGCGAGTCTCACTGAGGCAGCCGCAGAAGAGAGATCTGCCTTCTGCTATGGTTGATTATAAAGGAGTCGCCACAGAAAGGATGCCCGTGTTCGGTCGGAGCAATCGCCCTTCACAACGATAGATTTGTGTTAAGGCGTACCTGTGAGTGTTTGTGTGCTTGTCCATTAAGGCCGTCCGCTTGGAGTTAGTACTTTCGTTGTCTAAGGAGGCTTTCGTTGCCGCGTTGGATCGATTTGTATCGCGTAGGGGTCTACATTTTTTGGATCCACTTTGACAATGGCACAACTTACCTGGGTACCCCCAATTATTTAAGAAATGTTAATGTATTTTTGGAAATGTTTAAATATTTTTTGAAAACTATTGTGTTAGTTTATAAGTTGAATGTTTGCCCAAGGAGGGATAACTTGGCGGTTCGATTCCCCAATTTGATCCTCACTTGGAAGGTAGTATTTTTTGATACCGCCGAGCGATCGATCAGGACCCACCTCCGCCGCGTTATCGGGAAGAATATTTATGTTTCAAGGAACTCATTTCAATGTTTTTTAAGGTGGAAGCCGTCCTCTATTGTATTGCCGGTTGCATTATAGAGCGGATATTTGGTGAGGATGAGATTCCTCTCGTTTCTGAGGTGCTGGTCGGAGGTTCGATCTGACGACGAGTCATAGCGACTCTCTCCCGGCTCCCGGTTGATTAAGCTAACGGTCTGATAGGAGTATCAGTCCGGAGCGGGGGATTGTTTGGTTCAAAATGTGCTAATCTATTGTTTGTAGACCGCTTGCGGTGGTGTATTCATTTTGTTTGTTTTTAATTTGCCTTCTTGTCTATGATTTTTGACAGAAATGACTTGTTGAATTTGGAGCTCCCGGTTTGATTGTGAAATAAAGGTCGCCTGAAAAGTTTTAATAGATTCTTGCTTCAGGGACATGTGTGTATAAAATAAGGTCTTCTAGTGAAACCGTGTTGGGGAATTGTGCTCGTAGAAGCCGGGCTAATTCCAGAAAAATACTTTCAAGATTGCGTCAGAATCTGGTGACACGTAAGCTGCATTCGTGGCCTCATTTCCTTGATTTCCTGCTGATCCCTCCTTGTCTTTCCCCTCCATCCTACCGGCTCGGTCAACAGCTGGAGCAGCGAAGCGGCACAAGCAGTGGATAGCAAGAACCCCAGATTTTGGACCTCTGGAGGTATCGTGACGCAGTCACTATTTTACTGGATTTATGTGAGTGTCCAGTTTGTTTATTAAATTGTTCATATGAAAAACCTTGTTACTGTCCGCTGGTGTTGTTTATTCTCGTATTGGGCCCGGCCGAGAAAATCTCTGTGCAAATCAGACGAGTAACAGGGTCTTTCATACATTTTGTTGGTAGCAGAAAGCATTTAAGTTGATTATTAGCTACACACATCTTTCAAATAGTTTGAGGTACCCTGGTAGTTTGTGCCATTGTCAGAGCGGATCAATGAAGGAAGACCCCTACGCGATACAAAACGGTCTAACGCAGCAACGAAGGCCTCCGTGGACAACGAGGACACTAATTCCAAATGGACGGCCTTGGTAGACAAGCACACAAATACGCACAGGTAAGCCTGTAAGCACAATCCGAGCATTACGAAGAGTGGAGGTCTTGACCGAGAACGGGCCTGCCATGTCCGTGGCGACTCCTTCGAATGGTCTCGACTGGGTGATCCTGTCAGCCGGCAGATCTCCCATCTGAGGCTGCATCAATGAGGCTCGCAGTCTGACAAGGAACGCAGGAGAAAACTACATTGTGAATTACCCGGCGAGCAGACAAGATCCAAAACTCCCGCTGTAATATCGCCAATAACGCATTGCGTCCCGCATGAGAGTTACGAACATGTCGGTCAGATACCAAAAGCTTTACCAAAGGACCCTCCTTGGGTAACAGCAGAGGATGACGGCTTCCGTATGGCAGGTCAGCTTTCCGAAGTCGACCTCCAACACGCAGAAGTCCCTGTGAATCCAGAAAAGGATTTAATCTAGCGACCGCTCCCTTCAGCTTGGCACGTTCATCGCGAAGGATCTGCAATTCAGACTTGAAACGGTCCGCCTGCACTACCTTGACCCAGTGAAGCAGTGCATCTCGACGCTCCTCGGCACTCACCACTGGCGACAACTGTTTATTTCGGGGGTTACGACAATTATTTATAAAACGCTTAATCCAACTAGTAACCGCCAATAACTTGTCCAAACTACTATATCTCCCAGTCAGCCAATCAGGATCTAAATAAGTCTCTGCAACTAAAGCATGCACACGCAGCCCTGGCAAAATCTGGGTCGTTCTATCCACTTGCTGAACAGGCCAAGAAGACTCAGGTCCCCTGAGCCACTCCGGACCCTACCATAAAGCATGTGACACCAACTCCGGCGCTGTGCAGCCCCTCGATGCGCAGTCTGCAGGATTACATTCACCTGGGACATGCCTCCAATTAATATGAATACCTATGTTCTGAATTTGCGAAACCCGGTTTCCTACAAAAATCTCTAAGGTATGCGGAGCCGCGCGCCACCATGCTAGCGCGACCTGACTATCCGACCATGCATACACATCCTGAAAATCAACATTGGCAGCTAACTCCCGAGATATATGATTTAGCAATCTAGCTAAAAGATGAGCTCCGCTTAATTCTAACTTAGGAATAGTAAGAGGAGTACGTATGGGAGCAACCTTGCTTTTCGCTAGAAGTAACACAACATTGACGTGACCCTGACTATCAACGGTTCGTAAATATACGGCCGCAGCGTATCCACGTTCGGAGGCGTCACAAAAGCCATGCAAAGAAGCGTGATACTTTCCTGGCGGCAAGATCCGGCGAGGTAAGGCAACTCGATTGACTTCCTCCAACGATGACATCAACTCCAGCCAGTCGTCCAACGGAGACCCGGTGAGCGGCTCGTCCCACGACACGCCCAGGATCCACAGCCGTTGCAGCAGACACTTCGCTGAGAAGATCACCGGACTGATCCAGCCGTTCGGATCAAACATGCGAGCGATGGTGGACAGCACGGTCCTCTTCGACCATATTCTTTCTGGTTTTAATTCCACCTGAAACGTGAAAATATCATTTACCGGTTGATACTTCATTCCTAAAACTGCTATCATATTAGGATCGTCCACCTCAGCAAACAGGTTAGGGTTCTGTTGGTGATCCTCTGGAATACCTTCTAACAGACTTCGATAACCATTTTCTTAACTCGTAGCCTCCCGCTGCTAGTATAGCAATTAATTCATCCCTGAGTATAAGAGCTTCCTCAACTGTTTGGGCCCCAGTACACACGTCGTCCACGTAGAGGTCACGTGTCAGTACGGCTGCCACACGCGGGTAGCGGGCCTTCTCCCGCTCCGCCAGTTCTAATAAGCATCTTATAGCTATATATGGACTTGATTTCAAACCATATGTGTTGGTGTTGAGCTCGTAGACTGTCACTGGGTCCTCTGGGTGCTCCCGCCAGAGAATCAACTGGAAACGCCTGTCGTCAGGATGAATGACAGTCTGCCGGAACATCATCTTAATGTCGGCTCCAAACACCACCTGATGTCTTCTGAAATTTAAAATTATATCTATGACATCCCGATGAAGCTTTGGCCCAGAGTGTAGACACGAATTCAACGAGACTCCTGTTGAGGTAGGCGCCAACCCGTCGAACACGGTGCGCAGCTTTCCTGAAGAAGCCTTCAATACTGCATGGTGAGGTAGGAAGTAATGCTCAGTAGAGCTCCAATCTACTCGAGCCGGTGACATATGACCTAGTGCTTCGTACTCACGCATGAAGTCAATATATTTCTCACGTAGCACTGGGTCACGCTGCATGCGCCGTTCCATAGCCAGCAGTCGCTTCTCTGCCAGTGCTCTGGATTGTCCAAGAATAGGAGGGGATGCTGTAAAAGGCAACCGCGTTAAAAATCTCCCTGAAGCTAGCCTCGTAGTGTTGGCTTGAAAAAAGGCCTCACATTCTGCATGTTCCGGATCCACCCTCGGAACCATGGGAGGCTCCTCTACTTCCCAGAACCGATGCATCGTCTTAGCCAGGGATGCTGTATTGACGACCCTCGACTCATCCGGAGTGTAGTCATCGAAGACTGGTCCCAAGACAGCATGTCCAAAAATGGTGGACACCGCCAACAGTGATGAGGTGCCTAGCGCCTTCTGGGCACCCAAAAGAATCCATCCCAATACATCCGAGCCCAAGAGGACGTCCACTGGGCCGGGAACATAAAACCTGGGATCAGCTAAATTTAAATTAGACGTGCACGATAGTATAGATGGGGAGATATCTGAGGAGGGCTGCCAGCCTACGATATCATCCATAACCATAGCTGCAGCTGCAATCCTCAAAGTGGAGGAACGTACCGAAGAAAACCTTATATGAGTTCGGCCTACCAAACGTTTAACTTCTAAACCCCCAATACCAAGAAGGGGCACCGAAGAAGGCTCCAAGTTCAAACCCAACATATTAACTATCCGTGTGGTCACCATACACCCTTGGGCCCCTGAGTCCAGTAGAGCCCTTACCCTAACCGAATCTCCACGGGGACCCCATATGCAAACTATTGCAGTGGGCAGCAGAACCGTCCTTGGCTCTGCGCAAGTAGAGTGGCAGGCTAGCTATTGACTGGTCGGCCTCGCCAACCCAGGGTGAACCCACTGCCCTACATATGGTGAGCGAGTACACATCGCCATCCTAGGGGGGGCGTAGCCTGCCGCTCTCCCATACCTAAAATAAGGTGGGTGGTACTCTACCCGCGGGTACTCATGAGACGGCGGCGAGTATCTCTGCGACTCCTCCCGACTATACTCCCTTCCAGTGGGCGCCGGCACTGGCGCGGGAAATTGAGGTCCACTAACCGGTGAAGTGAAGCCCCCGCCCGTAGGGCCTTCTTCCCTCGAAGAGTCCCGAGGCGGGCCCGCAGTTGCAGAAACATGGGGACCACTTCCATAATTTTGAATGGGCCCCTCACCCGTAGAAAACCCCCAACCCCGGGGCCTCCTAGCTGGGCCCGCAGTATAGCCCTGTACCGCAGGTGCATGCTCCTCAAAATTATTAGGGTTGCATGACTCACCCGAGAACTCTCTCTCCACTCCGACGGGTGCGCGCCTCGTCCTGGACGAGGGCCCCTCGACGGACATGGCTGCTGTGCGGACGGTGAGGCTGCTCCCCCGCCCGTAGCGCGACGCTGGTGCTGCGACGTGGAGACTGCTCCCCCTCTCGCAGCAAGTCCACGCTGCGGTGCCGGAGCCGGCGCACCAGACCTGTTAGCACACAACAGTAAATGGTGAGCTCTTCCACATGCAGAACAAGTACCTTGCCTGAAACAATCGCGCGCGAAATGATCTTTCATGCAATGGAAACATAAGCGCTTGGCTTTTACCAAGCACCGCCTTTCGCTGACCGGCAGTTCAGCAAACTCAGGGCACCTCCGCAAAGCATGTCCCAAACTCAGGGCACCTCCGCAAAGCATGTCCCAAACGCCCACACTGAGGACATGTCGGTTCCCCCACGGCAGTAGTCAGCGCAGCCAAGCGAGCTGCCACACGTCCCCGGGACGGCGGCACTCCCTGGGCGTCACTGCGTCGCGATGTGCCAGCGGATCTTCCCAAACTCCCGCTAGGTGGCGCCACTTCCAACGAAGACGACTCCACAGCCCTAGCTTCAAACTCCAAAAATCTCATTAAGTCCGTAAAGCTAGGCAAGGCACTGCCGTCCCGTTCTGCCATCTCGCGTTCAAGCCGTGAGCGAGAGTCAGCCGGCAACTTGCTCAAAATTATGTGTACCAACAGATAAGACCATTCATCCACTGGTAGTCCCAACGTTTTTAATGCGTTACACGCCACTGTAACGGGTGTGAGTAACTGAGCCCTGATATGCGATCTAGAAATAACCCGAGGCAGACCTAACAGCTGACTCGCATGCGCGTCTGCTAACAACCGGACGTTCTGATATCTGTTGTTCAATAACTCCCATGCGATGACGTAGTTATGCTCCTCAACCATCAGATGTTGTACCAATGATCTAGCCTCCCCTTGCAAACTGGACATCAAATACGCCATTTTCTGTGCGTTGGACAGATCCTGTCTACCGTCTACCAAAGAAGTAAACATATTCTTAAAGGCGACCCATTGCTCCATACATCCATCAAAGTGACCAAGCTCTAAGGTAGGCAGTCTGCTATGCAACCCTACCCCTTGACTACTGGTGCCCAATTTGACATCCGGACCCCCAGACTGCAATCTCTTTATTGTGCATGCCACCTGCGTAGTCTCATTGTAGATATCCATTATCTGCTCCATATCACTATTAGGGCTAGCCATTACCTCCGGTGGCAGCTCCTGGTCCAACAGCTCCATGAGCGCCTGCTCAGCTTTCTCGAGGCGATGCTCCATCTGTGAGTACCGCTCCAGGACTGCATCGCCCCGATCAGCTCGAGCCAACAAGCCTTGAACGCTGACAAACCAGCGCAGCTGGCTGGCCAAGATGTTCCTCGGAGAAGTCTTCGACATTGTAGACCGGGAATTGAGAGATACAAACAATTAAAGACGGAACTGACAATGTCACAAACCACAAAGTGCCCCAATGTATACACTCAAACAAGTTGTCACAGTAACTCGGTAAATACAAAATGTTATTAATATAAATAAACTAACTGCCTTGTAACAGTGCACTCAAACAAGCCTACAATAGGTCGTTATATTATATTATAACCAAATATCTTATATAAACACAAACAACCGAGTTATAAAGTTACACCAACAAGGTCTAACAATTACAATTTAAATCTGTGTACAACAACCTAAACAGCGCTAATAAAGTTATATGTTTATCCACAATACAAACATATAATATAATACCTAAAGCTAAAGGAGCTGTGTAAATATCCTTCCAGCTTACATAAACCTATTCATATACACAGTCCGAGTACTGTAGTATGAGAAATAACAAATATTCTATTTGATCTCGCTTTAGGTTACAAGGTTACAAACTACCTACCTAAAACAAAGTATAATTCACAAATTATCTTACAAGACCAACGGAGCTACTATATCGGTTCGGCTTATATAAACAGAATAATCTTGGTCCGGGGTTGTTTAATATCCGATACTAAACAACTTAACCGCGCTATGCTACCAGAAAATGTTGATAATAAGCAACTCAAACGCGTTCTGCTACCAAAAATGTATGAAAGACCCTGTTTCTCGTCTGGTTTGCACAGAGATTTTCTCGGCCGGGCCCACAACGAGATTAAACAATACCAGCGGACAGTAACAAGGTATTTCAGTTGAAAGATTTAATAATAAAATTACACTCACTCGAGTCCAGTAAAATATTGACGGCGTCAAGATACCTCCAGAAGTCCAAAATCTGGGGTCCATCCACTGATTGTGCCGCTTCGCTGCTCCAGCTGCTGGCCGGGCCGGTAAGAAGGAGGGGAAAGACAAGGAGGGATCAGCAGGAAATCAAGGGAATGTGGCCACGAATGCTGATTACGTGTCACCAAAAATTCTGACGCAATCATCCAAGTATTTTCCTGGAATTAGCCCGGCTTCTACGAGCACAATTCCCCAACACGGTTTCACTAGAAGACCTTTACTTTTATATACAACTGGCCCTAACGCAGGAATCTGTTAAAACCCGTTAGGCACCCAATTTTCACAATCCAACCCGGGAGATCAAAATTAACAAGTCATCTCCGTCCAAAATCATAGAGAAGAAGAGCAAAATTAAAAACAAACAAAATGATTATGCCGCCGCTAGCGGTCTTTAAAAATAGATTAGAACACTGCGAACAAAGCGCGTTCAGTTTGAGTGTTACGCGAACAAATTCGATAGCATCAGACATTAATACTGCCCGGAATGCACTAATGAGTTCTCCGAAATCAATGTACGAGTATATTGTTATGCAGCTCTATTTATTTTATTTTGTCACTTCAACCCCTGATAAATAGATCAAACGAGCATCAAAATTATTATCATAATATGTTTATTGATATGCTCGTGACTTTACACTACCTAGTCCTGCCATAAGTTCTGTCCCTGTTTTAAGGATAATTGCAATTGATTTTGGTTCTGCAATATTCCAATGAGATGGGCGAGAACAAGTTAAAGGTTGGATTTTTATGCCAGTGATGTGATAAAAAATGTCAATTTAAATCATAAAAATTTGTAAAATCACTGTGCAAAAATTTTTTTTTTCTTATACATCCAATTGACGTGATTTGTTCAGAACGGTGGTGCTGTAAAATGGCTCGCAAAATATTTCAAACTCCTTTGTTTTCCAATGTTTCTTGTCTAATCTCTAAAAAACAATTGTCAGCTCTAAGTTTTACCATGAATTCTAATTGCAGGGGCTAGGTTTGAAAAATATATAAAGCAAAAAGCTCAAGTTATTTAGCCTGCCAACAAATTCCATTCATTAATTTTACTGGATTCAATCCGGGATGGAAAATATCCAACTTAAACATTACATTATACAATTAAATATCGACAAACGGGAACATTGCGACCTGAAAGAAGATTTAGTAACTAGATTTAAAAACAAAAAGAACGTATGGGTGGCCATATCGAGAAGTTCGAAAGTAGAACATACTAACTGAAGAAGGCCAAAGTCAAAAGCACCCAGGATAAATGATTATAACTAGATTGAAAGATGTGGAAGAAGTGAAAGAGAAAGAGGTGTCTCAGGATCGTAGCATATAGAGTCTGTAGTCTTTCCCTTCCCCTCAAAAGATTCACAATGTTTATTTGTAAAATAGATACATAAAGTATACGTTTTACATGTCAAATCTAATGTGAATAAAAATAATATTTTATGATGAAACAAGTATGATATGGGAAATATATAAAAAAATATATATTTAAGTTGGGCTACTAAAGTTATACACATGCATAAAATAAACACTTATTGGATTAAGAATATTATTTTACATAATGCAATTAATAAATAAGTTGATAAATAAACTGAATAGACCACAAATAAATATAGGTATAATGCCTGACCAAATATTTATTCTCAGAGACAGGAGTGATTATATGTACGAGTACCAGGCATGCCTTTTGAGTTCTGTCGTTTACATATTTGTCGCCAATTTTAAATTTAGAACTGTTCAATATTCAAAGTTGGTGAATTTAGAATTTCAAAACAATTGAAAGAATTAGGATTAATGCAATTGTTTAGTCACAGCGTTGTTTTGAATCTGTCAGGTCACGTACTAAAATGAATCTTACTAAGGAAAATGTCCGTGTTATCATTTTCTATAACTTCCGAAGAGGCCTAACACGGATTCAGTGTTCCGAAGAGCTAACATCTGTATTCCATGATGAAGCCCCATGTCTGCGGACAGTCGAACGCTGGTATTTAGAATTCCAACGTGGATATATCAGTCTTAGTGACAAATCTCGTGAAGGACGTCCAAAATCCGCCTTCACTGAATATAACATTGTTGCTGTGAAAGATCTAATCCTCGAAGATCGTCATGTGACATATCGGGAGATAGAGGCGTTATTAGGCATCTCAGTGACAGCCATTCAGAAGTTGCACTTGAAGATCGTAGAACGGTTAATGCAGTCTTGTATACCACACTTTGCTTACCACAAGTCATCGCCGAGCTTCGGAAATGTAGCCCAAAGCGACGCATCATCCTACATCATGACAACGCAAGCTCACACAGCGCTCATCAAAAGATTGAGTATTTGATGCAGGAAAACGTAGAAATTCTTGACCATCCTCCATACAGTCCTGACCTAAGCCCTAACAATTTCTTTACATTTCCTAAAATTAAGAAAACTCTTCGTGGTCAAAGGTTCCAGTCCGGTGAAGAAGCAGTTGACGCTTTCAAATCAGCCATATTGAACACCCCCACTTTGGAGTGGAATAAATGTTTTAATAACTGGTTCGAGCGAATGGAAAAGTGTTGTAAACTACGTGGAGAATACTTTGAAAAACAATAAATAGTACAATTAGGTTCCAGTTGTTTTTGTTTCTTCAAACGACAAAACTTAAAAGGCATGCCTCGTATGTATGTAAAAACTAAGGGAATGGCTAGGTAAGTGTAGAGAAATAAACAAGATGAAATGTTGACTTCTTAGACCAAAATACTCCGAGTTGAGCTTGTATGCAACTTACTACAGTTTTCAGGTCATGCACAACTAAAATTTAGTGATCTTTAGTATCATAAATATATGACACAAAAAAAATATTTTTCCGATATTTTCATTATTATTCCTCATTGTTTAATTCAGCATACAAGCTTTTGTCACATTTTCTTACTGAATTTTCAACTTAATGAATATATTTGTATTTGTACATGCGCTTGTGTGGTTGTCCCATAGTCAGCGTGTGAATTATGACGTATGTCAAAATTTGACGAGGGTCCAGCGAAAAGAAATGGAACCGGAAATATATGACATTCTTATAAAGACGGCATGACGGATCAGCCTTTATTTTGCGCTTTTAATCTTTCTGTGTTACACAGTATCACGACTCATGACATAATATAGTTTTGGTCTTGTTTTTTTATTTGTAGCAAACGTTACAAGCGAGATTTGTTTTAATTTATTATTTATTCATTAGACTAAATTATTTACCATCCACAATGGGCCTAAGTTTAGCCACTACCATGCCTTGTTAAAAGTGTAGATAACACCTAGGATAAAGAATGTGCCCTCAATATATACTATATTAAACAATCAAACATTCAAAATGTTTATTTGTAAAATAGATACATAATATACCTTTACGTTTTACATATCATATCTAATCTTTATAAAAACAATATTACATGATGGAGCAAATATAATACGGGAAATATATAAAATATATATATATTTAAGTTGGGCTAGTAAAGTTATACATATGCATAAAATAAAGACTTATGGGAATAAGAATATTTTTATATATAATGCAATTAATAAATAATAAATAAACTGAATAGACCATAAAGAAATATAATGCCTAACCAAATATATACTAACATAAGTAAAAAATAAAACATTGTATATACCTACATAATGCAATGAATAAATAAGTAAATAGATAAATAAACTATAAATTAGATATAATGCCTAAATCCGCCCATTCAATTGATCAAAAGATTATTAAAAAATTATATAATACGAGGAATCTGTGGGCCCGATGAATAGTTTTTGTTCTTTGTTCCTTTTATTTTGAATCTACAAAATATTCTAACTAGAATTTCGACGACAAAATTACACAGTGGTTTAAGTACCTATTTTTTTGCGTTATAGAATGGTTTAAACAGAATGAGTTGCATACTGAAATATCACATTTTGTGAAATAAGATGTACCTTTAATTAGATCGATTTTTACGTTTTTTTCACAAGTTTACTGCATTTGGTAAAAGGCACAACCTCAACTTTAATCATAGTAGAAATTCATAATTTTTTGGTGACAAATGGTGCAATTTAGCCTCTGAACGATGTATCACTAAGCTCGTATGTTTTTTAGGGGCTGAACAATTACATAGTAATAGAACTTAATGTTATGTATTAATATGCCATTTTGATTTTTCGTATGAATCGTGGAATTGCTTGCGAATTTTTTTTTTGTGCAATGCAAATTAAATAAACAATCTGAGATAAAATAGATATTAAATAAGCAACCTGGGACCAGCATCGAGTTCCACATATCGACTGAAAGTAATGTCTATTATTTTTTTTAAGTAAGAATACAACGTAAACATCTTCAGACAATAAAATAACTACTAGTATTTGCGTACAGAGGGGGGATATTTTGAGGACCCAACAGAAAAAAAACATTCATCACGAAATTAATCTATAAGGGGGTGTCAGAGGTGTTCCCAAGTGAGAAGTTAAGTGTATAGTTGCATTTCAAGTCATAGTCAACACTTGGTACACCTTCAACGATGATTTTTTCCAAACGTCCGACGTCGAAAACGTAATGGGTGGTGCGCCCTATCGCCGTACTTCGGGCACAAATGTACAAACAGCTTAATTTGCCTTCCGAAGCACGCAGACTGAACACAAACTAATCTCCACCACCGGGATTGAACCCACGACCTCTGGGTTAGCAGGCGAGTGCTCTACTTTTCGGCCACAAAAGCATATTTATTTATTTTTAATACCAACTCGTTGTAGTGCAGCCAGCTGATATTTGGCAGAGCTGTCCTAAAGGAAACCACCGAACTCTATATAAGACCAAACTTGAGCTTTGTACAAACGCAAAAGTTGCACTGATGCGAAATACTCCCTTACATTAAATACGCTACGAAGTTTTTTAGCAGTGGTGTTCACCAAAGTTAAGGCAAGTTCACACCAAACCGCTAGAAACGATTTGTGATCGCTACAGGTATACTGGAAAGTTGAAGTCTAAGTCCGTCTTGTTAGGATATTCAAACAGTCGACCTCAAACTTCATATTCACGTCACAACCTCAATTCAATTCCTTACTATTCGAGGGTCTAATTGCTATTAAAACTTTGTGCGCTTAGCAGCTATTACACGATTTAAAATAAAGCGGAACTATGAAGACAAGAATCATCCGAACTGTTGATAACTTTGAATCATAGGTTTGACAATTTCATTTACCTAAAGCTGCGTCACACACTTAGCTGGCGAACCTGCAAACATCTATCTCGCTCATATAATTCGATTATACATACGTATACTTATGCTGGTCTCCCAGAAGGGTTGGCAGATATTTCATATTTCCCTCTGCTACGATCCTGGCACACCTCTTTCTTTTTCTACGTACATCAATCTAGTCATACAAGCTTCTAGACTTTTTTCGGATATCGTCCGTGAAGAAAATTCTGATCCCCGCGATCCATACCTATTTTAAATTCCGCTTGTACATCCCAATTTTATTATTTTGTTTCGTCCATGACCCTCGTAATAGGAACCTTTGCATACAGTTTACCACGATACTTAAAAGCCTTATGCCACGGAAGCTTTTGCATTCCTGCTGTCAACTAATTTCTTTATACAGCGGGACGATGACAGCCTTTCACCAGTCAAATGGAACAAGACTACTCGTCCAGCATATTGAAGAGCTAGCCAGTACAGCAGCCTAGCCACCACAAAATCTCCTGCTTTTAGCATCTCTATTGACCCTCAATCATTCCCAGCCACTTTCCTAGATTTCATACCTTTCATTGTTTGTACAATTTTTTTTGTATTATCACACTTTCTTCATCGTTGTCCATTTCAAGACTGTCTTGCCACACTATCAAAATATTTTTTTATCGCTCAAATACTTTTCTTTGATTATACTTATGATTATAAAGCCTGACCGCTGAAATAAAAAAGTTGAAGAATATAACTAATTTATTCTACTGTTGTCAGAAGAAGAAATCAGTTCTATTGGTTTTTCGCAACATGGCAAGGTTTTTTATTTTCCTGGTCAGGCTTTAATTTGATTATCCTCATTTACAAACTTGCTTTTTGCCACCGGCTTCATTCATGCTTCATAGAATCTTTGCCAAAAGCCGTTTTCTCTGATTTCTTTCACAAACATGGGCTTACGATAAACCCACTAAATAGATTTGGACACTTTTCGAGAAAAACACGTTTAAAGTTTTTATTTTGCTTGTATCTCCAGAATCACAATTGACACCTATATGAAAGTTAACCAAAACAAAGAAAATAGTGTTAACATTACAAAAAATATAAACATATAAAGAGTGAAATTAAAACAACCTACATAATTCATACTGAAGACTTGGTTAGTGATCAGGAACTAGGTTCAGTAAACCCTTTTGCAGAATTCAAAAAAAATTTTTTTTGCTACTTTACTGGTTTGACTAGTTTTAAGTACAATTCCTAGTCTAGGCCGTAGGGAAGCAAAAAAATGTTTATCGAATTTCATCAAAAGGGTAATTGAAGCTTGTTTCTGATCACTAACCGAGTCTTCAGTATGAATTTGATCGGTTGATTTAATTTCTCCTTGTATAATATACAGTACCTACGTGTTTTTCTAGAAAAGTTTTCAAACTTAGTTAGTGCGTATATCGTAAGCGCAGTAGCTTTCTCAAAGAATCTCCGAGGTAACAATAAACCCGCATTCAAATCCACAAACTAAACGACAGGGATTACATATTAAATGTACGTACAGAGATAAGGAAAAAAATTACAAAGAAAAAGCACGAGTGACAATTCACCCGTGTCCCAGTGGCGTGCATCTCATATAGGCAAATACGCAATGCCTACCTTGGGCTTAGCTTAGCTTACTAGAATACTATCTTTTTAAATATAGGAAGGTACACACAACTATTTCAATACCATAATCAGGTATAAGCTTCACCCTTTCTTTGAAATACCTACCTGCCTGCTCCGCAGCACTCGCGCTACAATGGCAACAGGCATAACTAAATTCGATGTCAATTCGCTATGTGTGCATCTGTAACTATACTCCCATGACGTCAGCGGCTCGCGCCAAGCACGCACACATTCTTATCAAAATACGCAACGCCTGTCCAAAGCAACCACGTTGTCATGATTACTTGCACTACTTGCTACTAGATGGCGCCACACGTTTTTAAATAGTGGATTTGTGCGTAGGTAGTCGAAGATTCATTTTTGATAGTTGGGGCTTTAAGCCAATGAGCTCGGATAAAAGAAAAAGACACACGTGCGAGTTATATCGTTATTTATCGTAATTCTGGCTGTAATACGTACAAAAACACAAGGACAGTTTTGTGCCTACCCTACTTAAAAATCCTGTGCACGCCTCTGCCGTGTCCAATAGTATTCATTCACCAGGTGTGTCCCCAACACAACATTCTGAACTAGTTTCCATAACTCACATAGCTTTGACAGGCAAGTTTGAATGACAAACGTTCTGAGAACTGAAAATACATCGTTTACCAACGTTTCAATCGTGTCGAGTGTGTACACCGGTGTAAGTAAAAGTATAGGTTATTTCGTAGTTCAATCCATTAGACATAGATATAACTTTATTGGTAATATTCATTACAGGTCCAGATTATTAAACTACTAGCTTTTGCCCGCGGCTTCACCCGCATTGAATTAGTTTTTAATGTACACCTATAAAATCTGTCAATATTTTTCAGACTTTTAGCTACAGTAAACATAGCTGCTGAAATGTGCGTGTTATGCGCCTACTGTGATTCCCATTTTGAATGTATTTTTAAAGTTTTTCCATGGGAACTGATTTATGGGACAAAAAATAGTTTTTATTCTGTTCTAGATCTAGAACTTTATTTGTGCAAAGTTTCAGCCCAATCGGTTCAATAAGTACGGCGTGAAAGAGTGACAAACATCCATCCATCCATCCTTACATCCAAACTTTTGCTTTTATAATATTAGTGGAAACTTACACACTACAAATTATTGAAATTGGAAAAATTTGATAATAGAAGTAAAACAAATTAGAATTATTTTATTCTGACAGACAAAAAGACTAAAAGACACAAGGAAATCAAATTTAAAAACATATATCACAAAGAAAATAAATTATGAAATGGAAATTGTATTATTCAATGAATTCATTATAACCATAAAACGACTTCTCGACTAGCCATGATTTTAATTTTGTTTTGAAAATGGACACACTCTGAGCACTTTTGATATTCTCTGGTAAATTATGGTATAATATTGGCCCATTACAAAAAATATTATGACTTACTGATCACCAGTGTATAAACGTGATAAAAGGAATTCCACCAAAAACCTAAATGTGAATAAAAACCATCCAAGTGCGAGTATGACTGGCGTCCTCAGGTTTCCATACCATTTAAATAAAAAACCGGCCAAGTGCGAGTCGGACTTGCGCACGAAGGGTTCCGTACCATTATCTATAAGAACGGCAAAAAAATCATGTCTGTTGCATGGGAGTGCGCGCGTCCAATTTGCACTTGGCCAGTTGTAGTATTTGTTGTTATAGCGGCAACCGAAATACATCAACTGTAAAAATTTCAACTGTCTAACTATCACGGTTCATGGGATACAGCCTGGTGACAGACGGACATACGGACGGACAGCGGAGTCTTAGTAATAGGGTGCCCTTGTTACCCTTTGGGTACGGAATCCTAATTAATAGAATTAAATGACATGAATTAAAATTTTAAACTACACCTACACTTACAAAATGTTGGTCAATACTTATACTAGTAACTGCAAGATTCAGAACAAAGTTAAATGCCCATTTACGTGCTTGCAAGACGGTTTTGAGGTGCTGTCTAAGAAGTTCCGACTGAAGGAATCCAAGGAAAGGAATCTGCCGCGGAATCGCGATGGCAAAGAATGCGATGACTCCAACTGAGCAACATTTGGGAAAACCTAAGTATTCCATCCACACAGTACTAAAATCAACTTGATACGCACACTTATATTTTAAATCTTTTTTTATTTATTTATTATTTTTATTTTATTTATTTATTTTTCATTCCCCTATCATCTTTATTTACAGGATGCATCATAATGCGATAGAGAAGGTTTATTAAACATTAACACTTAACAATTAAATTTAACGACACAATTAAACTTTTACATTAATACTTAGTATGGCCTGTGTGAACTCGCTCACGTTACAATTAAACAAATTTACCCGTCCGGATCCAGCCACTGCACCGCGTTTAACAAACGCAGAGCGCGCGTGAGCGGCGTCCTCTGCAGCAGGTTGGTGCGTGCGCGCGGTACTGCCAGGAGTGCCGTCTGCAACCGCCGCGCCGCCAGTCCGTCCGGTACGCATAGTCGCAGTTGCTCGAGGATGGCCGGGTTGTGCACCTCGCCTAATAATGTTTTTCTAGTGTTCAGAGCCCTTGACCATGAAAGCCGCCGATCTGAAGCGAATCGACACATTCAAGATGTGGTGCTAGCGGCGAATGATGCAAATACTAATACGATGGATGGCTCATCGGAACAATGAGTAGATTTTGGAGGAGTTGAAGATTAACAACAAAGAACGTCTATCATCTATTGATATGCTAAGAACCCTCCAACATTTTGGTAATGTGATGCGTAGAGAACCCAGCAACCTGTACGCAAAGTGCGAGTTTCCGATTCTCGATTCACGTGGTAGTAAAGTCATTCGATGGCAACTCGCACTTAGCGTTCTCTATGCTAATGGTAGCAGTCTATTTACACCCGGTATACTGTGTACACGTTTTGGTGTAGTGTGTAGGACAAAACACGTGCTGGAAACCCAGCTTAACTCGATTCACGCGATAGTAAAGTCATTCGATGACAACTCGCACTTAGCGTTCTGGAAAGGACAAGTTGAAGACTGCTTGGCACACACCAGCTCTGGAGATACCCATGTACGAAACATCCAGACTGGCTCCAGACCATGAGGCCTGGTGGAAGACCTTTCGGACTGGGACAGTTTAAGGGGGGACATGAGCATCAGTATTGAAGTACCGACTGAGGAAGGGAATTAAAATTGCCTGAGATATGTAAAATAGTTCCTATGAGTTCGTATTATTTTAAAAAGTTGTGCTTTTTTCAATTATAAAACGTTAAAAAAACGTTGTAATAATAATATCATGTGTCATTTTTTGACGGCCACGGCCCCCAATTTATATTGAGTTAAACGTTTTAACAGTTTAAAATAAAAACAACAGAAACACGATTCAATAACCTACAACATTGTATTCGAGGGCAATATGAAGTTTTTGCGCCTAGATGCCTGTTTAGATGACCTTAACCTTTTCTGACTTGAAAGTGTTGACCTTAGAAGTCTTAGTACCGCATCAGCTACATCTTAAAGTCACTTTCATAAGTTTGCAGACAAGCTACGTATTTCTTTAATTTTAAATTCATTTTACGTTCATTATGGTTGCTCTCTTTGGAGATTGAACAAGAAAATAATAATAAACTCATAATCATTTGACACGGTTCTGTCAAGAAACGTATTATTACTTAATTGTGTTTTTAGGTTTTAACTTTGATTTGGAGTAACTGATGTAATGGTGGAATATTTTCACAATAATACTGTGAAAGAAAAGACATACCGAAAATAGAAAAAGTGTAAGTGCCACAAAATTATTTTTCACGTATTTTTCACTTAAGAATGATGAGATGACATAAAGCATATCTTCTCGACATGAATCCTCGAGGGGGTGCCATAGGTGTTCCCGAGTGTGATCTGTGAAATGCAAGTCACAGTCCACATCCGGTACACCCGCGTTTCACCAACGATTATAACGTCTCAAAGATAAAAATTACTATTATATGAAAATTAAGGAGAGCAGTGATCAGCATTACCGACATCAGATAGCTAAACTTATTTATAACAGTTGTCACTTTTTATTTACTATTTTTTTACTTTTTAGTTATCAATATGTAAATACCTTCATTCGACTGATGACGGCCCATACCGTGGGCGAAATATATCTAAAATTGTAATTATATGTATAGATGTATATATTTTGTGCTTTTCCATATAAATATTGTAATTAAAGGCTCAAAAAGAGTAAAATATACATTTATTCACATTTTTATTTGTAATATTTACCACATCCTTGTATATTTAGGGTTTATCTTGTAAATAAAATGTAGGGTTGTAAGTATTAAGAGCCAACCCAGGTAAATGATATCTAGACATGAAGTGGGCTACCTCAGATTTTATTAATTCCTAACCTTCATTAAAATTTGTGTGAGTTGACATCATAAATATTTAAAAAAGTGAGTCCTATCCGTTTTCTTAATATTTATAATTCCTAACTGTTAATTGTTGGTGGTAGAGCTGGTGCCGGGCTTGACTGTTGTGCCACCATCTTACTCGCAAACCCCCTCTGAAGTTATTCGGAGGAGAGTAGCTTCTTAGTGGATGAAACAGGGTGATAAATGGATGGATGAACTGTTTTTAGAACATTGAATGGCCATTTTTTTACTGGTTATAGAAAAATATTGGATCTTCTTGTAAGTTGTCGTTAAATTTTTACAATTTTCCATCAATAAGTGAAAATATATAAGGTCCTGCAATAATAAGTGAAAATAATTCTAGGAGGGATTAGGTATCGTTTACTGGTCACATTCCAGAAGAAATTTTTTTTTCCTTGAAATATTTTTTTCACTTCCCAGTACAAAGTGTTTCAATCAGCTAATAAAGTTTCTATGAAAAGGTGAAAATAGAAAGCGAAAAAAAATTTTTTTTGGTGCATAGTGGTCTAGTGGAGTGTGTCAGCTCCTAATTTTTTTTCACTTCGAATTGTATGACCATAAATTGAAATAGCACCAAATCTAGAATTACTACAGCTTTCTCCCGCTAGGGGCGCTGTAAGTACAATAATATTAAGAACTGTTGTGTAAGATGTGTTTATTTCGAAAATTTTGGCGATTTGTTCAAGTTTAAAACACATCAATGTAACTTGTTCGGTTTTAAAAATATAAGATAATAAAATATATATGTCGGATAACCGAACACCTACCCCAACCGCGGGCAGTCTATTAGATTAAAACAACAGCGTTACAAAGTTAACGTGGTATAATCGAATCAAACACTTAGTACAAATCAAGTGACATCTTTAAGAGGCAAACGATGCGTCGGAATGCTTGTGCAACGGGCGCACTTCCAGCGAACTCTGCCGCTCGAACATCCGTCCGCGTCCGTCCGCCCGCCCCCCGAAGGCGCAGCAACCACGTGGTGTGCCTCAAAAGTCAAATCAGATCCTTTTAATCGTTTATAATATAAACGAAATATAATATACTAGCCTTTCGCCTGCGGCTCCTATTCTTTTTATTTAAATCTTTGCCCCGTTTTCAGCTTGGGCGTCATTTTATCACGACCCTTTAAAACCTATATGTTGGTCAGGGTCACTAAGATGATATTACAGAAAACCACATCCAAATCCGTTTATGGGTTAAAACGAAACATGCATATTAACAGACACAAAAATTATTTAAATGGTAATAAAATTCTATATTAGTACAATACTAAGAACCCAATCTTTAAAAATTTCAAAAAATATCTGTACAGACACGACATTTTTAATAGTTAGATAGATAATGCAGACTATAGATAATAAACGTTTTAGTTAAGTAACATAATTTAATGAATACTGTTTGTGTCCGGTTGTGGAACAAATGAATGAATCAATCTAACCTTCATATTTATTGGCAACCATTTTTTGTGTCGCTATTTTAAAGAAAGTGACATGATCCATCAAATATACCTCAATATCGAAGCAAAGTCAATCTAGCTTCAAGGTCAATGAAAAATAAATATTTTCGCAGACTGAAGATTAAATTACCATTTATTTTGTTTGGATAAAATTGTTATCGATAACGGTGATCATTGTGTTGGAAAAATTCGATACAAGAAGAAAGTGCTATAAACCAAGACTAAGTATAAACATATGGTACTGTAGTGCAGGATAACAATATAATCTGAAAATTATAAAATATATAAAATTAATTAATTTATAATTATAATACAATCACTTGTACATTAAGTACGCATCTAATATAGTAGATAGTAATAAGTATGAAATATAATATTATATAATGTGATAACTATGACATACTAAACCAATGACCTGTAAAGATTTTTACCAATAAATGATTGAATTGAATTGAATTGATGTAAGCAAACTCTGTTCTGTTGAGTAAAAAACCGGCTAAGTGCGAGTAGGACACGCGCCCTAAATGTATCGTACCATTTAAAGAAGTTAATATAGGTACTTGAATGATTTGAATAAAAAATAGGAACTCGCAAAATTAAGTTGGTCGAGTATTCGGTTACGTAACCCTAAAGTTATATTTATATAAGTTAACAGCAGTTTCTTAACGTTAACATTATTATTATTTATACAGTGGAGGTTTGCAATACAAAAATAATTATGTTGTGTTGAAGTTTTATTTTATATTTGTTTTATTTTTTTCTGAATAATTAATTTAATGTATTATTTTTGTGTTTTGTTAATGAATCCTTTGTGTTGTACATTTTTCTAAATTTATAACAAAATATTTTGCAAACAAAACGATTAAGTTATTAATTTTAATAAACTTCATTTTTGTTTTGTGGCAAATAAGTAAACTCTATTTCTAATACACAGCACATGATATACAGAAAATTCCAAATTCCTTACGAGCATAGTTTTAGAGATAGACCCCGTAACAAAAATGGAATAAACTAACAACTCTGATGGGACCCAATTCTTTATTTTTGGAAATAAAATAAATATGTTTGTACTCTAAGTAATGAGTTCTAGACATTTGACACCCTAAATGCCGAGATAAGAAAAAAATGTTTGTCTAGGCTCCTTTTCATGAGACCCTTGAAAATTAATTTAATTTATTTTTGAATTAAACATTCGGTTTTGAGTCAACATTTTACACATCATAACTCATTCCCTCTGCAAGCTAGAGACCCGGGACCTACGGATGGACAGGTGGACATACTATAAATAAAGTCACCCTAAATTAGCAACTCCATGTGTGTCAGTACGAAAATCGACGGAAACGACATTGAAATAACATTTATATCAGTATAATGTATTGCAAATTGGCTGTTATGACGAGCGCTGCGTCTCCGGATAGCGCAAAATAGGAGAAAATAATATTTTACCGCCCGCGTTTATGCAATATTTGCCCCGTGTTCGGCTTGGAGGTTATTTATCTAACTTATATTTATAACATCATTTAGCCTATATGTATGAAAATCCATTATATACATACTTACTTTACAGTAATGTTTTTGCACTGAAGCTGCTATTCCCGGGTGACCAGTAATTATTTTTTTCGGTACTCCCCAAACTCCCTATAGTTTCAGATTTGGCCATCCATACCCGCTTGAAAAACGAATCCTGTTTAATTATTTTAAGCTTCTTTGTCAATGTCTGCTGTAATATTTGAATTTTATTGTTAAAACTTTATTTATTACATATTGTAATTTGGATGTTTTAACGAGTAAATTAAAACAACTCATAAACATAGTGCAAATAATTTATTTAATAATAGATACTAAAATTAATTAATGTGGAATTTCAAATTAATTAATTTGGAATCGTCTGAATTCGTCAAAAGTTTTTTAAATGTTCTGGAATTCCATTATAATTCTCAATCCCCTCTTTTATATACCACAATAGTTTTTGGGATACGTTGTGCTTAAACTGACAGAGGTTTTGCTTAACCCTCTTACAAAAGAAAAAATATACCTCGCCAACTGTTCCATCGATACGATGTTAAGCGTCTTTCTTGGGACGACGTGTGGAGTTCACTGGCGTTTTTAACAGTCAACAATAAAAATACGTTAGTGCAAAGCCGTTCTTTAAATGTCAACTCACGCAAGTTTTAATTAAGATCCCATGCTATTTCATATCACCGGCTTACAATGAAAGTTGTCAAAGCCCGTCGAAAATTGAATTTTCATAAGAAAACCTTCTATAAGTGAGTCTACGCTAAGGATATTCCAAATAAACTGTAAGAAAACAAGGTCTACCCAAATGGTTGTGACCTCCGTTTCACCTACCATTCAATTAGACCACAACAAGGGAACGGGCGATCTAACACGAAATTCTGAATTCATGTGAAGTGGAAGGGCGACCTTTATATTTCAGAGCAATACTTTTATAATGCAATCTTACAGGTTGGTTTAATAAGTTTTTGGGCGGGGTTGAGAAATCATCATATTTCAGGGCTAGTACAAGTGAGCTGAAATTTGTGTTTGTTATTTCGAAAGCACAACCGAAAAGCTCATGACAGTGTTTGTTGAAGTCACGTTTTGAAAATAAATGGGTTGCCTTATGATGTGTCTATTATTTTAATTAAATTATATTCAATTTACATGTTTAATCCTCAAACCTTAAGATTTTAATCCATCTTTAAGGGAAATCTAATGTTTATTGTTCAGCTCTCAGAAGAGAATAAAATATATAAAACTTATATTATGTCCATATCCAAGAAAATAGCATATTATTTTCATTTGCAATTAAATATGGCTCACATGATGATGGTAGTCTTAATTCTCAAGTTTTTTTTAATTGAGAAGACCAGTGCAGAGCAGTCTCGAAATCTATTAAATTCAAATATATGTGCTTATGTTTCAAGGCAAGAATAGTTTAAAAGGTCAAACTACCCTTTGCAGTAAAGTGGATTTACTCAACTTGGATTGCTACAGAGTTTCTTAGCTAGCTTTAAAGTCTGGTTTGGTTCTCGTGTACAGAATAAAATCAAGGAACTAAATGGTACCAAAGTCGTAGAAAGATTAAAACATTCTTGTAAGTGTAGGGTGAGGACTTTTATATGCGAAGCCAGGATTGCGAATTAATGATTGAACCAAGTATAGTGTTTTCTGAAAAATAAAATTTTTATTTTTGAGAAAACACTATACTATACTTTTGAGACATTTTCATGCTTTTCATACTGAGTTATATCAAATAAAATACAAGCAAAGCTTTCAGGAGTACAATCTATATCAGAGCTCTCTTCTGAACACATTTTGTAATTTATTTGCACAAAACACTTTCAACTAAAATATAAAGGAACATTATATTCCCGCTTTTACGCAACTTTTTTTATTATTACCAGCTGGGCAAAGGTATTTTACTGCAGTAAAGTCTTCTTCGTGGACAACACCATCTAGAGGAATGCTAAGAACTAAGAGAAATAAAACAACGAGAATTACGCTCATTAAATTTTAAGTATTCATTGGTTTTAAATATACATATAAAAGCAATAAAAATTATATTTTTGTCATTATTAATACAATTATAAAATAAAGCAAACATTTTCTACATTCTAAACATGAATTGTAATTCATTTTATATCTCTTCTTAAATTGGCCGCTTATAACCTTATGTCGCCAAACTCATTAGTCTTTTAAAAACGTAGACACGGATGGTTTTAAAAAGAAAACTTAAAGTATGTAATGAATTTTCATTCAAATTTCCGGGACAGTTATTCAGATTTCCTGGACACTTTTAAATAGCTCGCCAGGATGAAGTATTTTCTGATAGGTCTTTACAGTGTGTAATGGTAATATTACAATGTATTAAAAATATATATATATTACGTTGCAGAAATTTAAGCTCGATGACTCTGGTATGATAACCTGCTTAAAACTAATTCAGAATAACAAAGACAATTTTCTACAGTGAAAGTTATTACTTTTCAGGTTTAGGTGCCGTACAATATGGCATCAGCATTCAATTTACGCGACCGTAGATTTTGATTAAACAGACTCAATAAACAAACAATCAATCAATTCAATTTGTAGGTCTTCACCCACGGGGCCTAGAAATTTTGCAGCACGAATATTTGCTGCAGCATGGCCTGAAGTTAATACGTACGCGTCCTCTGGTGCATGATATGCGCTCAGACTACGATGACGTAGCGGCTCTACAATGCAGAACAGCTTTTAATCCTAGTGGTACGTTAAAAATCTGCAACTTTTGTTAAAGGCATGAAAATTGGCACAATTTGATCTTTAGGCCATACTAATCAATTTGAACCACAGCAATGATTAAAAAAATAATAATAATAATTGAAAAATGAAAATCTAAAATTCAGAGATCGCTATATGTATAAGGTTATAGATTTGTATTAATTGTGTAGTAGTCATGACATAGCTATAATATAAATATAGGTTTAGCTACATACATAGTACATGGAGATTACGAGAATTTTTCATTATTATTTCGTTTCTTACCTTGAGCACATACGCTACGGCGTAGACCTTACTAATAACTTTAAACCCTTAGGGTAGGTCTAAGCGATGTTGTACATATTTGTGTGTTTTTCAATAATGTTTGTTTACATTTAAACACGACCACAATACAATCGGTTGCAATCTTACACATTAACGCATTTGCTACGGCGTAGCATATTCTCGCTTTTTAATGTAATATATCATGCATAAGATAATATTTCTGTATACTAAAACACTCCAAGTATTTCTTATCGTTGGAGTAAATTTATCTGCTAAGTATTAATTTTTCTGCAGTGTAAAAGCTTTAAATAATTTGATTGAAAATTCTTTATTTGGCATCTGAAATGGTTTCTCAAGCAAGAGCTACATATGGTAGGAAAGAGTGCAAAATTAATAGAGTTTGAAACCTTTGCGTTTTGTAAAACAATATTTATTAATTTTGGCCATCTCTGTGGTCTAGTGGTTTGAGTACTCGAACACAAATCTTTAGGTCCAGGGGTCGAATCCTGTAAGGACACATTTGTGTTCAGTCTGTGTGCTTCGAAAGGCGTGTTAAGCTGTGGATCTATATTTGTGCCCGAAGTAGGGCTCATCACCCATCACGCTGGTACGTAATAATCGTTGGTGTAATGTGGGTGTACGAGTGTGAACCTCAACTTTCATTTCACGTTACACACGTGACGATGTATTTACTCATTTTACCGGTTTATACGCGAATAAAATATGATTTAAGCAGATATTTCCACAACCAAGTAACGTAAACAAGGGCCAAGGAGTGATGGCACCTATGATGTTTAAATGCCTACCAAGTTTTGTAGTTATTTATGAGTAAGTATCACTAAAACATTTTAATTTTCATTGTTGAGCGTGACGAAAAGTGATGTACCTTTGACTCGTTTCGTTTATTATTTTTATTTTGCAATAGTATTATTATGGGTATAAAGATTTTATAGCAAAATTTTATATTTTATTCAAAACTCAAGGGATCGAAAATTTGAGACAATTTGACGGGGAGTGACTGTGGCTGAACCGTTACCAATAAATAAAGGGTTCTATTCTCCTTAATCGTGTAAATAAGTCTCTTTGTAAACTCTATTTTTGGTGCTTAAATTATGTGTATATAATAATAAATAATAAAATAAGTTTATTCATCAAGATGACATTACATAAAACAATATTAACGTCGGGGCCCCGTGTTAATTACGAGAACTGAAGTACAGGAACCCCGCACTTCCACTTGGAATTGGATTTAACAGTTTCTTAATGATTAAAACTAGGTACAATCAATATTTCAATAACTAGTAAATTTAGTATTAATTTAGAAAAATAATAACAATCGATTTTAAAAGAGACTATAGGTAGTATTAGACTGGAAACAAGTAAATTTTGTATGGTTAATTTTGAATACAATATAACAAGTTTGTTAGTAATGAATTGAAAAAAAAAACTATAAGGGTTTAATAAGGAGTGTGAGTGTATGACATGGGTGTGTTTGTTAAATGTGTGTGTATCCCTAGCCCTACAACCAAGGTTTTGGGATCAGTTTACTGCTAGGGAGGGTGTGTAGTGTGAGTGTTTGTGTGTGTAAGTGAGGGTGTATGGAAGTAGGGTACTTGTGTATAATGCTTAACCTCAAGCTTGTGGTTATTAATGATTCGGTCATTTCGTAATCTAATCTTTTTAGCCAGTAATTAATTTTAGTTTTACACTCATGAAGTGCAATGGGATAAATATATAAAATTTTATTTATGTTATTGTATAAGGGAGAAGAAGATATTTGAAAGTGCCTGATTGCAAAAACTGTATTTCAGGTTACGTTATGTATGACTACAGCATGTCGTCTCCAATTCATAACATGAGGATTAAGGAGATACGTGAATTTTTCAACGGTCACTGTTACTCCATGCGGAACGACCCGCAGTGCGAGAGGGACGGATTCCGGAAAAAAATGCAAAATGTCGGTTTTAAATTAATATAAAATTAACTAAAATAGTTATCAAAATTTCACATTCATAAAATTTAGATATTGTTAAAATCTATCTAATAAAATATCGTCCAGTTCTATATGTCATTCCTATTTCGCATACTATGAAAAAAAGTCTAGAAGAAGTTTCAATAATTATTTCTATCGAGCGAAAGTTCTGCTATCGCGTTTCTGTATTCAAGAAAACTAGAAAAAGGTACCCATATTTATATACTCATTTATCAAATTAGTAGCTTCTTCTGAAAATCAGGCGCCTTAAAGAGTAGGTTACGATGCCTTATGATAATTGATCTTTGTATATATAGTTGTCGTACTGTGAGTGTATCTAGCTAAATAATTGTAAACCAGTCATTTACTAGATTTATGGCTGCTTTGTAATCGTAAACAGATTTGGCACATTTTCCTTTTATATTATTATGTTGGATATTACGTGACGGGTCTAATAAATTGATATTTTGTTTACTGAACTCACACTTAATTCTTATTTTTAACGAAATTTAAAATGTAGCCCATCACTAAATACAGTAGTCATAGGTAGTAAATTTTGTCAGGCCTAGCTTTGAATCGCTGTGAAACATCGGGTAGGTACTCCTTTGTAAGGGTGAAAATATATCCCCTAAAAAAAAAAATATACGAAAGACCAGTTCAATAACAAGGGTTAGACGAATGCAATAGTGTAAGAGAGCCAAATTATTAAGTAACACTTAACTACTTTAAAATTTTTTCCTTATTTTAGAACAAAAAACCGTATTTTTTACTGATGTAAGATAAAGTAGATGAGAAGGGAATAAAATCCTCATTTTTTCCGCTAGGTTGCCACATGTCAAGTTTTGGGCGGCAGCCAACGAGCGCTGCACGCGCTGACTTACCATAAATCACGTGAGGGCCAATCTTCGTTATTATTGTTTACTGTGTGCTTGCTTATTTATCCCCTGTCAAATATCTTGTAGCGTTGTAATATGCCCGTAAATTCACTTATTAGCGAGACAGTACACCAGATTTTCTTTAAGAATGTCGTATTTTCAATAAAAGCGCCCTATTTTGAAGATTATTCATAACTTTGAACAGACCATTTGTAAGGTCCTGTATCCGAAGGGCGCCAAACCCTATTACTAAGCCTTCAGTGTCCATCCATCCGTCCGTCTATCCGTCTCTACCAGTGACTGTCACAGGAGTCTACAGCTTCAGCCAGAAGGAAAGACAGATAGACAAACAGGGGAGTCTTCGTAATAGGGTCTCGTTTGGCACCCTTCGGGGACGGAAACCTAAAAAGGGATTATGAATTTAAAAAAACCACCCATGTGCGAGTCGGACTCGCGCACGAAGGGTTCCGTATCATTATCTATAAAAATGGCGAAAAAATCATGTCTTTTGCATGGGCGTGCGCAGGTCGGACTCGCACTTGGCTGGTTTTAGTATTTGTTTGAAACAGAAATACATCATTGGTGAAAATTTCAACTGTCTAACTATCACGGTTCATGCATTATCTATATTAACGGCAAAAAAATCATGTTTGTTGTATGGGAGTAAGCAGGTCCGACTAGCACTTGGCCAGTTTTAGTATTTGTTGTTATAGCAGCAACTGAAATACATCATTTGTGAAAATGTCAACTGTTCAACTGTTTAACTATCACGGTTCATGAGATACAGCCTGGTGACAGACGGACGGACGGCGGACGGACGGACAGCGGAGTCTTACTTATAGGGTCCCGTTGGTTACCCTTTGGGTACGGAACCCTAAAAACCAGCCAAGTGCATTTCGGGCCACGTGCAGTGTAGGATTCCGTAGTTGCCCAGTACATTTTATAAGTTGGTCTACTAATACAGATCGCGCCAAATTTCTAGTCGTTGAAGTTGCTCTCCCGAAGAACGGCCCCTACATTGTCGTGTTTAGAAGAGACTAAAAGTTTGGCGCGACCTGTACTCGTAAACCATTAAGGCTTATTTAGCCGCGACAGTTTTCCCTTTAGCTTTATTTTATATATTACCCCTGTGAATTTTTCCACATATTCATAAACAACCGTTTAGCCGGCAGGGGGGGCTATTTCGTCTACGGATCCCTTAATCTAAAAATGGTTTTCACACCCGCATAATGTTTTTGAACGACCTATTCTACGATATCCCACACTATGGGATACACGAGAAAAAAAAATCATCCCCAAATCCATCCAAAATCCCTTGTCTGACTACGGAACCCTAAGAACTAAGTTATTAAATGTTCCTTCTAATTTTTAGTAAGTATATATGTAGAAGTGATAAAAAAAACCTTATCCTGTACCTATATATTAAACGTTTCGATACTGACTGGCAGGCAACGTAGAGACAAACCCGTTGAAAAACGAAACATGTGGAACATGATCTTTGTAGAATAAATATGCACTATTAAAAGATTTTTGAAATTTTTTCCCAACCGGTACAACAGTCAGTTTATATCCTAAATCTACGCGGGCGGAGTCGCGGGCGTTCTCCAGTCAGTAATAATAAAATTAAAACGTGGTCTTTTAAAATGTCGAAAGGGTTTTTCTGTTTTGTTGCCATTTGCACATTTAAGCTTAGTGTGCTGTTTTATAACAAAGTCTACAATGCTTGGCGTTTTGGTGAAAGTAAAAAGGTACTTTAGAACGTTTTTATTACGTTGTCAATTTTTTTCTTACATAACTTAGAGTCTGCCAAACAGTACGTGAAAATTTATTCGAACGAAAAAGGGAAGCAAAGTAAGAATTTAAATATTGTCCTTCTTACACTTTTTTAGTACTTTATTATTAACAAGCTTTAGCCTGCAGCTTCGCCCGCGTTCAGAGAATATTTGCCCCGTTTTCGGCTTGGGCGTTATTTTATTAACACCCCTTATAGACTATATGTTGAACACGGTTACTACGATAATACTAAAAAATCCGCATCCAAGTCCGTTCTGTGGTTCTCAAGTTATAAAATTCAATCTTTTCCCTGTTTCCTGCTTGGGCGCTATCTTATGAACATCCCTTATAGCCTATTTCTTGAACAAGGTCACCACAATTATAATTAAAAAAACGCATCCAAATCCGTTGAGTGGTTCTTGAATTAAAACGGAACAGACAGACAGACAAAAATTCTATCAATTGTTGTTTTGTTCTTAGTACAGTACCATTTCATTTAAAATTTCGCGAAAATATTCAATGTACAGACACGACTGGATAACTACTTTATTATTAGTTTATAGTAGATACAGAAGTATAGATTAACCAGAAGTAATTTTTAAAACAATTTGATTTATCATAGTTGTAAATTCAGCACTTTTTAGGAGTTGACATGTATGACCCGATACAATAAAATACATTTTCAAATTAATACAACACTAACATTTGTGTTGAATGTTCGATAAAAACAGAGGAAACCCTACATATCAAAATATAAAGAAAGGCAGAGACAAGATGGGACAAAATTAGCAATTTCAGCCAAGGAACATAAATCTCAACATGAATTTGGGTCGTCATTTTATTTCAGTATGTTCCAATTTGCATTCAATTACTGGAGATAGTAGGTTTCTTGTTCAGGGTTCTTGTTCAAGAAATCCTTAAAAGAAAGGTTCTTTGACTGTTCTTATCCGCGACAAACTCAAAAATCGTTCAAATGCGAGTAAAGCTCACGCCCAGAGGGTTCTGTACCATTCTAATCAGTTAATAGACTTAAATGATTTGAATAAGAATTACGAACTTATCGTTTACTAGAAAATGTATGAAACAAAACTGCAAAAATCCTCAACGGACAACAGTAGACCCTTCAAGTTTGGGTTTATTTGATTGGTATTTATTAGCACTTTGCTTAAACATGGTGTCCGTTGCATATAGTCGTTCAAAAAATTATTCCTTATTTCCATGAAAATCTGTTCGACGCGGGCGGAGCCGCGGGCAAAATCTAGTATTAGTACAAAGCAGCTGCAAATTGTAACATAAAAATGAAAAAACCATCAGTGTAGCCGTAATTTCAAAATAACTGATGTTTTTGCGTGCGCGCCATCTGATTAGAGTAGGATAAATAGTTAAAAAGCAGAAGCGTTAGAGCAGGACTGTGAATTGTGGTATAATGGGCCCTTAATAGTAAAAATACATGTTAAAAGTTATGTAGCCAACGGACCCCGAATATCGGTTACTTTTTGTAATAAATTAAATAAAAATGAATGAATGAAAAAAATGAAATAATAAGCGCTTATAATTTTTGATCTACGAGTTTATACTACTCAACTTAATTAGTGTAGATTTTTTCAACTTTCTATGCAGAGTTCACAAATAAAAACTTTTTTATCTTCCATGCCAGCACAGTGCTCATGACACCATCGCAAGCAAGTACTACACTGAATCCATCTCTAACCATGTGTTTCATGTGAGAAGAGTCCACAACAAAAGAAACACTCGGTGTCGTCTTCGTTTTTACTATCTCTATCACTATCTGATATTATATCAATATCAGAGTCATCTTCTGTTTCGGAGTCATCAGTTTTACGTTTGAAGACGTCATTAAGACAAGAAATAATAAGTTTTACATATATCCGATATAAAGCAAAGACAACTATCCTATATTAGGGATTTCGAAATGTAACAGACAAATAAAAGCAGCAAGATGTGTCATAATTTTTTTTCAGGATTTACAGTACACATGATTAACACAAAACACAAGATTACCAATAAATAATAAAAAAATGCACTTGAGTTCTTAATTCATGAAATTTCAACGAAAGTTTTGAATTTTTCTTTCACAAGAAATCAATCACCTTCAGGTGTGATGCCATTTTGAAAGATAGCTCCTTGAATCCACTGCAGTGCTGCCATCTAATTGTGCTTTTTTATAGTTTGTAGGTAAGCCGTTAGATAGCGAGAGGTCACGGGTTGGAATCCCGGTTCAGAGCTCCTCACGTCCAGATTTACTTTTCTGATTTTCTATACCGTAATGATATATTAATTTAATTCGTTAGATAGTAGTGCTTCAAAACGAAGATATAAGAGTATCATATATTAGGCAACCGTCCGATAATCGAGGTCCGTCCCGTACCTCAAAATGAGATTTCTTCCAGCAAACCAAGATAAGGTATTCTTAATGTACACATCATAATACTTAGAGATTAAATAACAGTACCTAAATATACTTTAAGTAAAAGTCTATTATTAAACTACATGAAATTACAATATAATATAAATAAATAAGTAAATATAAAGAATACATACTTTTAATAAATATTGTAAAAGATAGTACTCTTTTATTGTCCAAACTCTTAATTCCGGGTATTTTTTAATTTGCCCTTCGTATGTATGTTGCCAATTTGGTCGGCATATATCGTTCTAGGGCGGCCCCGGTCGGGCTTTTTCCCTGACTTGTACACCATAAAAATATTTCGCCACTCTGCTTTAAATACCTTATTTACCTAATTATGGTATGGCCATTGCGCGGTTTTTTTTTTTTCACAATGCAAGCGAACTTCGCCTTCGGTCTCGCTTGTGTTCAAAGTATGAATTAAATGAAAAGATCCATTATAATGCGCAACGCGCCACGTGTGGGTAATAGCTTTCTACCTTATCTTCTTTCTCTATACATATAAAATACAACGTCTGTCTGTCAGTCTGTCTGTCCGTCTGTCTGTTCGTTCGCTTATAACTTGAGAACCAATCAATGGATATTGGTGCAGATTTCACTAAAAGATAAAGCATTTCTTCGGGAAGGTTTAGGGTTATGTATCATCACGCTATGACAAAAGGGAGCAGCGCAATGACAATTTTAGTGAGACATATGGAAGGTTCGCCGCCGTAGCATTGTCGATCGTCGCGGGTTCAAACCCCGACTGGTAAAATTTGTTTTCACTTTATTCCTTTTGTAAATAAAATATTAAAGCTTAAATTATATTTCTTGACTGCACAAAGACCAATAACTAAGATATTTTTATTTTCAAGTGCTTAGAAAACACAATCTCTGGGAAGCCATCCTGGATAACGGCTCAGTAAGTTGCGTTGAAATTGTTTTTATTTTAATACACTAGATGGCGCTGCATGTTTCAAAACATCAAATTTGACGCAGTCTGGTTAAAATCAACTCACGTTAAAGTTTGTCTACACTATTATATAAAGAAGAAAGATTTGTTTGTTTGTCTGTTTGCATATACCGGGTAATATCTAGAACTACTGAACTGACTTTAAAAATTCTTTAAGCACTCAATAAGATTTTTAGATAGTCGTGTGGTATGTACGCCTTGCGTAGTCGTACGTATATAGTCTCATCGTCGGCCTTTTAATCATCCACTGGTAAATAATTTTTAGGAGACCTCTCAAGTTTAAGTTTATTTGATCGGTATTGATGAGTATTTTTGTAGAACATGGTGACCAGGATCTAATGACGGGACTGTGGGGGGTGGGTACGGGATCTCCTCAACGGATAACAGCAGACCCATCCAGTTCGGACTTATTCGATTGGTATATGTTAACACTTTGGTAAAACATGGTGATCAGGGTCTGATTATGGGTCTGGAAGTTGGGTATGGGATCTCCTCAACGGACAATAGCAGACCCTTCGAGTTTAGGCTTATTTAGTTTGTATTTATTAGCACTTTGGTAAAACATGGTGACCGGGGTCTGCTGATGGGACTGGAAGGTGGTTATGGGGTCTCCTCAACGGATAACAGCAGACCCTTAGAGTTTGGGGTTATTCGATTGGTCTTTTTTAGCACTTTGGTAAAACATGGTGACCATGGTCTGATGATGGGACTGGATCTGCTCAACGGACAACAGCAGACCCTTCGAGTTTAGGCTTATTTTGTTGGTATTTATTAACACTTTGGTAAAACATGGTGACCAGGGTCTGTTGATGGGACTGGAAGGTGATTATGGGATCTCCTCAACGGATAACAGCAGACCCCTCGAGTTTGGGCTTATTCGATTGGTCTTCATTAGCACTTTGGTAAAACGTGGTGACCATGGTCTGATGATGGGACTGGATGGTGGGTATGGGATCTTTTTAACAGACAACAGCAGACCCTTCGAGTTTAGGCCTATTTTGTTGGTACTTATTAGCACTTTGGTAAAACATGGTGACCAAGGTCTGTTGATGGGACTGGAAGGTGGGTATGGATTCTACTCAACGGACAACAGCAGACCCTTCAAGTTTGGGCTTATTTGATTGGTCTTTATTAGCACTTTGGTAAAACGTGGTGACCATGGTCTGATGATGGGACTGGATGGTGGGTATGGGATCTTTTTAACAGACAACAGCAGACCCTTCGAGTTTAGGCCTATTTTGTTGGTACTTATTAGCACTTTGGTAAAACATGGTGACCAAGGTCTGTTGATGGGACTGGAAGGTGGGTATGGATTCTACTCAACGGACAACAGCAGACCCTTCAAGTTTGGGCTTATTTGATTGGTCTTTATTAGCACTTTGGTAAAACATGGTGACCAAGGTCTGCTGAAGGGACTGGAAGGTGGGTACGGGATCTCCTCGATGGACAACAGCAGACCCTTCGAGTTTGGGCTTATTTGATTGTTCTTTATTAGCACTTTGGAAAACATGGTGACCAGGGTCTAATGATGGGACTGGAAGATGGGTACGGGATCTCCACAACGGACAACAGCAGTCCCTTCGAGTTTTGGCTTAATTGTTTCGCATTTATTAGCACTTTGGTAAAACACGGTGACCGTTGCATATTGTCGTTCAAAACATCATATTCTTTTGTTTTCCTTATTTCCACGAAAATCTCTTCGATGCGGGCGGAGCCACGGGTAAAAGCTAGTACTCTAGCTAGTATAAATACTAAAGCTAGTATAAATGGAAGTTCCAAATGAGAAAAACATATCAAAATTACATTACGAACCCTTGTTTAATACCTGTCGACACGGCTCGCTGAACATAAATCATGCTGACAAAAGTTGGAAATCTTCCCACATAATATGATTTCACACGTGTATAAGTTTGGGCTTTTCATTAAAAAACAGACTTGTATAAATAACTTGATTAAATATTGTTAAATAAATCAATAAGTTGTTTCACTAATGCAGTTTGAAAAGAAGAGAAGAACGAAGAACTAAAGGATTTAAATAAGTGTTATTTAGAGGTAAAATTACACATAACTCATGCATACTAATGTAAGGACTAAAACTCTCATCGCTAAAGGCTAGATAAACTCATCGAAGAAAAAACAAAAGGAAATATAACACGAAAAATTATTTTGTTTTCAGACTCATGGCAATTATAGGACATCACCCAGCAGTGGGATAAAATTATTGCTTTTTCAAAAAACCGGCCAAGTGCGTGTCGGGTCACGCGCAATGTAGGGTTCCGAAGTTGCCCAGTACTTTTTATAAGTTGGTCTACTAATACAGATCGCACCAAACTTCTAATCCCATACATTTAGAAGATCGGCACATATGTCGTGTTTAGATGGGGCTAAAAATTTGACGCGACCTGTACTCGTAAACCTGTAAAGCCTACTTAGCTGTGATAGTTTTCCTTTTAATTTCATTATACATATATACCACTTCTGTAAATTTTTTCACATATCTATAAATAACCGTTTAGCCGGCAGGGAGGGGACGCTTAACTGTAACAAAAATTAGCACTTTAAAGCTTAATATTTTGCCAATGGAACCCTAAATCTAAAAATGGTTTTCACACACCCACAATGTTTTAAACGACCTATCCAACGATATCACACACTATGAGATAGACGATAAAAAAAATCATCCCCAATAAACGTGTACATTTTTTTCTAAATTTAAATTTACCATTTTGTCGGCGTAATTTATGTGTATAACCATGGCAAATTACAGCTTTCTAGTATACATAGTCTCTGAGCTAAACCGTGGACAGACGGACAGATGGACATGGCGAAACTATATAAGGGTTTCTTGTCGGACTACGAAACCCTAAAAAACAGGGCTATAAAGGTTAATGTGAGGACTATACATACCCGCTTCAACGCTTGCGAAAAAATGACCTTCACGGGACTTTCACGGGCCTCGACCGCTCGTTATCTCTCATCTACTCAGAAATTAAGTGCTAGAGAGCTCCCAGGCTTTCCCAAGTGCGTCTCGAGTTGAAAAAAAAAAAACATAAGTTTTTCGTCACTCGATCCTTGAGTGTTTATTTATACAAACAGAGCATTAAGTTAGCTACTGCATGAACTATAACGATAAGTGGACACTTTATTACAAACAGAGTAATAAATTAACTCCCGGAGAAACCGTTACGAATTTTTGTATTTAGTTTTCGTATCTGCCTAACGAAATACGTGGCTCAACTTACCGTTGTTTTGGGATAATCCGATTACACGTCTCATCACAATTACGAAAAAATATAACACAACACACTTTTATCCATTAATAACTTCACAATAACGAAAAATATACGACAAAACGGCGACGAAACGACGCGACCGACCGGCCGGCGGATCTATTTTAACTTACATTCAGTTTTTTTGCTAGTGGTGTTCTGTTTTTACCGGTTAATTCGATTACTAAAGCACCGACCTTCATTCTATATTCGTCACAACATGGATTCCGATTCACAAATTCAAATGACGACGTCACACATTCTCCGCCGACTCTCGGTATGAGTCTCGACGCTAAAGCGCACGAGCCTCGAGAAATCAGGGTATGAGTCTCGCCTGCTAAGCACTCGAGCCTCGAGAAAGCTTGGTGGGAGACTCATACCGCCAAGCGTTGGGGCGGATACGAACTCAGTTCCATTTTGGGTGAAAGGAGTGTACTATAAGACCCAGTTTAAACAGAATTTCAAGTTTCTAAATTAATTGGAAATACCTTATAGGTATTCATGGTCACCCAATATGTATGAAATGGACTACGTACCTACCTACTGAACGCATTGCTAAAGTCTAGCAATGTCAGCTCACGGTACTGACATTGCTAGAATTTAGCAATACATTCAATACCGTCGACTTCAACATCCTTCTGGGAATATTAAGATCTCTTAACATATCTCCAACGGTAATTGACTGGTTTCGTAGCGGCAGCGCATCCGTATAGATGATTCACTATCCGATTGGTATAACACTACTGCCAGTGTTCCACCGGGTGGCGTTTTATGTCCCCTCCTTTTTGCTATCTTCATAAATAGCATTTCCGATCTTATTTCTTGTTCCTACCACCTTTACGCAGATGATCTCCAGATTTATACGCAAGCAAAACTAGATGATTTGCCTAGCGCCATCTCCAAAACTAATTCTGATCTTGGCCATATACATGAATGGAGCTTACGTTATGGAATCAAGATCAATCCCACCAAAACACAGGTGATTATAGTTAGTAGTCCATATTTTATAGCACGAGTTGACTTGGGACAGTTACCTCCAATAACATTTAATGGGATACAAATCCCTAAGGTGAAAAACTTGGGTATCCTTATCGATTCAAGTTTATCATGAGGTTCCCAAATTGAAGATGTCAGCCGGAGGATTTTTGCTTCTGCATGGTCACTGAGAAGACTCAAGAATTTCCTTCCAACAACTACCAAAATTGCACTTGCTACATCTCTCCTTTTACCCATACTTGACTATGCGGACGCTTGCTATCTTGATATAACTTCAGAACAGCTGGATAAGCTTGAGCGCCTTCAAAATTTTGCCATTAGGTTTATTTTCGGTCTTCGTAAATTCGACCACGTATCTGAATTTAGATTGGCTGCCAATTCACTTTCGTCGGCATGGCTATATTCTCTCTCTTCTTTATAGTATGTATACTGTTCAATCCTTCAACTCCTAAATATCTTAAGGATTCTTTCAAATTTCTGGACCATACTCACGATCGTACACTACCTTCCTCTAAAAATTTGTTATTAGCTACTCCATCTAACACTACAATTTTTTATGGTAATTCCTTTGTAGTTGAATCGGTCAGGCTGTGGAATAACCTGCCCCTAGTTATCAGGCGTGCTCCCTCGTTACCTGTCTTCAAAAGATTAGTAAAATATCATTTTCTTTCTTTGTAATCTTTTCTATAATACATCTACCTCTGCTACTGTTGTTATTTTATTAATTATAACTTTATATTTATAATATATTGATGAATATACATATATGTACAAGTACGTATAATATAATATATATTAGTTTATTATCTATTTCTTCGTATTTAAGTATTAGTATATTATTAAATTAAATTGTTATTTATTTTATGTACACCACCTTCACGTTTTGTCTTCTTGACCTCATTTTCACCCAAAGGTGACAACAAAAGGTGGAAGAAATCGCTTTTAGCGATAAGGCCGCCAATTGTAAACTATTGTGTATTGTTTTTTACTGTAAGTTTTCTTTTCAAATGGTGCACAATAAAGAGTATTTGTCTTATCTTGTCTAAAAAGTAATAACTTTTTTCGCGTTGATTTCTTAACAGCATTATGGAGCTGTGATTTATAAAAAAAAACTCTAATTCTAACGGATCCAAGGCCAGATTTAGGGGAGGGCAACCGGGGCTGAAGCCCTTGGGCCTCCACACAATAGGGGGCTCAACAAGTTTTAAATGTTGTACACTAATTGTTTTTTCCAATAAATGACTCGCCATATACATATTTTTAACTAACCATACATAAAAAATAAAAATACAGTAAGTATAAATTGCATTAAGATAGAGCTCACGTTTTTTTCTATTTGTATTGGTTTTGTCCATGAGAACTATATCATTAGTTTTATCTAATTTTTTAAGAAATGTAACTACACTAATTCAAAGAGTAATGTTAAAACACAAATTGTTTACCGCCCACCTTACTTTATTCTTGCCCAGGGGCCTCCACACCTTAAAATACTGCCCTGAACGGGTTCGAGATAAAGGGTCTTGACAAACGGACAGGGACAGAGGGATGGACAACCAAGTGATCCTGTAAAGGTTCCGTTTTTTCATTTTGAGGAACGGGGGAGTTTATTTGACTTACTCTTGTGTTTACTGAAACTTACGATGGGAAAATTGCCAAGTGTCCTATAAATACAGTTTTGTTTCCTATTTACCCAACGGAACTTGTGTAGTCCCAGTCCTGGCCTAACTTTATTGTAATGGAGATTTTTCGTGTATCGAACTGGAGGCCTCACTGCCGAACCGCAGGGGTTTAATTTTTAAAGAACTTGTTATTACCACAGCAAGTTTTATCCAACAACCTTTAACAAGGATAAAAATGTTTTTGATAGCTGCTGCATGATATAAATAATCAAATGTATCAAGGATTTAGTGGCCAAAATATATGAATGTTTAAAATCCCTTGCTTGCCCCTAGACCATGTATTTTTGAGTCGTTTGCCAAACTGGTTGCCAAAACATTGAAAACATGCATCCATCCATCCATCAGCCCGTGTTCGTCCACTGCTGGACATAGGCCTTTCCCAAATTTCGCCACTCATGTCGGTCCTCCGTCCTCCTCATCCAGCCGGCACCCACAACGTCTTTCCGGTCGTCGGTCCAGCAGGCACGAGGTCGGCCTACACTACGCTTTGCTGTACATGGTCTCCATTCTTAAGCTTTTCGGCCCCAACGGCCATCATGTCGGCGACAAATATGGCCTGCCTAGTGCCACTTCAACTTACCGATTCTGCAGGCTATGTCGGTTACTTTCGATCTCCGACGGATCTCCTCATTTCGGATTCTATCCATCAGAGATACCCCAAGCATAGCTCGCTCCATAGCTTGCTGAGCGACCTTAAAAACATAGACTATCAAATTACGATTATCTAAGGATGTGTTCGTACTTAAAGTGACGTCGCAGTCGACAAGCTAGAGCGACAAGCTTAGACAGTAGCGGGAGCGAGATAACGAGCTACACAAAACAGGCCCATTGGGCCTATCTTTGCAGGGCCGCGCGTAGTATGCGTGAGAGCGCAAGTAAGATAGATAGATGTGTATCTGGTGCGTGCTAGCTAAACAGGTTAAAATAATGTGTTGGTTTTTATTAATTTTGATAGATTTTCCTAATATAATAGTTCTGAAAACTTGTTTTACATGGCATACGGCTGGTTGTCGAGTGTTACAAGATTCGCTAAAATGACATTGGAAAAGAAGATTGGTTCGTCGACTTTAAATGTTGAACTACAAACACTTGACATTCGATTACTCCTAGCTACGAGTTCCTGGATTTGCTGCACGATTTATTACCTAGCTGTAATACGGGGCCTTGGTTCTGAGATGTATCTGTGTATTTTCCCTTTCCAATGCAAATACTCGATAATGTTGGATGTAAATTCAATGTACAGTCAACAAAAGAGATAGATAAACAGGCTCAGTACAAACACATTGCTCCTAAGACCCACATATAAGAGTGATAGATAAGATGAGAAACACTTGATCAATGCAAACACACATGCAATATTGATTTCGTATGCTTTATCTTATCAATCACTCGTCATTGGGTTTTAGGATCGAAGGATTTTTTCGCTTAGCTAGGTAACCCATATTTTTGTTAACCGTACTTAACCAAAGTTTTATGGGGTAGAGTAGAGCAAACAAGAAAAAATACCAAGCAGCTTAGGCTGTTGAATGTAATATATTGATAGAAAGCCCACAAATGTTGTTCAGTCTTCACATCCGCTTTCCACTATAGTAGAACGCGGCTATGAAGTCAATCCTGACACATGCCTCTAGGGTTGTTATACGTTCGATCACTGTATCGATAAAATTCGTCAAGTGTGAGTAAAGTCGAATGCAGTTATCAGATGTAAGTATATGAAGAAAGTGAAAAAAAAAACATCTAGGTAGAGATCATAGAAGTAGTTTAATTACTTAATACTTCTATGGTAGAGATAATATTTATATTCTTTACTTTATTATGTATCACTTTCCGAAGCACCATCACCATTATCACTACTGGAATCGTTTGTATTAATAACTAACTCAAAGTCATTATCTAAAATATTATCCACTTTAATGTCTCTGTTGCAATCGTCCCATATTTTGGCTTTAGTTTTATTCACTACCATTTTCCAATTATTTTTGGTTACGTGATTGCACGCTTCTTCTAACAATTTCATCATTTTCGCTGTGGAAAATGGAGGTTCAGTATTATGGCGTGCCGCATGTCCTTTGATCTGTGCCCATATCAATTCGATGGCGTTATACTCGCAATGATACGGCGGTAAACGAAGTACTCGGTGCCCATGTTGCAGTGCTAGTTCATCAATGACGTATCGTTTTACTCTCGATCTGTGAATATTCATCAATCTAATCAAATCTCCTTTCAACATAGACATACTTGCGTCTACACCTTTTTTTTGAAGCCATGCAACCAGATGGGCTTTTTTCTCAGAGTTTGAAGGTGGCTTATCAACTAACATGGAGTGATAAGGTGCATTATCCATAATAATAACTGATGGCTCAGAAAGGCTAGTCAGCATATTAGTGAACCATTGGGTAAACTTCTCACCATCCATTTCTTCATGGTAATCACCTGTGGTTTTAGACGCAAAGGCCAATAAACAGTTGTCTATAAAACCACAGGCGTTGCCAGCATGACAAATAATTAGTCTGGCTCCTTTTCCGGAGGGGACTTTGGATGCCGATGCCGCCGTATCGTCCGTCCACGAGCGACCAACTGTGTGATTCGCATTTAGCCACGTTTCGTCCAAAAAAACTACATTATCCCAATCATCTATAGCTTTCGCCTCGCGTAAAAAATCAGTCCTTTTCATGGCAATATCCGATCTTTCCATTAGCACCTTTCGTTTGTTGCATTGTTTATATCGGAATCCAATGTTTTTCAAAACCTTTGACAATGACTTTTTTGATCCGGAAAATAATCCAGTTTCCTTTAATGTCTGCACTAAATTCGACAACGTTGGGTACTCTTTACGTAAATAATAATTGTAAATATGCCTGCGGATGGCGTCAACGTCAAAATTATCTACATCGGTAAGCTTCGCTCTTTTTCTCTTGTTGGGAGAATATAGAACATTATCTTCGATGCCAGTCTCACCCAATTTTTCTTTCGTGATTTTTATAATAGTTTTTTTGCTGATATCGAGAGCATCTGCAACTCGATCCAACACCGATGTCACGGGCAATATCGGTCCGCCGTTTTGAGCTTCTCGTTCAAAAAAGTCACGAACACGTATGATAAGCTCACGAGACTGACTGTTAAGAACGAATTTCTTCGATCGTTTTGGCATTTTAACAATTCCAAGTAGTAAGCATTTCAAATTCCAAGTTCAAGCCCTTGCTTCAATCTGCCCCTTGGTCAATGGGTGAGATGGGGGATGGCACTAGGTATTAATAGCCAAAAACATGCACAAGTTTAGCACAATCAAAAGTATCAACCTTTGGAAAAGCGATCAAGGCAATACTTAAAATTGTTTTATCATACCTATTGACGTGTCATTGAATTAATTGACAGGAAATATTGTACTTTACATTCAAATTCAAAAAGTTTTCTCTAGGTAAAAAGAGTTCAATTCCCAGAGGTTAGTAATAAAGAAACAAACTCATTTATTCATTAATATTTATAATTAACTGAAGGAGAATATTACTAATATATCTAATTTTACGTTTTATTTACAATAATGCACATCATCATAAAACATAACAATATTTTTAGCTATACGAACTTTTTAACGTGTATCGATATATTGTCTGTGATATTATTGCCACTCACTATTCTGTCACACGCAATAAGTAATTATGTAATTTTTTCCTATGTGGTTGACATTGTCATTATTCAGAAACTTCATAGTTGCGCAATGTGTCAGGATTAACTTCATAGCCGCGTTCTATTATAATTGATATTTAAGAAATTAATTGAATAACCTATTTAGCTTATTCATGCATTCATATGTGCATACACTTCACGCGAGAATAAACTTCATTTTGGATTCGCAAAATGATTGTTAGTGATTGAATTTAAGTAGATATTTATAACAATTACTAAAACACTAATTGTTTTAAGTTAATCTACAAAGATGAGTAAAATTAACACTAAACAATATTTTAGCTCTTCCTTTTTCGAATTATTCCTAGTGCAAAAGTACATGTACGTACGCACATAAAAATTGTTTTATTATTCAAAGCATGTCCTTCATATTCACGAATATGAATAAAAGAAACCTCCATGTTAACGTGTGAAGTGTCCCGGACAAATGACGTCACTTGACAGATAACTGAGGTGATTCTATACAAATTGCTTTATATATTTTTTATGGACGAAGTTGCTTTTGGTTTATCTTTAAATTCTTTCACGGAAAATATTGTTCAAGTGTACTTCATACATAATGTATCGATTTTGTTTGTTGTTTGTTTTCTACTTGAGATATCGCGTCACAATGTTAACACATAGGCCTTGTCCAGATTACACGCGCGAGAGCTCGCGCGCAAGCACTTGCGCGTAGTCGAAGTATTAGGCTCCAATACATTGCGTCCACATGACTCGCGCGTACTTACCCGCCAACGAACCAACGCGCGGGTCGTGTGGACGCAATGTATTGGAGCCTAATACTTCGACTACGCGCAAGTGCTTGCGCGCGAGCTCTCGCGCAAGCAAAACGCGGCATGTGGACGAGGTCATACCGCTTGCACAACGCGGCGTAGCGAGTCTTCAAAGCGGGCAAACAATATGGTCCAATGAGGTATAAGGAAAAAACTACCCAAAAGCTAAAAATGTATTTTTGTCGATTTAGTTCTTTCTGCCGAGAATTACGATTCTTGGCATTGATCTTCACAAAATAATGGGATAACCACCAGTGGCGAAGGGTCCATATAACACGATTCCCATCGGCTTGTTTAGAAAATGGCATCCATACTATATGTCTTTATTCCATGCTCTTTGCTTTGTCAAACATTTCCATAAATCTCAATACGACAAATATACACTTGGCTGACAGGGAGTTTCAAAATACAAAAAAAGTGCTTTCTTTGGTTGCTTTTCTGAGTAAGGCGATTTTTTGTCCGACTTCCTTTTTAAAAATGTTAACCCTTCACCACTGATAAGCATTCACCTTGACCGCCGAGGGCTGAGCAGAATCCAGGACGTGGCGAGGTGGAGTAAAGTACACGCATTTCACTTAGTTTATAAGAGTTTATAGCAATTATACCGGGTATAAATAGAGTGCGACCATTAAATGAAACCACATATTCTACCGACCCTACTGAACCACTTTTCCCAAGAGTCATACCCGCGGACACCCTTAGTTTAGGAAATAATTGAGTTCCAAACAAAAACGCGTGAACCCTAACGCACCGACATAAGGGCGAGGTTAGAGAGAGCGTTGACCTCAAACAGCTGGAGGTTTCACGGACGACGCTCTCTCTAAACTCGCCTGAACCACTTTTCCCAAGAGTCATACCCGCGGACAGCCTTAGCTTAGGAAATAATTGAGTTCCAAACAAAAACGCGTGAACCCTAACGCACCGACATAAGGGCGAGGTTAGAGAGAGCGTTGACCTCAAACAGCTGGAGGTTTCACGGACGATGCTCTCTTTAAACTCGCCCGTATGTCGGTGCGTTAGGGTTCACGCATTTTTGTTTGGAACTGAATTATTTCCTAAACTAAGGGTGTCCGCGGGCATGACTCTTGGGAAAAGTGGTTCAGTAGAGTCAGTAAATATGTGGTTACATTTAATGGTAGCAGTCTATTTACATCCGGTATAGCAATCGTAATATGTCCGTCATCATCACAAAATTAATATTTTTTCGGAAGACCGTCCGACCGTGACAAGTGCCGAATGAGAAGAGAGAGGCTAATTCTCTTGTAACTCCTACCTGCATTCTCATTGGTCACAGATATCGCGATTACCCACAATAATATGGGTACCTGTATTACCGTCCTATGTCGTTTTCAGTTCCATTTTTAGGGTTCCGTACCCCAAACCAACGGGACCCTATTACTAAGACTCCGCTGTCCGTCTGTCCGTTCGTCTGTCACCAGGCTGTATCTCATGAAGTGTGATAGTAAGACAGTTGAAATTTTCACAGATGATGTATTTCTGTTGCCGCTATAACAACAAATACTAAATAACAGAATAAAATAAATATTGAAGGGGGCTCCCATACATCAAACTTGATTTTTTGTCGTTTTTGTAGATAGGGTACGGAACCCTTCGTGCGAGAGTCCAACTCGCACTTGGCTGGTTTTTGTTTATTTTTGATATATTTCCACCCAGCTTTTAGAAGTGATTTTCACACACAATATCAACTCGTTACCTCTCTGAAACATTCGACTTCAATCAATTCATATTTTTAGCGCAGAGTTTGTTTTGTGTTCCCGTTTCGTCCGATGTGTATAAAAAGACGAATATGCAGAACGGCTGACGGCAACCCACATCCCACACGGAGGCGCTGGACAAAAACTATAGCGAGCGTGTGATGGCTTCATAATTCACCGCATACAGGTTGTGGCAACGACATGGAAGGACCGCCTCAGTCCTATAGAAGAAACTATAGCTTCGGTGCTTGCTTACTTGTGCTTGCTTATCTGGAGGTCGAAGTGGACCTGCGCTATTATACAACTTTAAATTGGTTGCCAACTATAGTTGCTATTCACCAAAAACAGATAAAAAATTTGCTTTCAAAATAACCTTTAATGGTTATTGAACTATTTACAAATTGCGATGTCATTTCAAGTGCGAACGTATCCTTAGGTAAGCGGATATGTATGTTTTCGACGATAAGCACTCGGTTTGGTAACTGATTTTACGATACAGAATCAGGGGGCTCTGGTCTGCGAATTTTATAAAGCGCGTTAAGGTGTTTACTTCAGCATTCTTTCCCAAATTCACAAACTATGATTGTATTTCTTAATTTAAAATAAAATAATAACTTAAGACAGAAGCTAAATAAATGAACCGACTTAGATTTTCATGGATTTCACAACTGTTTACGGTAGAAGAACCAAATTGCGAGACTTGTTTTTTTTTTACAGGTTATGTTTTTGATGGCATCACATTTTTTTGTAGATAATCCGACTCTTTTTCCTTTCCAGTACCTTCTACTTCTATTCATTAACTGCAAATATAACTTTGTAATCCTATATATTTATTTCGAAGTGCCGAGTTATTGGCTACTTTTTATATCTACTACCTGCGGCACGGTAAAGTAAAACACTTGAAGTAAACCTGCATTCCATTAAAAACACGTGTATTTCTGTACAAAGTACAACTTAATTTTGTTTAGACAAGGAGAATTTATCAATTGATTTTTCATCGACCCATATCCCAACCATAATCGCCAAGAGGCCAAGATTGGTATAAAGGTTGTGCAATAGGTGGCAAGTTCTAGAGAGTTTCCTTAAATCACAGTTACAGAAATATACGACGTTCTACACTTATTTTAAAATGAAGTTTGTTAGGTTCTCTGCTTCTAACTTTGTAAAACTTGGTAGGTTTTCATAGTCAATGTAACCGATGAAACTTTAGCTGTGAAAATTTTCCAAGTTGTACTTATTCGGAAGACTACAAATTACCTCACATTTTTATGGCCCCCTTTAACGTGTCCCACCGCTGGACAATGGCTCCAAAAATAAATAAGTATGTTTTTTTATTGTATTAAATTTCAAAATCAAGGTTTTTTGCGTTCTGTACCTAAAGGATAAAATTAAAAAATAAAGAACCATTTAAAACCAAATTTTTAGTGACGCTATAACAAGTAATTACTTATAAATATAATCACTGTCCAATGAAAATAATCGGTACGTACTTTTATAAATATTTAACACAACAAGCATTTTGAAAACAATAAATACAACATAAAATATTAAAACAGTTTCAGCGATCCCAACTAATTCAGTTCGGCTTAAAAAAAGTAGTTTACTGCGTGCTTTTTAATTAATAATTTTATTTTTACATTTTACTATTCTAATTTTAAATTATTATTATTATTTTTCTAATCAAAATCTTTTATTTGTAAACCATGTCAAGAGGGAAAGTAAATAAATTTAGTCCGAAATTTTGACCGAACCACCATATTAAATTTATAATGAAGTCACTTAGCTTATCGTATTCTCCTCGTCAAATTCTCTTATTATATTTATATCAAAATGGTTGATATGTACGGTAAAAAAGAAATTGGCTAAGAAAATGACATTATTCACCACGAAGCACAAAATAAAATAATGAATAAAAAACCTTTTTAAAACAACCTTTTATTTAGATCGCTAAAACTGATTAAGGCATGTTGAATTATTTGTTTTCATAAATCGTTTTGAGTAAAGTATTTATAATAAATGTAGGTAACTACTTAGTTTCATTAGACGGTGATTGATTGGTAAGTACATGCCGAAGTATGTATTTTATTTACAAATCCCGGGACTAGTGTTCTGGAAACAAATAACTCAATCTAAAATATTAAAACCAATTAGGTTTTGAATATGAAAATCTTAATAAATAATTTAAAATTACAATGATATGTAAAGTAAGTCTTAATTAAATTACTTAACAAAAATAAAAATAAATAACCTAACAATGTAAATGAATTAAATTTAAACTAGTAAAATAAAAAACTAGATCGCCATGGTCATGTGGAATCGGACTAAGAAGGCTGGTTGCGTTTCCCCTTTGCATGGCCAGACTGATTCTCTGACCAAGGTATACACCAGCCTTCGGGTGCCACAAACGTTGACCAGCCGAACAGCTAACCCCTTGAAAAGAACTCACGGTAAGGGGATCTCAACCCCAAAAGGCGTAAATATGCAGTCGGAACTGAGGCTTGCATATTTGCACCTTTTATTTCCTTCTGCCGCTGCCGCGGCTGCGCCAGCCCTGATAGCAGTTACACCGGTGTGGGCCGGCGCTAAATTATCAACATACATTGCCTCCAATACTAATGTCCAGGGAATCAATGTCATCCTTTGTCCTTTTGTCATTATCACGCGCTATGCCATTCTGCTCTAGTTTCTTAATTCTGCCGGCACTTTATGGGTGGCCAAGGGTCCTCCGGATGATATCGTATAAACAAGCATATCGTGGCAAGACGTCAGAACTATTTATCTATATTTATATTTGGGAAACAAACAGTTGCACATTACATAAAAATAAAACATAATGAAATAACATGAACCAATACAGTTTCCACACATTACGCTGACATTAGAGGCCATGGTGTCCAAGCTGATCGACATATTATTATGCGCCACACCGACAACGATGTGGCTCGTTTGTCCTTGGGCTGGGACCATAGGAAGGGAGAAAGTTATTTTGTCCAGCTGCGTGTTAGTGGACGGTATAGCGTGCAACCAGAAACCTGACCCTCGTACGCGATGCCATGAGGCGCGCTCAATCCGCAGAAATAGATCCAATCTCCAATATGTGATTTTGCACCCTGAAAGCACTGGTTCACTTGGTCGGTGGTCGGCAACAAATGAGAATAAGAAGTATTGGATAATTAATTAAATAAAAAGATAAATGAAGTAACACATTCAAACTCAAAATGTAAAAAAGCTTATAACAAAAAATATAATCCTAACTTAGATTTCGTAAAACTCTTAAAAATATAACGAAGAAGCAATCAATAATAAAGAGCCCTTTGTCTCCCTGTCAATTAGTTCGTTCAACTCTGTATTTCGAATTTTGGAACCATGCCAACTAAGCTTCATCGCTACTGGGTCAGTAAATAACAAACTTTGTTTCTATCCCACAGGGTTTTCTGAACCCTAAAGCTGTACGCAAACAAGCAATAACACGAATTCAGCTTGATCGGGATCGAAGAGCTATATACAACGCTCCTGGCATATCTGACGTACACTAGGTCTAAAAAGCGGGAAAACTGGCGAGTCATAGCTATTGCTGCTTTGCGTCGTCGCGTCAGTACCCTGGAAAATTGGATTCTCGTTATGATGGCGAAAATGGCTGAACGAAGTAGATTAAAAAACATTATAATAAGTTTGAAGTTCAATATCACTCATGATAAAAATTACTTACAATTAAAAGTATAAAACAGGTCATAAAAATAAAGTTATTGAAAATTCAACCCCTCTTAGTTAATGTTCAAGTTAAAATAATGTTTGAAGTGATCATAAAGGATGGTCTCTTGAACATAACAAGCAATAAAACGTATTCTGTGAAAATTGTACCGGGCTATTACGGCTGAATCTGTAGACTCCTGTGACAACGGATAGACAGTGGAAGCTTAATAATAGGGTAAACAAGTCTTAAAAGTAACTTAAATTCAGATTTAACCACCGATTTTTTAAGCTAATAAGTTTCGAATATTTTGCAATAAAATAGGTGGTAGAGCTGACACCGGGCTCGACTATGGAGGCACCACCATCTTGCTCGCAAATCCTCCCGAAGTTATTCGGGGGAGAGTAAGAGAACAGCTCTCAGGCAAAACCAGGCGGCCCACCATTGCCTGGGACCGATGGATGTCGGTATATCCATCCCCAATTGCCGGGGCTTATATAAAGCAGACTGGTGACGGGCAGCGGCGTCACTGGTGCAAGGTTTTCGGCACCGCGCTCACCAACCCGCCTGCCCAGCGTGTGTGAGTATGGGAATTTCTTCCTGGAGGACCGCCAAGAGTGGTGAAATCCTGGAAAGGCCTATGCCCAGCAGTGGACGAAAGCAGGCTGATGAATGGATGGATGGATGGATTTTGCAAGATAGTAAAGGCTAAAGTAGCAACTTTCTATTTTTTTTTTGTTGGGCAGTATTTGCTTGCAGGTAGATCCTTTTTTAGTTTGGTCGTGATCTGATGATAACCTTCAGAGATAGGCAGTGAAACTATTCAATAGATGACAGCATATTACTCTATATTGCGGCAAACGCTTTGTACTAGGGGGCTGATTGCAAGGTGTTACTTGAAAATTTACATATATCCACCTGACCTTTGATCCTGGTCTCATCACCATAGAACTCCTAAACAAATGACAGTAAATATTTAGAGATTTCAGGAATCACTTTGTATCAGTGTGTTCACTGCAGGATATAACTTGAAAATTGATATTAAACTACCTGACTTTCGATCCTGGCCTCATAACCATAGAACTCTTCAACTGATGACAACATATGACCCGAGATTTCGGCAATCACTTTGTGTGAGTGTGCTGATTGCAGGTTATTCCTTGAAAATGTACAATATGTCCACCAACCTTCGATCCTGGCCTCATCACCATTGAACTCTGCAACGGATGACAGGACATAAATCTAAACGGCGGCAATGTGTAAGTATGCTCATTTCAGGTTACTTGAAAATTGTTTAATGCCACGGGAACTTTTAATTTTTAATGAGGCAATCAGAGTGCTCACTGTAGTCTACCTAATTTTTCACATTTAACCCGTCAACAGTAAAAGGCGTGAAATAAATCAAATCAAATTTCTTTATTGAACTTAATTGTTTTACAAAAAACATAGTCATGACTCTGAATACCAAACTAATATACTCTTAATCGTCCTTTGTGAAACAGTGTAAATAAACAAATGAACTTTTAACAAAAAAATTATAACCGACTTCAAATTTTGGCATTCACTAAAAAGTATAAAATAATGACATACTGATCTATGATACCATAATAACACCTTTGCAGACTTCTTTCTTCCTGAAACATAAGTATGTTATCTAGAAGCGGCGCATTTCCCATAGTATATAGGTAGTATACAACACAAAAACCAATATGAGAGCGCCGACTTCCAGAGAACATGTGTTTTAGGAAGAAAGAAGTCGGCAAAGGTGTTATTATGGTACCATAGGTCATAATTATTTTGAACTTTTTAGTAAATTTCTGCTTTAATATTTGAAGTCGGTTATAATTTTTTTGTTAAATGTTTTTTTTCTAGTGTGCGTTACCTTAGGAGCGCTACAAACGCGCCACACACACAAAAAGTGCTTGTCTGTACACGTCAATACTACAACCATAGCCAAACAGACTTAATTAAGTAGAATATCTGTACAAATGTTATAAACTGGCCTTTGCCCGCGGCTCCGCCCGTGTTTACTCAATATTTGCCTCGTTTTGAGCTTGAGTGTTATTTAATGAGCAATCCTTACAGCTATGTATTGATCGGGGTAACTACAATGATAATAAAGAAAACCGCATCCAAAGGAACAAGTTTTTTATATCATCTTCAATTTGGCTTAGTTTCTTTTCATACTTAATTAATTTAATCGGTAAGTCCTTGTTTTTGATAAAAATTATGTTAAAGTTCTTCATAAAAATTCAAAATACTAATTAAGAACGCCTCTTTGAGTTGTAGTTACAATGATAATAAAGAAAACCACATCGAAATGCGTTGAGTGGTTCTCGAGTTATAAAAGCGTTTATTCAATCTTGGCCCCGTTTCGGCTTGGCCGTTATTTTATGAGCACCCTTTATAGTTGACCAGGGTCACTACGATAATATTAATAAAAAACGCATCCAAATCTGTTCAGTGGTTCTCGAATTAAAACGGAGCATACATACAAACAGACAGACAGACAAAAATTCTAAAAGTTGTGGTTTTGGCCTCAGTATATTAACCCATTTCATTTAAGATTTCGCGAAAATATTCAATGTACAGACACGAGCTTAGTCGTAACCTAAAGTAGTAAATTTTATTATTATTTGGCTTAGTTTCTTTGCATACTTAAATAATTTAATCGGTAATTTGGTCCTTGTTTTTGATAAAAATTATGTTAAAGTTCTTCATAAAAATTCAAAATACTAATTAAGCCATCTCTTTGAGATTTTTTTGTAGTTACTCGTTCATAAAAAATAAAAGCCAGTCCGAGAGGAGGTTTATACGTATATTCTAGACGTGTGATGGCACGGCGCGGCGCGCGTAATGGCGCGTACGGGCGTACCGTCCTGCGTATTGCGTGCGTGACGTATGTTATGGGTGGATTATGTGAACCCGCCTTAACATTGTCGAACTATAAAACGCTTACGATTAACACAGTTTGTGACTGGCTTTAGGTATACTAATTTAATTTCCTTCCGGCTTCGTACCTACTCAATTGAATTTCTAAAAAAGTTTCTTGGAATATCTTCTACAACATATTTGATATATCTTTTTTAGCCTTATAATACTCGTAGATCGATAAACGTTAAATCAAATAAAAACCGCGTTTGACCGTAGGATATGTAATGAATAATACCTCGATTAAGGCTTGGTTCGACTAACGAATTATTAATTGGTCCGTGTCGTTAACAGCAGATGGTACCCGTTATTTACAGTGGATCCCCATGCATAAACTGTGTAGCGGCTTAGTTAAATTATTTAGCGGAGATTTGACTTTAGTTAATCGAGTGTGGCCTGGGCTTACGGGTGTTTTCATATTGCGAATAATGTTGTTCAAAGAATGCTCTATGAGCTTTGGCCCGGAGAATTGTTGCAAAGTTTATTATCTGCATCCGCATCACTCTAGTAATCTAATTAAAATTGCTACACTAAGAGTTATTATCATAAAACTTAGATTATGAACTCGAAATTTGTTCATGATGACACATTTTATTAACGAACGTCTCCAATTGGGAAAAAATATAGCATAGTTTTGTTTACAAGATAATGCTTTAAGAGCTGTGTAGTCGGTGGTTTGAAGTCAGTCGCGCACGTGGTCGCTATGTTTGCTATTTCATTCTACATTCAAGTTCGGATTATAGAGCACGTACTGACTGTTATTGGTTGGCCCGAACGTTCCTTTCCCGAGCTCGTACGGAACTAACCGAACACGGTGTGGGAGGCAAGCTAATGCAAGACAACATTCATGTCTTGAAACAACTCGAGAATAGTTTTGGGTTTTCCTATGAGTTCAGGAGAAATATCCCAAAAATCGAAATAAAATGAAAATATTTTTGAATAGTATAAAATATACTATGCTGTGAATCTAAAATTATTTAGATTTTATGTATTGCTTCTAGGACATTACGGTACATAAAAATTCATTAAAATATGTTTAAAATCCAGGACTTTTATACGTTTGTAACTTTTGTATGTATTTGATTTTGATAAGTGTTTCAGGTTCAAGTCATGGATATTGTATGGGATATTATGAAACAGAAAAAATAATAAGCAAGTACCTATGCATAAGGATATTATCAGCAAACTGCGTTAGTATGGGAGTTCGGGCGAATAGAGTGCCCTTAATAGTAGTTTGTGGTACTGGTGCATAAAGATGTTATTAGAATTATGTTTTGATTTTGTTTAAATACCTAGTTGTATACAGTTTCATACAATAGTTTATCTGAACTCGTACAATAATTACCCACTTATTTTTCAATCCATAGAAACTTGGCAAAATTTGTCGTAAGCTTTTTTAGATTTTGCCGTTATAAAATTGTTCTTTTGTGTATGGTACTCGCCGTACATCGGCTTACGAGAGTGGAGCGTGCATTCTTTGTTTATTTTACAAAACCATTCTACAGCTAACTTTCGCAATCACTATCATTTACATTTGGCATAAATGTAGTCCTGACGTGGTAAAGCTAGTGCCGGGCTCGACTGTGGAGGTACCACCATCTTACTCGAAAATCCTCCCAAGTTATTCGGGGAGAGTAAGAGGACAGCTCGCAGACAGGCACAACCAGCGGGCCTATTATGTATTTTTGAATCGCTTGTCAACTATGGTTGCTATTCACTTCCATTAAAAATTAACTTCCAAAATAACATTCAATTGGTATTGAAATATCTACGAATTGTGACGTAATTTCAAGTGCGAACGTATCCTTAGATAAGAAGATATGTATGTTTTTGACGATAGGCACTCGGTTCAGCAAATGATTTTACGATACAGAATCAGGGTGCACGTGACCCATCATTGCCTGAGACAGATTGATGGCGGTATATCCATCCCAAATTGCTGGGCCTTATAAAAAAACAAACTGGTAACGGGCAGTGGCGTTACTGGTGCGAGGGTTTCGGCACCGCGCTCACCAACCCACTTGCGCAGCGTGTGTGAGTATGGGCATTTCTTCCAGGTTGACCGCCAAGAGTGGCGAAATCTTGGAATATCTAGCAGTGGACGAAACAGGTTGCTGGATGACTGAGTATCCCTTAAGTGTTCAATCAATTAGAAATTGGTTACAGAAATTTAAAGAAATTGGTTCCACTTTGAGAAAACCTCGTGCGGACTACAAAGTTATTCGTGAATAACCAAGAATATTGTACATAGAGAATGTTCGAGTTTCAGTTCGAAAAAGAACAAATGCCCGAAGTGTTTCCAAATAGTACATTACGATACGAGAGCGATGAAACGTTTTCTGACGAGTGTGAGTTTGCGGCACGAGCCGAAGGTGAGTGCTGCAATCACACGAGTCGAGAAAAAGTTTCTCGCACGAGTATCGTATAATATTTTATAGCAAAAGTGCGGAAAATGCCGACTTTACGCAAGCGCAGCGTGCGTAAAGTGGTCATTTTACGCACGGTGTGCTATAAAGTTTATTAAGCCGCAACTTTTCCCGAATGTTGATACTATTGATTGTTAGTACTTGTTGAAACTTGAAATACATGATGAATAAAAAACTTGGGATAGTATCTCACGAATTAATTACAAATCTCCTGACCAGTTTCACCATTATGGCGTTCTCAGAGAATATGGTTTAAGATAATAAATAATTTAATTTAAGATAATAACTTACAATTTGATAACATTGCTTACATGTTAGTATCTACTGCACTGATGTAAATAACAGAGGCGGAACCGGTCAGGCGATACGTAATAAAATGGGACAGTACAAGTGAATTTCTCTTCATCACGCAACATTTTCACTCCTGCCTTACAATATTTTTTTTGGATATACCCAGAAAATTTGACTACAACAGGATGGAACGACATCACACGAAACGCAATTTACCGGTCGAGGATATTTTTAACATAAACTGATAGCCAAAAGAGCTGACGACATCTCAAGTCACCAATAAATTAATTCCTGTTTATTTAAAGTCATATAAAGTGGCAATCACTCGATTAATTAAAATAACGTAAACAAACTAATAAAAAAGCGTGCTGAGCTGTGATAATAAGCACCGCATCATTTTATTTAGTTTAGAATAGTCATTTTAACACAATTTGAACACAATAATAGTAAGTAGGCACTGCTATTTGCCAAAATTTCTTGATGACAAAGGGTTGACTGATTGTACTAAGTGTTTTGACAGGCGAATAATTGCCAGCTTCAAGTTAACAGTAAGGAACGTTCCAAAAATATAATACTTAGACCAGAGAATATAAAAGACTATACAAAATGCGTTTTAAAAGTCATGAAATTTTATAAAAGCACTGCTGTTGTTCCATTTTTATAGCCTGACAAAGACTATTACTTGCATTTTTAATTTATAAAATGTCAATCTATTTTAACGTGGTGTTATTATAATATATGAGTATTTAAAGATATCACAATATTTATGTATATATAGATATGTATGTATAGGTATTCATTGTGAGGTACGAATTGTTATTAATCTTCTTTCTTAAAATATTATGTACATGCTTATTGTTTGTGTTTTTATAAGTAATATAATTAAATGTTAATTATATTTTAGTAAGTAACTCGTGTTTATTTATTATACGGTATTAAAATATTTTAGTTGACACGTTGTATGTATTTACATTTATTATGACTATTGTATTTGTTAATCTGGGTTTGCTGGAAGAAATCCCTTCTTAGAGATTAGCTCGCATATGAATATGAGATATCTCTATTTATACATTGTTTAAATATTATTATTGTGCAGAATAAAGATTTTTTTTATTCTAAAACGTACAATAAAAGGAAAATAAAAAATTGTCTCTAAATCACCGCCGTCGATCGGCAGGGTCCACAAAAGGCTGGAAGCATTCCCCGTTGAATGGCTAGACTAATACGCTGCCCGAGGTATGCCCCAGCCCTTGGGTCTCCCGAAACGTCTCGACCAGCCGCGAAGATATTTCTTTGAAAATCATTCATTCATTCATTCATTCATCAGCCTGTTTCGTCCACTGCTGGACATAGGCCTTTCCAGGATTTCGCCACTCTTGGCGTTTCTCCTGGAAGAAATGCCCATACTCACACACGCTGGGCAGGCGGGTTGGTGAGCGCGGTGCCGAAACCCTTGCACCAGTGACGCCGCTGCCCATCACCAGTCTGTTTTATATAAGGCCCGGCAATTGGGGATGGATATACCGCCATCCATCGGTCCCAGGCAATGGTGGGCCGCCTGGTTTTTTTGCCTGAGAGCTGTCCTCTTACTCTTCCCCGAATAACTTCGGGAGGATTTCCGAGTAAGATGGTGGTACCTCCACAGTCGAGCCCAGCATTAGCTCTACCACCTAAAGAATAATGAGTTACTGCATACAAATCTGTTGTTGATTTGTACGAGTTTTTGTTTAGGTTGCAGTTTGTCACAGCAACAAAAAGTTAGGCCAAATTAAGTCACGAAGAATTATTAAGCAGAAGCAATATGACATTTTTCACCGAAGAAAGAAAGGGGCCGATTACCAACGAGAGTCTAGTTTGTGGCCCGAGGAGACATAAATGACGTACTCGTATATTCTGCATCGTTTTCAAACAAGTAAGAAGTTACTTTCCGAGTAGGTGTATTATACTACAAAAGAAGGGCTTAGTCAAAGCAACCGATATCCAAGAACTTGTATGACTTGCTCGGTGACTTAGTTGAAACTCCGTAATCTCATCCTACCCTTCTGGGAAATAGGCTTGAGTAATAGGTTTGAGTATTTATCGTTTGCAAATTGTCTATATAAGGTGACTTCTAATGATATTGCTGAATTTATACTAGAGACTTGGAGAGTGGTCAGGAACAAGGTGCAATGACCCTTTTTATGAAAAACGCAAAATGAAAATTGTGCTCCTATATTAATTTATGAACAACTCCCGAGTCAATTAGTATAGGAAGCCTAAGTTTTTTTTTGCGTTTTTCACAGAAAGGGTAATTGAACCTCATTCCTGACCACTTACCGAGTCTCCAGTCTGAATTTGGCTATATAATTAGAAGTCACCTTATATAGGCGCAGGTAACCAGTAGTTTACTCCCGCAATTTAAGTTGTATCAGCAAGCTATTTTTAGGTATCCTACCATCGCAATCCCGTAATTTAAGAAACTGGCTCACCAGAGCTATTTACATGATTCACTAGAAAATTCGTGCCGGAGCTTATTCTCTGTGATAGTAAGGTAGCAGGCAGCTAACTTAAGTACGAGTACCCAACTCCTCTAAACAAGTTTTTCGAGTGACAGTGCTATTTCGTTCTCTGGCACAAGTGATTTGTCGCTGTCGACGCGCGACAAGCGATGTGACATGCGGCGAAACGCGACGCTGCTGCATCTAGCCAATTACACAGTTAACTGAAGGCAGACACATGGTTCCTTAAAACAAACGAACAAGTTTCTCAGCAAACATACGAATGTAAAATAAACATACTAATAAATAAAATTAAATTCTGATTATCGTTAATTTCCTTAATGTATTCAAATAGTTTGGTCCTTGTCGCCGATAAATTGATAAGGCAGGCTTTTGAGTACTTTAAAGGTATTTATTTTGAATTTTATGTTAAAACTTAACTAGCCAAGAAAGATGCCAAACGATGAGTGAAGTAAATTTGAATTTGCTTCGATGTCTAATACATACATAAAGAACCTATTTACAAAATGATGGCCAGCATAGTCGACATGGCCCCCTCCGTAAGGGCTCCGGCCTTACTGTCCCGATGACGAGCTGGCTTCCGGTTCTACAGGTAGGTTTACCAGTTTTCGAGTTGGTCGTTTGAGAACACCGGCTGTTGTTTGTACATCGGCCACTCGCACCACGCCATCTTTTCCTGGGTATATTTTTATTACGCGTCCACGGGGCCAAATTCCACGTGGAAGGTTCCCATTGGCAAAAAACACAAGATCACCAACTGATAATTTTCTTACGTAGGCATTTGACGATCGCCTCGGGGCCAGTGTGGGTAGATATTCTTTGACCCATCTCTCCCAGAAAATGTCGGCTAGTCTGTTTGTCTTCCGCCAGTCTGGTCTGCGGTAAAGATCAGAATCCTCTCCAGAAGTGATCATAGGAAGTCCAGAGGAGGTTCCGATTAGAAAGCTGTTTGATGTTATAGCTTCTTTGTATTTGTGGTGAACAGAAACGTGTGTGAGGGGTCTTGAGTTAACAACACTTTCGACTTCAGCTAAGAGTGTAGATAACGTCTCTTTGCGGGGGTTTTTATCTTATAGAATAGCTGACAGTGCTCGCTTTACAGTTTGAACCAAACGTTCCCATGTTATACCCATAAATGGAGACGACGGGGGAATAAACTTCCATTCTTTGTGGTAATAAAGTCTTTTATTGTTTCCTAATTAAAATTTTCCCACGTTTTTTAAAGTTCATGGTTGGCTCCAACGAAAGAAGTCCCGTTGTCCGAAAATATCTTCTCTGGATTTCCCCGTCTTGCCATGAAGCGTCGAAGAGCCATGATCGCACTGTTTACTGTAAGTGAAGCCACCAACTCTAAATGTATGGCCCTTGTTACAAGGTTGTGATGATGAAAATTCAGCGGTATGAAAAAGTTTATGATGATTTCTATTACAGTTATCTACGTTACAAGCTCCCACCGCGCAGCGACGCCAGTCATGACTGCTCTTCTTCAAACACCTTGGACAAGCGTGTGCTTCTCGGACCCAAATCCTCCGATCACTCGCAGGCATTGCTAAAAATTTCTCACAATTTTTTATAGAGTGGTCTCCAGAACATAAAATACATGAAGATGGATTAACTGAGGTGTTGTTTGATTTTAAAAACAGAGTTCTACGACCATTTTGAGCTCCGGGTGTTGGTAGAGGTGAAGATCTCGTCATCTCCATGTGGTTGACAGATGGCCACACGTCTGCTATACCAAAAGCAGCCTGTTTTCTAGCTTCACCATCTAGGAAGTCTGCTAGAATTTCTAGGATAGATTTCTCGATAGTGTGGTGATTTGATGCATAATCTTGCCACTTGTTCTGTAAAAGAGGAGATAATTTAGTAAGTATACCCTGAAGTAACTCTGGAGAGTGAATGTAGGGTGTCTGGTTGAGTGATTGCGTCACCGCTACACAGTTCCTAACTTTACAAGAATAAAATTGTATATCTGAAGGATCCTTCATCTTGGGAAGGCCTCTCAGGCTATAAATTTCGTTATGAATAATCGCATCTGGCCTAGCAAATCTGATTTCTAGAGCATTAATTACGTCATAACTTTTTGAACATTTATAATTTCTCTTGAATAGTAAACATTCTGAGATACTTCCGCTAAAAGATGTCAATTCGATAGGCTTACCTCTTGTAAGTTTCTTAGCTAGATCGATAACGCCTTGTACAAGGCGGGAAAAGTCAAAGGCACTCACCGTTTGACCTCCGTTACCGTTATCAGGCGACTGATCCTGAGTCACACTCCCCACAATATCCAAAAGGTTGTGCTGTTCAACACTCCGCATGTCAGAAGGTCCGCAGTTAAGTTTCTCGGGTATCTGCCCTGATCTCCGCATCACGGTCTCCGTTGGTGTGGCGTTCTGCAACTCCTGAGGATTGTTAAGTTGTTCTCCAACACCTTCCTTTGTCTGAACCTGAAAATTTGCTTTCGGTGTTTCTTTCATACACGAGGCCACTCGATCATCGACGGTAGGACTTGGAGTCCGAGCTCTAGTACAATCAACAGTAATGAATTCTTCATTTTCATTTTCCGCCTTCATCAAGGCTATCTCGGCATCAAAGGCAGCTTCTGTTGCCTCACGCTCTGCCTGGATGGCTCGATGCTCAAGATCTGCCAGATATTGGGTATGTCTGGCCTTGACAGCCTTGATTCTAGCGGTTGCCGTTGACGAGACTGATCTCGTGGATGATCTATATGAAATAACACTCCTGGTACTCCCAGGTCCTGCCCCCTCCTTGCCATTATCAGTTGGCAAGGTTTTTACCCGTCTGCAACACGGGTTCCTCCAACATTTATAAAATAAAGAAATGGACTGTAAATATATTTCACGGCTGTGAAAGGACCTCGATGTCGCCGACAAATTGATAAGGCAGGCTTTTGAGTACTTTAAAGGTATTTATTTTGAATTTTATGTTAAAACTTAACTAGCCAAGAAAGATGCCAAACGATGAGTGAAGTAAATTTGAATTTGCTTAGATGTCTAATACATACATAAAGAACCTATTTACAAAATTATGGCCAGCATCGTCGACAGTCCTTTTATTTTATAAAATGGTAAGTCAAAAGCCTTTTTGAAATCTCTAACGTGCACACAAAAGTTATGGGAGGGATATTCCGACTACTATTTTAACACCGATTTTCCATTCGATTCAGATATTCAAATTTTGTGCATCTCACGATGATATCACGCTAAGTTGCTTGAAAATATTATTATTCTCACATCTTGACCAAACCAAATAGCAGATTTATATGCTTTTATTTAAAAAATTGATATTTTTACGGATGTGTACCCGTAGGGCTACAGACCTGATAATTTTATGAAAAATACTAGATATACATCCGTTTATACGTAAGCAAGATGTAAATAGACATACTTAGCAATTTTCTCAAAAGGATATTTCCACAAATAACAATAAATAATTAATTCAGTCAATTTTATCGGTAAACGTTAAAGCAATACATAATAAAAACAAGAAAACAATCTTTCGAACTAAGAAAATTTTGCAAGGTGCAACTGTTTTTAGTAAGTTTGCTTGTTTAACTCTCTCTCTAATGCAATAATACGTCGCCATTAGGCCATGGCATCAATATATTTAAATGTACTGATCATACTGAACCATTTTTAGCAAGAAATACTTATCCGCTCAAATGAAATAAATTGGCAAAGTACGAGTCGGACTCGCGCACAAAGAGTTCCGTACCACCACACAATATAAGTACGGCACCCTAAAAAATATGCAAGACAGCAATATCGAGACACCGCAACATAAAGACGACAAAATACAAGACGCTAAAATGGACCGAGGTGTGTATAATTTCTTGAAGAAGTAATAATTGGTCAATAAAATATATGGATTTATTAAAAGCTACAGGAGCTGTTCATAAATTACCTAAGTTGTTTTAGGCTGGGAGGGGGTCAGACCACATCTTGTTTTTTCTTACATGGGGGCGTAAGATTATGTGATGTATTTTCCAGCGGCTGATCCTTTGTTTGATTGACTGTTGGTCCTTAAACTAGTCTAGATTCATAAATATTTATTTTTCTTCTCAATTTTAGTATGTACGCCTACCAATAAATAAAATAATAAAGTTAGGTTTTTATTAATATTCGCTTAAAATTTGATCTTAGGTAAAATTTATTGGCGGGAGGAGGTTAAAAGTAATCTTATTATTTTTTACATGAGGTAGAGGGAGTCAAAAAATAACGAGAACACATCCAGCAGAGTTATACCAGTGCAATGCAATTGCTGAAACTCGAACAAAATGTTTATTTAAATTTTTCACACATTGGTTCACACTGAGTACAGTCTTCATTAGCTTAATTAAGTTTTGTAGCCAGCTGCTAGCGGTAACAGCTAACAAAGCTTTCTCAAATAGCTACGTGGCGAGTAATTTGTTAGCTGCTCGCTTCAAGAGAATAACCGATAAGATTTTATATTAAGGTGTTTGCGAATGCACAACTTATGGTTGATTTTCTTATAAAAAAAAATAAAAATAATTATGGCACTACGGGACAATAGTTTAATGTCAGTTAGGCTATAGCAAAGTAATGTTATTTTATGCATTACTTTGTAAATGATCTTGCATAACAACTAAAAACATAAAGTAAGACAACTTCTCTAGAAACGCCTAATTTACTATTTGTATATTGTCGCGTAGTAGTACCCTTGGCCCCATTTATTTCATCCGTCCATCCATCAGCTTATGTTTGTGCACTGCTGGACATAAGCGTTTATTTTGCCACTATTGGTGGTCCTCCGTCCTCCTATTTAATACTTTTTATTTATTTATAAGAAAAACAATCATAAATTGTTCTCTTGGGAACGACACCCGGAGCAACCACCTTAAGGAATCTCTGCTCTTCGTGTTTTCGTTATCATTATTATGTTACTGTAAAAGGCCCACGTATGAAAATGTTCTAATATCAACGTAGGGATGGGTTAAGATAAGAAGAATTAGTTCAATTTTGTGAAAATAGGAGACATTAGTTCAAAAGTTCGTATGACGACGCCCCAGCGGCAGTCCGTCGCTGTTCCATCCACCAGTGCGGTTCAGCGCAGCCAAGCCGCGTCTGCTGGAGACCTTGTGCAATGCCCTCAATGCCCCCAACCCACTCTATTAAAAGGACAGAGAGGTCTCAAAATTCATACAGGAAAAGTACATAAACAAAATAAAAACCAACAACAAATTGAGTGCCCCGATGTAAGTACAACAGATATTCTGAATACAACCCCGTTCTGGCAAGAAATAAGTCATTTCAAAAATAACCTACCTTTGGTCAAAAGGATTCCCCGAGGCGCACGAAACACCGTGGCGGCCTCTCTGTCCAGCTGCATCAAAAATGCAGTCGATAAGAATGACTATGATAGCTGGAGGCACCTCTTGACTTTCCCTTTTAGGTCTCTGCACGTCCCGAAGAGTAACAACGACGGCTCCCTAACCCAAAAAATAAAGAAAAATTGTTTGTCTGCTTTAAATCCCAACACAGACTCAACAAAGAAAAAACATCACACATACAACTTAAGCCGTATAATTGAAAATAAATTTGGAGTCGGTGACATTAGGGGAGCTGCCCAGTTACTCTTCTCCAGCGACGCGGTCGCCCCTGACACTCCGGAGACTCTTCTGGCCCTAAAATTAAAACATCCACCTCCAGCAGCAACCCTCCGACTGCCCGATCCACCGCATTTCTCAGATCCTACGCCACAAGCGACAGCAGAGGATGTGCAAGCCGCGATCATGTCCTTCAAGAGCGGCTCGGCAGGTGGCCTCGATGGACTCACACCCCAGCATCTCAAAGATCTCATATGCAATGCGACAGGTGACACAGGCCGTGCCCTCTTGGAGGACTTGACCGGGCTTATAAACCTGATGCTGTCTGGAAAAGTGTGTTGCCAAATAACAGACATTTTATACGGCGCCAACCTTTGTGCATTAATAAAGAAAGATGGGGGAGTTAGACCCATTGCAGTCGGTAACACCATTCGCCGCGTTGCTTCCAAGATCTGCTGCCACTACTTGTTACCTCAACTAAGTTCCAAATTTCAACCAGTGCAGCTAGGTTTTGGAAGCAAGGGAGGTTGTGAGGCCACCGTCCATGCGGCCCGCACATACCTCAAACGCGGTGGTGGTGAGGTGCTCCTGAAGGTGGACCTAAAAAACGCCTTTAACTCGGTCGACAGGAGCACCCTGCTGTCACAAATAAAAGAAAACACTCCTCAAATCTACAACTATATGCACCAATGCTATGGTTCACCATCCAAGCTGATTTATAAAAATCACCTTGTCGAATCAGCTGTAGGCTGCCAACAGGGTGACCCTCTCGGCCCGGCAATTTTCAGTTTGGCTATTCATCCCATTATCACAAGCCTAAATTCAAAATTTAATGTCTGGTACCTGGACGACGGCACCATTGGAGGCGACGCGACCACCGTGTTAGAAGATCTGAAGAAAATGATAGAGGAATTCGAACTTATAGGCCTAACACTTAATAGTTCAAAATGCGAACTATACATCTCAGATTCCATAGACGAAAATCTCAAAAATGATATTATTTCCAAATTTAACAATGTTGCACCAGATATAAAAGTTTTAACAAAAGCATCGCTTCGCCTCCTTGGCGCACCAATTTTAGACGACGCTATCCCAGATTACGTGAGAGACCAAATTTCAAAATTTAGGGAGTCGTCTAGTCGCCTTACAGAAATCTCACCCCACATGGCTTTATTTATCATAAGGTACTGCATGTTCGTCCCTAAATTTACGTATGCCCTACGCTGTACCCCCCTTTGGCAACATGACAGTCTCTTAAACACCTTAGACGATATTGTCAAAAACACCATGACGAATATTATAAATTGCCCATTAGACGAACGCAGTTGGACTCAAGCCACCCTTCCAGTCCGGATGGGTGGCTTGGGTATTAGAAAAATTTCTAGTGTCGCACTACCGGCCTTCCTGTCCTCAGCCTACAGCACACGTGACCTCTTCGAAAAATTAATAAATTCATCACTTGGTGATGTCGAGGTCACGGGCTTGACCGAGGCCAGGAATGCCTGGTCACACGCCTGCCCCAATCAAAATTCCCCGTTTACGTTACATTCACAAAAGCTATAGGACGAGCCCCTCTGCCGCCAAGTCCAGGAACATCTCTTAAACACTGCGACAAACGCTGCAGACCGGGCTCGCCTCCTAGCCACTAGTGAACCAGAGTCGGGGTATTGGCTAAACGCTTTACCATCGCCTAATATCGGCACCTTGCTGGACCGCACCACTTTCTCACTAGCCATCGGACTGCGACTGGGCGTCAATTTGAATGAGCCACATCGCTGCCGTTGCGGAGAGAGAGTCGACCGCCTCGGTCACCATGGCCTGTCGTGTCAGCGCAGCGCTGGCCGCCTGCCTCGTCACGCCAGTATCAACGATATCATCCGTCGGGCTCTTGCGAGCGTAAACGTACCTGCCATTCTGGAACTGAATGGCCTGTCACGTGACGATGGTAAGAGACCCGACGGGATGTCGTTGATACCCTGGAAGAACGGGAGGTCCCTGGTGTGGGACGCAACTTGTGTTGACACAGTTGCTCCGTCCCACTTACAGGTGACCTCGTCACAGGCCGGGACGGCGGCAGCGTCTGCGGAGGAGGCGAAACGGCGCAAATATGTATCCCTTGGCGTAGGATACATATTTGTGCCTTTTGGCGTTGAAACCCTCGGGCCGTGGGGGCCGGGAGCGCGGCAGCTCTACAAAGAACTGTCGTCGAGATTGGTCGACGTTTCCGGAGATCCCAGGGCTGGCGCATACCTCGGCCAAAGAATTGGCCTAGCAATTCAACGAGGTAATGCTGCCAGTATCCTGGGTACTCTTCCACGTGACGACAGCGATTTTGGCTCAATTTTTTATCTACTTTAATTAAATATTTTTGCTAGGTAGTTTTAGTTTAGTTTAGTTTATTTCGTAGAATAATTTAGTTTTTTAAAAAGTTCGTTATATCGTATATATGGGAACAAAACCGAGACTTGAATAAAATTATAATAATTCTTTCTTATATTTTCTTTTAAGTTTCTTAATAAGATTATTACAATAATTTCTATATCTGACGTACGTAATTTTTATTACTTCATTGTATGATTCTTCCCGAGTTTTTTTTGCAAATTATTACGGTTTCGTATACAGCGTAGAATGCCTGTTGTAATCCATGGTTTCATAGTGCGTTCTTTTTTAGGTACAGTACATTCCACTTTATTTTTCTGTAAAGACTCCGTTAATTTATGAGTTAAAATTTGAATTAGCTCAGTGGGGTTTTTGCAGAAAAGTATTTTTTTTTTTTCATTAGACTTTCCAGGGCTTTTTCTTTAGTTTTGATGTTAATATTGATATCGCCAGTAATTACAATGTTTTTAGTCGATCGTACCGTATCCAAATGCTTTCTGCATTTGTATTTGAAGGGAACCTATAAATACACAAGATAGTGTTATTTTGTATATCCATCTGGATCACGATGCATGAGTGAGCTTTATTTCTATTATTTTATGTTTTATGGTGGATTTTACATTTTAGCTAAAAATACTTCTAAAGAGCAGATGCAGGAAAAAGAAATACTACCTATTTATTTTCCAGCGAGCACGAGGTCGTCCTACACTACGCTTTGCTGTACGTGGTCTCCATTCTAAAGCCTTTTGGCCCTAATGGCCATCATGTCGGCGACAAATATTTTTTATTTATTTATTTATTTATTTATTAAGGAACTTACACTATCATTACAGGCTGGACCTAATTCAATAGTGAAGTAACACATCATATACTACATCATAATTACTATACAACATACACATCCAATACCAAAAACTTACCTACATATATTTTCATCTTACACAATTACAAAAAAAAGAAAAAAGAAACAAGGACAAAGAGCATAAAAAACAATTAATTAACCACAAACCTAATAGTAACATAAAATTTGCAAAGTTATCCTTGTGAATTCACCCAGAGAACACGTGAAAACGTCCGTCTTTTCTGAAATTTTATTCAGCAACTTAATAGCTCTAGTTAGCGGCGCTTCCGCAAGCAAGTTGGTTCTGGCGCCGGGCACGCAGATCAGCCGCTCCTCGTGCCGCCGCAGCCCATGCTCACCAAACGGAACCACCAGTCTAATGCTGTCAAGTACTGTAGGATTGCACAACATTCCTCTAAATATCTTAAATACGGTTATCGCTAAAGATAGGTCTCTCCTAACCTCAATTTTGGTGAACCCAACCATACCTAAGATAAATAAGGTTGGATATAACAATGGATAGCCCGGATAGACTCCATATAGTTTTAAATACAAAAACCTTAAAAATTTGTTTTGGATCCGTTCCAGCATGAGACTATATTTAATTTCATGCGGAGCCCAGATGATCGCGTTGCTTTCTAATTTACTCCTAACTAGTGCATTGTACAATACTTTTATCGTCTGTACATCTGAGAAGCCTTGGCTCCTACGGAGTACAAATCCCAAGGTTTTAAAAGCACTTTTACATGTGTCTACAATGTGATCACGAAAAGAGAGATCCGAGGATAGCCGTACGCCTAGATCCCGCACAGAGTGAACTCGCACTAGTGCGTCACCGTCTAGCGTGTACTGGTGTTGCCTCGGTGTATGCGCGCGGCTAAACGTGATCTGTACACATTTTGACCCATTAAACTGCAACCTATTGTCGTGGCTCCATTTCACTACTCTATCAATGTCCTGTTGCAGTTTAACACAGTCATTTTTATCCTTAATAGCTAAGAGCAGCTTGAGATCGTTTGCAAATAGCAAGCACGTGGCGTCCTGTACGATGTTCGGAAGGTCATTAATCATAATTAAGAATTCTAGAGGCCCCAGGTTACTGCCTTGACTCACACCTGAGGGTGTGTAATAAGGTTTCGAAAAGCTATTTCCATACTGGACGTACTGCATTTTATTGTGCAAGTAACTACAAAAAAAGTTAAGTGAATGTGGTGTGAAGCCGATAGCTGCTAATTTATTTAGAAGAATGTCATTGTCAACCGAATCAAAAGCTTTCTTAAAATCAAAATAAGCAGCATCGACTTGCACTCCAGCATCTACCGACGGTACAACATAGGACATGAAGTTGAGAAGATTGCTAGTAGTACTGTGTGCCGGACGGAAACCATGTTGAGAATGAGACAAATTACCATGAACCTCATTGTAAATACTTTTCTGTAACGTTGATTCAAAGACCTTTGCGAACACCGAAAGAACCGCCACGGGCCTGTAATCACCTACATCAGATCCCAACCTACCTTTAGGAACCGGTATAACCCTTGTGATTTTCCACAAGTCAGGGTATATGGTACTTTTAAGACTGCAATTATATATGTGAAGTAGAGGCTCAAGAAGAACCATGCGACAGTCTTTAAGAACGTAGGCAGGAACTCCATCTGGACCAGAAGATTGCTTGGGCGCAAGTCCCGCTAGCGCTGCGGCCACTTCAGCGCGGTGCAGTGCCACTAGGTGTACACGCGCTGGCGCCCCCACGCCACCGCCCCCGCTGGCAGTTGCGCTCGATGCCTCTGCCATGCTGAGACAAGGCGGACGGTTACTATAAACTGATTGGAAAAAATTCGCAAACTGGTTGGCACTCTCTTCTTCGGTGAGAATTACCCCATCCCGTTTTATATTTATTTTGGTGCTATTTGATTTTTTTGATTTAATGAGACGCCAAAATGATTTTGGATCATTAGCTAGTTGATATTGTGATTTCTCATTATACTTTTTTTCAGCAAGTTCAGTATTAATTTTTACCTTCGCCCGACATTTCGAAAACTCTACGTAATCACATTGTAAACCCGTTCGTTTATAAGTTTTATGTAATTTTGCCTTCAAACGAATGTCGCGAATTAGATCGGCCGTGTACCATTCAGGATAACAGTATCTTGAACCTACAGGCTTTCGCATTTTTCTGGGAACGCAATCATCAATTATTTCTCTGATAACATAATAAAAAAACTCTAATGCAATATTGGGGTCCTTCTCCAAGTACAGTTTACTCCAATCTATTTTAGCTATTTTACTATACAGCAACGGAAAATTTGCCTTACTGAAATTCCACTGTTGTGCGATCCCGGTAACAAAGAAGTCATCAACATCAAATATGGCCTGCTCACTGCCACTTCAACTTACCTATTCTGCAGGCTATGTCAGTTACTTTCGATCTCCGACAGATCTTCTCATTTCGGATTCTATCCATCAGAGATACCACAAGCATAGCCCGCTCCATAGCTCGCTCATCAGGCCCTTGTAAGAGACAACGTCTCAGCGCCATACGTCATCACAGGAAGGACGCACTGGTTGTACATCTTAGCCTTTAAGCACTACGGTATTGACGACGTAAATATATGACGCAACTTTCCGAATGCTGCCCAACCTAAGCATATTCTTCTGTCAGCCTCGGCGTCGAAGTTGTTTTTATCCAGCTGTATGAATTTTTGCGGTAAACAAGGATTCAGATTTTCTTGGACTGACAATCTAATTGAACTAACCTGTAATTAACCTGAAATAATCCGTTTAATTGTTCGGCTACCTTCTTCGCACTTATTCTACCAAAATACAGATACCTCCTCAAGTTTATATTTCACTGCATTGAATTTTATGTTTTTTGTACTCACCATATCTTTTCTAACGATGTAAAGACATTCTCATAAGGTTTTCAGAAATTAACACAAATATACCAACAAATTCAATGTTTACGAGTTAATTACACTATCCAGAAAAACAATTAAATTATTTTTTTGATTTTTAAAGCTAATGATGAATTAACCCGCAAAACAAGAAACCACCGATTATTGTTATTTTATGAAACCTTGTCTTAAAAGTGCTATATTCAGAATATTTTAAAATTGCTGCCATTTTTTTTATGCCTGAGTATGTAAAAGTTGCAATAATCTGTCAATTTGTAAGAGTTTTATCGACAATTGTAAAAAGGTTTTTTTTTTATTCTCGTTACATCAAACATTTTCAATTCTAACCAATTAAATGGAAGCTTTTAAAGGTATTCAAACGGGCTCACAAAATAGGCCATTCGTTTTCCTTTACACAGCATGGGTACCTTGGCGACATATTTACCTATGTGAAGTGTTTAAATTTTCGAAGAACCATAAGTGGACATAAATTCGTTTGGTGAGTACAAATCAAAGACTAAAAGAAAATTGTGTAAGATATTGCAAGCTTGAGTTCTACTAGCTAGAGGTAAACATAACAATAATCCCGACTAAGGGGCCCTTAAACCTGGCATTTTAGTGCTGACACATCCAATTTCGCGCACAATATGGTCACAGCCTTTGCAGTCCGCAACAATGGTCGGAAGCATTGTGCAGCTAAAACGTAAAGCTTCACGACCTTTAGACCTGTCTTCGGAATTTATGAAACTGTGGTTACTGAAGGTGGAACCAGCCTCTGGGGTAATTGAATACGTGCAGTGCAGCTTCGAATAAGCTGGACGCTCTACAGTTTATCAACCCTTGGGTGTTCAAATGAATACCTGTTCGAATTTTGAACAAATAACTATGCCCACGGGGATTTTGTGCCACGGGATAATTGTTCCGTTTCCTATTTATTGATAAATATAAATGCACCTTGACTTTTGAACTTCAATTTTCCTCGATCGGAATTCAACTTTATCGCGATATGTATTGTACAATCTTACTCTCTAAGATGTGTTGCTTACGACAAAGATGACATGTTGTGGCGGTAACAAATTACTAACACATTTAATCTCGTTCCTTTAAACATTTGTTATGAAAAACATGATGGTTATTGAATAACTTGTTGTTTCATCTTCCTGCATATGATATTGATGAAATTCTTTGGCATGTCAATCAAACATGCCCCTAAACAAAATTCATTTTCGTATACACCAAATGGTTTTCTTTCATCTTTTCATATAATAAAGGTAGTTAGTTGGACAGGTGTCATGTCAGAAACAAAACAGGTCAACTGCGAGTCAGACTCGCATACCTAGGGTTCCGTAATTCGACAGTCTTTGGAACAGTCAGGAAGAAGGTATTTGAAATCTTGCCCATAACTGTTCATGATAACTAAAAAAAGAATTGATTGATATTTTTATACAGTACCTACCCGAAATAAAACTCGTGGAGGAAAAATTTAATTTGGTCATCTTGATATCGTGAATTTCTCACCCGATTTATTTTTCCTATAATCTTTACGGTATCCTAAATTACCATGATGTTTTTCATATTTTTCCGTCCACCAGTATTGGAAATAAGAGGGGGGGACATGCATTTTTTTGTGGTTTTTCAAAGATTTCTCGAAATCAGTGCCATTTAATATAGTAAAAGTGTGTATTTTTATAATCAACTCTTTAATATCTACAATTTGATACAAATATTGTATTTTTATTAAAAACAAAATATTTGTTACACTTATTTTTTTATTTCTCATTTGTTATCAACTTTTTTTAATCGCAATAGTTTTCCTGTAATTGGTTAGTTAAGACTTATGATCGTCATTTTTTTCATATTTTTTGGTCTTCCGGTTTAAGAAATAAGGGCGGACATGCATTTTTTGTGGTTTTTCAAAGATTTCTTGAAATCGATGCCGAGAATGTAATACTTCAAGCATTTTTCAATAATAATAATTGTCCAAAACAGATGTCATTTTACATGCTGAATAAGTGTACATAGGTAACACTAAAAGTTTCCGAAACTGGCCACTTACATAAACAATATTTAAAAATTTATTGCAACATTTGAAAATAGAACTCTTTGGCTGAGAATGCAGTTTGTTTCATCTGACTGTCTTTTGTTTTTACCTTGTGGCGCCATTTAAAAAATTGTGTGTCTGCATCAACATGGATTTAACTCGGGAAAATTTTCGTAGTATGATTTTCTACGATTTTAAGTGTAATTTGACAGCTCAACAGAGCATCGCTCGGCTTGAAACAGCTTTTGGCAATGAAGCACCATGCAAGACGACTGTTTATAGCTGGTTTGCAGAATTCAAGCGTGGTCGTATCAATCTCAGTGATGAATCTCGCGATGGTCGGCCGTCCACCGCTGTGACCAACAAAAACATCGATGCTGTGCGCCGTATGATTGAAACAGACAGGCATGTGACCTACCATAAAATTCGCGCATCCTTAGAAATAGGCATGAGTTAAATACAATCAATCCTACACAAACATTTGGGTGTGAGAAAGCTGTGCTCGCGGTGGATCCCACACAACTTGACCGAGGCTCAAAAAACGGACCGCGTCACTTGGTGCAGTGCCATGCTTACCAGATTCAACGAAGGTGCGTCAAATTTGGTATGGGACATAGTAACAGGTGACGAAACATGGATTTATTGCTACGATCCCAAAACAAAGCAGCAATTGAGCGTATGGGTCTTTCAAGATGAGCCGAAACCAACCAAAGTGGCGCGCGTGAAAAGTGCATCTAAGCGGATGATTGCTTCTTTTTTTAATAAAACTGGACACGTGGCTACTGTTGCTTTAGAGAATCGTCGTACCGTGAATAGTGACTGGTACACGACCATTTGTTTGCCGGAAGTTATTGACGAACTCCGTAGAAATAACCGTAAACGCCGTATCATCCTGCACCACGACAATGCTAGTTCTCACACGGCCAGACAGACAAACGACTTTTTGAAGACGAAAAATGTAGAACTCATGAGTCATCCTGCATACAGTCCCGACCTGGCACCTTGTGACTTTTTTCTGTTCCCAAAAATTAAGAACCAATTACGCGGTCAACGATTTTCATCACCAGAAGAGGCTGTCGAGGAGTATGAAAAACACGTTTCAGAGGTCACCACAGGGGAGTGGCACAAAAGTTATCAAAACTGGTTTGATCGAATGAAAAAGTGCATAGACGCCAAGAGAGATTATTTTGAAAAACAATAAATTAATTTTGTACCTTTAATAGTATTTTTTCATATTCATTCCGGAAACTTATAGTGCGTCCCACGTAATACACAAAAACTTGAAAATAATGCATCTTTAGATCTCTTCCAAGTGAATAGCCAATACTAAAAACGTAGCATTCCTGGTAATGAAATTTTTAGGGTTCCGTACCCGAAGGGTGCCAAACCCTATTTCCTAGGGTCCCGACCCTATTACTAAGCCTCCTCTGTCTGTCTGTCTGTCCGTCTGTCACAGGGGTATACGGCTTCAACCATGGATAATAGATAGAAAGTTGTTTTTTTTTTTTACAGAATATGTGTTATTATGGCCTCTATCACGACAAATATTTAAAAAAAGTTGTGGGTGCCCATACAAGAAACCTGTAAAAAGTTGCATTATTTAAACGTTATTGGTTTTGGCTGTTACTTAAAGACGGGAAATGAAATGTAGTCAGATTGTAGGATATACTTTATAGTAAAACAAAAATAAATAAAATGTGGGGTTCCGTGAGGGTTCCGTACGCAGGCGGTGCCAAATTTTTTGTCAGGTGCTACCTACCTTTAGGGTAGTTTGTTTTTTGTAGCCTTGATGTTGCTTTGGCAAGTATATGATTTAATCCATGAAAAATAAAAATAATATACAATACACCAAAAAGAAATAAAGATTAACAAAAAATAATAATAATGTAGAATAACACACAACAAACAGATAATACACACAACAACCATAAAACCAAAGCAAAACCCCGATAAAGGTCAGACTAAATAAAATACTTTATTCAAGTCATCGCTGTCGCCGGGCAGGGTACCCAAGACACTGGCAGCATTGCCTCGTTGGATGGCAAGGCTGATGCGTTGCCCGAGGCAGGCTCCAGCCCTTGGATCCCCTGAGGCATCCACCAGACGCGATGCTAGTTGTTTAAACAGCTGTCGAGCATCAGGCCCCCACGGCCCAAATGTCTCGACGCCAAACGGCACAAACATGTAGCCCTCACCTAGAACTGCATATTTGCGTCGCTTGTTGCGCTCAGCCGTTGCCGCCGCAGCACCCGCCGTGGTAGCAATCCACTGGACATGAGACGCAGCGAGGGTATCGACACGTTGCATCTCACACCAGAGAGCGACCATTCTGCCACGGAATTAGTGACATCACTGTAATGTATATTGTTGTTATTTTCCATAACGTTTCTAGGGTTCCGACACCCGTATTATGGTGTGGTAATATAATTACTTTTATTATTGTGGTTTATACTGTGAGAGTGTGACTTCTTGATAGAACTTTATTCCACACTGTTAAAAGTGTTCTTGCACAATTCCACGATACCATATATCAATTAAATTGCGACTGTCAATACTGGTCAACAAAATTGTATAAATTTTCTGTCCCAGAAACGTATTATTGAAATTATTTTATAATTTGTGTGCTGAATCCGAATATGAACTCAGATTTTCTCTATCACGTCGGAATGTTTGTCTAAGACAGACTGAATTTTGAAAAATCTCGTGTTTTTACTACTTCTGGTGGGGCTTTACGCTTAGCACAGTTCAGTTCAGTTTTTCAGCTTTAATTTTCAATAATACTTGTTTTCAGTAGTTCTTTTTAATAGTATGATAAAAAGATTCATGTAACCATGCCACGTTTTTGATTTAATGTCTCAAAACCATCACACCCAATTTTTCTTAGTAAAATCTTGGTATGAAATGTATTGACAGAACAAGCTCTCGCAAAATAATATTTATTTTGAAAAATAAGGTTCAATCGTGAATTCTGTTATTTTCACCTTGATAAATATTGATTAAGGACTTGTAATGATGAAAAATAGATATATAAAATACATTTTTAATAAGTAAAAATATTATTCAGAAGCATTAAAGAAACGTAAAATTTCAATACATTCACAAAAACTGAGACGTGATAGAAAAAATCTGAGTTCAGATTTGGATTCAGCAGACAGTTTTCTTTCGTTTTTGTTGACTAGTAATTTAATGAAGCTACCAACCCAAGTTTAAATTTTTGAAATGGGCAATACTAAAAATCAGATCTGTTCCTAAAAATATTTCATAGTAAGACATTTATAAAACAAGAATGAGAAATACGAGTATATCAAATAAGAATACATAAAAATAAAGAAGCCAACCGAAAACCAATTAGTTTATAAAATTTATAAACGTACAACTGAGAAGAAAGCAATCTAAGTCGGCCTTAAAATACATTATAGAGAATTTATTTTTCATTATTTTTAATTTCTTTTCGTTAACGAAGTAAATATATACTTTGGCCAACAATTGTGATGATGTAAAACATTGTTCGTGTATTATTGACGGACACGTGTACATAACAATTTAATTGCTCTTTTTTATTCCGCCAAAAACTGATAATATTTATTACGAAAACATAGTGTCTGCTTGTTTCACAATTATATAGTTACTGGCAGACCTAACATTAATAATGAACGCATAGATTCGACATGAAGCAATTTTAGCTCAGTGAGTTGCGGCCACTTTGAAATATAAATATTGCTTGTTTCTAAACATAATAGAAGTAAGTAAGTAAATCGTTTATTTGTGAGAATGAAGGTTTACAAGAGATCTTATATATTATTACAGTCCCAACAAATTCAACTATAGAATGGCGAACAAATATTTGTTGTATTTTTAATTCATGCATTACGAAAAAATAACTTCTGAAAATAAATAATAATTACAAAATATATCAATTATACGGAAATAAATGTCATTATAAAAATACGTCAAAAACTTAAACCTATATAAAACAAAACAAATCTAAAAATATGAATGAACTGAAAAAATGTCTTTACTACTTTATATAATAACTAGTTTTTGCCCGCGGCTCCACCCATATGTTATTCGGTTTAACGACATGCTTTTTTCCGGGATGAAAAGTAGCGTATGTGTTAAGTTAGGGTATAAGCTATATTCATTCTAAATTTCAACCAAATCCGTCCAGTCGTTTCAGCGTGAAAGAGTAACAAACATACACACACACATACACCCAAACTTTCGCATTTATAATATAAGTATGAAGTGTGATTGTCAGTACCAAAAATATTTATTTTAAATAAAAGTATTCCTTGGGGGTGTAAAAGGATTAATCTATTAAAAAATCTTTAAATGTTCTCTGGAACAAAGGAAATTGCAATTTTTTTATATCTTTCGGCAGTTTATTGAATTGAATATACACACGAGAGATTAGTTTAGGTATAAAAAAATATGTTTCAAGAATAAGCCAGTCAAAACAACCCATTTTTTTACGTTTTCTCGTACCATGTAGCTTAAATGTAGGTTATTTTTTGTATGAAAACTTGCCACGCTTTATTTGAATTGTTCTGCTATGGCTGTGGCTTATGAATACTGAACACATAAAACGTCACTGCAAAAAATGAAGGCTATAAATAAAAAATTTAACTAAAAAACGGATAGTTGTGGATAACAGACCATAGAAACACATAAATATTAAGAATAATTAAAATATCACACAAAAGAATATAAAATCCCAAACATTCATCCCAATTTACTCTAAGTATAGATAAGTACCGAAGTTAAAATAAAACACCGAAAAAGTGTATCAATGACGTGCTTCAAAACTTAAACCTCAGGTCTACTGTAATAACACTTGGTGTTACTGCTTTGTTGTAATAACTCAATCGCCCGTAGTATGATGACGCGCGACTTCATTTGTCACGCATTTTATCGAGCACATCGAACCAAAATAAGCGATTTTGTGCGATAAAACGCATGACAAACGAAGTCTTACGTCATCATGCTAAGCACGATCTTATTCCCTCAACCGTTTCTACCACAGCAGTAGCGTGAATTAGACTTTTTATTGGAAATGCAAAGAGAAGGTCAAGTTTGATGATAAAAAAATATGAAAAAAAAATTAATTTCACGCTGCCTACCCTGGAGTACATGATTTCATACAAAAATGTTTTGTTTCAAATTGGTTTTTGTTTTTTTCATATTATATTTATCGTCAAACTTCACCTTCTCATTGCTTTTCAAGAAAAAAGTCCTATGCACGCCACTGCCACAACAATAGTAAGATCGCAACAAAATTACAAGATGACGCAAAAAAAAATAACAAATCATTTATAATAATAATCAGTGTACAACCACAAGTATTTAAAAAATGTACCCATGTTCTTCTTGCGTTATTGAGGTAAGATTTATTTATTTACTGTAAATACAATATTTTGTATTCTCTATTTTTCTCTCGAGTATCGATTTCAGGGTTAAGTTAGTTTTTCCTTTATAAAGTTTGTTTGAATGATGACAGATGCCAAGTAAACTATTAAACTCATGTAACGGCAACAGTAAACGATAAACTTTATGCGTCTCTCTCTCTCTTGGCCAAAAGAATTTAAAGAGAGAGGGACGGTGTATCCCCGGCAGAGGCACAGTCGACCGGGGTTCAGAGCCCCAGGGAAAGAAACCGGCGAACGATGCGAGCAGTATCAAGCAGTACCGCCTTTTGCATCCGCGCTGGAAGTGAACTGCCGCGGAACCCCAACCGCCTTAGGTTGTTTTCGAGGCTGGTTGGTATTAACCCGTTCGCGGACAAAACAATTGGGATGATTTCGGTGGATGCCACACCCCACATGTCGGTAACCTTGTGAGCCAGGTCGAGATACTTTCTTTTCTTCTCAGTTTCGGCTTTTACAAGGTTCTCATCGTGCGGGATTGTGATATCCACCAAAAACACCTGAGACTGCGCCCGGTCCATCAGCACGATGTCAGGTTTATTCGCGAGAATAGTCCTATCCGTGATCACAGACCGGTCGCAGTAGAGCTTGGCGCGGTCGTTTTCGAGTACTGGCGCCGGCGAGTACTTGTAATATGGTACCCTCTGATCTACGAGGCCGTATTTGTAGGCGAGTTCTTAATGAAGGATTTTGGCCACTTGATTGTGCCTGTGTAGATACTCAGTGTTGGCAAGAGCAGAACAACCGGAAATAACATGTCGAAGTGACTTTCCATCTCCATCCTTAATGATGTACCGTCTGTGGGTAATGGGGGGGTCAAGTAGTATAGTAATCATAGTTTATAAATTGTAATTTGTAAAGTAGGTAGGCACTTATTTGTATTTTATTTTTTTGTATTTATTTGCATTCTATTTATATTTATTATATTTTTATAGTATGGATATATCTTTAAATATTAATAACAGTTTCTTCTCATGCTCCTCTTCTGACGAATACGCAAGTGCGGATAGTGATGTCGACTCTGCTCCTGGTTCAACGTTACACGACAAGTTGTCTTCTGTATTTGACAGTAACCTTAGAAATAATTTCAATGTGGTTCACATCAATGCTGAAAGTATCCACGCGCACTACCCTGATCTTTTAGCGGCTTTTAGCAATTTACGCGTGGATGCCGTGCTTGTATCCGAATCACTACTGAAGCCCTCAATACCTTCCACCATGTACAGTCTACCAGGTTTCCGCCTGATTCGAAATGACAGAACCGGTAAAGGTTGCAATTTATCTTCGGTCTGATATTCAGTGTACGGTTGTCAATCAGTCTCCTAGTGCATACTCCAATTCAGCTGAACATTTATTTATTGAAATTTTTCTTCACCATTCTAAAGTTCTTCTTGGCGTTTACTACAGTCCCTCCCTCAAAATTGATTACTTTAACAGCTTTGAAGCCATATTGGAAGATCTTAGCCCACTTTATAATGATGTAATTGTTTTAGGTGATTTTAATACCTGCCTCCTAAGAAATGACTCTCGCTCTAAGCAACTTTCCTCAATTGTCTCTTCTCTTGACTTTCATATTCTACCTCTTTCCGCAACTCATCATAAACCTCACTGTATTCCGTCTCTTCTCGACCTCATAATAGTTTCCAATCCCCATAAAGTCGCCACTCATGGCCAACTCACTGCCCCCTTTTCGTACCATGATTTAATATATGTCTCGTACAAGATACGTCCTCCCAAATATAAACATAAATACCTCTTTCTACGTAGTTTTAAGGGAATAGAACTGGAGGCGCTTAAAAAGGATGCTTCAGCCATTGACTGGTCTCCAGTCACTGGCTCTGTAACAGCTGACTCCAAAGTTGACAACTTTAACCGAATTTTAATTGCCCTTTTCGACAAATATGCCCCTATCAAAAAGGTCAAAGTAAAACACGTGCCAGCTCCTTGGCTTACACAAGCAATTAGAGACACAATGGCTTTGCGTGATAAGGCTAAGCACAAATATAAAAAAACACCAAGTGATCACAGTTTTGAAGCATACAAAAAGTTGCGTAATCGCTGTACAAGGATGTGTAGAAATGCAAAGAGGAGCCACATTCATAATTCAATTGAAAGCCTTAATCCAAGTCAGGTTTGGAAATTCCTAAAAACACTAGGCATTGGTAAAGTTTCTAATACTCACCATGGCACTGTCGATTTAAATGCACTAAATTTGCAATTCTCTAAACCACTTGTCACTTTAGAAGACAAAATAAAAAATAAAACACTCAATTTCTTAAATAAAAAGCCCAAGCCTGATTGTGATTCCTTCATTTTCAATTGTGTAACAGAGTGTGACGTTAAGAAAGCGGTTCTGTCTATTACCTCAAAAGTTGTTGGTAATGATAATATCTGTTCCCAGATGCTATTACTTATTCTTGATTCACTGTTACCTGTAATCACTGATATCCTCAATTTCTCCTTGGTTACCTGTACATTCCCTTCACCCTGGAAACAGGCGCTTGTTATTCCTCTTCCGAAAACTTCTAATCCTGCCTCATTCTCCGACTATCGTCCTATCTCCATTCTTCCCATCCTTTCCAAAGTCCAAGAAACCATCGTGCACAACCAACTTTTCTCCTATCTGATTAAAAACAATCTTCTGAATCAGTTTCAGTCTGGATTTCGACCTGGTCACAGTACGGTAACCGCACTTTTAAAAGTTACTGATGATATAAGGCTAGCCATCGACAACAAGAAACTGACAATTTTAATGCTATTAGATTTTAGCAGTGCGTTTAACTGTGTTGACTTCGATGTTCTGCTAGGTATACTCCGCTCTCTTAACGTATCTCCACTTGTTACAGAATGGTTCGATACTTATCTTAGAGGTCGACTGCAGTGCATACGCTCAGACGAGGTTACCTCGGAGTGGTGTCAACTATCTGCTGGTGTTCCTCAGGGTGGCGTCCTCTCACCTCTCCTATTCTCAATTTTTATTAATTCCATCTCAGAAGTACTTTCTTGCAACTACCATCTTTATGCAGACGATTTACAGCTATATCGACACTTTGTAGTATCTGAAGTTGAAACTACAATTTCTCAAATAAATGAGGATATGGGTCATGTGCAGAAGTGGGCTGAATCTTATGGGCTCTTAGTGAACCCTAAAAAATCTCAGACGATAATCATTGGTAGTAGATACATGACCAACCTCCTGAACAAATCTACCCTGACACAGGTCTCCTATAACAGTACCCCCATTGCATACGCTGAAACTGTGAAAAACCTTGGTGTCATTTTTGACTGTAACTTATCGTGGACTGCTCACGTGAATGAAGTCAGTAGAAGAGTTTTTGCCACTTTTTACTCCCTCAAGCGTCTCCAGCGATTTCTGCCCCATAGAACAAAGGTAACTCTTGCACAAACCCTTCTATTGCCAACCATTGACTATGCGGATTTATGCTTCCTAGATGCCAATGAAGAGTTGCTTAGCAAACTACAACGTCTTCAAAACCTGGGGATTCGGTTTATTTTCGGACTGCGTAAGTTTGACCATGTGTCTCATTATAGAGAGGAGCTGAAATGGCTTCCTATTCGTCAACGACGAAATTTTCACATTTTATGTTGCCTCTTTAATATCCTTAGGAGCCCTACTACCCCTCCCTATTTGCGTGAACGCTTTAACTACCTTCTTTCCAATGACAAACAGAACAGACCACACACAGTATCTCTTTTAAAAACTCCATGTCATAACACGGGTGCTTTTAGAAATTCTTTCACGGTGACATCCATCAGACTCTGGAACTCCCTACCGCATACGATTCGTGACTGTCCTACGATCAGCCTATTCAAGAAGAAGCTTAAAGAGCATTATTTATAAATATTTTTCCCTTTAAAATATATATTTATTTATTATGTATGCAGGTATATACACTGTATGTATTTATGTTTATATTTGGTATATACTAAATTCTTGTTTTAAACATATATTTATGAATACTTTTGTTATGTAGGTTTATGCTCATGTTTATATTACAGTATTTAAGTATGTTGGTTCTTTTTATATTTAAGTAATTATTAATTAATTTATTATGTAAGTATTTATTTAAAAGTTAGGTATATTTATGGTAGTTTTAAGTTCATTATATCTCCACATTTTTATTTTTTATATCACTTGTTTTTTTATGTGTGCACATTTGATCACACACTTTTAGTTAATATTTCCTTAGCACCTAGGTTTTGCTGGCAGAAATCTCTCTCAGAGATAAGCTCGCCTATAGCACGTTTAATTTATGACTGCTTGTACGTATAACTTTTCTGTGCAATAAAGAATATGAATATGAATATGAATATGTATTTCCGGTAGTTCCGCGTCTTGATCACCTGATCCTGTATTGCACAGACAAATCCCTCGGTTTCCCCAAAGAGGTCACAAAATAAATTATTATTATTATTATTATTAATTCCCAGAATGTGGTGACACTATCGGATGGTTCAATTTTTACAGCGAGTTTTTTAAATCAGCCGTTTCAATTGTTGGCCACCACGCAAACAATTCTTTTCAAAAAAAAGTTTTTATTAAAATCGGCTCTGAGACTCCTTTGAGGATTTTTCGCTATTCCCTATAGTTTCGGATTTGGCCAATCACGTAAGTCCTTTTGAAAAACTAGCCCTGTATAGGAACATGCAAAATATTATACATATGTGTCGGTTTGCTCCAACATCCATATAACATGTAAATTAATTGGGAAACAAAGGTTTCACCTTTTGTTGTTTTCATGCGAAGTCATGTTTGTTCAATTTGCTTTGTTGTTCCACATTTACCTTTATTGCCCCACGAGGTGTCGTTATGGATCGTATTATCACACACTCTAGAGTAAAAAGTCAACAATTTTTTTATCGTACCGTTGTTTTATGATAAATAAATTTTATTACAAAAATAGCTTTTGTCTGTTACTTCGTCTGCACTTACCACCTGATACGTGAACGTGACTCATTCATGACTCTTCAGTTAAAGTCTAATTCATTAAAAAGGTAAACTGTGAAAATGCTGCCAATTTAGACAAAAATAATTTTTGCTTAGCAGAATAATTATTCAAAGACAACGTTTATTTGGGTTGTTGCACTGCGCTCCAAAACCCATTGTTCTCAAAATTTCAATTGATTCCACCACGCTCCATGAATTTTTAACAATCATAATAACAATAAAATATTTCATTATTTTAGTTTCACCGCGCTTCAAGAAATATTTAGTAGAGTTAGCAATAAAATATTTCGGTATGAAACATTATATTAAAGTCATTAAAAAGAATTTCAGTAGAATACGCGCCTTAGAATCCGCGGTCAAAAAAACAAGCTATATATTTATTTCTGTATAACCAGAAACTTTAAAAATAATTTATGCTTTGCCTTTTATGATGATTGATGACTCTACTTATTATATTTTGGAGCGCTGTGGAACCATTTTGGTACTTATAATTTTTGAAATAATATAGGTATGTAATAAAAACTTGGAGCGCAGTGGAGTAAATTTTTGGAGCGCAGTGGAATAACCCGTTTATTTGTAGGTAGCTAACATTTCTTATAGTTAGTCTGGTAGATAAGTTTTTTTTTTTAACTAGCGGGTCTTCGGCAGCTCTTAAAGCCTTAACAAGTTTCTTGCCCTTCTTCTTAGCAAGACTAATCAAATGGGCGGAGTTAGGCAAGTATATATAGTATATGTAACGTACTAGTATTTAGTATATGGGTAAAATGGGTAGCTATTATTATCATATCGCATACCTTTACATTAGTGTATAAATTAAACATACCTTTAATTTAGCTCATGTACGTGTATTAACTTATTAATTATAAGCAAACCTAAAACATAAACCTACATTTGCCTCTTTTAAATTTTATTAAATATATCTTTGTATATTAATAATAATTATTAATTAGATTAATAAAGTATAATATACCTATATTTCATAATGTACCGATATCTTGTATTATTTGCTGTGTTTTTTAATTGTATTGTGATTTTGTGAGATCCACCTTTGGAACGTTTTTGGTGTTTTGTGCGCTGTGTTACAACTGAAATAAATAAATGGAATTGAATTGAATTGAATATCCTAACGTGCGATAACTGAATTCATGTAACTGCATTGCAAAAAAAAGTATTCATTTCATTTTATTTCACAAACATTGAACGCGGATTATCTGTGACGCGGTCAAATCAACGTAGGTACTCAAACCGCCATCTAATGGTGCAATTAGAGGAACTCTGTACTAAACTATGTGACATTTCCGATTTTTTCCACGGGCTATTCAATAACAAATTTTTCAACCGTTTGGAAAGCGATATGTGAATTCTTAAAATTTTCAAAATGTTTATTATTTCGGTGACGCTCCATTAGCATTTCCGCAATTTGTAAAAAATCGGATAAACGATAAAAAATATTATTTAATTTACGATTTGTAAACCAAGAGAATAAGGCGCTATGTAAAAAATATAAACATGTTTTGTTTCTGTGTATTTTATGAAGTAAACGGAAAATTGTAATGAGTTTTCGGTATAGTATGCATGCATTTTGACTATATAATCTAGAGTTTTGATTTTGGAAAACACGTTTGGATAATTTTTCCTTGATAGAAATAGTTAATGAAATGAGGTTTTCAAACACACTTTTTTTCCTCGTTTGACGGATAGGGATCATGTACAGTACTCAAACATATTTTACTAGATGGGTTATAACAATATCAAGATATTTGATTTTGGAAATTTTGCTAGGTATATTAGTTATTTTTATAAAATTAAAAAAACTTACTTTTTTCTCTTTTGTACTGTATCCGCCCATGTCGCACTGCGCTTTTTTTCGCTTGGAGTGAGGGTGACAAAAATAAAATTTACATAGCCCCTTAAGTTACCTCTTTATTAAAAATATAAACTAAAGATTTTTCCTCTATTATTTTTCAAAATCTGAGGTCAGCCTGATCGGTAGAGGTTAATCTGAAAAAAGTCTGTCAATTGCTATTGAGCGATCAGGGTACCAAATATGAACATGCTACCGACTCAACATGCTAAACAATATAATAAATTGCAGCAACAAGAGTTGTCGCTTAGAATTTATCGAGTTTATCTGTCAAATTTATTGAATCGATGCTTACGAACTTGCTATATACCTTACTTGTTGCAATAAAGGTTTATTATCTAGCGAATTAACTTCATTATGCTGCTAAGCGGGTATGTAATACAATTATTCACGACAAACCGAACTCGTAACAGATAACGAGTGTGCATCGCCAAGACAAACCTATTTAATAATAATAATAATATAGCTTTATTTCAGAACAATGTCCATAGATTACAATTAATATGGGTACAATAGAAATACATTAAATTAAATTAGATCACATTGAAACTACATATATACGCTATCAACAGAAAAAACAATAAATTACAATTATTTTTAAATTACAATCATGCTCCTATTTAAGTTTAATGGCGATAAGTATGTAACCTAGATTAATTTTCTTAGCAAATAAATACATTTTTATCTTTTTTTTTAATTATCTTATCTTTATGCAGGTAAGAAACAGGTAAAATAAATAATTTTTTAATAAATTGTATAAAAACCGGCCAAGTGCGAGTCGGACTCACGCACGAAAGGTTCCGTGCCGTTATTTATAAAAACGGCAAAAAAATCATGTCTGTTGTATGGAAGTGCGCGGGTCCGACTCGCATTTGGCCGGTTTTAGTATTTGTTGTTATAGCGGCAGCAGAAATACATCATCTATGGAAATTTCAACTGTCTAACTATCACGGTTCATGAGATACAGCCTGATAACAGACGGACAGACAGACAGACAGACGGACAGCGGAGTCTTAGTAATAGGGTCCCGTTGGTTACCCTTTGGGTACGGAACCCTAAAAAAGAATATTAAATGCTCGTTATGTAAACAAGTTTTTTATAGTTAACAATACCCTTACAATACCTGTGCAATTTGAGAAAACTTTAAGAGCATTTCGAAAAAGTCATATTTTTTTTTCTATTTTATATCACATAGTGTTTATATTAAAGACAATAAACTAAAACCGCTATGGATATTCCAAATAAGCGAAAGTTTTAAGGTTAGATCTACAGAAACAACAGACCAAATGTTAAACAAATATTACTACTGAATTTTTAAACTCCTACATACTCGTTGCTAATAATAAGAACGGCGCTGTTTGTGCTGTGTTATAAGGAGCGGATATTGTAGAAATGTATTTTAGAAAAATGTATTGTATATAATATATATATTTTTTTTTATTGTTAAGGTAGTAAAGTATAAGATTATTTTGTAATTTTTAAATAGCTAGCATACCCATCGTATTAGGTTAAGCTTGTAATGATAGGTATTTGTGGAAAAATAAAATATAAAAAAATATAAAAAAATTCACAGCTTTTCAGCTTTACTACTTATTTTCTTCTATTACATTATGTTATATAATATTTTGTAAAAAAAGCACTTAAAGTCTGTAAGATCTAAGTGCAAATCCATAATTTTTAATGCATGCTACGAAATCATTCGATATTATTTAAGTTCTTTTTGGAAAATAAAATGGCTTATAATAATAATTAATCTTATTTCTTTATTGTTTATAAGCAAATAAAAAAGCAAACTAATTTAAAAAGTCTTTAATCCGACTTTAATACTAAAATATTGAAAGTAAAGTAAGGCTGTAAAATGTAGAATAATAAAAGAGGTCGTCAAACGCTTCCGTTGTGAATGGCATGTCCATAAGTTTTGATATCCGTATTTTACGATTCTATTTTCCATCTTTCAACATTTAGATGTTTAATAGAAATAACTTTTACACGGTGGGGGTGAAAAAATGAATGTTTTTGTTCTAATGCGGTTGAGGTCCTAGCTTTTTTGCTTTTATTGGTTAACTATGGAAACATTGACGCCTGACTGGTAAGGTAGGAATTGATGGATATAAATTATACCAGAAGATCCCTTATCTCAGGCCAATCAGAAGCTCAAATTTCAAAACTAAAAACCTTCATTTGTATGTCACGATATTATTAGGGAAACAAAAATTCGTGTCCGCACATTGAATATTTTGAATGTAATGGGTTATTTTATTGCTTATTACATAAGTTATTACTTAGTATTGTACTGAAGTCAAAACTAAAATTTTTATAATGTGTCTTTCTGTTTTTAGGTATCTCGTATATGTTCTGTTTTAACTGGAAAACCACTCAACGGATTTGGGTTTTCTTTATTATTATCGTAACTGCTCAATATACAAGGTCATATTTATTTATACAACCAAACTCATGGCTTGGTGTGTGAATTAGTAATTGTATTTGAGGAATTTAAAAAAGAAAATTTTCAATTTTCTTTGTATCGACTCGGGACTACATCATTTTCTAATTTCCCAAAAAGGGCTTTCAGTCTTTAGTATGAATTTGGCTGTATAAATAAATGTCATCTTATATAGGCGGGGTGTTGATAAAATAACTCCCAAGCCGAAAACGGGGCAGACACGCGCGGTGGAGCCTTGGGCGAAATACCTGCCACAGTCAAAATGGTAAATCCTTACAAATAAACCTTTTCCAATTATACTTATAACCTTATGTGAGGTACAAAAACATGATAAAAAATTAATAAAACTTTTTTGATTTTTGTATAAACAAACTTTATTTAATTTATATACTAGAAAAAGATATTGATCAGCTTTGACTGTTTGGAATCAAACGTATTCCAAGCTTTCCCTGCTACGAGTTCCACTGAATTAACCAACGACTTATTCATAAATCGTACCAAACACGAATACAAATACGCCCGTGTCTTCTTTACCTAATTGATCTGACGAATAATTTAACAAAGTGTCTGTTAATCGTTAAATCTGTTTCTGAATAGTCTGGTGACAGTTTTTAAACAAAGCAGTAATAGAAAAACAATAGCCATAAGAAACGTTAGTCCTAGCCATAGACTTAGGATATACTGAGGGATATACTCCCAAGTCTATGGTCCTAACTATCTCGTAAAGACTTAGTAAATGACAAGAGGATCGACTTGTGTTCTAACTTCAACCAATCCCGTTTCCTCGCATATGTTTGTCCTTTTCACCGCAAACGAACCGGAGTACCACTTATGAACATGCTATCGACTCGACATCGCTTCGATAAAAAAAATGTAGCTCTTATTTTTAATAGCAATAAGAGTTCTAGTTTAGAATTTATTGTGTTTACCTGTCAGACAAATTCATCGATGCGTACCTGCAATGCGGGCTAATAAGCGTATTCCTAGGCCAAGTCTAAAAGTATACAATAATCATTTAGACGAAAATGAAGCATGGTGTAACAAAATAGTAATTAGAAAATTTTACCACTGCATGTTTCCTCTAAGGACTTAAAGTAAATAAATAGATAAACTGACATACCTGTCAAACATAATAGACAATATGAGACGGGTTCACTAAGATGACATAAATTTCTGTTGTCTTGTATTTTTATGCCTTTACTTAAGTAGGCTTAAGTAATTTGTATAGAAGTATTTGTAACAAAAAATTTTGAAAAGAAAATTGAATAATGAAAAAAGACACGATCTTGCTTAGTTTCTTGCCCTTTTTCTTCGCATCGTATCGAATGGACGGGGTTAGGAATTATATTTTTATAGGTTGTATATGTATCAATTTATGTATTAATTACATTACCTATACATTTTATGCAGGTGTACAATTGTAATAAATTTAAGAAGCTTAACTTAAATTATTTTCTTTTGTATTTAGTATATTTTTTATCATATTCTATTCTATTAATTAAAATGAAGTAAGTAGTAAAAAAATTGTGTCTGTACACTGAATGTTTTAAATGAAATGTGTGAATAGTATAATTCTACTGAGGCCAAAACAATTTTTTTCTGTTCGCCTATTCCGTTTTAACTCGAAAACCGCGCAATGGATTTAGATGCGGTTTTTCATTATCATCGTAGTCACCCTGATCGACATACAGGGTGTAAATGCAAAGTCAAGAGCCCCTTCAGGGTATGAAAGTATTCACGATTCTGATGTCATTAAGAGAAAAAAATATATACCTTGAATTTTCACAAAAAATTCCATAATTTTTCTACGCAGCTCACAGGCCTCCCCACACACCTAATTGCGCCCCGCAACCCGCACCCCTCATCCAAGTGGCCAGCGACCAGTGAGGGTGTCCACGCGATTAGTGTATTTTGAGTAAAGAAAATCGTCTTATTATGAGGTACTGGTACTTTATTTAGAGATCCCAGTGTTTAAAATAATATCTTTACCGATCATACTAACACACCCTTAAAGGATTCTTGCCGTTGCTTTTACACCCGGTATAGGCTATAAAAGGATGCTGGTATAAAAATAACCAAGCCGAAAGCTGCTGATAGTACTCAAATATTGAAAGACACTTCCCTCCGATCGAATCCGCAGGCAAAAGCTAACTGTAATAATGACCAAAAACATAATCACACTAATATTATAAATGCATAAGTTTGTGTGTGTGTGTTTGTTACTCTTTCACGCTAAAACGGCTGAACGGATTCGGATAAATACCTATAGCTAGTAAGACATAAAGAGGCTTTCACCTAAAGTATTTTTACCTCGTCCGAGCATAAACGAGTTTATGTCGTATAGATGACACTTTTATAACCCGTATTAACCAATTTAGCTTTAACTCCAGTTTCCTTTGTGATCTTGTCACAGAGCCTTGTAATTTTATGGTATCCAGATATTACTTTATGAGCCTGTAATTTGACGGAGGGATATTAGATTAATAAATGCTTTTGTGATCTTTGTTCCTTTGACGACGTAAAAAATAAATCTTTTCAGTACCTATTATTTTACCCATAGGTACAGTGGAGCCCACATCAAGCTAAACACTTACAGTATAAGCTGACTTCTCATTGTATAGGCTTCCCGTAAAATGAGAGGTCAGCTTATACTCAATGTGTATAGCTTGATGTGGGCTCTACTGTACTTACTAACTTTGTTTTCAATCATGTTAGTAAGAAGTAACTATGTAGATCCATCCATCCATCCATCAGCCTCTTTTGTCCACTGCTGGTGTCAAATCTTTCCAAGATTTTGCCACTCTTGGCGGTCCTCCTGGAACAAATGCCCATACCCACACACGCTGGTTGGGGATGGTGAGCGCGGTGCCGAAACCCTTGCACCAGTGACGCCATTGCCCGTCACCAGCCTGTTTTATATAAGGCCCGGAAAATTGGGACGGATATACCGCCAACTACACATATGTAGATCCTTTTTAATAAAAATAAATAGATACTTCCATACCTACTTAACTGATTAAAAGAATACTAGAGAGAAAAGCTATATAAGAGACATACAAAATGGGATACACAAAAGCTATATTGTTTTGAGTTTTACCGCTAAAAAGCAGATCATAAATTTAAAGAGCAAGAAATGGTATCGTTCAGAAACGCGGCTCGGCCTTCGGCCTAACCGAAGATAATTTACCAAGTGTATTATACAAATATAAAAAAAAACAGTTGGACAAAATAGTATGTCAGCACGGGTGAAGCCACGGGCTAAAGCTAGTAAAATTATAAAACAAATAAATTTGCGCGCTGCACCACGTAAGCTAAAAGTTGTTACAAGTGTCGCAACGGCTTATGAGCGGTGGCCTTGACTGCGCTAGTCACGTTTTCTCTATCGCACGTAGTAATTTTGTGCGCAAGTCTACGAATAAGAATTCTTGTTTGCGCAGTCACTGTGTGCAAACATCCGACCGACCCCCACGCAACCAAGTTATATTTGAGGCTACAAACAACTTATTCGTATATTTGATGTAAAAACTTTGTTGTCGGCATTGCAGTCACAATTATTTTCAGTGCTCAGTATGAAGGATCGATGATATTTTTGCATATCTAACTAGTTTGGCCCGGGCAAAATTAGAATCTGGTTTGGCCGATTAAATATATGTATACTAACTCTGTTGCAAAATTAACCCTTTTTGGGGATATGGTTTTTTTTTTGTGTTAGCACAGCACTGAGTTAATTACTATGGGAAGAGAAAATTTTGCGAAATTAGCAAAATGTGTTATAGATATATGTTTATAAAAATTATGGAGCTGCAAGAAAACTATCAATATCGATCGTAGAAGATCAACAGGCTGTATTACATGCATTTGGTACGTATGTCTCAAAACATACTATTGCCCCTGTAAATTATGTAGTGTTGTTTCATAATAATATGAGTTCTTTTGCGTCACATTTTATTTAAAAAAAACCCGTGTTACTTAAGCCATAAGAGTTGTCCTTTGCTCTACTAATCGAAGCAAAAGTATGAAAGTTGTGTTTGTTGGAAAGATTTTCCGAAGCGTGAAGGCAGCTGGCTTCATTTCTGGTTTACTGTTTTGTTCAGTTGAGTGCTGGGGCGCGGAACTTGTCCGGATTGCTTTCCGGTCAGCACTTTTATTGTTGTTTTTTGAAGATGAATTCGCATACAGAAACTGGTGACGTCTCATTTTGTTTGTTGCATTTCACATTTTCTGTTTGCAGTTGTTAATAGCCGTTATTTTGAAACTTTGAAAAGTTGTGGACAGGCCGTATGTTTTAAATTAACCATGGGTATTTTTTGCCTGAATATAAATTTTATATGAAATGAAGTCCATGGGGACCGAAAGGTATTCGAATGGAGGCCACATATAGCAAAGCGTAACGTGGGCGGACCTCGTGTCCGCTGTACCAACGACTTTAATGACATTGCGGGTGGCGGCTGTATGAAGAGGACGGAGGACCGCCAAGAGTTACGAAATCTTGGAAAGGTCCAGCAGTGGAAGAACACAGGCTGATGGATGGATAATATTTGAAAAAGTACGGTTTTTATCACTACGCTTTAGTTTGCAAAAAGGAACTATTCGGCCTTATATCTTTTTATTGTGTAAACTAGAAATTTGTTTTTTGTTACCTATTGGCTACAGGCTTAGAATCTGTCTCAACACTTGCTTATGAGTTATAATCAGAACATAAGTCAAAAATGGAACACATTATTTATATATTAATTATTTGTCACATCACATCACAAGTGGTGAAAGAGACTCTTGTTAGTCGATATTAAGTAATATAAAATTGATACCTCAATTCTAATATGAGAAAAAAGGCATGAGACAGACATACAAACAGACGGACAGTAAAATGATCCTCTGTTTTTCCATGGTGAGGTATGGAACTCTAAAACGAAGATAATTCATTGGAAAACCTTTTTATACTGCTTCTAAGGCTTAGCATAAAGGGAGTGAATGCCAGTCTGTTCAACTGAAAACAAGGTTAATCAACCACTATTCCTGAACGAGTGCCGAGCTCGTGGTAAAACTTTAAATTGCTAATTCTAATACATTTCCTTCGATTGTTTATTTATATCTACCCTCGCCTGTTTAGATTGTCAAGTAATTAAATGGTATTTATTTTAAAATATTCGGCCAGCAAGCAAAATCTGCTGAAGAGTTATTTTGACAGCACATTATGTTTTTGTCGGTCGTAAAAAAAACCACCAACTATACCTGGTCGGCAACTAAATCAAGGGTTATCAGAAAATAAGTAGGTATTTGGTCAGCTTGATAATGTATATGTCTGCTAAATAAATAGTCCTAATACAAATTCATTATTTGGTCAGCAGGATTATAAAATCGATTAGCATAAAAAGAGAGTCTACATTTTAAAATTATGGTCATCTAACAATTTTAGATTAGCGCAATTTTATTGAAAAACAACAATGATCGGTTAAAGTGAGCGGTCTTTCACAATACGAGTAGCCAATTGCGTGTGAGCATTGTCATTCGAGGAATTGTTGCGTTGAGAATAACAGTGTTTACAATTATTTTTGATGTTTGACAATCAATTATTTAATTTATTATAATTTTCTGATCTCTATTTTTATTAAAAACTAGCCTTTGCTCGCGGCTCCACCCGCTTTTATTCAATCTCTGCCCTGTTTTCGGCTTGAACGTAATTTTATGAACACCCCTTATAGCCGATATGTTGACCAGGGTAACTATGATGATAAAAAAGGAAGTTGTCAGCTGCCGGCGCCTTGTCCCAAATTGGCTGCCGGCAACATACACACATACAGACTGACAGAAAAACAAACAAAAATTCTACTAATGATAGTTTTGGCTTCAGTACAATACTAATAACCCATTTCGATAAAAAATTTGAACATACAAATAGTTAATTCGTTAAAATTAGCTATTAAATCATTTTATATGTTTTTCCTAGTTTTATTTTAATTTATTTTCAAATAGTAGGTAGAGTGGTCAGTCCATTAATGAATACAATAAATTATTTTACAATATTCTTATTCTTTATTGTACACAAAAAAGGAGATTACAAATATTTGATACTTTAATTTGAGTACAGCGGCAAGCTTATCTCTCAAAGAGATTTTTTATAGCAAACCGAATGGGTATAGGAGTGCTTTAAAAAATAAATAACTCAATGCAGCGAAAAATTGCACACTCCAGTTGCTGCAGAAATGAAATTAATTGGTAAATCAAAATTTTCACAGCTTGCCAAATTGAATAAAATCCGTATCACGATTTGTTGCTCTATTAATATTGCTACAGATATATTTTATTACCTACGACATCAATTTTAAAGCTGTCCAATATCACATTACTTGCTGATCAATTTAGTTATTTTTGCCGATCACTAGAAGCAGCTCAACTCAATTCGTTTGCTGACAAAATATATTTTGGAGCTGACCAAAACCTCTTTAATTTGCTGACCATTTAAATGATAGCCGTTTACATTTAAGTGCTGGAAACTAAACTATGACTTAGTACTATGACTAAGCCCATTTTTAGGGTTCCGTACCCAAAGGGTTACCAACGGGACCCTATTACTAAAACTACGCTGTCTGTCTGTCACCAGGCTGTATCTCATGAACCGTGATAGTTAGACAAAATATTTTTCGTCGCGGTAAGATGGAACCTAATAATTTTACTACACACACTTGACAGATATTTTGACAGTAACTAATTTATTGTGTACGAGGCATGCCTTTTAAGTTTTGTCGTTTGAAGAAACAAAAACAGCTGGAACCTAATAGTACTTTTTATTGTTTTTCAAAGTATTCTCCACGTAGTTAACAAGACTTTTCCGTTCGCTCGAACCAGTTATTAAAACATTTATTCCACTCCAAAGTGGGGGTGTTCAATATGGCTGATTTGAAAGCGTCGATTGCTGCTTCACCGGACTGGAGCCTTTGACCACGAAAAGTTTTCTTAATTTTAGGAAATGTAAAGAAATCGTTAGGGCTTAGGTCAGGACTGTATGGAGGATGGTCAAGAATTTCTACGTTTTCCTGCATCAAATACTCAATCGTTTGATGAGCGCTGTGTGAGCTTGCGTTGTCATGATGTAAGATGATGCGTCGCTTTGGGTTAGATTTCCGAAGTTCGGCGATGACTTGTGGTAAACAAACTGTGGTATACCACTGCATTAACCGTTCTACGATCTTCAAGTGCAACTGTCACAACATGCCCGGTTTTCGCCACGAACGTAGCCACTCTCTTCTTTGAAGTGCTTCGAGAGCGGACAACTTTTGTCGGCTTTGGTTCGTCTTTGAAGACCCAGATTGTGGATTGTTGTTTGGAATCAGGATCGTAGGCATATATCCAAGATTCATCACCACTGATAACGTCGTAGACGTGATTTGACTCTCCTCGGTTGAACCTTTGAAGAGTTTTCTTACACCATCTGACGCGGGCCCTCTTATGATCGCCGGAAAGCATATGCGGGATCCAACGGGAAACTAGCTTTCTTACACCAAGCGCCTCATGCATGATCTTCTGAATGGTTGTCCCTGAGATGCCTAATAACGCCTCTATCTCCCGATATGTCACATGACGATCTTCGAGGATTAGATCTCTCACAGCAACAATATTATCTTCAGTGAAGGCGGATTTTGGACGTCCTTCACGAGATTTGTCACTAAGAGTGATATATCCACGTTGGAATTCTAAATACCAGCGTTCGACAGTCCGCAGACATGGGGCTTCATCATGGAATACAGATGTTAGCTCTTGGGAACACTGAATCCGTGTTAGGCCTCTTCGGAAGTTATAGAAAATGATTGCACGGACATTTTCCTTAGTAAGATTCATTTTCGTACGTGACCTGACAGATTCAAAACAACGCTGTGACTAAACAACTGCATTAATCCTAATTCTTTCAATTGTTTTGAAATTCTAAATTCACCAGATTTGAATATTTAACAGTTCTAAATTTAAAATTGGCGGCAAATATGTAAACGACAGAACTTAAAAGGCATGCCTGGTAGTTTACCTACCCTACTATAGTACCTCTGTCTGTAATTTAACGAACGCACGCCCAACTCGGTAAAATCCCAGGATCACCACATCCAATCTTGTGCACGGTATGGTCGCAGCATGAACACAGCATTATTACGTATTATGAATAAAGCTCCTTAACCTAGGTATTTGTTTTTATACCTTCGGCAGATCCAGTATAAATTGCAATTTTAAATAGCGCTTAAGAACCGATTGTCAGTCTCAATACATTTTCACTGTTAATTTGAACCAGATTTTAAAAGTAAAACTGATTTAGACTGGTTAGTTTAGTAACTTCGTCACCCTTTAATATAAACCAGTTTTCTAAAATAAATTTATTTTATTCCGTAATGATTACAATCCATATTTGGACAATCGTCGAGTCCCTGATGTGTGTTGAAAAGTCAGTACCAAGAATAGTTACGGAACAAGTATTGTATAAAAACTCAAAAATATTAATTAGTTTTTTAAAAATGAGCACTTTTCTTTAGTTTGCCGTTTGACAACACCAGAATTTGATCCTTTTAAGCAACACTATAGTGCAGTATAATAATTTACAGAGAGTTTTTTTATTTAAATTATGAATCATGATCAAAGTAACAAAACATGTATTTTTTATTTCGAACATAGAGCAGGCCCCTCACTCCCAAAAAGATTCGGTCAGTCGTTTATCGTTAGAGCATATTTCCATCTCTGACGCACGCATCGAGACCAATACTCGATTTGTTACTTTTATCATGATTCATAATTTAAACAAAAACCGGCCAAGTGCGTGTCGAGCCACGCGCAATGTAGAGTTCCGTAGTTGCCCGGTACATATAAGTTGGTCTACTAATACAGACCGCGCCAAACTTCTGGTCCCATACATTATAGGGGGCCAAAAGCTTGGCGCGACCTGTACTCGTAAATCTGTAAAGCCTACTTAGCTGTGATAGTTTTCCTTTTAAATTCATTATATATTCTACTTCTATACTGAAATTTTTCACATTTCACATTTCTATAAACAACCGTTTAGCCGGCAAGGGGGGGAACGCTCCACTCTAACTAAAATTTTCACTTAATATTTCACCAACAGATCCCTAAATCAAAAAATAGTTTTCACACACCCACAATGTTTTTGAACGGCCTATCCAACGATACCCCACACTATGGGATAGACGAGAAAAAAAAATTCATCCCCAGTTTACTTGTACAGACATACCCGTAAAAAAAATTGTTTTAAGATTTTATTTTACCATTTTGTCGGCGTGATTAATATTTATGTCCATGCCAAGTAACAGCTTTCTAGTACTAATAGTCTCTGCGCTAAGCCGCGGACAGACGGACAGACAAAATGGGTTCTATATAATAATATAATATGGTTCTATAAAACTATAAGGGTTCCTTGTCGGACTACGGAACCCTAAAAAAGATTCTTTGTTTGATAAACACTTGTACTTGTCCACTTATTTATATTATTTCCCTTACCGGTTTCGCTGTTAAAGCATTATCAAAGGTTTGTTTGGTTGTTTTTTTTTTTTTTTGCCAAAAGGGAAATAATATAAATAAGTGGACAACTACAAGTGTTTACCAAACAAAAAATGTTTCAAAAGTTCCACCAAGTGCCAACAATCACGAGCATCAACTCCTAAAAAAGATATCGACCGTCAAAATAAGCACTAATACTCCAGGGACAGAGACGACGCTCTACAAAACCTATATATACATAGCCTGTGTGCATTATTTACCGCCGGGAATATGTACTATCTATATCAGTCCCATGTCGCGTCGCGTAGGTTGAGCATTCATTATAAATGTGGAAAACGAAAAAAAAAATGTACAGAAAAAACATTTTCTTTACGCTTTTGTGTTTTATTTGTGATTTTGATTCATAGATTTCAATACATTTCATTCTATTCTGACACATGACGGTATTATTAATTTATCTTTGATTATTCTTAATATTTTAAGAAGGGTTCGGCTTAAATTCAGCGACTTCTTGAAGTCACATGCTGTGCCGGATTCCTTTTCTGCTGGAAACGATGGTTGTATTTGTTTTTTCTAAAATGTTTATTGTTAAGTGTAAAATCTTAAGTGCACAATTAAAATAAGATAATCATCTATTATCTTCATTGTTTGATAACTTTGCATTTATAGTAGAAAAGTTGTTTGTAAAGTTTTTTTTCGTTTTTGATGGAATAAAGTGATTTGTATTTATCCCACGCACTACAAAGCTATCTTTTTGGTTAATTTTACTCTAACGCACTCTGCTGTTTCATGAGTAAGAGTAAGAATAAGATATTTATTCACCATATAACAATGTCCGTTATAAAAGGTTTGTCAATACATAAGAAATTTACACGAAATACAAAATATGTACAATGTACATACACAATGTAATTTATAAAAATTTACATAAAATAATGGCTTAAATTAAAAATAAATTAAAAATGTCATAATTAAAAATAAATTTATATTTTAACTGTATAATCAGAAAATGAACATGTCTTTAGCTTTAAATTCAAGAACTCATTAATTGAGTAAAACGGTTTATTTTCCAAAAAACGTTTCACCCTCGTTTTAAACTCCAAGAGCGGCAACTTTGAAATAGCTGTAGATATTTTATTAAACATAATTAATTTAATATATTTTCCTTGTTTTTGCGTCTTTTTTAGTCTAGTTTTTGGTGTTATGAATTTCTCTTTATTTCTTGTATTATATCTGTGAATGTCCATTTTTTTAGGTAAATTGTCTTTTTGTAAATAAGTTTCGATCAAAGAGTTGTAAATAAATAATGAAATTACGGTCATAATTTTGTCTCTTTTAAAATAACTTCGTACAGACGTACGTTTGTGTGACCCGTTTATAATTCTTATTGCCCTTTTTTGAGAAATTAGGACTCGTTTCATATCAGCTGTTGTTGATACATCATATCAGATGTTTGACAATATATTTTTTTTACAATTTTCGTGTTAAGGGGCTTATGAGGCCGGTGGAGCATGCATATTTTATACAAACGAAATAGGTACCAAGACCATTTGTAAGTCATTGATATTCTTAGGATAATGTGTGTTTATTCCGATCGGATTACAGAATATCTAGGTTTCCAAATATATATTTTGAAAGGGCACCGATTTAAAGACGACATTTAAGGAATTTAAAAATTCCATAGAAAACCTTTTTTACTCATATTTTATGCTTACATCAGTGTTCTTCTTTTATTTATATGTTTGGAAACATAGAAGAATTTGTTTAATTTAAAAATTATTTTGGTATTTCATTTGTATGAAACATGCATGCTCCACCGGCATCTTATGAGAATTTCAAATATCTACGTATAAAACTGATAACACTGATCTTAAAATGCTTCAACGTGTTGTTTACATATAGGTATTATTTATCTATAATACAAGGCACTTTATCCTCCTTCATAGAGAATTTGTTACGTGCCTACCATAACACTACCGGCGCAAGAATGATCGACGCTTTTCAAATAAATTTAGGCTCATGCCGACCTATGTACATAAATAGTGGCTTCAACTTTTAAGTAGGACTTCATTTCCATCCAAATCAATTTCAATTGTGTTTATTCTTTGACTGAAACCATCTATTAGTCTTCTGATGTAGCAATTTCAGACACAATAATCATGTTCACTGGCAACAGGCTAAGCACAATCCAATTTGCAAACAATGGACTAACTAAACCTAAGCTAGTATTGATTCGCGGTCGCCTCCATTATTACAGCCATGTGTTACTACCGTCAAACCCGTTGTGGTTTGGCCATAGATAATGGTAGCATATCTCTCAAAAGGATTGTAGTTTCGTTGATTTACACTACCTGAAAAGTTTTATATACACAACTAGCGACTAACTAGGAAACAAATGACTTTTTTTTCAGAAACAAACATTGTAAGCGCTCTCACCCCTCCTCAATTGAATATAGATGTATACAAATTGATAATCTCCCAAGCAAAGTAATAAGGACGAAGGTCTCCGTAAAACTAAACTAATCTCTGGAATGAGAGTAGTATGGTTGTAACAGAACTCAAACCGTGTGTGAAAAGATCTAATTAGGAGACAACCAGAAGTGGATAATAAATAATTAATATTGTTTACAACGAAATAATATACCTACCGCAGTGTTTCTTTGTAAACAATATAATTTTGTTTTTTCTTCAAGTGCTAGAATCGCCAGACTGCTCCTATTGTATTAAATTTTATTTAATAGAGAAACAAGCGCGTTTTTTTACATGTACTTACTTATAACTTGCAAATATTAGTTCATAGTAATATCAGGTACATATTTCAGATACACCTCTACCTCAGAAAAATCCTACCTACTTACTAATAGGTAAATTCCCCGCGCCAGGCGCGGTTTGCGCGCTCCCCCGAACGCCCTGCGCACTAGACGCCCATCTACCTACTATGCCATGTAGGATTTTCAAAGCCCTATTAATTTTAATTGATGAGTGGGTGTACCAATTTTCGAGTTAATCGACCCGGAGAATAAAAAATTTCACAGAAAACTCAACTCCTCATTTAACCCTCTTAGGAGTGGAATTTTGAAAAACCCTCTCTTAGTGGATACTTATACTTCACAAAGAACATACCCTCCAAATGTCATTCAAGTTACAATACATTTTATATTTTAACATAATAATTATCTGTGGCTTACGAGATCACTCTTAAGTTAACTTAAAAAATATTTCTTAATGAGTAATCTCACTTTAAGTTTTCCTTTAATTGTTGAGAACTTAGTTTAAAGAGCATAATATTGAATTTTTTTTACTCGACGACCCGTATGTATTTACGGATTATTTTTTCAACTAAAATGTGCTTACTCTTGGTCACTACCCCGGCTGATGGAAAGCGATGAAAAAATCTAGGTTGAAGCGCACTCACTTAGAAACAGGGAAAAAGACAGCAGGAGTGATGTTAATCAGTCTTTTCTGGGACTTCCGCAAAAACTTACTGTACAAAAACCTCAAAGTTAGTGTTAGCTTAATCTAATTTATTCGTCGTAAAGAGCTCTTTTGCTAAAGTTATATCACCTGGCTATATTTGAGCGCTTGTCACTACCAAATTTAAGGTCTGTGCCAAGAGAATAGGGGTCATTATTTAACAAGAAGTAAAGGTGTGAGAATAATGGTCTTTTCACGCGGCTTGGCATCGGATGCACAAAATTTAAATATCAGAATCGAATGCAAAAGCGCTGCGGTATTAAAATGGTAGAGTTTGAATTTGTTTTCCATAACTTCTGTGTGCATGGCTGAGATTTTAACAGGATTCCTTTTAGGTTCTCACTTTGGAAAACAAGGGAACTAAAATATCCAAGTGAATTGGTTCCAATTGTGTAAAATGTATAATAAATATGTAATACAGGTTTATATGAAAAAAAAGGGGGCTTATCCCATCTTGTCTCTTTTAAAATGTATTTTTCACCAATAAATAGCGATGATTAAATTTTGTGAAAAATATACAATCATATTTCAATCTTTGATCTTAAAATTTCAGCTGTTTGATACACAATTACTTACGTTTCGCTCGATTCAATTAAATCGCAAAGATAAGTCTAAGCTATGATCTAAATATAATTTCATTTGAGCTATATTATGTTTTGGACAATAAAAGCTATACTAAAATAAACGTCGTAAAAAATATGATATAAAACGGCCGTCATATAAAAAAACTATCCCTCTAATTACAAAATAATAAATAAAAACACCTCAAAACCGCGAGTTTTCTGAGCGGCCCGCTTCCGCTGAGCAGGATAAACATGTGTAAAATGAAAGCGTTGAAGCAGGATAGATTTCTCTGGATAACCTCACCTTAAGCATATCCGTATTTAAACATACAATGTGGTGTGAATTACTAAAACTCAATTTTTAAACGTCATAGAAACGTCTTACGAATGTATACAAATATGAAGAATTTGTTCATATGTACAAAATGCCTAATCCTAATATTATTAGAGTTAAGACAAAATGCCACGAACTTACAGCATCAAAACCCAAAAACAGACGATCTCGGTTTGTTCTGCTGCACTACCAAACGCACTAATACTTTCTTGCTTTTTAGGGTTCCGTACCCGAAGGGTGCCAAACGGGAATCTGTTACTAAGCCTGCGCTGCCCGTTTGTCTGTCACAGAGTTGTACACTTTCAGCCCTTATAAATAGGTAGCCAGGTAATATTTTCACAGACATGTTACCACAGCTTCTACCAAGGCAAAAATAAAAGTTTAAAAAATTAAAGCCAAGTGGCGTCCACAAAAAACCTAAAAACCTTAAAAATGGCAATACATACTCGTACACGTTTATTTCAGATTGTATTACATACTCTGAAGTAAAACAACAAATAATAAAAATTACGGTTCTGTTCTCAGAGAGTTACCGAATTGTTTGTCTGGCGCTACTATTTTAGCGCCTTGTTTTTTGTCACCTTAATGTTGATATGGCACCTATATGATAGAAATAAATTTATATGTTTTTTTAACACGACTTGGCGAACTACCATCGCAAGGAGATAACAAATTAAATTTATATCATTGCGGTGTAGAAAATCAGAAAAGTAAATCGGGACGTGTGGAGCTCCAATTTATGGCATCTACCTATTTATTGTTATGTACTACTAACTGCCCGCGGCTCCGCCCGCGTGTTATTCGGTTTAACGACATGCTTTTTTTCCGGGTTAAAAAGTAGATTATGTGTTAAGTTAGGGTATAAGCTATATGTATTCTACATTTCATCCAAATCCGTTCAGCCGTTTCAGCGGGAAAGAGTAACAAACATACATACACACACATACAAAATCTTTCGCATTTATAATACTAGTGTAATGTGATAATGTTTTAGGGATCCGTACCCGTATTTTGTGGTGGAATGGACTGTTTTGTACGAGTGCAGCTTGCACTTGGCCAAATTATTGAAATTAAAGCATTCCTCTAATCCAGGCATGGGCAACCTTTGGGAAGTCGCGGGCAAAACAATCATATGCTCATGAATTTGCGGGACATAAGTTGATTTTTTATATACGAAAAAAACGACGCAATCGGTGAACCGCAGGTTTAACTAGAAAAGAAGTTAGAGTATAAGCCTTTACTCGGTACTGAGCGGTAAGTTTGCTATTTATTCCGGCTGCGACGTTAAAACGCAATTGCCCAATTGATGACCTGTCAATCAAATTTTTTTTGTACTGTGAACTATCTATCAGTTTGGCCAAACGTATAATAGCATAACATAATACGTCAAATATAACATAGAACTTAATACTCGGATTAATTCTCATTGGCTGAATAGTAATACAATGGATTATAGTCGCGAGGTACGTTGAACTCCATTTGGTAGTATTACTTGTCACGCCTCGGTATCGAAAATCGGAGAGCAATATCCGGGATATTTGAATTAAAGCGGAAGTAAATGATATACCTACTCAACTATTAATACTGAACAAATTTCATAAATAAACGAATCCACGTATATTGTCAAGTAATTATTCACAAGCTGAAACATCATGCTGTTCTCTCATCGCAAGTATTAATCATAAAGTTTATATATAGACTAGCTTTTGCCCGCGGCTCCGCCCGCGTGTTATTCGGTTTAATGACATGCTTTTTTCCGGGATAAAAAGTAACATATGTGTTAAGTAAGGGTATAAGCTATAACCATTCTAAATTTGATCCAAATCCGTCCAGCCGTTTCAGCGTGAAAGAGTAACAAACATACACACACACACAAACTTTCGCATTTATAATATTAGTGTGATAATAATAATAATAATAAATTAGTGTGATATGTTACGGGTAAAGTCCGAAGTCGGATAAAGTCCGAAAAAAGTCAAAAATAGGTGCGATGACGAGCGAAGCGAAGAGAAGCGTGTTAGGTTTACATGTTAATAAACTTTGGGCGCCGAGCGAAGCGAAGCGGAGCGAGGCGACCCCCCAGTATCTTCTAGTACGTATGTATTATACTGAATAAAATAAAATTAAAATTGAGAGTGAGATATATTTCGGGCTGGGTCCGGCATATAATATTATAATAAAGACAAATAAGTCGATTAATCATATTTATTTACAAGTATTAATCAAATTATACACAAGAAGCTATCTAGAAAACATGAAATCAAGTTTTTCATAATGAAGCGTTTTACGAGGAACTACCTAGCATCAACCAGTCAACTTCAAAAAAAAACTTTACTGATATGCCCGCATGAGCGCTAGTAATCAGACGTAACATCTTCGAATTTGTGATGAGTCAGCCAGTCTTATACTTATACTATAACAAAACGACTGTTAAAAAAATCAATATTGAGTATCCCGCTAATGGTTGATTGTTTGTTTTGTTTTTGTGCCATTTTCGTCATTGTTATTACGTCCTTATTGTTTCAGAAAATGGTAAGTCCATTTTCTTAAAACATTGAAAATTAACTTTTGAAGAAAAATGTTATTGACTTCCACAGGGTCAGTTAGGCCATATTTAAGTGCTTCCGAAAGGTTAATTTAGGCCATATCTAAGTGTCAACGAAACCCAAATAAAAAAGCGAAGCTGTTTCTCCATTAGTACAACTCCAAGACGGCACTAAGCTGTTAATCGGAGAACTTGTTGTATAGTACTAAGAGCCGGATATTAAAGTTTAGTTGTTCTATTTTGTGAAGGAAATTGGTCAAGGATACATTAGGATACCAGACTAATCAGACTCAACCTTTGACCTTTAACATTTTAGATAAGGGCCACTTCTATGACCGGTAGCCTGTAGCCTAGATATTTCATAAGCAGTTAGGGCCAAAAGTTTGCTCATCAAAAAGTTTCAATACCTCTGGGTCTAGCTTTTTGTTTGAATAAGGAATTAGGATTCATATTATGGTCTTATAATATTTCGAGTGAGATTTTTCCTAATTAGAATCAGAGTTAATACAGATCTTGAAGCGAAGTTACGAGACACTAAGCAAATGGTTCTTTTAGGGTTCCGTGTGTAAAGGAACCATTATTGTGAGAGTCTGTTGTCCGTCCGTCCGTCTATATGTTGCCTTTGAACCGTTGAAGGTAGAGCTGATTGTAAAAATATACCTATAATGTAGCTATACTGCTATATTTTCTTAGACCGTTTTTAAGAAAATTTTGAAAACCGCAAAAAACCGTCCGTCCCCCAGTAAAAAAGTAAAGCCACACAAAAAATTCGGATTACTCAGAAAAGGAACCAAGTAAAACATAACATATTTTGTACTTTGAATTTCCCTGTCAGAGTGTATTCGTCATATTGAGATTTATGGCAATGTTTGACAAAGCAAACAGCATGGAATAAAGAAATGTAGTATGGATGCCATTTCCTAAACAAGCCAATGGGAATCGTGTTGTATGGATCCTTTGCCACTGCTGTCTCCTTATCTCTGAATAATTTCCTCGGCGAGAAAAAATATTATTTAAAAAAGGATGCAGTTTTGGTTTTAATCAAAATCGGGCCCGTTGTTACTTTGAAATTTTTTCGCTAACCACTTTAGTTTCAAATTTGGCCATCCGCACCCTCTTGATAAACTAACCCTGTAAACACCGTCACGACATGAATTTCCGAGGGGGTGATAGAGGTGTTACCGAGTGTGAACTGCGAAATGCAAGTCACACTGCACATTCAGTACACCCACCCAAGTGATTAGTCTTGCTAAGAAGAAGGGCATGAAACTTAGCAAGATTGTATGTACTTACCAGTGTACGTAATCAATGTAAGGGATAAAAATATAATGAGACAGAGAAAATATATATGTTATAAGAAAAAAAATACCTGGCTCATATAGCCTATCACCTTTTACGTTAAGCATTTAGACGATGGTTTCGTAACGGTGCAAAGGAGGAATCGCCAATCACGTACGACCCAGAACCGCTGCGGCAAAGCTCCCATGGAGTCATACCAGAAGCTGCGTGCTGCGAAGCCAAACACGCCAGTGTACATCTCCCGCCTGCACTACACCACTAAGACAGAGGACATCGCGGAGTACGTGCGTCAAAAGAAGGGGTACCCGCCAAGGGTACAGTTGCTGGAGTCACGCCGCAACGTCAACTTTTCGGCGTTCGTAGTGCGAGTACTGGTCTGTTTTCTGGACCTCGTCATGGAAGAAAACTTTTGGCCGCAGGGCGTGGTGTTCCAAACAAGTACCACAGGTCAGCTAAAATACAAAGTGCAAAGTGAAGTGATACTAACATAGTGTTAAGCTTTATTTACTAACAAATTTTGTACCAATATACTACTATACATGTTATGGGCCACAGATACCTGAAAATAAAATGATTTGATTCGATTGATTGATTCAAAGGAATTATAAATTAGGTAAATAAACTATTACAATGAAGATCACTATTATTACTACACAATGCTTCATGCACCATCGCGCCTGATGAAGGGTGCTTGTCTGGAAATTGGGAGAGTATCAGCAGGCGACGTCCAGGGACTTCTGTAAAAAACTACAGAAGTCGGTAACGGATGAATTACTAAAATTACCAGTGGCGAAGGGTCCATGTAATACGATTCCCTTCGGCTTGTTTAGGAAATGGCATCCGTATTCCGTGCTCTCTGCTTTGTCAAACATTTCCATAAACCTCAATACGACAAATACACTTGGCTGCTGACAGACAGTTGCAAAGTACAATTTTTTTAATGTTTTCTTTGGTAGCTTTTCTGAGTAAGGCGATTTTTCGTCCGGTTTCCCTTTTTAAAATGTTCATCCTTCGCTACTGAATACTACGCAACTGCCTGTAACCACCTCCCGGTACGGCTTCTCGTGACGTCACGCTGGGAAACGACCAATCGCTTGGCGGCATGGTTCTCCATGAAGGTGGTAACAAGCGGCGGCCCAAGTTAGAGTCAAAGTATTTGTAGTTAGTAGTTGGATCTTGGCCTCACTGTCCAGTCCAACCTAATTGGGTGCACCGTGCCTTTTTGAAGAAATCAGTGATTGTAATCTTGTAATCTTTCTAGCAACCCAAAACGGGTAAACGTTTGCTAAACTGTACCTTCCATACAAGAAATCTAATTCAGTGTACTCATCCGATTTTCAGTACTCGTATTATTTGTACATAATAATTAACTCTGATATTTATAGACTACAAAAAAGGAAAATTTAATTTAATTTTAAAGGTTTTGTACCTAAAAGCTCACGGCTTCACCCATGCTGAAGGTGTAACAAACTTGAACAACTTGTAACACAATGCTTTCATAAGTAGATCTGCCTGGTGCAAGGAACCTTGTTTGTTAGACAGGCTCTACATCTACAGTTTCAAGGGATTCGTGATGAGGCAGTGAATTAAATTCAATGTACTAGGCTTTGTGTTACTAGACGTTACTTTATGAACGGATGTAGCCTATATGTTAACCAGGCTCACTAGGATGATAATAAAAAAATGCATCCGTTGAGTGGTTCTCGAGTTAAAACGAAACATGCATACATACTGACAAGACAGACAAAATTCTAAAAATTGTGGTTACGGCCTCAGTAAAAAACAAATAATATATTTCATTTAAAATTTCGCGAAAATATGCCAAGTACAATGACTATTTTACTACTTTATTATTAGTATACCTATAGATAGAAAAATCACTTTCTTTGATTTTAGAAAATAAGATATCCAATTGATTTCTATTTTGGAATGCACCCTTAAATCATTTATTTAAAAAGCAATGGATTGATGGATGATGAATATAATTCCATGTACTTTCATTAATGCTTATGAATGCCATTTATTACGAGTTTGTCGCGTCATTCTAATTTATTATCCCAGTGGTTCTATTGTAACTGTAACTCTGCGCTCTCGTATAGTATGTTGGGTGAAATGTAGATATTAATGGGTGTAATTTATGACTACTTCTGTTTGTTTCTACTAATATTATATTATCGTTCCGTTATACATTATGATCAAGTATTTATGTCTCTGAATCTTCAGTAACAGTAAAATTAAACGGTGCGGCGAAACGTCCGCCGGCGGAATGCAGTTATTTCTCCACCGTTAAAAAATCAGGCTCCGGACCACTAGTACCATTGAACAGTACCATCAATGGTACTAGTGACACTGATTTGTCCCACTAGTACCATCAATGGTACAAATGGTACTGATTTTTTGATATTCATTTTTAGAAGGGTTATTAACTTAATAGCTTATTACACTACAACTAAAGTGGAGCACATATTTATTTAATGAAACTACTCCGAATATCACAATTAGCATTAGTACCGATGAAAGATGGTTAATATTATAGAGATTTTTTGACAGATGTCAAAGTGACAGATGTTTTTCTTAAAGATTTTTTGACAGATGTCAAAGTGACAGATATTTTTTTTTTTTTTTTTTCTGAAGACAAAGTGACAGATGTTTTATTTTTTGACAGATGTCAGAGCGAAAGATATTTTTTTTGACAGAAGATAAAGTGACAGATGATTTTTTTTAGAATTTGTGACAGATGTTAAAACTGCGGAGGTCGCCTTGCTCCGCTCTACTTCGCTCGGCTCCCTAATTTATTTACATGCAAACCGCTTCGCTCGTCGTGGCAACAATTTTTTACTTTTTGTAGCAATTTCGTTCAAACTGTAATAAAAAATTAAATTTTCTAACATGGAGACTAACCCCAAAACCTGCAGGTTACTAAATCTGGAGCTCTCACCCGCTGCGTTAACGATTTGATATCTAAAGCGATAAATCAAGCGAAAGTATTAAAATTTATCACATTTGTTGGTTTTTATAATTCATCCAAAGAAGGATTACCCGCTATAATAAATAGTAATTTACTGCGGTTTTTATAATTTTTCTATGGAATTCCGCCGTGAAAACGCGAATGGCCGGTTTTCGGCGGTTACTTTTAAATTTCAATACAGTATTAGCCGTCCGGCGGCTTTTCTCATTTTTCTTATAGAGTTCCACCGCACATGCGCAGAATGGCCGGTTTTTTTGCGGTTACTTGTAAATATCAACTTCAAATTTGGCAATAGAATGAAGTTTTAAAGTGTCATTTCCCCAGCGGACATTTAGACACTCCGAAAATTAAACTGATGGGCACATAAATATGAGACAATTTAACCTAGTTATATGAATTGAATACCTACTATCTGTTTCAGATGCTATTAGGATAGCACATTTATCATAACATAAATACTTTTTATTGTTCACCAAAATAAAAAAAACAAGTTATAAAAATATTTTATAAGAAAAGGTACAATGGGTGGTCTTATCGCTCAGAGCGATTTCTTCTTTCTAAGGTTGTCACCTTTACCATAGGACCTTGTCATACATATCTTATGCCTGTATGCGTTAGCAACGTTGACGGAAGTGTGTGATTGAATGGGATGCACGTGTTAAAGCACACAGGCATCAGGTGTGATAAAGTTCTATCCTAATAGCATTTGAAAGGGATAGTAAAAATTGTGACCATGAAGAAAAAACTACATTTTGAAAAAAAAACTTACTTTCACTTCCATCCATCCATCAACCTGTTTCGTCCACTGCTGGACATAGGCCTTTCCAGGATTTCGCCACTCTTGGCGGTCCTCCTGGAAGAAATGCCCATACTCACACACGCTGGGCAGGTGGGTTGGCAAGCGCGGTATCGCAACCCTTGCACCAGTGACGCCGCTGCCCATCACCAGTCTAATTTATATAAGGCCCGGCAATTGGGGATGGATATACCGCCATCCATCGGTCCCAGGCAATGGTGGGGCGCCTGGTTTTGCCTGAGAGCTGTCCTCTTACTCTCCCCCGAATAACTTCGGGAGGATTTCCGAGTAAGATGGTGGTACCTCCACAGTCGAGCCCGGATCAGGTCTACCACTTTCACTTACCGTGCCCAAAAAAGTTAATAATGTATGTCTGTATCTCCACCTGCAGCTCGTAGCCAAAACCAGCGGACCGATTTCAATAAGCTATTATACAACAAAATAAATAAAATAATTTCTATTCAAAAATTTTACTCTTATAATCAACATAAAAATCTATATCTAAAATATACAATTAAAATTAAACGTATCTAAATTTAAAACAAATGAAAAATGCTTTTGAGGTTGTCGCCGCTGCATGGCGGGGTGCCCAAGATGCTTGCCGCGTTACCTCGCTGTATGGCCAAGCTTATGCGTTGGCCAAAATAAGCTCCGGCTCTTGGGTCACCAGACACGTCGACCAAGCGCGACGAAATTTGCTAGAAAAATCGTCGCGCTTCTGGGCCCCATGGCCCGAACTTTTTCACGCCAAACGGCACAAACATGCAACCTTCACCGAGAGCGCGCTATTTGCGCCGCTTGTTGCGCTCAGCCGTTGCAGCCGCCGCGCCAGCCGTGGCAGCGGCCGCCTGGACGTGGGACGCAGCCAAGGTGTCGACGCAGGTCGCATCCCACACCAGGGAACGACCGTTCTGCCACGGAATTAACGTCATCCATCTTATAATTATATCTTTACTATGTTATATAAAACTCAGAAATTCTGTATCAGTAACAAAAAAATACATGAAAGTTATATTTTACTAAATAATTTATTGCACGGGAAATCAAAATAAAAACATAGAATACAAAATAACCGAAGGCAAGGTTGGAGTTATTCTTCAAAGAAATTTCTTCCAGTAAACTGATATATTGTTTCAATTGGATGTTATTGAAGTGATACTATATATGACTTTATACTCAGTAATTTTCAAGAATAGTTGAGCAATAAAGAGCAGAAGAAATCGTGTTTTGAATCCATTTTACGGGTTAGTAATAATACATTTTTTTTTCCAGTGAATTTCAGGGTAAGGCAGGATAAAACGTACACATTTTTTAAAACTTGGGGTTATTCACTCCTTTTTTCCTGAGTGATTTTACTTACCGTGAGTGGAAATGACTGTTTATCATAGTAATATGGCAGGAAAATTAGTTCTGGGTAGCCAGTGTCAGTTATACCTATACACTCCACTGTCTGAATCAGCTAATTTGACAATAAATAAAAACAATTGAGATCGTGGCAGTCATTCCCCATCACATCACAAGAAACAAAAACGACGGTCTTATCTCTAGGCGTTAAGGCCTTATGCATAATGAATTCAGTTTGGTAGAACCAGAAAAATTCAGAGTTTTCTTCAGACATCATAATATTTCCCTCTGACTCTGGTATTTGTTTCGGATGAAATACGGAATTTCATATTCGCTATTTAATATAACAAAAACGAATAAGCTAAGCGTTTTGTTTTTGTAAGAGGAATGTGATCTAACTACACCTATAGATACGCTTGGATACTTGTCTTAAGAGTTTGGATACTTGCGAAACCATTCCATTTATTATCATCATTCCCCGCAAATAAGAATTTAATATATTTTCTCATTAGTCATTCTTCTTTGTATTTTGCTTAGCTAACGAAATCTTTGAGCCGATACAAAGTAAGTATCGACCATTCAGGAGGAAAAGTGTACAAAAACAACACCGACTTCAAAGTAAGCAAAAAAATAATTAAATTTGGGCTTCTTATATTTTTAGGCACGATTTAAATAAATAGTAGAATAAATAGAATTGATGTCTGCTTGAAATTATTCAACAAAAATACAGAGAAAAATTGTTCAAATAATTCTTATTTTATGCTTTACTTAGAGGAAGGTGTAAATTTGATGTCCTTTTTTTGTTTTTCCCTTTTATTTTTTCATATCCCTTGCCATAAAATATAGTCAATAATATATATTCATTTTCTTTGCTAATATTTAATCCACATTAATGCCCGCCATCATCAGTCCATTAAATGCTACCCTTGTATAAGAAAAAGTATGATGCTGACACCTGTTGGCTATGATAAAAATAAAAACAGAAGATTTAGAAAAAAACTTGAAAGATGAACCACCAAATACTTGAGTTGTTTTCCATTTCCTCCGGTTCTCTTCTGAATAAGTGTGTTATCTACTAATGAGTTCGTGGTGAGTCGCAGTCGCGGCCAATAATGTGCTCCAGTGACCAGATGTAAGGCAGCGGATTACTTTTCTCTATTTTCTTATTGCTACAACACATTATTTTGTTTCTGGTGACTTCCAAGACTTCTCCTCAATTAAATTTTTCTTCACTTTCAGTACTAATACTACACCACACGGCAAGAAGGAAGAGAATCCATCCACCCATCCATCAGCCTATTTCATCAACTGCTGGACAAAGGCCTTTACAAATTTTTGCCACTTATGGCGGTCCTCCTGAATGGAACTCTCATATTCACACACACCGGGCAGACGGGTTGGTGAGCGCGGTGCTGAAACCCTCGCACCAGTGACGCCACTGTCCGTTACCAGTCTGTTTTAGATAAGGCTCGGCAATAGGGGATGGATATACCGCCATCAATCGGTCCCAGGCAATGGTAGGCCACTTGGTTGTTCCTGTTTGATAATAAGACCGGGGGGTTTGCTAGTAAGATGGTGGTACCTGGCACCAGCTCTACCAGGAGAAGAATGATTGGTCTAAACTTGGGACTTTTGGGAAGGCTGTTTTGGTTTACGGATTCTGTTGAAATTCGTGGCAATGCAGAGAGTTGTGGCAATTCAAACAAAAAAAATTATATGGATCTATCCCTAATTTCCCAGTTAACATCTAGCAAAAATCGTAAATAAACAGTGTTTCTGAGTACAGATTTCCTAATACAATACACTAGAACAAGGCTGCCCAACTCTTTTAACAGTCAGGCAAAACGGATTATTCAAAAATCACAGGCGGGCCACTGACCACTTTCAGTTCGTATTTTCGTTATTTCTTATAACAATAAGCCTAATTTATTGTGGAATAAAATAAAATGCAACATTCTGAAATAGTTGTTTAATTTAATAAAGTTTAATTTTACAAGTTTAAAATAGTAACATAAATAGCATCTTCTGCTTAATAAAGAAACACCAAAAATTTAAATCAAACTAAAGATTTGGCAAATTAATGTGGTTCCTGAAATTGTTACTGTTTCAATAATTTTCCTATATCGTCAAATCAGATGTCGACAGTAACAACAAATCAGAAATATGTTGCTCAGTTAGAGATGTGCTGAATATCGCATTTTCTTTATAATTAAGATTTGAAACGGCGGTCAGGCGATTGGCAATTTTGAAACTTGCTCACGCAGGCGGCGGCGGGCCATTCAAAATTCGTTCGCGGGCCACAGCGTGCCCCGCGGGCATGGGGTTGGGCAGCCTTGCACTAGATCTTAGATGTATTGGAGCCAGTAGTCACTGATGTAAATGATATAAATATCGTAAGACACTAAGAGGTCTACTAAAACATAAATTTGCTGGCATTAGCGTTCAGGTCGGGTATGCATTCGAAGACAGTGCTACATACTGCTGATATGCACTTAATTGTTTACACAAACTTATCGAATTGTAACGCGTGGAAACCATTATAGGTTGAGGAAAAACTCTTTTCGCAAATAGTATGTATGAACTTATAATAAAATTTCTTTGGCTATACCATATGTATCTGGCTGGTTTTGATATTATTAAAAATTTTAAATTTTAGAAAAGATAATTTCAAATTAAAATTAGGTATAATGTGTGATTTTCATTTGTTTTTCTTACTGTTAAGATGAGTAAATCTAATAAAGAAATTCGATACATATTAACATTTTACTACAAAAAAGGTAAAAATGCAACGCGAGCCGCGAAAAAAATTTGTGATGTTTTTGGACCTAGTGCAGTGTCTGTGAGAGTAGCACAAATTTGGTTTAAGCGTTTTCAATCCGGAAATTTTGATGTCAAAGATGCATCTCGCTCTAAGCGCCCTGTTACGGATAAAATGGATGCAATTTTTGAAAAAGTAGAGCAAGATCGGCATATCAGTAGTTACAATGTAGCTAAAGAACTGGGGATTGACCACAAAACAGTTTTGGCGCATTTGAAAAAAGCTGGGTACACAAAAAGCTCGATATTTGGGTGCCTCATGAGCTCACTGAAAGAAATTTAATGAACCGTGTACTCATTTGTGATTCTTTATTAAGACGTAATGAAACCGAACCATTTTTGAAAAACCTGATAACTGGTGATGAAAAGTGGATCACGTACGACAAGAACGTGCGAAAAAGGTCGTGGTCAAAGGCTGGTCAGGCTTCACAGACTCTGGCGAAACCCGGGTTATCTCGCAACAAGGTAATGCTGTGTGTATGGTGGGATTGGAAGGGCATTATTCATCATGAGCTGTTACCGCCAGGCAGGACCATCGATTCTAAACTCTACTGCGAACAACTGATGAGATTAAAGCAAGAAGTTGAGAGAAAGCGGCCGGAATTAGTCAACAGAAGGGATGTGGTTTTTCATCATGATAACGCTAGCCTCACATCTTTAGCCACTCAGCAAAAATTAAGATTTTAATAATTATTTTTTTATTTTTTTATTTATAACACTTTTTGCACATACAATAAAATCAATACAAAATATCAAAACAATCAAACATGATGTACAAAGGCGGCACTTATTGCTAACAGCAATATCTTCCAGGCAACCTTTGCAAGCAAACAGAAAGATAGTTGACAGAATAAAAAGGAAGGAGTAAATGCTAATCAGTGAGGAAAGATCAAGCTAAAAATATATATCTAAATAGACTTATCTAAGACATAAACTTACATATACAATACATGAACATACTAATACATACTTACATACATATAATAAATAAACATACAAATATTATAATACTGCATATTTGAGTTCTACTTTGATGAGTATTCGGCGGAGAAAAATTCCTTCACTTTAATTTTAAATAATTTTATATTTTTCAATGTCTGTATTGACAAAGGCAATCGGTTCCACAGTCTTGCAGCGTGTACCGTAAATGAGTCACTGTAAAAACCTGTTTTGCTTACGGGAATGGCTAGTCTTCAACTATTGAACGTGCGCATTTCACGCCCACGTTCAGTAATAAAGGTGAAACGTTCACAGAGGTACCTAGGAGCGGAGGGATTGTTTATGACACTATGGAGAAGAGAAAGGATGTGAGCATTTCTGCGAAGACGAATAGGGAGCCAATTTAACTGAGAACGGAACACTGAGACATGATCGTACTTACGAAGAGAAAAAATGAAGCGAATACATAAATTTTGAAGCCGTTCGAGTTTATTGAGAAGTTCATCAGTGAGGTCTAAATAACAAGAGTCTGCATAATCTAGGATTGGGAGAAGAAAAGACTGTGCTAGCATAATTTTGGTTTTGATTGGCAGAAAACTCTGCATGCGTTTCAATGCGTGAAAGGTACCGTACATCTTTCTACTTAAAGATTCTTAAAGATTAAATTCTTAGCTTCATATCGTTTGTACGAACAAATCATGCTAGAAAACGACCAGATTTCAATAAAATAATTTAAAGTCAAGATATACAAGGTCTTAGGAGAGAAGTTAGTTAAAAAAAGTATTTTCTGAAATAAAAGTGAACAAACAAACATAGAATATTATACATACGCAATGTATAAATAATTTTCTTCTTTGAAGTCAGTCAAACAGAAATCTTTTACTGATAGCCTTGTAAGTGAGGTCGCCTTAGGTCAAAGAAAATTTTATCCGTTTTGCTCTTGTCTTGCAAATTGAAAAAGGTCAAGTGAAATCTGTAGAAGGTCTTATTTAGAAACCGTGAACTCATCAATATATTGATACTTTGATACATCAATACATTGATGTTTTTATTTTTGTATATTCTAAAATATACCTAAATATATGCGTATGAAAGACGTGATACGAAATCTAATTACCTAAATACTTTCACTATTGGACAAACTTTTGATCTCAAACTATTCCACAAGTTTTTCGTGGAAACAAAAAGATTTAGCATGCGACGAACGGGAGTAAAGAAAGGGGTATATTTTTTTTGCGGAGTCCAAAAGTGTTTTGACAGGCACGTAGATGATTGATTTATGTGCACATGTCTCGTTGAGGTTTAACCACGAACGGGTGAAGGGTAAACCACTTTAAATGTTCTTTTCTAACAAACAATAGCTTTCCTGGAAAAGATATTTCGTAATATGTCATACAAAATAATGTTGCTAGAGCTCATTCAGCTTGATTCGAAAAGTTTATTAACTCTTTTTTAATTATCTATAATTTTTTAAATTTTACATGTGTTTTTTTCTTGGCATATGTTTTAGAGTTATGTCCCGTACGGATATGCGGTTGTAGAATATATTATTAGGGTTTCCAAATTTTGGAGAAACCCTAAAAATATCGAAATATACAAAGCTTAAATATGTAGGCGTACGTATCATGCATAGTTTCATTTATATTTTGTAAAAAAGTATAATTTGCTTAAATACGGGTTATATGGTACGAAATAATCTCATCCATGGCAACTTTCTGTTAATTTTTTTTTGCAATTATGGTCTTACTAGCTTTTGCCCGCGGCTCCAATAGCGTGTTATTCGGTTTAACGACATGCTTTTTTCCGAGATAAAAAGTAGCCTTTGTGTTCAGTTAGGGTAGAAGCTATATCCATTCTCAATTTCATCCAAATCCGCTCAGCCGTTTCAGCGTGAAACAATAACAAACATACACACACCCACACACACACACGCAACACACAAACTTTCGCATTAATAATAAATTGGTGTGATGTGATGAGCACATTGGTGACACGCCCCGGTTTCGCACCAAGTCGAATTAATAAGAGTTTTCGCGCTAAAGACACGGTTTCGTAAGGATTTTTTTGCATAAAATTAATTAATAACTACTGAAGACCAAAGGCTCGAAAACTGTAGTAAAATCGCTTCTTTTTTTTTCTTTATAGGCTTTATTTTGCGAAGTGTGCACAGATATTACACGACCTAATTCCCCGATCCCCCTTCTGCCAGCGGAATAGTCGGCGCGCAGCAAAGTATCACCCTTAGGTCATCAGTAGTAACGAACTACTTATGGATGTGTTACCGGTAATGCTAGAAAAACCTGTCAAGTGCGAGTAGGACTCGCGCCCTGAGGGTTCCGGATCATTCAAATAAGATAATGAACTTAAATAATTTGAATAAAAACTAACTTATCAGTACCCAACAAAACTCCAAAATTAAGTTGGTTGAGTATTTGGGTACGTAACACTAAACTTATATAAAAATAGGCCTTTTCAGTTTAAATACAGTATGTGGCACATAATATACAGAAAATTATAAATTCCTGACTAATATTATCTATCGTTTTTAAATAATTGTATAAAACTGACAACTTTAATGGCCCTAAGTATTTCTTTTATTTTTGGAGAGTACAGTCACTGAGAGTTCTACACAATGATAACGAACATTATAGAGGACGAACACTTTTTTCGTCTCCTTTTTAATAAAATAATATCATTGCATTTTTAATTTACTGTTCGGCTTAGGATCAACATTCAACACAACATATCCAAATTTCAGATCTGTGACTCATTCTGTCTGCAAGCTAGAGACCACGGACATACGGACGGACAGATTGACAGACAGCTGAGTGACATTAAATAGGGCTCCGTCTTGGCCTTTGGGCGCGGAACCCTAAAAATGAGTAAATCTGGATTTACCCAGTTGGTCGACCTAACGCTGGTTGGGTAAAATGTCAGGTGATGAGCCGAAAATTCTGAGTTTACTCAGATACATTTAGGTTTACGCAATAATGCGGTTAGGTATCGAGTGGTTGCCTCGCTCCACTTCGCTCGGCTGCCGAATTCATTTATCAAAGCAAAGCGTTTGGTACACACTCCTCCGCTTCACTTTGCTCGTCGTCGCACCTATTTCTGACCTGCATTTTGTATTCCTTGGGTTCCGTACATCGAAACGAAGAAACGGAATCCTTATACGATCACTTTGTTGTCCGTCTGTCTGTCAAGACGCTTTTTCTCAGGCTCCATGAGAGATATTAAGAGGCTATGTAAATTTTATTTTTGACACTCTCACTCCAAGCGAAAAAACGCACAGTTCGAGAGGGGTGGATTCAGCTCAAAACAGAGAAAAGCAAGTTTTTAATCTTATAACAAAAACTAAAATACCTAGCAAAATTTCCGAAATCAAATATTTAGATATTGTTAAAACCCATTTAATAAATATGTTTGAGTTCTGTACATGATCCCTATCCGTCAAACGAGGAGAAAAAGTGTGTTTGAAGACCTCATTTCATTAATTATTTCTATCGAGGAAAATTTATCCAAACGTGGTTTTCAAAAACAAAACCCTAGATTATTATAGTCAAAATACATATGCCAAAAATGCATTACAATTTTCCGTTTACTTCATGAAATACACAGAAACAAAGCATCCGTATATTTTTTACGCCTTAATTTGAAACTAATACCTCCTACAGAAATCTGCGGCCCTGTGGTGTTGTCAAAAAATCATGTTTGTAATTTAATGTGAAAAAAAGTTAATTTTCATTACGTAATCGATTTCATACAAATTGGCTCTATTAAAATGTCTAGGGCACTTCCAGATGGCTTAACTAGAAATTCCGTTCACATAAAGCACGGATATAGAAAAAAAAATACAAATATTTCATTATTCAGAAAGATATTATAGTCCAACATAATTAGACCTTGAATAAACAGAGTTTATTGGATCGTAAGTATCAAGTTGACTAGTGACGGGCAGCGGCGTCACTAGTGCAAAGGTTTCGGCACCGCGCTAACCAACCCGCCTGCCCAGCGTGTGTTAGTATGGGCATTTCTTCCAGGAGGACCGCCAAGAGTGGCGAAATCCTGGAAAGGCCTATGTCCAGCAGTGGACGAAACAGGCTGATGGATGGATGAAAGTATCAAGTTAGGTTGGTCATCAATAACTGCATAAACTAAGTTTGTGTTTTAAACTATTATTACGGAAACCTTGGGCACGACTCCTACTCATATTTGACCGTATTTATAAACATTACCATTACTCAACCAGCGCATTGGGGAAACCGAGGCTTATCCGGATAAACTTCGAATTTGCGGACTTTATTTTGTCGGAGTAAATCTTTTATTACACATTCTTCTAGCGTTACCAACCATCCATCAGCCTGATTTTTTTCACTGCTCGAAATAGGCCTTTCGAAGATTTCGCGTCTCTTGGCGGTTCTCCTGGAAGAAGTGTCCATACTCACACACGCTGGGCAGGCGGGTTAGCAGTAACACCGATGCCTGTCAGCAGTCTGTTTTATATAAGGTCCGGCAATTGAGGATGGATATAGCGCCATCAATCGGTCCCAGGCATTGGTGTGCCACCTGTTTGTGCCTGTTTTTAAGGTTTCGTATCAAAGGGTAACCAACGGGACCCTATTACTAAGACTCCGCTGTCCGTCTATCTGTCCGTCTGTCACCAGGCTGTATCTTATGAACCGCGATAGTTAGACAGCTGAAATTTTCACAAATTATGTGTTTCTGTTGCCGCTATAAAAACAAATACTAAAAACCAGAATAAAATTAATATCAAAGGGGGCTCCCATACAACAAACGTGATTTTTTGCTCGATTTTGCTCGTAGACGCTTGAAATATTCATAGAATATTTAGTTATATATTCACTTTAAAAATAAAGAAAAAACAAATATTTAAGGGGGGCTCCCATACAACAAACGTTATTTTTTTGCCGCTTTTATAGATAATGCTACGGAACCCTTCGTGGGCAAGTCCGACACGCACTTGGCCGTTTTTTTTACTCTCAATTAGAGCATTACCGTAACAGATTTCTTAATAATTAGGTATATTTCAAATCTTCGTTTATCATATGATTCTGTACAGCTGTGTTGTGAAACTCCCTGGCAGCGTCCATATAACTGGATCGTTATTAACCCAGATCGCTATAAATAAAATAAGAGTAAATAGGTACTTTCTGGGCAAGCACACTTCACCCTCGGTTTTATAGAAGCAACGACGAATAAAAAAAATACATACGCGCTTCTTTATATACATACGCGTAGGTAATGACACAGGGAACCATCCAGCCGTCATTCTTGCTCACATTCGGTCGGCTTTTTTAACGAAAAGCCTACCTATATTTTTTATACTCGCTTTTTCACGTCGATTTAGAAAGCTATTTGCGTTCAGTTTTGTGTAAAATAAACATACTGCCGAAGTTGAATATGGTAATATATAAAAAAGAGCTCAACGAATTTGATGAATTGACGACCGCATGTCAGTAATATGAATTTAATTTTTTGAAAACAAAAAATGAATTCACTTACATGCGGTCAGGCTGAGCTTCGCGTGGCACAATTATTTGGTCACGCACGAAAATAAAATATATAGGTATTTACTTAAAATTATTTATTAATTTAAAAACTATATTTGAAAAAAAAACCGGCCAAGTGCGTGTAGGGTTCCGTAGTTGCCCAGTACATTTTATAAGCTGGTCTACTAATACAAATCGCGCCAAACTTCTAGTCCGCTCAGAAGTTTTTCTCCCGAAAAACGGCCGGTGTTTAGCGCGACCTGTACTCGTAAACCTGTAAAGCCTTCTTAGCTGTGATATTTTTCCTTTTAACTTTATTATACATACTACTTCTGTGAATTTTTCCACTTATTTACAAACATCCATTTAGCCGGCAGAGGGACACTTGCCTCAAACAAAATTTGCACTTTAAAGCTTAATATTTCGCCAACGGATCCCTAAACCGAAAAATAGTTTTACATACCCATAATATTTTTGAACGACTTATCCAACGATACCCCACACTTTGGGATAGACAAGAAAAAAAAATCCCCAATTTACGTTTAAAATATTTTTTCGAGATTAATTTTTACCGTTTTGTCGGCGTAATTAATATGTATTCCCATACCAAATTACAGCTTTCTAGTACTAATAGTCTCTGAGCTAAGCCGCAGGCAGACGGACGGACATGGCGAAACTATAAGGTTTCCTTGTCGGATTACGGAACCCTAAAAAGTGATAGTTGTCGATTTAAATATTTAGATCTCGTGAACAACAAAAAACTTTTTAAGGAATTAGCAATTTTTACGCACTTATACCCAATTACTTTTTATGAGAGAGATACGCTTTAAGATGTATGTATATGTATTTTTCTCAAATAATGTACAAAACCTTTGGCGCGTGAGTTCATAAAGCACTTGACTGGTTTTTATTACATTATCAATCTAACAAGAAGCTTTGAATGTAAAAAATTCACGAAGCAAAAGCTTTTCTTTTACGTTTATTTCATGAAGGCTTCCCTTATGATTAACAACTTTGAGCGCGCACCCTGATGGGGCGATGTTTCTGTTAGATTGCCTAATTTACTTATCAGGTTTCTGTCTAAATGACGTATGTGATCATTACACCCCCAAATTATGCCTCTGATTAGCTGTGTTTTGGTTCATTTAGATGCCATAATAGATATTTAAGGCGAATATGTTTTTGTGAATTTATGACGAAAAATTTTTTTTTATTTCATTTGACTTTCGTTTATCTAACCAAGTTAATACTGGAGACTTGGTAAGTGCTCAGGACCAAGGTTCAGTTACCCTTTTTGCGAAATACAAGACATATTTTATGCGCTTCTATACATGTTCAAGAACAACCTCTCAATTTTATTTAGCGTATTTCACAGAAAGGGTAATTGAACCTTGATTCTGACCACTTACCGAGTCTTCGATATGAATTTTGCTAATAGACTAAAGTTGGTAAAAAAAAGGTTTGTAAAAATGATGTTACGGAAGGCGGAAACTGCCGATATTACCCATGCATAAAAAAACCGTGAATAAAAAATTAAGTAATCTTAAACAAAAAAACTTTTGTTGTACGTGTATACATTTCGGTCGTAGCATGTAAGTTTTCTAACAGCGGCCCTTTTTTTCGCAATTTAATTTTTGGTTTTATAGTAAAAGTTTTTCGTATGCACGTGTGCTACCCCAAGTTTCCAGCTTCCACAACATCATACAACCTGTATAAGGTGGTATTTATGCAGCTAGCTTCATACCGAGAACTCGATAAGTAGTTGGTGTCAAGGATCGATGACCCTTTTCGGGAACATCATACATTTTTGTTTCCTGTTCCCTAAAAACGCAAGCCCAGCCTCGAGTCAGTATTATGGAAAGCCAAAATTATACTTTCGTAATATTGACCACTTCCCAAGTCTTCAGTATGAATTTGGCTGCATAAATTAATGTCGTCTTGTATATTTAACATGACACATTTTATTATCATTGCAGTAAAGAAACGCAAAAGAAAAGGAAATCTGAACCTTTGAAGCCAGATTTGAACCTGGGGCCCCTCGCTTACAGGTCGATTACCTTTGCTAACTACGTGAGTCGACTCGCGAGTTGGGTTGAAACCTGGATATCTTAGTTTGTAAAGCAATTGCCGTTAAGCTATGAGTAGCAAATTCGATCAGAGCTTCTCACAACCTGATTTACTTTTCTTCTGTGTTTATCTACCACAACAATATAAAGTAATGTACTTGAACAGTGCTCTAGGAAATCATTTTAAAACTTATAACAAAATCTTGAGAAAAACGCTGGTAACTGCAAAGTCTCTGTATGTAAATAGGGTTGTCAAAAATGCTCATTGCAAATCAAAGGCTGTATGGCAATTAATTAATGATAATACAGGAAAGCAAAAAAAATAAATTGCACCTAAACTATTTATAAAGCATAATAATAAATTGACCACTAATTCAAAAGCTATAAGTAATATATTTAACGACTTTTTTATAAGTGCTGGACTGGTAAATATTGACCTAAGTACAAAAGAAAATTTCTATAAGGATTTACTAAAGAATACTCGTATAAATAATAATAACTCAATGTTTATTAGGCCGGTTAAAGAATGAGAATTAATCAAAGTAGTTTTGAAACTAAAAAATACCAATTCTTGCGGACCTGATGGTATCTGTAGTACAAAACTAATTAAAAATAATGTTCAAATTATTTGCACCCCCCTAACACATATTATAAATTCCTGTATTCAAGAAGAGACATTTCCAACAATTTTAAAATGAGCCAAGGTTATCCCATAACACAAAAAGGGATGTACAGAGGATGTGGAAAAGTATAGACCGATATCACTTTTATGTGTCTTTGCAAAGGTCTTTGAAAAATGCCTATATAACAGACTTGAAGAACATTTAAATAAAAATAACTATTTATCTTCACAACAATTTGGTTTCCGAAGCAATAGTAACACCACTACAGCTGTGTGTCGTTTGGTTTCAGAGATACTAGGTTCAATTAATAACAAACAGAAGTGTGCAGGGATATTCTGCGATTTAACTAAAGCGTTTGACTGTGTCGATCACATTATACTCTTACAAAAACTGGAGTACTATGGTGTGCGAGGATTAATCTCTTAATCTATTTAAATCTTATCTTACTAATTGTACGCAATTTGTTCAAATTTTAGAAAATAACCGATTAGAGCTATCTGATGAAAAACCCGTAGAAAGAGGAGTTCCCCAGGGTTCAGTTCTAGGACCACTCCTGTTTATATTACTCATCAACGACCTTCCACAATGTTCACAAAATGGCACAGCTTACCTCTATGCTGATGATACAAGCATTATATTAAACGCTCCTACTTATAATGAGCTTAAATCAAAGATAAAAGCATGTTGTATTAACATTTGCGAATGGTTTAACGCGAATAAGCTGAAAATGAATCTAGAAAAGAGCTTTTATATTAACTTCAAGCGACATGCGAACGGTCCAGAATTTGATCTCGATCTACCAATAGCCAAATGTTCTTATGTAAAATTCTTAGGAATAAATCTAGACCCTCTCTTAAGTTGGGATCACCATGTAGACACAATTAAAAAACGGCTTGCAAGTGCTTGCTACTGTCTCAAAAACCTCAGAAATATTGCAAACTATGACACACTAAAAATCGTGTACTATTCTTATTTTGAAAGTATTTTAAGATATGGGCTTGAAATTTGGGGTAACTGTACAAGTATTAAAAGTGTTTTAATCCTTCAAAAGAAAGCAGTCAGATTAATTGATAAAGCATCATACCGTGATCACTGCAAACCTTTATTTGTTAAACACAAGATACTTACAGTAATCGCTCTTTATATGTACCTCGTATGTAGTTATATTTTTCAAAATCGACATAATTACCGAACTGTAGGTGAAAATCAGAGTAACCTTAGAAATAGCAATCATCTTAAAGCCCCTATGGCAAAATATACAACCTTTAACAAAAGTTTGAGTTACACTGGGATTAGGAATTACAATAAACTTAGTAATGATATTAAGGACAGTGCAAACCTAAAAATATTCCAAAAAAAGTTGAAAGCGTATTTGTTGGAAAAACCTTTCTATAATATAAATGAATATTATAATGATTGATAATTTCTTATTTTTATTTAATTTCAATAAAATTTTCTGATTGAATTTTTCGATCTTTTTGATTTTTTTAAAGTACCTACGTATAACTATTTCTGACATATTAATTTCCTATTTGTTAATCGTTTTGTTACTTTGATTGTTATAATTATTATTTTCATTATTCCTTGTACTTGACATCTTCATTGTTTTAATTTTTTTTATTTATATATTCTATTTACTTGTGAAAATGTAGACATTTAATAATTTCGATTTACCTATTAATATGTGATTTATTTACTTTTTATTTATGAATCGATTTCACTGTGTGTTTTATAAAATGATTTGTGTGCAAGGTGTGGCTTTAATATACAAATAAATAATATGATTATGATTATGATTAAACAAAACAAAAAAAACTTGAGCATGCCTCATAATCACGCTACGACCTTAGCTGCTATTTTTTCAGTGTAGTGTATTTTAATAATTTTACAGGATTAAAAACAAAAAATAGGTGGTAGAGCTGATGCCGGGCTCGACTGTGGAGGTACCACCATCTTACTCGCAAATCCTTCCGAAGTTATTCGGGGGAGAGAACAACTCTTAGGCAAAACCAGGCGGCCCACCATTGCCTCGGACCGATGGATGGCGCTTTATCCATCCCCAATTGCCGAGCCCTATATAAAACAGACTGGTGACGGGCAGCGGCGTCACTGGTGCAAGGGTTTCGGCACCGCGCTCATCAACCCGTCTGCCCAGCGTGTGTGAGTATGGGCATTTCTTCCAGGAGGACCGCCAAGAGTGGCGAAATCCTGGAAAGGCCTATGTCCAGCAGTGGACGAAACAGGCTGATGGATGGATTAATGGAAAATCAAAATTTATATTAATATTTTTTACAATTTTTTTAATTCTTTTTTACAAGTAATGATATTTTACAATGAAACTCGAAGCCTTTGAGACACAGAAACATTAGAAAATTACGTTTCGTTTGGTCCGCCCGGCCTGTTAAGACCGCACGTCACCAGTTAAAGGTTGAGAGCCTAAGTTATTACTTTTACTTGGGTGGCATTATAATAATAACCAAGAGAACAAGGAAACGTGTTCTAATAAAATTGTGGGCACAAGCTGGTCAGGAAAAGTATAAAAGCGTTTTGAAATTATAAGCCATTTTGTTAAGTCAACTGTAATAACAAATATAAAGCACAAACAACTTGCCAGCTGCAATACTTTCCTACCAAGCCTCACCAAATTTCCTTTCAGAACGGCTTACTGTATTAAGCCTTCAAATTACGGAGGGTAATATAGCCATGGCAGTAAGAAATAACGATAATAGGCTGGATGACTCAACAATTCCTTTAACTTTGTACTAGCTTTTACCATGGAGCTCTACAACCGCGATGTTTCCTTGCAGGTTTTGATAGGTATACCTCCTGGAGATTTTTATGATTATAGAATTACGAAAATAACCAGTATAATGTGAGTGAAACTTATGAACCGAGGGTTCTGGACTATACTTAAAGATTGGAATTCCCAAATGCACAGAAAAGATGCATTTTTTTTTTCAATTATCCGCATATTTAAGTTTGTCTCGTAATAATTCCCCACGGGGTATGAAATCAATTATTTTCAGATTTGTAAAAATGGTCGGTGAAACGCGGGTGTACCGAGTGTGGACTGTGACTCGCATTTTACAGTTCACACCCGGAACACCTCTGACACCCCTTTGGGGATTCATGTCGTGACGATATATTTATTATTATATGTATATATATTTATATATTTTTGTTCCTTCATATTTTGACACCTTAGAGCTTTAGAACTTCTATCGTGCCAAATTTCAAGATTATAGATCAGTGCAAAGTACAGGTAGGCCCGCGTGTTATTCGGCTTAACGACATGCTTTTTTTCGGGATAAAAAGTAGCCTACGTGTTAAGTTAGGGTATAAGCTATTTCAATTCTAAATTTCATCCAAATTCGTTCTGCCGTTTCACCGTGAAAGAGTAACAAACATACACACACACACACCCTCACACACACACATACCCACACCCTTACACACACAAACTTTCGGATTTATAATATTCCATCCATCGGATCAGCCTGTGTTCGTCCACTGCTGGACATAGGCCTTTCCCAAATTTCGCCACTCATGTCGTTCCTTCGTCCTCCTCATCCAGCCACCCCCTGCAACGTCCTTCAAGTCGTCGGTCCAGCGGGCACGAGGTTTATAATATTAGTGTGATTTATTATATAACTGCACAGCATAAAAGATTAAATCCAAATCACCGTACAGACACAAAGAAAATTACAAGGATACAGAAATAAGAGAGAAAAATGAAATAAAAATGTGAAAACAATCTAATGTTGTAAATCTAAGGACATGGTCATTGAGGCTCTCTCACAGAACTTCAAGCACTCACACATCACATCACAAGAAGGACATTATCTCTTTTGAGTTATTCGTCGTAGATGTCTCTTTTTAATCAGAATAATTTGGGCAAGTACAAATTGGACAAAGAGTTCTGTACCTAAACCCTAAAAACATACATATCAACAATATACATAGATGCTATTAGGGCGACAAAAACAAGGCGCTTCAATGGCTGACAAACTATTCTAAAACCGCTGAGTACGGAACCTATTATTTTTTTATTGTTGTTTTACTTTAGAGCATCGGCATAGTAAAAACAGACTAGTAAGCTATCTTTACAGAGATGTCGCCCGCGCGGCTTATATGTGTGCGAGCCACTGCGAGCCTGCACGTACGAACCACATTTCGCACACAACGACAATATCTCAGGCGGTTTCTGGCGGTGTGACTAAGGTCGGCAGCGCTCCGCAGTACATCGCGCGCCGCGCCATCGATCGTCGCATCGCCGCTAAATAAATTGACGACCCTGCAGCAGTGGGCATTTATGCCTCGCACGGCGCGGGAGTTGTTCTACTATTCTGTTTTTACTATGGCATCGGTCAGCAACAGGCGGACCGCGGTCCGTGTCCGGACCGCGAAAGGTCGATACTTGGACCGCCAAATATTGTTAAATTACTTATCTACCTATTATGGGCTACCGAGTTCTATAAAAAAAAACTGTTGTGTTTTATATTTATAATTATTATATTAGTCAAAATAAAAGTTTTCAACTAGTAAGTATTATGAGCTCTTTTTTTCTGAACGTCGATAAAAATTATCAACAGTATCCCGGACCCCATTTAAAATTACTTGCTAACCCCTGCTTTAGAGTATGTAGATACAACAATGTAACCAAATTTGAAACTTGTATGTATTACCGTGGATAGAGCTAAAAACAAAGAACGTCAAAAAATACTATATTTTGGAGGTTTATTGTATAGGTATAGGGACCCCTCTTGAGTTTCAATTTTCGTTTCATTTTATTCTTTGTCGTGGTACAAACTATAGCAACAAGTATTCTGTGAAAATTTCAACTGTCTACCTACTATAGCTGAAGCTGTAGACCCCTGTGTGACGGACGGACGGACGGACAGATAGATATACAGACAGACAGCGGAGGCTTAGTAATAGTTCCGTTTGGCACCCTTCGGTTACGGAACCCTAAAATGCAAAATTTATTTCGACGATGTTTATTAATTGAATCAATAAGCAAGTTTTTATATCAAAACTCAATCATCATCAATTCATCAAATAAAATCATTTTTCCGTTTTGCATCGGTCTTGTTACGAGTATTATAATCTAAGGACAGCTTTTTAGCTAATTAAATTTTAAAAAAACATTTCTCCGTCTGGAAATTCTAAAAACAGTTCAAGATCTATTAATATTGAGAAAAGTCTTTAAATAGAAACATTAGAGCCGATTCTGAAGTCTTTAATTTTAGTTTTAGTGCTGTCAAAACTAAATTTCCCTCATTCCAAAATAGTTATTTAATGTTTACAACAGAAGTAATTTTAGTTTGGAAAATTTTTAACTTTAATTTAAAAAGTTAATTTGAAAATTTAATTTTTATTATCACAACGGCGATTACAATACCAATAACATATTATTTAAAATTTTGCGAAATTATTCAAATAGTGACGACATTCTTACTACTTTATTATTATTATATAGATTATTTAGTTGAACAATAAAGCCGTCTGAAGGCTTTAATTTTAGTTTTAGTGCTGTCAAAACTAAAAATTTTATTTTATTACAGGCCGAAATTTTTTAATTTTTGTCTGTATGTTCCTATTTAACTAGAGAACCACTCAACTGATTTGGATGCAGTTTTTATTATCGCCGTTGTGACCCTGGTCAACACATAGGCTATAAGGTGTGTTCATAAAGTCAAGTCCGATCCGAAAATGGCGCAAATGTACACTGAGAAAACTGGTAATCATAAAATTAAGTGAATTCACCTGAAATTATGATGACTCACGTAAAGTAGGGAGCATACGGACATCACAATAAAATACGATGAAACTACTGTTGCTGCTGCTGGCGTTATAATATGACGCACTGTCACTATGACTTTGTAGGAAGCAGACAGAATTATGCACTCCGTCACAGCTTTTATGGTGACAGTGAGCATACCGTAGTGTGATGGACCTCTTTTATGGGAAAGGCATGATGTAATACAAAAATGATAATCTTATTTTCTGTGACCAATTTTACGGTGATATGTCATCATAATATTGCGTCACTTACCTTAAAAACTCGATTATTTCCTCAAACGTTTTAATTATAGCATAACATTTTCCAATTATCACTAAATTTAAAAACAATTCACCGTATTTTAAACTTATGTAATGCTATTTTATAATGAAACCAAAAATACATTTTTCTCAGTGTACGGAGCCACGGGCAAATGCTAGTATATTTTACGATGAAATCCACTAGTTTCACTCAACGGATTACACAGTAAGTGTTGTGGAGATCGTGATATTCTGAAAATGGGTAAAAGCCTTTGTAAACCTAGAAGAAATGAACCGTTGTTACTGGGTTGATAGATTACTCCCGAAGTGCTACTCGAGACAAGATTTTGAAGATGAAAAATGTAAGTAAAGATACACTTACAATTTTCTTATGAAACAAGCTTTCACGGTGTGGTTATTGTGAAGTAGATGAATGAAAACAAAAATAGTTACTTCATACTACCTGTATAAGGTCCTACAATTCAAAGTAAAAAAAAAGTAGAGGATCGCTAATACGAGTAGAAAAATTCCCAAAGGAACACGTTTATTTGCTCGATTTTTTTTTTGTCTTTTCCATAGAAATTTAGTCAACTGATTGAACCACTGTGTACGAGAAAGTGAAAAAAATTATATTACACGACTTTTTTGTCTTAGATGTGATCTTACGACCTTATACTTTTAGAGTGAATAGAGAGGGAACGTAGGTCGCTGGCTGTACGGTAACATGTTAGCTCGCAGCTTTTCACGTTGTAAATACCAGTCAAAATTACTTACAGATAGCTTTTTACACGTGTGGTCTGTGGGTACTGTAGCACGTCAGGGATGTTTGCAGAGGCACACATCGATGGTTTCGCTGCTATTATTAGAAAGTAGGGGTGGGTCATTGCAGCTTTTATAACGCAACGAAACGAGACTGTTTTTTCAGCGAAACAGACTAGTTTCAAAACTAGTTGCAGTTGCAGTTGCAACTACTATTACAACATTTGCAACTAGTTTTAAGTAAACTAAATGAAACAAAAAAAATGAAATGTAACATAATGGTGTGTAATCAGGGTGTCATGTGTGTAATATCTGATAGAGAGGCAGTGGCAACACTGCTGTACTCAGGCCTGAAGATGTGTCGTAAAAAAAACTAGTTTAATTTTACAACTACTATATCCAACTATGAAAAACGGTTGCGTCGTTGCGCTCAGAAAAACGGTTACAAAAAAATGTTCGTTGCAACGACGCCTATTCCTATTAGAAATGCTTCTCTGGACTAGCCAGCCTCCGCGGAAGCACCAACAGTATCATGAACGTTTTTTTCTGATCGTTTGGACTCACCTCTCTTGCGGAGATGGATGCAGCTCCACACAATGCTGGATATTAGCCTTTCTAGGATTTCGCCACTCTTGGCGGTCCTCCTGGAAGAAATGCCCAGGCTCATCACACGCTGGGTAGGCGGGTTGGTGAGTGCGGTGCCAAAACTCTTGCACCAGTGACGCCGCTGCCCGTCACCAGTCTATTTTATATAAGGCCCGGCAATTGGGGATGGATAAACCGCCATCTTTTGCCTGAGAGCTGTTCTCTTACTCTCCCCCGAATAACTTCGGGAGGATTTGCGAGTAAGATGGCTGAGATACTTGAGATTCATTTTTCTTACATATTTTTATACAATATCGGTTATCGGTTAAGATGATATTGTTTTTCCTTATAACGGGCTGTATTCTACCCATCAATATGAACAACTTTTACTATGGAGCCAACCCTGAAATCGAGAAAACAAAATCAGCTATTCCATAGAAATGTTAAATACCTACTCGAATTAAATGTACGAAACAGCAGTTTTTTTGCTATTTCAAAGTTGGCCCACTAGTAACATTTGTTCATATTTATGGGTAGAACACCCCGTTTCAAGGAAAAAGGTTATTCTCTTAACACTCTGTACCTATATAATCTATGTTAATTTATGTCGACACAGTATATAAAAGAGAAATACCACTCACTTATTTCTTTACTTGACTAACCATAAAATCTTAGAAACTTGAGATCGACATTTAGCAGGTAGGTTTTTAATACAAAGTAAGTATATCGCCTCTTTAGCGCGGTCGGAGCCTTGTTTTCCTAGGTTTTTAGTAATATTAGCAATTATACTCCCCTCGATATTCATGAGGCCAGTCCTTAATAATTTAAAAAGGAATACCATAAAAATTACGTGTGATTTTTCTTTTTTTTTTCTAATATTATATGCGACACCGATTATCTGGAACTACTCATTTATTAGAAATATACATAAATGTAATGGAACAAAAATTCAGTTCATTCGTTTTGTAGATGACATTGCAGCGCTTGCGGAAAGTCAAAATCAGTTATAAGAATTTAGTAATAGCTATGGATATAAAGTATTTCAAGAAATTGGTCTAAAAATTAATATGAGTAAAACTAAAACTTTAATAACATCAAACACTACAATATAACCCAATTAAATTAAATTCAAAACCTATAGAAAAAATGAAATAGTTTAGATACTTAGGAAGCCTGATAACCAAACTTACTGGAGGAAAGTAAGTTATAGAAGTAAGTAAATAACAATCTAAACAACCCTTGGATGGGTATTTGGGTGTAAGAATGAAGTCAAAGAAGAAAAATTGTGAGACGGTTTACATAAAAAAGGTTTAAAGAGGTTGATTAACATAGAAAAATCAGCAAGCGTTGCGTCTAGATCTAAACAGATGGATATGATATAGACTTACCCTATGATATACCCTTCTTGCAGACAGACGTGTTTGTATATAAGTAACAATTTTAATTGGGTTTGATATTTATATATGAAAGCGCTAATGAGGGTCTACTTTTTGTCTTTGATACAGGATTGATGCAGCCTTGGCCTACAGGATTCCAAGCCATCTCCATGGTAACAGCAAGGGGTGTATTTCAGGAAAACTGTTGAGATAAGCTTCCGTGATCTTGGGCTGAAAAGGGAGTTTAATCTTTGACATTTTGAGGTTCTGTCATCTCAACGTCACTGAGGCGATACCTCGTTGACATTGAGTACGCACTTGATGCTTTGAGATGGAGTGAGAATTATTAGATTGCTTGAATAGATTGCTTGCTCAGAAAAAGTACGTAATGATACTGCAAAAATGAGGGCGCATAATATTAAGAGGATAGGTTCTAAAAAAACATAATTTATTCTTCCTTGTTTGAATAATCAAGCAATATTAGATTTTTGGAAAAAAATTGGACTTCATTCAACAATATAATGCACACTCTTATCGAAACAGAATGAATCTTCGGAGGTCATTCCAACATTGTATCATAAAAAATCAAAGATGACTCCAAAAAAAGCTTTCATGTCGAGTTTTAGCATTATTTGAGCAAAATCATATTATATTATTTATGAATTGAAATTCTGTAAAAACTTTATTGAACTCTGAAACGAACAGATATTTGATACAAACTTTAGTTTTTTTTTAATGATAAAACTCGTCATTTTCGTTTATTTATCGAATTCGTCCCTCTCGCCTTTCCGCATGGAGTAACAGCGATCAATGCAATTCTCTTAAGATTCACGATAGGTTTTTTAATAATTTTATTATCATGTAAGGTCTTCAAGCACCATCTTTAACATCGTATTAATATTTATATCTCTTCCATGAGATATTATTATAATAATAAATGCTATCTTAATAGTTTAGATTTTTCCCATATTTTTACATCTCAGCGTATATTTTTTTTACAGGTTTCAAAGTTTTCTTTATCGCATTTTAGAATAGTTAAAAATTCGGTGTAACACGACTTAACTTATTTGACAGAACTAACCTTATTTTAACCTCCCCGTCCTTGTCTTTTCGATACAGAAATTAAAAACAATTACTTTAAAATTAAGTTTAGTCCTGTCAAAAAGTTATGTCGTGTTACACCGAATCGACACCAATAGCCTTACAAGGTCTTTTGCAAGAGTGGGCCGTTTTCGGTATTTGCATATCTAGGTAAAATTAAAAAAATTGTAGCTTCAGTAAAAAACTAATAACCCATTACAGTTAAAATTCTGAAAAAACATTCAATGTACACGACTTTTTTAATACTTTATTAGTACAGACTTTCACACGCGGCTCCACCCGCATTTATTTAATCTCTGCCCCGTTTTCAGCTTAGACGTTATTCTATCAACAATACTTATAGCGTTTATGTTGACCAGTGTCACTACAATGATAATAAAGAAAACCAAATTCAAATCCGTTGAGTGGTTCTCGACTTACAATAGAATGTACGCGGTGAAAGGATAATCACTACCATTTTCATGTTTATCATGTTTGTTATCTAATATTATTGGAATAGTAATTGTAATATTATTTGGTGTGAACTGTTAGAGATACGAGTAATCACGTCAAATGTTACAATTTGCAAATGGCTGAAAGTGTTTCCTTTATGAAGAAAATAATTACACTTCGGTACAAAGGAAAGCATATGGAACATAGTCTGAATTATTCAGTAGCAGTTCTTCGCAGTTAAGATCATATTGTAAAATCTTATTGTAGAGTCCATTCACTGGTATTATGGACTAGGAAAAACGTGTGAAGACTCGAACATTATATCTCTATACAAATTATTTTATTAATATTCTTTAATGTAATCTCAACATACATACCTAGTTTGAGTTTAATTTAAAAATTTAATTTTACGCCAGTAGGCAGATATAATGGCACATGACATAAATTGTAATATCTTTCTTACTTATACAACGTGAAATTTAAGTCATTTTGTTAACGAAAACTGGTGATAGTAGTCGTCCATATGAACAACTTTTACTATGGAGCCAACCCTGAAATCGGGAAAAAAACAGCTGTTTCATACATTTGGGGCGAGTAGGTATTTAACTTTTCTATGGAACAGCTGATATTTTTTTCGCGATTTAAGGGGTGGCTCCATACTAAAAGTTGTTCATATGGACTAGTACTATCACCAGTTTTCGTTAACAAAATGACTTTGTATATGTTTGAGTATCCAACGGACGCTAATGACTTCGATTTCAATGAAAACGTTTGATGAAAAGTTCGATGTAGGCTACGACACAAAATCGTAAATTCCATAGATATTCATAAAGAGTATTTCAAACATACAACGAGAAATTCAAGTTCGTGTAGCAACGAAGACTGATTGTCGTACTCGTTTAAAACCGAAATTCAGTTTCACTGTGCTTTGACGATGTATTTTGGTGCAAAATGAGGTGCTCAATTTGACGTAACCATAACTAGGTAAAGTGTCAAGTAAGGGGGGGGGGGGGTGTCCGTAAATCAGAGCTCACCCATTTTACCACATCCGGGTATCCGCCCTTCCGGCGATGCAGCGAGCGAGCGTGCACTCTGACCCCATTAGGCTGTGTATTAAGGGATTTCGACTCTTCGTGATTCCGTTACAATTTATTCTCGTGAGAAGGATGATGCATCAGACTAGAAGGTAGAATGTAATGGGTAAGGTTAAGAAGGTAAAATGTTTTCTGGTTGCTTATAAAATATCGATAAAATAGGTAATTTTGGTGTAAAAATTATCGTCATATTTTGGAAATAGGAATTGCTTACAACAGCGTGGGCTATGTAAGAAGTTGTAAAATTCAAATGTAACTCTGGTAAGAAAACATTCCCCATATATCTATAAATAAAATATTTGTACAGGACACATAGTTAATCTGATTTATATATTAGGCTAAGAAATCGACAAATAAATAATTTACCACATAGCAGATCAGGTTAAGTGGTAAGAATCATTTTCAATTACTAATATTTATTTATTGGCTTTAAGTATGTTTATAAACACCTATTTTAGAACATAAATCTCAAATACTTAGACTCCATTATTTAGATGCGTACGCAATGAGAATTATTTAATGTTGGATTAGAAGTTAAATATTTGTAACTGTTGTAATATCCTACTCGAGTCTTTTGCTAACACATTCTTACATATGGTAAATCTCTGTTTTCCCATCGACATTAGTAATTGTATGTATAGAAGTTAGAATCAAATAAATTGCCCCGCAGACGACCAAACCGCTTCTTTATGCACCTATATAATAAACCTATTCAGAATAGGTTAAAAAAGCGCAGTTTTCTACGGCATCAGACACGTTCAGAACGTTCAAACAATGCAGTAGACTATATAGTAGTGAAAAGTTCAGTAGAAGGCTTATGCTATTTATAGTAACATCTATGAGCAGAAACCTATGCCCGAGTGCAGTTTAATAATACATATAAGTATCTAATAATAGTGCTATAGTAAATTCTATGAGTGGAAACTATGCCGGATTCCAACTACATAAGTGCAATTAGTGATAGAGGTGCATAATTCTAATAAGAAGCGAGATCTTTGCTGTATTAAAGTGCGGTAGTTTTCAAATCATTTTTGTGTATCAATTTCATTACAGTCCATTCAAAGAAAGTAAATTTATTCGTCATCCATCATACACACACAAGAAATACAAGGGATCAAACAAAAAATTTAAAAAATGACGAAGATGGGCAGACTCAGCTTGTGTTGTAAGCTGCAGACGTATGTCACAGAACAAAACACAACAGGGAAAAGTTAGACCGATCTACCATCGCGATATAGCTTGAAGTTACAGCGCCATAATGTGGCGGCTGTCCATAATATTGAAATACTTACTTATGTATTTATAAGCTAATTACCACATCAATCACATCAAAAACTGGTCAAGGACTCGTGATCAGAGGGTTTCGTGCATACCGCTTAAAACACAAACTTATTTCCGTACAGTCATTAAGGACCAACTTCACTTGACACTCACGATCTATTAAACTTTATGTATCCAAAAGGTCTAATTAAACTGGTACTTAATTTTCTCTTATGAATTTTTAGGTTTTTTTCCCACCCCATGTGCTTTAAGACCTAGCTGTGAACGCAAATTTAGGTTTTTTAGTCAACTTAGTTACTTCCTGTACCCTATAGGTTTTCATTGTGAGCCAATTTGTAAGAAATTGATTACTTAAATGGCAATAACTTTTTTGCGTTTAGTTAGAAGCTTGATTTTATAACAGCGCTATTTGGCTGTAGACTTCTTTAAGAAGTATTTGTTTTAACTTGATATCTCTAACAGGGCCCGAGAAAAGGGGTCTTGACAGATGAACAGTCAGACAATAAAGTTTTTTCATTATGAGTTACGAAACTCTAAAAACGATTTCACTAAGACATATACATTATATTATGTAGGTATATCGGTATGTAATGTAATGAATGGCACGTGGCCTCGAACAAAACTCCTTCATAATGACGATTAAACGAAAGCTAGAATTTATAACTCCGAACTTTGCGATACCGAAATTCAAAAGAAAAATCATCCCGTTTTATTGTTAGTTGTAAATATTTATGATATTTGGTGAAGTTCGTACAAAAATACGTCATTATTCACTATTTCAGAGTTCGTAATCAGGATTTTACGATATGAGAGTAGATTAAAAAAGAAGTAATATAAAATATACCTTCGAGCCATCGTCTCTATCAGCTATGATATATCGGGTGTGAATAAACTGCTACCATTAAATGAAACCACAATACATAGTCTACTGACCCTACTGAACCACTTTTCCCAAGAGTCATACCGGCGGACAGCCTTAGTTTAGAAAATAATTGAGTTCCAAACAAAAACGCGTGAACCCTAACGCACCGACATACGGGCGAGGTTAGAGAGAGCGTTGACCTCAAACAGCTGGAGGTTTCATGGACGACGCTCTCTCTAAACTCGCCCGTATGTCGGTGCGTTAGGGTTCATGCATTTTTGTTTGGAACTCAATTATTTCCTAAACTAAGGGTGTTCGCGGGTATGACTCTTGAGAAAAGTGGTTCAGTAGGGTCGGTAGAATATGTGGTTTCATTTAATCGTCGCACTCTATTTACACCCGGTATGTATAATTATGTATATATCCGTCAAATAAGGCTATGGTTATTTAAAGGACCAGAATAACCTAAATAATCCAATAAATTTTTCTACATACATATAAAGCAAGATTAAAACAATTTCATTTAACCGTGAACTTTATTTGTCACTAAAAACATGCTTTTAAGACTCTGAATAGAAACTGTTATAAAACAGTTATACGACTTTTTTATCACACTTCTTGAAAACCACAGAAATTCTTGGAAAGAATCACAGTAAAACTGCATTTTTATAACTTTCATTTTATATTTACTAAGCAAACTAAAAACAAAACACAGACATAACAAATCTTTTTTATATAGCATGGTAGACCATATCGAGCTTTGACAGCTCTGTCCCTCTTTAGGTAGATAAACAGAGTGAGACAGAGCACTGTATCAAGCTCGATATGGTCCTTCATTCTAACAGCACAGGTGCAGTACATAATAGTTTTTTTTTAAATATGGGTTTGTTAGGTACACGTATGTATGTCTACTTATAAATTATGATTTTATTTATCCACGGGGTTTGCTGCAAGAAATCTCTGCTTAGAGATAAACTCGCCTATGAACATGGTTTTTCTTAGTGCAAGTGAATTTATGTGTACATAAAATAAATAATAACTTCCTCCTTCGTGCAAAACAAAAATATTATTATGTCTGTGGGTATTCATCTGTGTGACCTACTTGCAGTCCAGACGTCATAATAATATGACTATACTTACAATAAATTTAGTATTTTTTTTTATTTTGTCATTTTGACGTGCCTATATAAAAACCTTGTGAACCTTGCTGAAAGTTGATGTTGCAAAATTTGACACTGGTGTAGCAACACTGCCATTTTTAAACGTTCGGTGTTGCAACCCGCGAGTTGATTTTTGAACGGGTTTGTGTTGCAACGCAGGTAGGGAACCCAACTCAGTGTGAGTAAATGAACGATTAGCTGTACTGGCCCAAACCATAGTATAAACCTATACTGTGCCCAAACTGTACAACAAAAATACTCGTGATAACTGACAGATCAGCATTTTTATAGAATTTTAATCAACTTTAGTCTCTGAAGGCAGTTTATATTCAAATGTTGAAGCAATTTCATAAAAAATCTGCTTGCTAAATAAACAAAACCTGTAATTTAGTTCATCGAGTTTAAATAAATACAGCTTACCGAGTCAATTTAATTGCCCAAAAACCAATTCAAATGATCTTGATAGTCCGCAACGTAAGTAGCGTAACATGAAAGCACGTTTGAGCTTTATGGCAAATTTATGAGAAAAGTACACGGCCAATAAAATCTCTACTTAGTTACTAATAAGTAATAACAAGTTCGTTACCAAATAAATTTCCTTTTTTAGAGTGTTTGATGTGATGGTATTACAAATAGCAAGTGACGATATTTTTTCACCATTACTACTCGAAAAGGGGTTATTGGTTCACCAAAAACAGTGAATAAAATGCAGTTTTTCTCACTGGGTGAAAAAAACTAATTTTATAAACTTTCTTGGATAAGCAAAGGTATCTGTGACTAACCATACAACCATTTAAAAGCACATTCCGTTGAGAAGCTTATTATAAACTGCTTGCAATCACTACAATTTTATGTTTCGTAAAAGCTCCCGTATAAAGCATTTTGAATTTGGAACAATATAAATATTTTAAAAATATCGTGCCAAACGTACTGTCTGGCCGCTTGGAACAAAGACCAAAATTTATTAAACGCCATTTTTAGCTATGTTTCTTAAAAATAAGTTTTTGATTGAAAAACACTTGTACTTGTCCACTTATTTATATTATTTCCCTTACCGGTTTCGCTGTTATAGCATTATCAAAGGTTTTTTGGTTGTTTTTTTAATATAAATAAGTGGGCAAGTACAATTGTTTTTCAATCAAAAATGTATCAAAAGTTCCACCAAGTGCCAACAATCACGAGCATCAACTCCTTTAAAAATAAGTATTACAATGAGTTTTCCGAGTGAAAAAATGAGACACTGACTCCGGAATCGACTCGCAATAATTATAGTGGATTATTTATTGCCAGCAAAATCTCGGGAGAAATATATTATTTAAAATTACTACACACTATCCAAAATACTATACCAAAATAACACGGATGGCGCCAATTTCTCAATTATTTCAACGAATTAGCCAACACTAAGCCGTAGACACTTTATTCTCTTAATGATGTACCGATTGCTTGTAAGCATAATAAAATGTGATTCAAATAGTTAATATGGTGCTGTTTATTTTCTCATAGTCAATGGTAAAAAGTAGAGTACATAACTCGTGAAAAAAAAACATCTCGGCTCTAGGATCCCTCGCTCCGCTCAGGATTCTACTCTAGAATCCTTCGCTCCTCTCGGGATCCAACTTTGCGCCTCGAAGGAAATTCCCTTTTTTTTCACTTGATGTGTAATGTAACTATTATCTTACCTCATATCGTAAAATCCTCACTAAGAACTCAAAACTTCTTGCATGCTGAAATTTTAAATTAGGGAATTAGGTAGGTAATAACTAGTACGAGTCTAATGTTTATCCGCCTGAAGCAGAAGCAACAGATGAAGAGACTCCACTATGTACCCAGGTAGTAACAGCCTCAATTACAATTTCTCCACAATCTCCACCCACAGATTACTCTCTTCAATTGTCATGACAGACATCACTAAAGTCTCCTCACCTATAGCTTCCAGCTCCAACGGATCCACGTCAAGCTCATCTTGATCAAGCCTCAAACTCATTGTCAGCACATAAAACCTCACGTAGTCTGTGCTGTATGACACGATTTGGATTGATTTTAGCATTTGAATCTAGGCGTTGTTTATGGATGTTTGTCATGTGAGCCTTGACTGCCTTCTGCGAACAGAAGTACAGGCCACAATTTTCGCATATTCGATTAGCGAACTGGTTTTGCACACTGAGACAGAAATAGTCATAAATCACCGGGTCGAATGGTGCAGCGTCACCCATTATCGGTTTAATTGCTATATGTATAGTCTTAAAAGAAACGGAGCAAATACTTTTCTATCGTGTTCCTCTGCTTTTAGAACTCTGAGACCATTCTGAGATTGGATGATGGGAAAAGGTGATACCAGAAAATGCTCCAGCAATAAAACACCCAGTAAACTTCTTATTCTGCCACAGCAGGTGTCTTCCCACACACTCAGCAACTGCCCCCCCCCCCCCCAATTCGAGTCACATGATTTATAGACGTCCCCTTATGTACCAGTTTCATAAACTACTATTTTCTCCATGTAGCTACGTACTACGCATTTCATTAATATTACATAACCAAATTTTGATAGCATTTCTACAGTTTCATTGCTTTGTTTTCTTGAAAAAATTAGGCTATAAATTATCTAATACGACATCTGCGAACTGAATTATTGCTTGACCTTATGTAACAGTATTTATTTCGTCGGAAAATCGTAGAATATGGCGTATCGTGATTTGTCCAAGCCATTGAAATGTGATGTAATGTCTTATGTAAGAACGTTGAATAATTATGATAAAACATAATAAAATATATATGTACATATAATTTAGGAGTTTTGACTGATACTGTCTTCCAGTTTTCTTGATGAAAGGATTTCTAAAAAGGCTCAAAGGGCTAAAAAATTGCTTATGATGCAGAGAAACAGGAATGGAGTTCTTTGATCTAGAAATATATTACATTTTAATTATTTTACTATTTTTTCCACCTCATTTGCATCTTGAAACTTGTTAACTCGGTTATTCCTACCTCTATGTCCTTCGTCATAGCAAAAAAAAGCAGTCATCAAGACATTAATTTTAGTTTGACAGGATTTTTTTCAGATTGGCAAATACACTTCAGATAGGTTTTGACAGGTAATAAAATAGAAAATTAATGTGTCTACGGGGGCGTAACCTGAAATAATCTGGGTGGGAGAAGGAGCTGATTGAAAGGAAATCAAGGTTTTTGAGAACAGTCAAGCGCGTGTCGGAGAGTGGAGCAGATCTCGATGCGCATACGGGTCGTCAAATCGCGTAATAAAACCTTGGAAGGATATTGGTCTCTACGTCGCGCGCGGATCTCCGAATCTATTAGAACCAAAGTCCAAGCTAACGAGTCGCGTAACGCGTTATAAGAGTGTCGAGTATCGTGTACGTACATCGAGAGTGCGGATTTGCAATAAATAAAGCTTCGTTATTTAAATATATTGAAAAAGTTTACAGTGCGTCGGTGAAGTGTGTTCGAAATTGCGTAAAACTGAATTAGCTAATTTAAATTTTACCCGCAACGGTTTTCTCATGAAACTCAATAGAAACGAAATATGACTAGTTCGCTATAGAGGCGTTGCGAAAATAGCGGATGTACAATATTTATAAATATCAAGTATCTACATCAAAAATTTATTTATGTAACACGTTTTATATTTATCCTTTATCCCTATAGCTATCTAGGTCCTGAAAGAGATTATATTATATTATTTTAGCTTTCCTTCGTCTGGCAGAGATACTTATATTTTGGTCTAGTATAGATGGTCTGTGGAAATTACGAGAGTTTTTAGGTCAAAGGAGCCAGCAGAAACATTTATTTCCTTTTTCCCTATATTTAGGTTTTCTTCATATAGGTATTTCTTTTTTTTTTACAGCTTTCCTTTTTTTTATAGGTAGATCAACGAGATCCAGGGCTGAAAATTTCCACATGACTGTTCTCAAACTTCTGTCTTTAGGGTTTATTTTAGAACCTTTTGTGAAAAAAAAGTATTGTGTATATAAAATTATTTTAGGAACCAAGGGGTTTAGGAACGTAGAGTTTTTCCAAGGGTAAAGCATTTAGGTGTGTGACCGGGCTAGGTATGCAGTTAGCTGTGGAGGGAAGCCTTACTCATTTGTTTGTGTCTGAAACCATAGCTGCCTAGTCGTACCAGGACCCCACTTGCCAGTATCTTGAAGAAGCTCTTCGTTCACCAGTCAAGCTTAGTAAGTTAGAAAACTTAAAACTGACTTGGCCAGGTCTTTAGGAGAGATGTGTGAAAATTGGAGATGTTTTGAAAGGTTTTTTTTTGTATGGATGGGTAAAATTCTAGGGACTTAGGGTTTAAATGGTAGTCTAGATTGGCGCTGGATTTTGTTTGGAAGCATGTTATTTTGTGTAATACGTGGGAACGACTATTAAAGGTTGGCAGGGAGGTCGTCTTCTAAATCGTTAGGGTCCCCACTTCATTCTGGATTTGCAAAGAATCTCGAATTCCCTCAAATTTTAAATATAGCTGCAGCTAAGCTACGAGTATCGACGACCCTTCAATATTCTTTATAAAACCATATATGTATCCCTAACATTATACCTAACACACATATACAAAATAATTATATCACACATTATGTTTACACACTGAATTCATCTTCGGCTTACGTCTAATTTCGTATTTGGGCGGGAGTATATCATCTTTTTATCAAAACGTGTCAAATTAAAGTGTTATACGGTGATACGGTATGTAATAATAATAATACAGTGTATATAATTGTTGGAGTCCTGGGAGGTGCTGAATCCTGTTGTTCCTGAAAGAGCGGTTTATCCAGCTAAGTCGCATGAAATACTTCACGCTTATGATTTTTCACCTTTCATTTGATAAATTCTGAACTTGTGTACCTGTGCCCATTTATTACGGTGTCCGGATCAAAATTCTATTTCTCTGTTTATTTTAACCGTTATGAAAACAATGTAGAGGTCCTACCAAAATAGATACTAGACGATCACAAATAACTATGGCCTTAATATTAAATAAATAAATATTTAAATATATCGATAAATATTTAAATAAATAAATAGATAAATAAATAAATGACGAATAAGTACTCGCCCAGAGTCTTATTTTGTTACAGTAGATTATGATATGCCAAATCTTGCGATATGTCAACGACATAATAATATATTACATAAACAGAGCAAGATTAAGTAATGCTGGATTTTCAGGAATTCTAGGAAATTGTGCGCGGCTTAAGCGATTCTTCCAGACAGTGGGCCTGCGGATGAATTTAAATAGGACTAAGGTCATGTTCAACTGTCACGTCTAAGTTGTTTCAAATACATTTACCTGGGTAAAGTTATCTAGCTGGGTAAAAACAATTTCGACGCCCCGAGGCTACAAACCGGCCTGTGGGATTTAAGGAGACTGGTTCTAAAAATTTTGCCATTCATCAAATTAAACATCAATTTTACAGGTTTGTTGTTTTTGTTTAAACATTTTGATTTTACGTTTTTGAAACCGGTCTCATTTAATTCATGGACTGGAGGTTTAATAAACATAGGTCGTAGGATGAAAAAATAAAGAAATTTAGTTTATATTGTACCTTTACTGCATGTTGTACTCAGTTGTATTGTTAGGATGGAATTTGAAGCTTTGAATAACTTCTTAGTTTAAATAATAAGGCAATTTGCTTAATATTGCAATTTACTGATACAAGAGAACAACGTCTAGTTGTATTATTAAAATGAATCAGTAAGAGTTGACCAACTTATTAGTTGAATTATACAACCAAGGTTCTTATTTATTTACTGATTCGAATTGAACAATGATTTAGATATTATTAAGATTAAAAGGTTGGTATCGGAATTTTTCCCGTAACTATTAAACAGGATCTTTACTAAGTTATAATGTAAGTAACAATTGTAAGGGCAATCCAGTTAACATATTGAATTAAGAGAAACAAACAAGATTCGCTAAATCATTGTTACCAAGATTAGATACGCTTAGAATTATATCAAATGCGTTATTTAAATTATAACAATTTCAATAGAAGCAAGCAATTTGTTTTGTGAATATGTTGTACATAATTATTCTGACAACTCGACTGCAAAATCTTCGTTCATCATCCGTGCAGCTGAGATGTGGAACTCCCTGCCATCGTCCATATTTCTGGATAGTTATAACCCAGATTTGTTTAAAAAAAGAGTAAAACCTTCTTAGGTCCCATCGACGCTTAACATCAAGCGCTGTGGTGGCCAAGCGTAAGCTGATTGTTTATTTGAAAAAAATACTACGTAAAAAACAACTCTATGCCACCCGCAAATCAGAAGCACAGCTGGGAGTACGGTACGCAATAGTTCACCACTATTATAACCACTATTAAATTTAATCACGCATATTATCGATAAATAACAATTATTGACTAGGCAAAATGATCAAAATGAAACATACTCAATACAACCAAATCTACGCCGACTTCAAGGCCTTCAAAAAAGTCAACTTTTCTCTTTCTTCGCACTGTCTCAAGAAGTCAGCGTGACTAAAGGCTGATGAATAAATTATAAACTTATTTAGAGCTGTACACGTATTAGTTCTGTGTCGAATGTGGCTTACGATTATATCTCCGAATCTTAAAATTCTTATTTTGCCAGACGTAAGGCGCAAGCCAGACAAAAGCGGCGCGGCGCGCATCCGGAGCGCGGTCGTCATTATAATTTCATACAAAACGCATGGAAATAAAGTCGCAATTTGAAGATATGGTACGATGCCCGTTTCAGGCCCGACACATACCATTCGGTGTATTCAAATTGCGACTTTATTTCAATGCGTTTTGGAGGAAATTTGAATGAAGCCCGCGCGCCCAATGCACGCCGCGCCGCTTCTGTCTGGCTTGCGCCTAAGGAGGTCAGTGCCTAAGTAAAGAATTACCAAGCCTACGTCTAACAAGTAATGTTTTGAAGTACTTGAAAGGAGCCTCCCAAAATGGCGTAAGCCAAGATACATCGCACTGATTACTCTAAATAATTCCGGTACCCCGAACAAAACCAATCTAACTGGCAAATCCTTTCACTTCGGTAAGCTTCGGCCGTGGCTTGTCATCCTCTTGACAAAACCATGTCGCCAAGGGACACGTCATGTTCCGTATTCTTCTAGGTTCCGGCATTATGCCTTCCGGGAGAATGGTTACAGGCAGTTGCGTTTAATAAGTCCTTCGTCCGTTACTGACTTCCGAAGGTTTCACGGAAATCCCTAAACAGATTGATTAAGGGGCTTCAGCAAGCTAAATTAGCAGTTCGATGCGTGTCGGTATAGTTATCGACAGAAACGATATTGAAATAACGTTCATAACAACGCGTATGATCGTTCAACTCACGAAGACACCTATGGAAACCCTTATTGCAACGTCTTAAGACTTATAACAGCTTTACTTGCGCGTCATCGTGAGATAAATGTAGCTCTTACGAGGATCATTGCGTTTTGCCGGACAGCGCAAAATAGGAGAAAATTATTCTATCTATCTATTACTAATAATAAAGTATTTAAAAAGTCATGTCTGTATATTGAATTTTTTTTTGATTAACGTGAAATGGGTTATTAGTTATAATATATTACCATTATACTGAAGCTGAAACTACCATTTTAACTCGAGAACCACACAACAAATTTGGATGCAATTTTCTTTATTATCATTGTAGGGATCCTGGTCAACAATAGGATATACGTGGTGTTAACAAAATAAAGACTTAGCCGAAAACGAGGCAGAGATTTTATAAACGCGGGCAAAAGGCTAGTATATAATCAATAATATATTCGAAAGTTTTAAAATAATTATGTTACATTTTTATTGCTCCTATGACATGCGTGTATAAGTTTTAAATAGTCTGAATTTTAATTCGTTTTTTTATATAATTTTGATGGTTTAAAATCAACCGCGGTGGTGGCCAAGCGTTGAATGGTTTCAACAGTAGAAAAACTGGAAAATTTGCTTACCTAGAAAGATGGCGCTGGGTCATTATACCCTCCACCTTTTAAAAATAGTTTTATTTAAATTCATGCGTTTTAAAACATTTACAAGAAGTGGAAAAATATTAAAGCTCAAATGAGGTTTGTAATTACAAAGGTTTTACTTACTTTAACATCTATAGTTGCTTACAAATTTGGCAAAAAAATATTGTACGTACCTAATGGTTTCTTACAAAATATCGTTACAACTAAAGTAGAACAAGGACGCCTCTTTCTTGTGTCTACAACTGGAGATAGTGTCTGTACTTCTATTGCGATTTTATAAATATGATGATATTACATTGAAATTTGAACTATTTGAAAGAAGTCACAAGAGGATTGGGTAGAAAAACAAACAGTTTTGGAATTATCAAACGCTAAACTTCAAAATGAGTCATAGAACTCCGTCGTTATAGTGTTAAGAGATATCTATTTATTTATTGTAGGCTGAAGTATAAAGGTTTTAATTTTTTACTTGATTTTTTTAAGTCAATAAATATTATTTTTTGTGTTTTTCGTATAAAAAATTTAGCTTCAGGAGCACCTCGCATGCTTTTATTCTCCCACGCTTAGGGGGAGCGCTCTTCATCCGACTACATAGGTAACACTAAAAGTTTCCGGAACTGGCCACTTACATAAACAATATTTAAAAATTTATCGCAACATTTGAAAATAGAACTCTTTGGCTGTAGAATGCAGTTTGTTTCATCTGACTGTCTTTTGTTTTTACCTTGTGGCGCCATTTAAAAAATTGTGTGTCTGCATCAACATGGATTTAACTCGGGAAAATTTTCGTAGTATGATTTTCTACGATTTTAAGTGTAATTCGACAGCTCAACAGAGCATCGCTCGGCTTGAAACAGCTTTTGGCAATGAAGCACCATGCAAGACGACTGTTTATAGCTGGTTTGCAGAATTCAAGCATGGTCGTATCAATCTCAGTGACGAATCTCGCGATGGTCGGCCGTCCACCGCTGTGACCAACAAAAACATCGATGCTGTGCGCCGTATGATTGAAACAGACAGGCATGTGACCTACCATGAAATTCGCGCATCCTTAGAAATAGGCATGAGTCAAATACAATCAATCCTACACAAACATTTGGGTGTGAGAAAGCTGTGCTCGCGGTGGATCCCACACAACTTGACCGAGGCTCAAAAAACGGACCGCGTCACTTGGTGCAGTGCCATGCTTACCAGATTCAACGAAGGTGCGTCAAATTTGGTGTGGGACATAGTAACAGGTAACGAAACATGGATTTATTGCTACGATCCCAAAACAAAGCAGCAATCGAGCGTATGGGTCTTTCAAGATGAGCCGAAACCAACCAAAGTGGCGCGCGTGAAAAGTGCATCTAAGCGGATGATTGCTTCTTTTTTTAATAAAACTGGACACGTGGCTACTGTTGCTTTAGAGAATCGTCGTACCGTGAATAGTGACTGGTACACGACCATTTGTTTGCCGGAAGTTATTGACGAACTCCGTAAAAATAACCGTAAACGCCGTATCATCCTGCACCACGACAATGCTAGTTCTCACACGGCCAGACAGACAAACGACTTTTTGAAGACGAAAAATGTAGAACTCATGAGTCATCCTGCATACAGTCCCGACCTGGCACCTTGTGACTTTTTTCTGTTCCCAAAAATTAAGAACCAATTACGCGGTCAACGATTTTCATCACCAGAAGAGGCTGTCGAGGAGTATGAAAAACACGTTTCAGAGGTCACCACAGGGGAGTGGCACAAAAGTTTTCAAAACTGGTTTGATCGAATGAAAAAGTGCATAGACGCCAAGGGAGATTATTTTGAAAAACAATAAATTAATTTTGTACCTTTAATAGTATTTTTTCATATTCATTCCGGAAACTTATAGTGCGTCCCACGTATTTGTGTTTCAAAACAGTTGTTGAAATAAAATAAAGTTTATTATTCCGATTTTATTATCCCGTATTCTTTCATTACACGTAATATCTAGCCTCAAATCGTGTTATTTGTTTTATATCTATGTACAAAAGTAACAAAAACCCAACGACAATTATTTTACTATACAATGTAAATCGTTACGACATGAATCCCCGAGGGGGTGTCAGAGGTGTTCCGAGTGTGAACTGTAAAATGCAAGTCACAGTCCATACGCGGTACACCCGCATTTCACAGACGATTATTACATCCCAACGTGATGGTTGGTGAGCCCTATCACCGCACTTCCGGCTCAAATACACGCTTTTTAGAGCATGCAGGTTTCCTCACGATGTTTTCTTTCACCGTTCAGCAAGGTTTTATAAGTGCTACGAACTAGCTGCGAATGCTACGTCGTAGCATTCATATTTGTAATACTACGTTGGTGATTTCCGCCAAATTTCAAAAGGATTTACCACGAAACTTTGCAAAAATCTTGAAAAGATTTCGTTTTAACGGAACACTGAAAATAATTCCTAGGTTCTGTTACTTAAACGTGTCAAAAACATAAGAAACTTCACCAGACTTCAGTCTAGTGAGTTATCTACTTAGTCCAACTTTGTAAACAAGGTTAATCAACTACTTCAACTAGCCACCTGAACGAGCGTGTAGACGTGTAACTTTAAATTGCTTATTGCAGTAGTTTCCCTGTTCCAAGCAGCAATTAATTAAATTTAAAATATTTTCGATTTTTAGGGTTCCGCGCCAAACGGGCAAGATGGAGCTCTATATTAATGTCACTTTGGTATCCGTCCGTCTGTCCGTCCGTATGTCATTGATCTCTAGCTTGCGGACGAAATGAGTTACAGATATGAAATTGCGATATGTTGTGTAAAATGTTGACCCAAAACCGAGTATTCAATTAAAATAAATTTACTAAATTTTCAGTCATAATGCGGTGAAAATTGAAGCATACATGAAATTAAAGCCGAAAATAAATGTTCTTTTTCTTAAGTTTCCTTTATGTGGGGTGTCATTGTCTAGAATTAATAAAGCAGTGTCATAGACATGGTAGTGTACAAATATATTTATTTATATTTTATCGCCAAAAATAAGATAATGGGGGATCCAAGTTGTCAGTATAGACCATTTTTGTAACGTGGTCTATCTCAAAAACTGAACTAGGTAGGAATTTTGAATTTTCTGTTTATTATGTGTCATATACTGTATTTAAAGAAAAAATATTAAAAACGCCGATTTTTGATGGAGGTTTACCTGAATACTCGTCCAATTTAATTTTGCAGTTTTGTTTTATACATTTTGATAAGGTTGTAATTTTTATTCAAACATTTAATTTTATTAACTTACTCAAATAGTACGGAACCCCCAAGGTGCGAGTCGTACTCGCACTTGACTGTTTTTTTTTTCTTTAATAACATAGTTCCTCGATAGATAGCAAATTGATTAAGTAAATAAAATCGACTGATGCCGGCCCCAAGGTGGGCCGAAATATATTTCGAAAACCTAAATCTTTTATAAATGTTTTATTTTATTTACTTAAACAATTTATAAAAATAAAAAGCTCACTGCAGCGATATATGTATATTTCAATAGATAGTAAGTAACGCATTATAACGATTATAACATCATAGAATCCATATCCTTTAAGGAATATATGTAAAACTAACATTGAGAGAAAAACAAATCTTTACAAAATAAAACAAAAGGACAATTTAAGGGTTCCATTTAAAAAAATGAAAAAAAGTGGAACCCCATAGGATCACTTGGTCCGTCTATCTGTCTTTTTCTCAGGCTCCGTGAGTATTATGAAGATGAAACTTATACCTCTTACAGAAGTCTATGGCCCCATGTTGCTGTTAATAAATAAGATTTCTTACTCAACTTAAAATATAGTTATAGCTCTTCATATAAAAATGTTTATACAAATTGGCTCACCATGAAAACGTATAGGGCACTTCCAGTTACTATAAAAACTTGAAAATTTGCACGAAGGGAGGTCTTCTGGCATTAGTAAAGGAATAAATCCGAGAATTATTCAGTTCTTATTATTTATGGAACATGAACAACAAATTTTTGCAGTTTGAAATAAAACTGCAAAGTAAATTTTTAGGGTTCCGTACCTATTACTGAGGCTCCGCTGTTCGTCTGTACGTCTCTGACTGTCTGTCTGTCACCAGGCTGTATCTCACGAATAGTGATAGTTAGACAGTTGAAACTTTCACAGATGATGTATTTCTGTTGCCGCTATAACAAAAAATACTAAAACTGGCAAAGTGCGAGTCGGACCTGCGCACTCCCATACAACAGACATGATTTTTTGCCGTTTTTATATATAATGGTACGGAACCCTTCGTGCGCGAGTCCGACTCGCACTTGGCCGGTATTTTATATTTATTACAGTTTCCTTACTTATTATAATGGCACGAAATTCTCAGGCCGTGAGACCTACTCGTACTTTAATTACCTATATTTAAGTTACCTATCTACGCATTGACGTACTACCAAGTGGACATCGGGTCTGTGCTCAAAAGTGTCCGAAACAAAAGAGAGTCAAAACCATTGAAAATTAAAAAAAGTTTCAATCGAAATTAAGCCGTGCAGCAATGACATACGATTTAAATTAAAATATTTTGTTTTTAATATTTTGACACTTCACTAAGGACACTTTTTTGGTCAATTTTATACTAGACCCGAGGTCCATGGTTTGGGATGTCAATGTACCTACGTAATTTGGATCTCTAAAAAAATAGATGGTCTTGAAATATTCGTATATTTATTCTTTGTTTCAGCCTTGATTGTGAAATGAGGCATTTATTACCGTGGAGCGGTGATAGGGGAAGGTAAACACAAAAAAAGTTTTAAAATTCAATAATTATCTACAAAATGTTAAGTAATGTTATCTACCAATTGCTTTTCTAATGCTAATTCCCACCCCTTTGCTTTTATACGAAAGTGTTAGTTATTATTCATGCAAACAATTACACAATTTGATAGTTTTATGAATATAGAAACTAGACTGTTTAAAGTTTCCCAACTTGGTTGCTTTGTTGTAAGTAACTAATACGTGAAACTTTTAGTTCAAGAAGTCGAGTTTAACTTTTCACAAGAACATTGTACATTTAATTGGCGTGTCAGCTTCAAGGTTTAAAAAAAATTAAACATATCGTCACGACATGAATCCCTGAGGGGTGTTAGAGTTGTTTCCAAGTATGTACTGTGAAATGAAAGTCATTGTCCATACCTAGCATGATGTTCCTTTTTTATTTTATTATTTGCGTCATTTAAAAAAAAAATACCTCAGATAAAGAACAAAAAATACGTATTCTGTCACTTTCTGTAATTGTCTTGTACATAAAATGGCTCTCTTCTATTCAATTTTCTTTTAATTTTTAACAAATAACGCTTAACTAGGTAACATCAGCAAATACAGTCCATCATTTCCATCCAAAGCACGCAGACTGGACACAAGCGTGATTTGAACCTGCCAACTCCGGATTAAATATAAATGGTATCCGGATCTACAGGTTACTTAGAACGTTATCCCAATAATTTAATAGATAATAGAAGAAAAATAACTGCAGTCATGTTATGTATTTAAATTAAATATGTTTAAGAGTTAGAACGACTCAAAGGTTTCTATATAATCCTCAAAATAATGGTCACCCGAAGAGAAACGTCAATCAAATTGCGTGGAGTTATTTTGATTGTTTCCTTCATACTTTGCTCGGGCTTAGGAACGACAAAATGGAAAAGTTGAAACCTAATGACGTTGCCTGGGCTAAGGTCTTTTACAAGTCCAATTGGCACGACTCAAACATTTAGACGAATTTCAAAGATAAAAATCCGCTTCGAATCGAATTGGAACCAAACTGGAATGGCTTTTTACAGTAGTTTTCACATACTAATCGTTAGTAATTTTTAAAAATTAAGTAGATTCCTGTGCAGATATAATATTGTAATCTTGAACGTTTTGGTACAATTTGACGTAGCCTCGATATGGTTACAATATCATTTCTCACTAAAATATCTAATAGTTTGGTCTTTAAGGTCACGTACGTTGTGCCTTTTCTAATACACTTTCTTTCACATACGTCTTCCAAATTTTTTACCTCTTTACTATACCTACAAATAAAAGTGAAGTGGTATAAGGTCCAGCGACCTTACAGGCCACCGCACTGACCTACCACGCACGCACGAGCAATCTACTGCCAGGGATAGTGTTCATCCAGGTGATCCCGCGCAGCAGCTAAATAATGTGCGGGCGCACTGTAGTGTTTATAATAAAACAGTTCGCGTTAATCGATTGTAATAAACAAATAGTACGGTATAATAGGAACGGTTAGGATAACTATATACTTAAGCTTTTTAAAAGGAAATAAAATTAATTTTTACAAATATTTAATATTTTTTCTTTCAGAGTCATTAGGGAATGGATTTTGAATGTCCGACACTCTTAATCATAATTTTCTAATTTAATCGCTACAATTTTTATGCTTACCAAAATACTCATACAGAAAAATGCTCTTGCGTTAGGTAGGAAAATTTAAATAATCATCTTTATTATTTACTAACTCTTGCCCGTGGCTTTGCCCGCGTTGAATTAGTTATAGTGTACTCCTATAAAATCAGTCAATATTTTTCGGACTGTAACTCACAGTAAATACAGCTGGTGAAATGTGTGTGTTATGCACCTCTGTTTCCCATTTTGTAATATCTCTGTTATAGATTTTCCATGGGAACTGATTTATGGGATAAAAAGTAGCCTATGTCCTATTCCAGGTCTAGAACTACATTTATGCAAAATTTAAGCCCAATCGGTTCAGTAGTTACAGCGTGGAAGAGTAACAAACATCCATCCATCCACCCAAACTTCCGCATTATAATATTAGTGGGATTAGTGGGATGAGATTTGCAATAGTATTTGTTCAGCTAGATGGGAACAGAAATTGAAGGGCATTCGACAGAATTGTACTTCAGGTAATAAATTGTGTAGCAAATCCCAGAACTTCGATTTACGTGTAATTGAATGTCAAAGTTTCAGTGAAGGAAGAGTTAGAGACGCGTCTAAAGCCAACTTCGTTTCAATACTGAAGACTATATTGGCACTAGATTTGCTCTCTGCCCTCTTAAATCTAAATACCTTACTCAGCATATATAGAAGAGACAAAAAAAACAACTGTCTGTTATGTGCTGAAGCAGTCGAAATGGCTGATATCAAGATCTGATTATAAAACAATAATATCCAGGAAATTTTATATTAGAAACTGATTTAAGATTTTTTCAAGCAAAAAAATAAATAAAAAGCGGTAGCACAAAAATCTATAATATATATAAATCTATACTAATAATAAAGTAGTTAAGTAGTAAGCAGTGTCTGTACGTCTGTATTGTTTCGCGAATTTTCAAATGAAATGAGTTTTTAGTGTTTATTTAGCTAAATATATATTTTTTTGAATTTTTGTCTGTCTGTCACTCAGCGGATTCACATGCGGTTTTTGATTATTTTCATAGTGACCCTGGTAAATTATTCAATTATTCGTAGTGACACATAAGCAATAATGGGTGTTCATAAAGTAACGCTAAAGCCTAAAACAGGGCAAAGATAGACTAAACGCTTTTAACTGGAGAAACATTCAACCGATTTAGATCCACTTTTTTTTATAAATCATCTTAGTGTCCCTAGTCAACACATAAACTATAAATTGTTTATGAAATAATGTCAAAGCCGAAAACGGAGCAAAGATTGAAAAAACCGGGCGGAGCCGTGGGCAAAGGCTAGTAATTTATATTTATTTACGTTTCCACAACTGTCACTATGTTCTGTGTAGGCACAGTATAGGTAACAACAGTAGTTTAACTAGGCGGTGTCCTTGAAATCAATACCTACGGCCGCTCGGTGCCTAAACACACGCTAGGGCTGCCAACTGACTGTATACGTATTTGATAATGCTATATTATTATTATAAAAGTTGTATTTAAACAACCATACAATGCACAGCATAGTCTGTAATTGCGTGCCATAATTTACGAAAATGCGCGGGAGCGTCACAGTGACAACGTGCGTACGTAACTACGGTGCGATCGTGACTGTCGTAAACCGAGTTGAACTGAGTTTTGGGGGGTTCTTTTCGGCCCGTTTGTATGGAGATAGAATACTATTACTTATTTATACTATGGTGTAGGTTATCAACTTTTGGTATCAGTAATTAAATCTTGGCTGGTCTACCGAACCACAATTAGCTAAAGGCAATAATTTACTTTTATTTTTCCTGTCGTAGAAATTAATTACTGCCGCTTTATCTTGCTTCTATCTTTAGATCAGATGAATTAATTACCTAATTGCTCGTTACAAGAAGAGCAATCAGCTTATTTTACAAAACCGAACTTTTTACTTTTAAATTATTTTTGTACACAAAAATAAAAATTAATTACAAATTAAATTTAGTAAAATAAAAACGTAATTTTTTTAGCTTCAGACTTTTTAGACAGTTTTGAACATTGCATAAAAGCGCTTTACTTGAAGCCGTTTGTACAAAAAAAATTAAATATAACTAATTGCTTCAAACTTTTCGGGGCATGTATTTTGATGTGAATACTACCTTTATTCATGAAAAAAAAATTACAGCAGCACAAAGGTGCCTATGTCTGGTTATTTTAGATTTTATGAAAACCCTACTATTAACACCTTTTTCACAAGATACTTTTGTTAGATAAAGTTGTTTTTTTAATGTCGTCTTAGCTCACTACACTTTCAGCACTAGAAAACACAATTTGGTCTACGAGTAGTTTAAGTTGCTGCATTAACAGATTTTACCACAAAGAGCGCAATAAAAACTGCAAATGGACAGGTGCGGCCAATAGTACGTCTACCTACATGTGGATTTTCTGAAATCTACAAACACTTTTCTAAACTTAAAAAAACCGTACATGTGCGAGTCGGACTCGCCCACCGAGGGTTCCGTTAAAGAATATATTTTTATGATTTAATTACAAATGTATAGTTTTCAGATTTTTCCCTATACTATATTACTTGTTTAATTTCATATTTCCAACGGAAAATACCCTATAATTTTTGAAAAAAAAACAAAATACGATACGAAAAGATTTCACTTTTATTTCTCCAATGCGGCATGAATATACCCATAAAAATCGCATTTTTCCGTTGAACTGCTACAAAGCGCAGTCACGTGTCAAGTTGCTTGGGTCGCAGCCAATGCGGGCACTGACTTACCATATTTTACGTGAGGAGCCAATGTATACTGCTATTTGTACGTATCTCGATGTAAAATGGCGTAACCTGCGTTTTCGCGAAAAAACCGCTTTGTTATGAAAAACCGAATTATGGCTGATCCATTAAAATTTTCAGCAAAAAGTAGGTGTGACGTCCAGCGAAGCGAGGAGAAATGTGTTAGGTTCACATCTAAATAAATGCGAAAAGCAGTGCGGAGGAGCGATGCAACCACCTGGTCTTTTCTTTCTTTCGTCGCGTAATATTTTATGCCATAAATAAAAAAGTGCATTTTTTTTGCAAAAACATAAGAACAGCTTTCGCCATTCTACGACAAGAACTGCGATAACTTTGATTAAGTACCGATTTCCGAAATTCTTTACGCTTTTAGGGTTCCGTACCTCAAGAGGAAAAAACGGAGCACTTAAAGGATGACATTGTTGTCCGTATGTCTGTCCGTCCGTCCGCCCATCCGTCCGTTTGCCTGTCAAGACCCTTTATCTCGGGAATGCATGTAGGTATTGAGTTGAAATTAAAACTTCCAAGTTAATGTAAAAAAAAGATACGGCCGTTTATGCCGCAAAAACGTATATTTCGACACCCTCAAGGGAAATCAAAATTTATAGGGTATTTCTCTATGACCTAGAACTCTGAAATTTCGCAAGTAATACCGTCTAATACTACAAGCATAAGAAAAAATCATAAAACTATACATTTGTAATTGAATCATAAAAAAATCATCGAGGTTAAGCAACGGTATGCGCGGTCATAATTGTACGGGTGACCAAATTTTTTGTAGATGTTTACACTTTTTCTAATTTGTACGGAACCCTCGGTGGGCGAGTTCGTCTCGCAGTTGTCCGGTTCTTAACTCTAAAGAACTATTTTCAAATGAAGAAAATTCAGTTTTGACAGCACTAAAACTAAAACTAAAGCCTTCAGAAATGACTTTAATGTTGGCATAAACTGTCTTTGGTGTTCCGCAAACGACTTATGTCTTACTCACTATGTTCAGCTTCCTGTATTCTCTCAGCATCAGACAGGCTAATGACAAAGCCATAAAAACACTTTACTTATATGAAGTTGGAAATTCTCACCGTGAAAACCTGCCCCATCCCATGCCAAGTTTTTATGGATTCGCGCTCTTCTTATAATTTTATGATCTAAGATGTTTTTATGTTACTCAATAGCCAAAAGTTTATAGATATCTGTATTTCTTAATCCAAAAAACAGACTGAACGTATGATACTCAATAAAATTCCATAAAGTTGCAGACCGTAAAGGGGGTTTTCGGTTTGTTTTTAATGATAGCTCCCTAAGTAAACATTATTATAATTACAAAATATATTCTACAAACTCCAAAAACTTACCACTCTACATAAATATTGATACTTGCAAGTCTTCATTGCTGTCATTTATCCCCCGATTCCATTCCGGGAACCAAAGACTTTAAACCTACGATTCCGTAGCAATCGGTGTTATATGTCACTGCACTGTGGCACCGACGAGACGTTTACCCGTTCTGTTGGAAACAATGTAGCCAGAAGACGTACAATCAGGGTTTTACTGACACAACTTTAACGGCTATCCATATTTGCCAATAATATACAGATGTTTGTGAGTTTGGAAGTAAGGGGTAATCACCAGAACTACTGATCCGATTTTGATAATTTATTAATTGTTGTGTTGGTAAGACCCTTCAACTGGACAAATATTATAGTTTTTTTTCTTAGAATGGGCAGTTTCCTAATAACATAGTCATTAAATAAATTCGACCGAGTAATCTCTGGAACTACATAACCGATTTTGAGAATTTTTCCACTGTTGTAATAGTTATGTCTTTGCTCAGACCAAATAAAAAGTCAAGACGTAGTTTACTCTACATAACGGGTGAAGCAAGCCAAAAGTGAGACAGTCTCGTGTTCGTACACGGCTTGAAACTCACACATGCGCAATCTGTCTCAGTTTTTACTTGGCGACAACACTCACCAAGTGCACACATGTTTACGAAACTGGCTTCACGTCAATGTTGGCAGCGCTCCGTCTTGAGTTTTTATTTGGTCTGAGGGTCTTTGTAAGAGTGTACATTATTTATAGCAGGGATAATTATTCAGAATAATTTGCCTCCACTGCTTAGAACTTTAATCAGTTGGTCTCTGGTTTCCCGTGCGTTTATTAGCGTGTGAGCCCCAAACATTGCATTATCCATTAAGAATTAATGAAGAGGTACTGGTTTTGCCTTTGCTTTTTTTTCGGATATTTCCAGAACCTCTTCAATCTCAGGTTTCAAGGGTGGACTACCCTGATATCGCCCATACGTTAACAGTAAACTACCTCTTACTTGGACCTACGCTTACTTGAATATAGTTTGTTCTTTGAGACAACCAGTTTCCTAGGGACATAGCTATTAATTAAATTCAAGTGGGTAATCTCTGGGACTACAGAACCGATTTTGAAAATTCTTTCACTTTCGTTTTGGTTAGACTCTTCAATTGAAAGAAAAATCTCTTTAGAATGGAAAAACTTAGTTTCTCCCTGAAAATAGGCAGTTCCCTAGGGACACAAACCAGCCCCCTGATTCTGTATCGTAAAATCAGTTGCCAAACCGAGTGCTTATCGTCGAAAACATACATATCCGCTTAAAATGACGTCACAATTCGTAAATAGTTCAATACCCATTGAAGGTTATTTCGGAAGTTCATTTTTTATGTATTGGTGAATAGCAACCATAGATAGCAACCAACACTTAGTTACATAATAGGATGGCTGTTCTGGCACGTACGCAAAAATGCGAAGAGAGATTTCGGGTGATCTCAAAAGGGATTTTATATGGATGTGTGCTGATTTTTTTATTGAAGATTTAATATGAGCATTCCTTATATTCCATAGTTTTTATTTGAAAAGGTTCAATTACTCCACTTTACATGGTATGGCATTTGTAAATACTGTTAACAAAAGTCTGACTGAAAAATAATGTCACAATAGCCAAAGATTCAACTTTGTTTATATAAAGTGACATAAATTTATGTAGCCAAATTCATACTAAAAGCTTAGTTAGTAAGTAGTCGGCATTTTTAATTTATTTATTTAAAAAAGGTATACCAACAGCACACATATTAAACATTTATAAGGAACTAACATTTATACAGATATCCTGATACATGTGCCACTAACAGGTATACACAATATTTGCCAAACAATTTTATTATAAACAATAGGAGTAAACTATCATCAAACTACAATAAAAAAAACACGAAAGAGAAATTAGTTACGAACAAAATACGTATTGTAATTACCTAACTAAACACTAGAAATACTAAACCTAAGGAAGTAAATATATTATCATTAATACATCCATCTGCCTGTTTCGTCCACTGCTAGAGTTTCCAGGATTTCGCCACTCTTGGCGGTCCTCCTGGAAGAAATGACCATGCTCACACACGCTGGGCTGGCGGGTTGGTGAGCGCGGTGCCGAAACCCTTGCACTAGTGACACCGTTGCCCGTCACCAGTCTGTTTTATATAAAGCCCGGCAATTGGGGATGGATAAACCGCCATCCATCGGTCCCAGGCAATGGTGGGCCGCCTGGTTTTGCCTAAAAGCTGTTCTCTTACTCTCCCCCGAATAACTTCTGGAGGATTTGCGAGTAAGATGGTGGTGCCTCCACAGTCGAGCCCGGCATCAGCTCTACCACCTATAAAATATCATTATCATCAAATTAAAAACTAGTGATTATTTATCACAAAAGGACATGAGAATGTGAGATTTAAACATTAAAGCATTGTTTGATGACCCTTTTTAGGAAGTCTGAAAATATTTTTTTCTTGTTTCTTACAAACGCAAGCACTGCTCCAAGTCAATACTAAGGAAAGTCAAAATTTTGTTTTACAAATTTCACAAAAAGAAAATTGATATCCGTAATACTAATCACTTACTGCCTCCAGTAAGAATTTGGCTGCATAAATTAATGTCAGCTTGTATATTTCCTTTATATTATTTATAAAAATATTTTCATTTTAAAATTGTACAACGAAATAAATAAAAGTGAATTTAACATTTGCCGGAAGCTAAAGGCGATATGAAACGGCGACCTTCTCCGCTGCTTATCTTTATTTCCGTAAATAAAATAACAAAACATCCCCTTGCTTATAAAGAAATGTGAAATGTTTTTCTGCCAACAATTTATAATCTTTCCACTAGTCTGCATTTCTTAAGTCAACTTCTTCAACGCTGAAACAAACGGAGCTTACAGTTTCATTCGTGGAAACAAAACTAATCTAATAATAGTAATGCACGTATTCTACGATGCATTTGATATTTATTAAAAACAAATGCAAATATAAAAAAATAGAGGCATATATGTTTAATTCACTTACAATTATTAAAAGGATTCTTTTTTCTGTAACGTTACAAATATGAAAATAAATAAGATAAAATAAAAAAGCCTATTATTTCCCGCATAACAATTCGTTACCATTGAAGAATTACGTTTTGAAAAAATATATATTAATAATAATTAAATTAAGTAATAATCCATTCATCCATCCATCAGCCCGTGTTCGTCCACTGCTGGACATAGGCCTTTCCCAAATTTCGCCACTTATGTCGGTCCTCCGTCCCCCTCATCCAGCCGCCACCCACAACGTCCTTCAGTTCGGCGGTCCAGCGAGCACGAGGTCGGCCTACACTACGCATTTGTCTCTATTTCTGGCTTTTTAGATCCAGTTGTCTCCTGCTATTTTAATAATTTCATCGGCCCATTGAGCATGTGGTCTCCCTGGTCTTCGAGTGCCTGGTTAGGTTAGTTCTTAGTTCCAACTTGTCACTATCAAACCAATTTTTTATGAGGTTTCCACTTTAGCTAGCTCAAAAGGAATTAAAAAGATGAAACGTGGTTGAAACTCTTATTTTCGCAATCAAAGACCGAAATTGACTTATTTATCCATTTTGTGTAAAATTAAAAGCATAAATTATGATTTTTTTACCGGTTTAAATACATATTGTCGACTTTCGATAATTCTAAAGTAGATAATAATAAGTCGATAGTACTTATGAACAATGTAAACAAACCGTTTTCTCAATTTTAAGGGCTCTGTAGTCCGACAAGGATTGTAACATTTTAGCGGCTTGTTTTATTTCGCGTTGATGTTGCTGCGACATCTATATTGTTGGTATTTAGGTACCATCTTTTTAGGGTTCCGTATCCGCATTGTGTGATGGTACAGAACCCTTTGTGCGCGAGTCCGACTCGCACTTGGCCAACTTATATATTTTCTCATAACCTGTCTAAATACTACCATTCAGTAACTAAAGTTCAAAGATATTAGTAGATTACACAACAAGTGAAAAATAAGGGAATTTCCTTCGAGCCACAAAGTTGGATTTCGAGAGCAACGAAGAATCGTAGAGTTCCTTAGTGGAGCAGAATACAGGAGCCGAGATGTATTTTTTTCACGAGTTATATACTCTGTTTTTTACCATTAACTACAAGAAAATAAACAATCCATCCATCCATCAGCCTGTTTCGTCCACTGCTGGACATAGACCTTTTCAGGATTTCGCCACTCTTGGCGTTCCTCCTGGAATAAATACCTATACTCACACACGCTGGGTAGGCGGGTTGGTGAGCGCGGTGCCGAAACCCTTGCACCAGTGACGCCGCTGCCCGTCACCAGTCTGTTTTATATAAGGCTCGGCAATTGGGGATGGATAAACAGCCATCCATCGGTCCCAGGCAATGGTAGGATTAACTTAACTTCGGGAGGATTTGCGAGTAAGATGGTGGTACCTCCACAGTCGAGCCCGGCATCTAAGTCTAATTTGGTTAAATCATTGTTCCTCCTATAATATTGAATTCTCTAAGTATACAACATCTGATTTCTTGTTTGCATGCTTTGTATAAGTTAGTATAAGAAAAATCCATTATTGGCCTCTGTTCAGTTGATCTTTTATATGTTTTTCATTATTTTATGTGCTGTGGATTTTTGTATTAATAATAAAATAAAATAAAATGGTTTTAATATTTCTCCGGCTCAACACTGAATTTCAAAAGATTTTATCTACATTATAATAAATTATTATTTACCATCTATAACTATTATTATTCCTTGATGATGGCGTAAGAAGAAACCGGTTGGAGCTTTATTTAAAGCTTATATCAGTGAAACAGTACAAGATGTTGATGTTTCACCAAGTGCCGACAATCGCAAGTATTAATTATATGAAACAATTAACGTTGAAAAAATGCCACTTTTTCGAGGTATTTTATTTCTCGTAACTTTTATTATTTGCTGTGGTGTAGTAGCCATAGTAACACTTAACTGGTGAAAGTTTTAAATGTCTACCTAATACGGCTGAAGCTGTAGACCCCTGTGATATACCGACAGGCAGCTGAGTAATAGGGTCCCGTTTGGCAACCTTCGTGTAAACAACTGCACCAATAAATTTGCAAAAATCACCCAGAGAAGCAACAAAGGCATTGTTTCAAAATGTCAGATATTGTATCCGTAGATTATAAGCACAAGCTTTGTATTAATTTATTTTATTTATGAACTAGCTTTTGCCCGTGACTTTGTTCGCGTGGGTTTCGGATATAAATTGGAATCAGACTTCCCATAGATTTATCTAATAGCCTTTGCCGTTTGCGTCTATTCAATCTTTGCCCCGTTTTCGGCTTGGACGTTTTTTTATGAACACCCCTTGTAGTCTATGTGTTGACCAGGGTAACGACGATGATAATAAAAAAACTGCATGCAAATCCGTGGAGTGGTTCTCGAGTTATAAAATCGTTTATTCAATCATTGCCCCGTTTTCAGCTTGGGCGTTATTTTATGAACATCCCTTATAGTCTTTATGTTGACCAGGGTAACCACAATGATAATAAAGAAAACTGCATTCAAATCTGTTGATTGGTTCTCGAGTTATAAAAGCATTTATTCAATCTTTGCCCCGTTTCCGGCTTGGGCGTTATTTTATGAACACACCCTATAGTCGATGTGTTAATAAAGATGACTACAATGCTAATAAAGGAAACCGCATTCAAATCCGTTGATGGGTTCTCGAGTTATAAAAGTGTTTATTCAATCTTTGCTCCGTTTCCGGCTTGGGCGTTATTTTATGAACACCCATTATAGCCTATGTATATTATAGATAAAATGGAACATACAGACAGACAGACAAAAAATGTAAAAATTGTTGTTTCGGCCTCAGTACAGTACCAATAACCCATTTCATTTAAAATTTCGCGAAAATATTCATTTAACAGACATGACTTTTTTACTAGGTACTTTATTATTAGTATATAGATATATATATATAGATATAGATTAAAAAGTACATAGATTTTGATGGTACTGTACAAAAAAAAATTTGCGATGACACCTACATACGCGTAGTATTTCATATACTCACGCTTATCTCCTTTTGTAAATTTTCATATAAGCTAAGCCATTCGATATCGAAGGAAAGTTCCCTGCCCCTCCGCCCCGCCCTATCTACGTCATTGTATAAGAACACAGTCTTATTATTATTGACTTATAAGTCTTACCGTTTTCAAGGACTGTTCATGACGAATATTTGACGCCAAAAATGACCATCAGTCATGTTTGACCATCAGTGAATGTGTACTTCTTTTTATTATGGCCGCTTATTTTAATTTTCATAAAATATCCACATTGGCTTTTAATTTCTCATGCATTTATTTTATTTTTGTAAATAAGTTATTCGGCTCAATTTTGTGTGTTTTGTAGCATGTCGTCACGTGTTCGGTGTCTCTGTAACGTGATTAATATTTATATCCATGCCAAATTACAGTTTTATAGTACTAATAGTCCCTGCGCTAAGCCGCGGACGGACAGACGGACATGGCGAAACTATAAGGGTTCCTTGTCGGACTACGGAACCCTAATAAAAGGCTTCTAACTTATATCCTGCCAGAAAAGAGACCATTTGCTCCCAGATAGAGCATTTTTTATATCGTCGCACCATTAAAAGAAAACATAAAATTATTACAGCTTCATTTTGTCAAATGGCATTTACTGAAATCGCTGCTTACCGGTTCTATTCATCTTCCTTTGAGTCAAACATTTATAATGCTCATATAACTTTAGGTCAACTAAGTATAGGTATTATTACCGCTTTGGTAACCCTTGGGAAACTTCTAAACGTTTCCTCCTCTTAATGGCACCAAAAAGTCGGAAAACAAACGTTAGTACGAAAGAAAGACAATATTTTATCTACACTTGAAAACACAAAGGCATTGTACCATTTCATTATGTAGCCTTACGGACTCCCATAGAAACTAATTTCTGAATCTCTTTAGGGTTTCTTTCATTTGCTGTTTTCGCAATACATGCTATATAATGTATAATTCTGTACACATGGGATTTTTCTTTGTTATAAAATAATAAATCAAAAATCATTTATGATATCAGCTGGATTTTTTTTATGAAAAATAGATTTGAATCTATTCATTAATCATTTTAAACATTATTTTAAACATTACACGAACGTTTCTTAAATAACTAGAAAAGAATTTAATGAAACATTAATTTATGTCGCGAGCATCAGACTTCAGATAAAAACATAATTTCCTTTGCGAAAGAATAACTTTTAATACGAACAAATAACATCACATTTTCTTTTGAAAAACAATATATCAAACATCCTCTATACATATAACAAATAGCTTCTTTTTAGATGTATGAAAATAAATTTTTGCCCTAATAAGCAAATGAAAATTTCTGACAATTACATATAAAATCGAAAGGATTAAAAAAAAAAACAGACAAGCTGAGCGCTTTTTTCACAACAGGTTTTTAGGGTTCCGTAGTTCGACAAGGAACCCTTATAGTTTCGCCATGTCTTTCTGTCCGTCTGTCTCAGAGAGTAACTATAATTTGGCATGGGTATACATATTAATCACGCCGATAAAGTGGATTACACAATCTCGGATAAAACACTTCAAAGAATTCGTTCAAATCAAATAAGAAGATATGTAAGAAGAATAAGAAGAAGAAAAAATTTAAACTGCGTATTTTACTGAGCACACTGAAACTTTTTTCCAAAAAAACATTCCCGCGCAAATTTTTAGTTCGGTCAATATTTGAATTTTAAACAAAGCACCGGGATACGGGCGTGTTTTGTTTGACTCAGCAACGAAAATAGAACGTCCCCTTGCAATATAGTTGAATATGTTCTTCAATGAAGATTTGCGCAGGTATTTTTTTTGGAAAAAGTTGGTCATAGGATTACAAAAAAAAAAAAAAAAAAATACAAAAATATAGTAGGAATAAATTTGCTGAAAATCAAATAAATAAATAAATACATATAAATGAATACAATGGATAGTCCAACTCATATCAAACTAGTTACTTTTAACTGTAAATCGGTTAACAGGTCTATAGAATGTGTGAGGAACATATGTGGGACGGCGGACATTTGTGCTCTCCAGGAGACTTGGTTATTACCACATGATATAGCATTACTTGGGAACATCGATCAAGATTTTGGTTTCACCGGAAAATCCGCGGTGGACACTTCTTCGGGCATCCTCAGAGGCCGACCTTACGGAGGCGTGGCCCTACTATGGCGGAAAAGTGTTTTCCCTTGTGTCACGGTGATAACGTGTAACAGTGACCGGTTATGTGCTATAAAAGTAAGCACAAGTGTTTCCGCTGTCCTAGTGTTCTCAGTTTATATGCCTGTAGATTCCGCGGTCAATCTGACGGAGTTCACGGAGTGCATGAGCGAGATAAATGCTATTGTGGACACGAATGATTGTGAATCAATATATGTACTGGGAGATTTCAATGCGCACCCCGGTGAGCTATTTTACAATGAACTGGTAAGCTTTTGCTCTGATTTGAACTGGCTGTGTGCGGACACGGAAATGTTAGGATCTGATACTTACACCTTTATCAGTGAGGCACGTGGGTGCAAACGATGGCTGGACCACTGTGTTGTATCTGAAGTGGCGAAGTCAACAGTTATTAGTATAAAAGTTTTGTACGAAGTATATTGGTCTGACCATTTCCCGGTAGAAGTCACTTGTAATTTCAATGTACTAAAACCAAAAATAAATGCTAGTTCTACACTGAAAAATAAAGTTATTTGGGGAGAACGAGATTGCCCTCAAATAAATAAATTTTATGAATATTGTCATGAACATCTTAAAACTGTAGATTTTCCATTTCAATTATTAGAATGTTGTGATGATATGTGTCACAATATGGAGCACAAATCAGTTATAAATAATCTGTATAATAATATAGTCAATATACTTACTGAGGCAGCTGTTTGTAGTTATAATGTAAAAATGCTTAGAAAACGCAAGTACTTAACTGGATGGAATAAATACGTTCTGCAAGTACACCGGGAGGCTCGACTTGAGTTTCAATTGTGGGTGCTTAATGGTAAACCATCTTCGGGCTATTATTATGATAAAATGTACAAAACCCGGAAATTATTCAAGTCTAAGTTGAGATGGTGTCAAGACAATCAAAAACAAATTAAGATGGATATTATAGCAAAACATCATTCAGATAAAAATTTCAAAACATTTTGGAAAGAAACAAATAAATTGAACCCAAGATCGAGCATTCCGGTGAGTGTTGACGGTTGCAGTGATCCAAAGCAAATAGCGAATATTTTTAGAAAGCTTTTTACAGTTCAGCCTGTTTCGGGACCAGGAGCGAGGGCCTCGAGTTCAGTGTCTAATACCGAATGCAAAAAAGACTATAAAGTTTCAGTTAACATTACTGCGAAAAACATCGCTAATATTATTACTAAGATGAAACGCGGAAAATCACCAGGACACGACTCGCTCAGTATTGAGCACCTGCAGTATGCTGGTGTCCATCTTCCCAGGGTATTGGCTATGCTGCTCAACTTTTGTATTCGACATTCTTACTTACCACCGAACTTAATGAAAACATTTGTTATTCCCATTGTGAAAAATAAGACTGGAGATTCTTCAGATAAAAGTAATTATCGGCCAATATCCTTAGCTACTATTATAGCGAAAGTGCTTGACCGTGTGCTTGATCAATACCTGAGTAGATATTTAAATCTACATGATGCACAGTTTGGGTTTCGACCTGGACTATCGACGGAATCTGCAGTGCTTTGCCTAAAGAACACAGTCGAGTACTACACTGAGAGGAAGACACCCGTATACGCGTGCTTTTTGGACCTATCGAAGGCCTTCGACTTGGTGTCTTACGACATACTCTGGAAAAAGCTTGCAGAGGACTCTGACTTGCCTCCAGAACTAATCCAGCTTTTTAAGATCTGGTATGACAACCAGACAAATGTAGTTAGATGGACGAATGGTTTGTCTGAAGTGTATAAGTTGGAATGCGGGGTGAGACAGGGGGGTTTGACTTCACCAAAGCTTTTCAATCTGTACATGAATCAGCTGATTATTGGGCTCAGTAGCTCCGGGATTGGATGTTCCATTGACAGTAGTCCTGTGAACAATATAAGCTATGCAGATGATATGGTGCTGCTGAGCCCCTCAATCAGCGGCCTTAGTAAAATGATAAAGATGTGTGAATCTTACGCGATGGCTCATGGGCTTAGGTACAATGCTGAAAAGAGCAAACTTCTGGTCTTCAAGGCGGGAAACAAAACATATGACACGCCTCCTGTCTCTCTTTGTGGCACTCCCCTTGCCAGAGTCAAGCAATTTAAGTACCTGGGTCACTGGGTCAACGAAGAACTATCTGATGATGTAGATATAGAGAGGGAACGCAAGGCGTTGGCGGTGAGGTGTAACATGTTGGTACGTAGGTTTGCGCGATGCACAAAAAACGTCAAGATAACCTTATTTAAGGCATTTTGCCAATCTTTTTATACCTGCAGCCTGTGGATCAACTTTACACAAAAATCTTACAGCGCCCTGCGTGTCCAATATAACAATGCATTCAGGATGCTGTTGGGATTGCCTCGATTCTGCAGTGCTTCGGGGATGTTCACTGAATATTATACAGACGGCTTTCATGCGATAATTCGTAAGAGGGTGGCATCCCTGTTGTGCAGGGTTAGGGATAGCTCTAACAGCCTCCTGAAAGTGTTTGCCGAGAGGACGAGCGGTCCCATCTTGCGTCACTGGGTGTCATTGCATACCACTTCGACAGGCAGTGGCACAAGATTCAGTTAGATTAAGTTAAATTAAATACACCATTATTGTAATACTAACATAGTTTTTAAGACCTTGTTACTAACACTATGGGCACTGCCTGAAATAAAGATTACATTATTATTATTATTATTATTATTTATTCACTCTTAGTCGTACAATTACATTTTCAGGGACTGGAGTCTCCTTTTAAGTAAAATGGATACCTGTAATAGGAGGCTCCGCTCTTCCATATCTAACAGATGCTATTAGATAGGTATATGAATAAGAGTAAACTTATAAAAATCTTAATAATAAGAAAAACAAAAACAAAATCAGAAAACAAAATTTAAGAAAACAAAACATTTTACACATTATAAAATTTTGCTTAATATCTAAGTATTTCGAAAGGTTCTAAATTAAATTTGTTATAAAAGTGTAAATGTGTGAGTGTGTATGTGTGAGGGAGAGTAAGTGTGAGTGCAGGTATGGTGTATATGTGATGTGTGAAGAAAAGTGTAATATGTTATGTGTGAAAATAAAAGTGTAAAAGGGTATTTATTTATGTACGCAAGTGAAAGAGTGATAAAATGTAAATATTATGGATTTTATAGGCAATCACAATTAATATTCAAGTATATATTGTCAAGTGAATTTAGTACTGTAAATAACTTGGATTATTAATAATACAATTAATTTCCTTATTTTACTAATGTATTTTATATGTATATATATATGTATATATATTTATTTTTTCATATATTATTTTTTAAAAGATCTTCTGTCTCGTCATAGTTCTTATCTTTCAGCCAAGATATGAGAGATTTTTTACAGTCAAAAAGAGTCATAGGATAGATTTTTATATATTTATTAACTATGTTATAGAGGTGGGTGGACTGAGCGGCATATTGTCTACGAGCAAAGGTTGACTTTATAGTTATAACAGGAGCAACAACATCTTTTCGTCTTCTGCTTTGAACATTTGGGTCATAAGGTAAATTCCTATGCAGTTTCAACACAGCGTGAAGAATGTATAGCTTTCTTGTTGTCAGAAGATCACATAGGGAGTAGAGGTCTTTAGTATCAAATCTGTAGGGTTTAAAATACATTACTTTCAGCAATGACCTTTGTGCTCTTTCTAATTCCAAGAACTTCATCTTCGTTGCCCCACCCCATACCGAGATACAATACACCAGAACTGACTGAGCAAGGGAAACGTATATTTGATTTAAAAGGGATTTTGTGGTAACGTGTCTAAGCGTTTTAAATGTCCAAATGAGTTTCCTGATTAGTTTAGTTACATATATGCTTCGGCGGAAAAGAGTTTTGCTTGACTCGTATCAAAGCATAACTCACCTCTTCAGGCAATTCCCGACTTTACAGCCCCCGGAAATGTTATAATTATAAACAATCCCATTTTTTTTTTCATAGTTCTATGAGATGTGAAGTTATTGGGAAAGGCTCCTGCTGGGCAAGCTGTTGGTCCAAATTATCGATGTTGGATTGTCTAAAATTGATTTTATTCTATAGCAGGGGTGGCTAACAGGTCGATCGCGACTGTTAGTCAAGTCGATCGTGGCAAGGCAAAAAATATAAATACGTAGACCAGACTGCCCAACGTAATCACCTACTGCTGGACGCATCATCTTGTATAATTTTTCAATCGCTGTTCCGTCACGGTATTTATCATCTATTTTACGCAGTATAGTCTTTTGTTTTCGGCGCGCGATGACCAATAAGTGGGAAGCGTGTGGGACGCGGGGGAGGGACGGGAAGGTCTCAGTCAGTCAGTTGACAGTTAACGACAGAGACTACCGGGGTTACGACTTACGACGTTTCAACGATTGTCGATGTAAATCACGATTAGACTTTGTATTAGGCACGCCTCATAACGTTTACGTACATTATGGATAAGTGGTTGAAAAGAAGCGCTGAAGGAACATCAAATGAAAAAAGAAATACTTCTGAAGGTTCGATATTTTTTTAAGTTAATATTTTTAGTATTGTTATTACTGCAAACGACCTCTCAATAATTTTCCTATACAACAAGAATCACGAAATTTACATTAAAAATAAGCAAGTACAAATAATAAAACCGATCGTTGCGGAACATTGAGTATTAAGTACCTACGTGCCGCGCTAATGTCATTGACCTCCCAAACGCTTTACAAAGTTTTCGCGCCCATAATACATCAAACTATGTATTTGGGTGTCCGAGCTACGCTTGACCCACTTGGTGAGATTAACCCCTTGGATTTTTTACTTGTGGCATCACTACAACCCTACCCTATCTATAACCATTCCCCTTCCCACGCCGCGCCTTCCACCTCAGCGCGCGCGCTGGCATGCTGCGTCGGGCGACCGGTTCGCTTCCTCAGTACGTCTTGGATTTTTGAAGTGGACACTTGAGTGAAACAGTTTAGTAGAAATATTTTCCGAAGTATACTTCTGTTTCGTGATAAGAAAAGTGGATACAAGATATAGTTATTTAAGGTAAGTAAATATATTATTTAGCAGGGGTAAGCCCTGTGTTACAGTTATAGTGATTGCCCGCTCTTAGAACGGTAAACTCACTAAAAGGCACTAAAGAAAGCCTTTTAAAGACGCAGCCGACGTCGGCTGCGCGCATAGCCGACATGAAGGCTGCCTGTTCCAGCAACAGCTGACGACGGCTACGCGCACAGCCTGCGTGTTGCCTGTTTGTAATAACCACAGTCGACGACAGCTGCGCACAGCCGTCATGTCTTGTGCTTTTAGAAGCCAACGATCGACTGCGCAGTACTTACAAGTAGCAAAATCTTGTCGCGTGCAAAACCGACATATAAGAGTAAAATCTTTTTACTCTTTCTCAGATGGCGATGGCGCAAACTTCTATGGGTGCACTTGCGGAATGGAGTCCACCTCCTGCCGAAGAAAATTTCTATAGGAGCATAGTCCTTATACTAGACGAGTTGTTCCCTGAGGATTGGAGAGTGTGGGTAGTCAATGTAACCGATTATAACGATCTCTTCGGAGAAGCCATAACAGCGGATCAAGAATGTAGATTGCGATTCGCAATACCTACAGCAAGGTTGGCAAAAGTACACAGCGATGATACTACTCTTAGTGAACGCCGTTATAAACGTATAAAGAGAATCCTCCTTACCTGGCCGCTGGGTCGAGCGCTTATTTACACGCCCATGACTATCATGGCTAAAATACACCCAGTCCGAGCTTATAATAAATTTAGCGAAACTATAAATGCACTCAAAGACCAACTCATATCATGCAGTGAGGCCTCCAAGATATTAAGGATAGAGGAATTGGGCCAGGCTGATGAAGCATCGACCTCCAGCAGTACCCGAGCTTCGAAAAGAAGTCACAGCCCGGACCCTACTGATGTCTCTAAAGAGCCCAGAGTTTGTGAAGAGTCAACTATTAATGGCTTTATGGTGCAGCAGAATCTAATGATTGATTCAAACTCTGCCAAATGATGCAAGCTACAAACGAGAATGTCAACGCAATGTTTGGTCAAAAACTTCCCTGCTCACCGTCTCACTCTAAAGAGACAACATCTTTAGCATGCGAAAAAGGGGAGGACCTTAAGAATTACGAAGATGATTGGGAAGTGCCGCCTCTTGTTGATAAGCCGCCGACTCTGGCGGGAGATACAGAAGAGCCTGTCCAAGCCGATGAGCAATTTGAAGACTTTGCTCCAGGAACTAAAGAAAGTGAGGCAAAAATCACTAAAGCTGATGACGTTTTTGTTAAGCAAGTGATCAATTGCCAAAGGTTCAACTCGGAGGGATGGCAAAACATACGTTATGCCGAAGTCCAAAAGAATTTTCAAGCGGCTCCAGGGTTCACCGCGCTCAAAGTGAATAGCATCCTAGCTACCGTTACACCCTCCTGGCAGTTAGTCGGCTCTTTAGAAAAGTTGGATTTATGCCTCGGAGCAATAACGCACGGACTTTTACAGCAACGGAAAACGTTCCAAGTCATCTATGTAAATGCTACTCCTCCAGTTAAGGCGCACATTAGTAAGAACTTCTTGGCCACGGACTCAGCATTCCGAAAGACATCGGATGCCCTTTTACAATATGCATGTGGCAAACGAGCGGAGGTCATTCAACGCAATTCCCCCATCTGAAACCCATTTGTTTGCTGAACCTTAGCTATCGGAGTTTGTAAAGGAACAGGGTGGCATCTCGAACCTTTTTCCTGGGAAGTTTCGGAAAGCCACTGCCACTACTACGCCAGCAAGTCGAGCTACAACCAGACAAGCACCGGTTGCAACGACATCAGAAACCCGTGATAGGCCACAGCAAAGTTATGGCTATAGAAACTCGGCCAACAGGAAACCCGAAATATCGCGATTCCCGACAAGGCGTGGAGCCTTCAAGCAAACTAATAAAAGCAATAAAAGAAACTAAATTTCAAGCGGGACAAGTGAGTAAGAAACGTCACATTTGGGAAACACTAGGGGCACCAATAAATATATTATCAACAATATCAGGGTATCGGATACCCTATACTTCCCGGCCACCATCATACCGATTTGACAAAAAGTCTTGCTCACGCTATCATATTACTGCTTCTAATGATATGTCTAATGAAATCAGAAAAATGGTGGAATCAGGTGCAGCTCGTAGCTGCAATAGTAAATCAGGCTTTTTGTCTCCTATCTTTTTACGATCTAAATCTGACGGCTCCTATCGTCCTATCTTTGACCTAAGAAATCTAAATTGTTATCTGCGACCATCTAAGTTCCGCTTACTTAATCATTTTAAGATACCTCTTTGCTTGAATAGAACAGACTTCCTTACTAAGATCGATCTATCTCAAGCTTACTTTCATATACCCATTACAGAAGCACATCGCAGATTCGTAGCTTTTGTTTATAAAGAGCATATATATGAAATGACTTGCTTACCTTTTGGCTTAGCAACCGCTCCATGTGCCTTCGCAAATGTCTCTAATTGGCTGGCAAATCATTTCAGGAAGGAGGGGATTCGCATAATCGTGTACCTGGACGACTTCCTGTTGATGCATACAAACCCACAAATTCTAGAAAAACAGACAGTACAGGTGTTGAAATGTCTTGTAAACCTGGGCTGGTGTGTCAATATGGAAAAGTCAATCTTGAAGCCAACAAGGAGGATAGAGTACTCAAGAATCGTGTGGGACACTCAACAAAATCTCAAAAGCCTTCCAGGTCCCAAAATCTCCAAAACGGATATGTGTATAAAAAACATGATAAAGAAAAAATGGTGGACATGGCACGCGGCCAAAGTGATTCTAGGCCACATCAACTTCGCAGCATTTGTTGTTCCTCTGGGAAGACTGCACTGCAGGCTGGTTCAGATAGAAAGCAATCGACTGCCAGAGGCCAACAGCAACCAGAAATTCCCCCTACCGGTAAGCGTGATACAAGAACTTCACTGGTGGTTGAATCACATCCATGTGCCATCTCCTATTCATCACAAAGATCCAACAGTGTTTATAACAACCAATGCATCAGATCATGGGTGGGGCGCGACCGTAAACAATACACAGCTAAACGGCTTTTGGACCTCCGAACAACTGTCATGGCACAGCAACCAGAAAGAACTGTGGACATTAAAACACGTCCTCCAAAAGGTAGCACCCAGTTACTATGGCCAGACAATCTTAGCTCAGACAGACAACAAATGTGTTGCAGCATACGTTACCAAGGAAGGAGGGACCAAATCTCAAAAGCTGCTGCAGCTTACAAGGGACATTCTCATAATGGCTCAGGAGCATCAGATTCACCTCATTTCTCGATATCTTCCGGGACGATACAATCTGATGGCCGACAGTCTTTCAAGATCCCGCCAAATTCCAGAATGGACTCTCTCCAAAGAAATAATACAAGTATTATCGAGCTCTCGATCAGCCATATTAGCTCACTATGTAAGCGAGGATGCCCGAGATCGTTCATGCACCTTTGTGAATGCCTTCAGCAAACCTTAGCACTACGACCTAGGCTGGGTATTTCCACCACCCTCACTCATACCGCGAGTCTTACGACACTTAGAAAAGAGTTCGGGAATATACCTGTTCGTGGTCCCGAAGTGGGAAAAAACTTTTTGGCAGGCAGAACTGAAACAAAGAGCATTGAGCCCTCCATTCAGAATCTGGAATCTACGCAAACACCTGATGGACTTGCAGACGGGGCAACCCCCTCCAGCAGCAGACAAGTTATGTTTGCAGGTTTGGAAAGTTCGGGCTGGGCCCATTTGACAGACTCTTGGGAAAACAAAAATAAGATCCTGATACAATCAGCTTGGCGCAAAACTACCTTGAAAACGTATAAATCAGCATGGGTAAGATGGTGCGCATGGGCAAAAGGCAAATGTTTAATTGATAATCCAAGCCCCGATGATTTAGCAAAATTCATTTGTTTTCTCCACCATGATGTTAAACTTGCTCCTAGAACAATTGCAGTTCACAAGTCAGTAGTAACGACGTTTGCAAACCCAATAAACTCAGACGCTCTTTCTGGACATCCGGTAGTAAAACAGCTAATGAAAGCCATTGCTTTAACAAAACCTCCTCCGAGAAAACCATCTACTTGGAAAGTGGGGAATCTAATTGAATATCTTCAACATTATAATATCGATGTTGACAGCTTATTTCAAGTATCTCGCCATGTTGCGGCGCTTTTACTACTGTGTTCTGGCAGGAGAATTCATGATTTAACTTTACTAGACATAAGCCCGGAATTTTATGAAAATTGCGAAGATCATGTTATATTTTGGCCAAAATTTGGCTCGAAAACAGATACCAAAACTTACCGTCAAACTGGATGGCGGTTATCAAATAATGGACCCTTGCAGCTTAACCCTGTTCTGTGGATCAGAAAGCTCATAGATACTTCACAGAACAGAAGGAATGCTAGAAAAACTCTCAGTAGTTTATTCATCACGACTAGAGGAAGAGTTAACATGGCATCTCGAACGGTAATAGCTGGATGGATTAAAACGTTATTACGAGATGCGAAAATTCAAGATTCGCCTGGTAGCTTCCGAGCTGCCGTGAACACGGACATGTGGATGAATAATAATGCAAGTATAGACGAAGTGCTAAAAAGAGGCAATTGAAGAAGTACAGATACGTTCCTTAGGCACTACTTCAAGGAGATACGTAATAAAAAAGTTGATTCTAATAATGTTAATTTAACCGATGTATTCTTACCAGTATAAGGTATGATCTCAAAGTTGATTACTAAGGCTGTGTTTAATAATCATATAGATGAGTTTGTTTACTTTTTGATAAGAATTTATTTTGTTTTTTGAATATAGTCTGTATGAGACTGATAACTGATTTTCTCTAAGAGTTGTGACTTCTACGAATAAAAGTATAAATATGCAAAAATATTTCTTTTTCCTACCCAATCGCGACTCACGTCAATCACAGTACGTCATGCAGCGCCGGCAGAGAATAAACACATCTCACCAAGTGGGTCAAGCGTAGCTCGGACACCCAAATAACACCCGTTTTCCCCCCGAAGGGTAGAAAACGGATATTTGGGTTCCAGCGTAGCTTGACCCACTCAATTTTTAAGGCCTTGCCGGCTGTGAGAGTACTGAGGAAGCGAACCGGTCGCCCGACGCAGCATGCCAGCGCGCGCGCTGAGGTGGAAGGCGCGGCGTGGGAGGGGGAATGGTTATAGATAGGGTAGGGTTGTAGTGATGCCACAAGTAAAAAATCCAAGGGGTTAATCTCACCAAGTGGGTCAAGCTACGCTGGAACCCAAATATCCGTTTTCTACCCTTCGGGGGGAAAACGGGTGTTATTAATGGTGTATGCTGCTAATTTTTTGGTGTAATATTAAACAATTATCATTTGGGAACTAATTTTTTTAAGCTGTTACCTATTTAAATATTCGAGATGTTATTATGATCAGTTGAAAAACATATTGAGCAGTTATTTCATTATTTTTTATTACTTATTCTTGTTCACTTTACTGCTTAGTTTTAACTGCTGAACTAGTTATTTAACGTGCCATTTATAATTTTTAACATACCAAAACTGCTATTTACAACTGCCTCTTTAAATCAGTGCCTTATTATTTTAGGTAGGTACTCGCTGGATCAAACGAATTATCCACCTAGTAAGTGGGTAAAAAACTGGAAAATATTGTTCGCTCGTTTACTTTGTGCCATCATTAGGAAATTTATTCTCATTAAATTGGATTTCAACATTTGTTATTATGCAAATAATGTTCCTAAAATTTTAATTTCATTTTTTACAGATTCTTGATAAATGTGCTCCGAAGAAATCAAAAGCTTATCATTTTCACTAAGAATGGGAATTGGACTACTTCTTTACTATGGTGAAAGAAAACTGTTGCTGCCTAATATGCAATACATCCCTGGCAATGCCCAAAAAAGGAAATTTAGAGCGACATTTTAATACAATGCATAGTAAATATCAGACTGACTTTCCACCTAACAGTAAAATAAGAAAGAGTAAATTGCAAGCACTGAAATCGCAATTAAAAGTCCAAGAAAACATGTTTTCAGGGCCTATTGAGCAAAGTAAAGCTGCAACTGAAACTTCTTTCCAAGTAAGCTACAGAATTGCACAAAAGTGCAAACCTTTTTCCGATGGAGAATACATCAAAGAAATTTTCGAAGAAGTGTCAGATTCGCTGTTCGTTAATTTCAAAAATAAAAACGAAATTAAAAAAGCTGTTCATGGATTACAGCTGTCGCGAAACACTGTGATGCGCCGTATAGAAATAATAAGTAAAAACTTAAACGAACAACTACAAAAAGATATCGCCCTCTGCGTTGCTTTTTCGCTTCAATTTGACGAGTCAACAGATGTCACTGATACTGCACAATTACTTGTTTTTATTCGGATGGTCTTTGAAGATTTCTAGACCAAAGAAGAACTGCTAGATATGATTTCCTTAAAAGGAAAAACTCGTGGCCTTGATATATTCACAGAATTCAAAGCATATACCTATATTTGCCAGATTAAGCTATGCATGTTTAAACTCGTATCAATGACAACTGATGGAGCTTCTTGAATGACAGGTATTCATAATGGTTTTATTGCTCTTTGTCACAAAGACGACGATTTTCCAGACTTCATTAGCTACCACTGCATAATTCATCAACAAGTACTGGCTAGTAAGAGATTAAACACGAAACATGTGATGGATATTTCTTTTAAGATTGTAAATTCCATAAAGGGAAAATCCTTCCAAAGGCGGCTCTTTAAACAGCAATTAGATGAGAAGGAACCAGAATTGGCAATGCACACTGACGTGAGGTGGTTGAGTCGAGGCAAGTTTTTGCAAAGATTTCGAGATCTATTGGACGAAATAATAAAATTTCTTGTTGAAAGGGGTGATGATTATCAGCAATTGTGTGATTTAGACTGGCAATGTGATTTAGCTTTTTTGGCAGATTTTACTGGAAAACTGAGTTCATTAAATCTGAGTCTACAAGGCAAGAATAAAACATTAACAGAAATGATGAGTTCTATTGCAGCGTTTCAATGTCAAACAGCGTCTATGATAGTTGACATAGAGAAGAAAAAATTTGAACAATTTGTTAACATCAAGGATCATATGGAAAAACATCCTACCTACAATTTCAATTATAAGAAATATACGACAGAAATTAGGGCAGTGGTAGCAGACTTCGAAATTCGCTTTGGTGATTTCATAAAAATTGAGAACTTGGTTCAATTCATCAGTTATCCGTTCAATGATTCCATTGATAATAGTGATATCTATGAATTGGCTAAAAAATTTGCAGATACATTTCAAATGGAAGACATGATGTTACAAAACGAAATTATTACTCTGCGCTGCGACATATTTCTTAAAGCAAACCTCCTCAGGTCAAGATTTCTGGGCATTGGTTCCCAACGAAAAATATCCAAATTTGAAGAAATGTGTTGAACAACTTCATTCGTGTTTTGGTTCAACATATTTATGTGAGTCGGCATTTTCCTACTTAAAGCAAACAAAAAGTAAACACCGTTCTCGCTTGACAGACGCTCATACATTGGATTCTTTAAGGTTGGAAATCTCCAACTACAAACCTGATTATGCTAAATTAGTGGAAGATACTCAGACGCAATGCTCACACTAATATATATGTAAATAAGTATAATTGTATAATTTTCACATTTATGTTTATTCTCTTAATAAAATAAAAAAATGCTACATGATTGTGTGCTGAAGTATGCTGTTTCATTTAAGATTTCTAGAAGTATGTAATTGGTAGATCGCACAGGGTCTCGTTAGTAAACAAGAGATCTTGGGTCCAATCAAGTTGGCCACCCCACTATAGTATAGCACAACCAGGGCCGCTTTTAGGATCTATGGATCCCTAGGCTTAACCTGTGGGTCTACTAAAAGATTTTTTCAAATTACCTGCAATAATCGAACTGTGCGGCAATATCCTGACTGAGAGACAAAATAAACTATTTAAAGCTTCGTTTACAAATAACAAATTTTATGCAAGAAATAAAAAAGAGTGTACGTCCCAGAAACAAAATATAAGAAGAATTTGTTTTTTAAAAAATCAAGCACCCAGCTTTCTATATCTTTAGACAGCACTTAACTTTTGAAAACGGTTTTTTTTGTAATGCGGGCCCCTAAATAGTATACAGTTTATGTTAAATATGGCCCTGAGTACGTTTATACAAAAACTATAGACCTAAAGACAAATAAGGACTGGTCTATGTTTAACATTGTATTCAACAGTATAAAATCTTTCCTCAGATGGGAATATTAGATTACTCGTATGAATATATTTAATATTTTAAATGTGCCTTAATATTTGACGGAGAAATAAGGTCTATTATCACAATTCATTTATATTTTTGAATAACATTAAAATCATTACTCAGTTTTATTCCAAAATATACAGTAATTGTGAAATGGTTAATCTTTGAGATTAAATTTATGAAAACTGGATGTAACGCCATATTTTACGTGTATTGTTCACGGCACGTTATTTAATTTTAGAGTGGGTTTATATACGTATTATGTTTGACGAATTATATTTCGACCCTACCTACGTTCAAATTTTAAATTAACTAATTTAAATTTAAATGAAGTACGTTTTGTAAGACAAAAGTAAAGTTTTGTTGCTCTTTTCACAGTCAGTCTAATGAGATTCAGTCCTCACTTGAAGCAAAAGAAAATTGTGTCCACTATAGGAATTTGGTCTAGCTTATTCTCGTAGAAAGACAAACAGAAATACTGGTCTAATCTTAGCACTCCAGAAAATTTTAATGTTTACATAAGCTCTCACTGGAATTTCCTTTGTTTACTTTTCATTTGTAACTAAACTGAGTGCTTTTGTCGATCTCTGAAATTTATTAAGGTTTCAAAGTTTTTGTACTAATATTTGAGATACCGAGGTATTTAAAATGGAATACATGTTTTGTTTAATTTTTTGTCCGTTTCACTGTTCACGGCATTATTCATTGGATACTAAGACGTTTGAGGTATGGTTTGTAGGGTATTGACCTTCTGTAAACCATTTAGGGCTTAGCTAGGTAATCCCAAAGCGATGTAAAAATCTTCTCTTTCAATACCTTCGCGATAACTTTGGCACTTCGTGTAGCTGAAGCTGCAACTTTGCCATATAACGTGATGGCAGCTCATTGGCCTTGGCTCCAAAATTACGAAGAAAGGCATATTTTTATATTTAATTAAACTTATTTATATAATTGTAAGCGATACTACATTAGTCTTACACGTACGTCTTTTTACACTGTATTTTTAAAGTTTCCAAAATAATGTGATATATTTCGGACCCTACTGGGCCCGGCATCAGTTGCCGGGCCCAGTAGGGTCCGAAATATATCTTGAAATTATTATTTTTTTATTCTTTTGTGTACATATACTTAAATATAATAAAAACCAAAAATAAAAGAACAAGCTGGTAAAGTTTATATACATTTATTTTATTGTATTCGCAAAATAATGTGAGTAATTTGCCAGTCAGCTGCACGGTAATACCCCGCAGACCACCTACCATTTTGCCCATCCTTGTCATCGCACCGAGACTGACTACAGTTAATGCACGCAAAGTTTGCCTCGGAGGCATTGTATTAATCAGAAGACATGTCTTAGAAGCAGTGCCACGTTTCCGGTACCTAATTGGTTGTTTGACATGCCCTGGGCCCTCACTTTTTCCAGCTTTTAAGGTTTTCTATATTTAAAAAAACTTAGCTACATGGAATTGTATAATTTTTAACCTTTTTTAACCAGTCCATGTCTTTAAAGACAACCTATGGTAAAAAAATTAGAACCCATAACGGATATTGAAACGAAGTTCCGTCCCATAATTCCAAAAATTAGTCCTGTCAAACACTCAAACAAAGAAATTAAAAAACGTTAAATAGTGTTGATATAAATATTGCATGTTTGCCAATGACAAATGTAGATAATATTTTTTTATGAGGACGTTACTTCAGAACAGAAAACCAGATAAAAACGAGCAGTTGAACATTTCAAGAATACGGAAATGGCGTAGATGACGATGGTATCTTCAATAAATTCTCATGAACTTGAATGTAAGAGAATGCCATAAATCAAGTCGGACTCAATAAAACGATAGAATTTAGTGCTTTTGGATGTTCGATAGAAGTCGGTTGGAAAGATAACATTTTACAACTGTTTCCAAGAGGTAACTTTTGGAAATGTGACTTTGCAATAGGTATATTTTCCAGCAACGTTTACAACGATTAGGTGTTACCAAATGGAGGAAAGATATTAATAATATGTTTTGAAATATTCTTTTTTGTATATTTTTTTTCAACCACAATATAAATCTATCTTAACAGCTGAGCCAATATAATAGTGAACATTCAACATACTTATAATGTTTACAAATCACTACATTACACAAACATCTTAAAACAATGCAGATAAAATTAAATAAAAACATAATAACAACAATTAGCAAGGGTATTAGTTTAAACTTTAAGGGTAACAGATAACATATAGGGTTGTTCGTGCGAATTCACGAACAATGAAATAAATCAACATGGTCGTGGATCCTTCTAAGACGAGGAATTGATAAACTTGTAATTTTAAATCGGTACCTTAGAGGAGTGGAGTGTTGGGGACTTATTCTATACCAGGGGTGGCCAACTTGATTGGACCCGAGATCTCTTGTTTACTAACGAGAGCCTTTTTTTTTTTTTTTATTGGGAGGAGGAAATCCTCATGGATACCATGTGCCATTGCAGCCAGAGTGGCAGCAAGAGCAACATTGCATGCCCGACTCCCCTGAAGATCCAGGGACCTACGGACTAAAACCTCCTCCCACTCTACTTCCTCCTTGCCGGAACCGCTAACGCATTGCATCAGCAAGGTGGCTGTTATCTAGGTCGTTTCTTCTTTTTGCCTATCCCATTTGTCTTTTTCACGCTTTTTCATTATATTTCTGAGCATGTTGGCACATTTATCCCATTCATCCTTGCTTGACAGCATCCGTGGTATTAGGTTATCAGGGGTTATCACCTTATCTGCACCTTGTGCTTTCACTCTTTCTATATCAGATGCTACACAATCGAAAACTGCATGTTTTGGGGTGTCCATTTCACCACAATCTGGACATTCATCACTACCCGCTTTGCCTATTGCACTTAGGTAGGTGTTAAAGACGCCATGTCCACTGAGAGCTTGAGTAATCCATCGATCCACTTCTCCATGCTTTCTCTGCAGCCATTGTTTTAGGTCTGGGATTAAAGTTTTTTTTAAGTACTAACGAGACCCTGTGCGATCTACCAATTACATACTTCTAGAAATCTTAAATGAAACAGCATAGTTCAGCACACAATCATGTAGCATTTTTTTATTTTATTAAGAGAATAAACATAAATGTGAAAATTATACATACTAACTACTTATTTACATATATATTAGTGTGAGCATTGCGTCTGAGTATCTTCCACTAATTTAGCATATCAGGTTTGTAGTTGGAGATTGCCAACCTTAAAGAATCCAATGTATGAGCGTCTGTCAAGCGAGAACGGTGTTTACTTTTTGTTTGCTTTAAGTAGGAAAATGCCGACTCACATAAATATGTTGAACCAAAACACGAATGAAGTTGTTCAACACATTTCTTCAAATTTGGATATTTTTCGTTGGAAACCAATGCCCAGAAATCTTGACCTGAGGATGACCTTGCTTTAAGAAATATGTCGCAGCGCAGAGTAATAATTTCGTTTTGTAACATCATGTCCTCCATTTGAAATGTATCTGCAAATTTTTTAGCCAATTCATAGATATCACTATGATCAATGGAATCATTGAACGGATAACTGATGAATTGAACCAAGTTCTCAATTTTTCTGAAATCACCAAAGCGAATTTCGAAGTCTGCTACCACTGCCCTAATTTCTGTCGTATATTTCTTAGAATTGAAATTGTAGGTAGGATGTTTTTCCATATGATCCTTGATGTTAACAAATTGTTCAAATTTTTTCTTCTCTATGTCAACTATCATAGACGCTCTTTGACATTGAAACGCTGCAATAGAACTCATCATTTCTGTTAATGTTTTATTCTTGCCTTGTAGACTCAGATTTAATGTACGCAGTTTTCCAGTAAAATCTGCCAAAAAAGCTAAATCACATTGCCAGTCTAAATCACACAATTGCTGATAATCATCACCCCTTTCATCAAGAAATTTTATTATTTCGTCCAATAGATCTCGAAATCTTTGCAAAAACTTGCCTCGACTCAACCACCTCACGTCAGTGTGCATTGCCAATTCTGGTTCCTTCTCATCTAATTGCTGTTTAAAGAGCTGCCTTTGGAGGGATTTTCCCTTTATGGAATTTACAATCTTAAAAGAAATATCCATCACATGTTTCGTGTTTAATCTCTTACTAGCCAGTACTTGTTGATGAATTATGCAGTGGTAGCTAATGAAGTCTGGAAAATCGTCGTCTTTGTGACAAATAGCAATAAAACCATTATGAATACCTGTCATTGCAGGAGCTCCATCAGTTGTCATCGATACGAGTTTAAACATGCATAGCTTAATCTGGCAAATATATGCTTTGAATTCTGTGAATATATCAACGCCACGAGTTTTTCCTTTTAAGGAAATCATACCTAGCAGTTCTTCTTTGGTCGAGAAATCTTCAAAGACCATCCGAATAAAAACAAGTAATTGTGCAGTATCAGTGACATCTGTTGACTCGTCAAATTGAAGCGAAAAAGCAACGCAGAGGGCGATATCTTTTTGTAGTTGTTTGTTTAAGTTTTTACTTATTATTTCTATACGGCGCATCACAGTGTTTCGCGACAGCTGTAATCCATGAACAGCTTTTTTAATTTCGTTTTTATTTTTGAAATTAGCGAACAGCGAATCTGCCACTTCTTCGAAAATTTCTTTGATGTATTTTCCATCGGAAAAAGGTTTGCACTTTTGTGCAATTCTGTAGCTTACTTGGAAAGAAGCTTCAATTGCAGCTTTACTTTGCTCAATAGGCCCAGAAAACATGTTTTCTTGGACTTTTAATTGCGATTTCAGTGCTTGCAATTTACTCTTTCTTATTTTACTGTTAGGTGGAAAGTCAGTCTGATATTTACTATGCATTGTATTAAAATGTCGCTCTAAATTTCCTTTTTTGGGCATTGCCAGGGATGTATTGCATATTAGGCAGCAACAGTTTTCTTTCACCATAGTAAAGAAGTAGTCCAATTCCCATTCTTAGTGAAAATGATAAGCTTTTGATTTCTTCGGAGCACATTTATCAAGAATCTGTAAAAAATGAAATTAAAATTTTAGGAACATTATTTGCATAATAACAAATGTTGAAATCCAATTTAATCAGAATAAATTTCCTAATGATGGCACAAAGTAAACGAGCGAACAATATTTTCCAGTTTTTTACCCACTTACTAGGTGGATAATTCGTTTGATCCAGCGAGTACCTACCTAAAATAATAAGGCACTGATTTAAAGAGGCAGTTGTAAATAGCAGTTTTGGTATGTTAAAAATTATAAATGGCACGTTAAATAACTAGTTCAGCAGTTAAAACTAAGCAGTAAAGTGAACAAGAATAAGTAATAAAAAATAATGAAATAACTGCTCAATATGTTTTTCAACTGATCATAATAACATCTCGAATATTTAAATAGGTAACAGCTTAAAAAAATTAGTTCCCAAATGATAATTGTTTAATAATACACCAAAAAATTAGCAGCATACACCATTAATACATAGTTTGATGTATTATGGGCGCGAAAACTTTGTAAAGCGTTTGGGAGGTCAATGACATTAGCGCGGCACGTAGGTACTTAATACTCAATGTTCCGCAGCGATCGGTTTTATTATTTGTACTTGCTTATTTTTAATGTAAATTTCGTGATTCTTGTTGTATAGGAAAATTATTGAGGGGTCGTTTGCAGTAATAACAATACTAAATATATTAACTTAAAAAAATATCGAACCTTCAGAAGTATTTCTTTTTTCATTTGATGTTCCTTCAGCGCTTCTTTTCAACCACTTATCCATAATGTACGTAAACAATCATGAGGCGTGCCTAATACAAAGTCTAATCGTGATTTACATCACAATCGTTGAAACGTCGTAAGTCGTAACCCCGGTAGTCTCTGTCGTTAACTGTCAACTGACTGACTGAGACCTTCCCGTCCCTCCCCCGCGTCCCACACGCTTCCCGCTTATTGGTCATCGCGCGCCGAAAACAAAAGACTATACTGCGTAAAATAGATGATAAATACCGTGACGGAACAGCGATTGAAAAATTATACAAGATGATGCGTCCAGCAGTAGGTGATTACGTTGGGCAGTCTGGTCTACGTATTTATATTTTTTGCCTTGCCACGATCGACTTGACTAACAGTCGCGATCGACCTGTTAGCCACCCCTGTTCTATACAAATATGCGCTCTTGAACTAGCTTATTCCGTAAGGTCGTATGCGGCAAGACAATATTTTTCATTTAAAATGAGAACTATACATAAGTAATTTAATAAATCCAATCGGCCATATTGAAGTGTATTCGTAGACTAATTTAAATAAAAAACTAAGAGGCTTCATTCGCTCCCGTTTGTCAGTGAAATAGAAATCTTAATCTAGTATATAAATTGGTAATTACATATGTTTTTTTGTTGCTGCGAAAAATGGAGATCCATGTCGCCAAAATGTCCAATGCGTCGCCTGAAGTAGCTCCAGCGCTCGGGTGAGTGAAACTTTTCGATGGAGGTTTGTGCTACTGTGCCCTATGTCAAACAGTCGATTTTGTCGCGCCCTTAGTGAGTCATTTGGAACCCGTAACTAACATTTCGCTAGCAAAACTAAGTTAGTTTCCTTTCCACGCCATACTCTAAACAACTACGACGCCAGGGCAAGTCCAGCCTTACTTTGCGCTGATTATATCCCACCATACCCAGCGCGAATAATGTGCGATACATCAGCAGGTATTTTGGATACACCCCATAAAGTTTCATGTAGAGAAATCTTGTGAATTTATTTTGGATTTCCTCTAACATGAGACTATACTTTGCCTCATGGGGGGCCCAGACAACCGCATTTCATTCCAGCTTGCTGCGTACTAAAGCATTGTACAAGAGCTTAAGAGCTGTGATGCTAGTAAAGCTGTTATAGTCGTCCTGAGAACAAACCCCAACGTTTGAAATACCTTATTGCAGACATTGACAATGTGTTAACGGAATGTGAGATCTGCTTATACCCGCACGTCCAAATCGCTGTAGTAATTACGGATGTGGGGAGAAAGACTCCGGCTGAACGATATGACGTTGCACTTGGACACGTAAAAGTGGAGTCTGTTCTCATGACTCCACGCCACAACCTTATCTACATCAAGCTGAAGCTGATTGCGATCTTCGTTGCACGTGACTTTAGAATACAGCTTCAAATCGTCCGCAAACAAAAGACACTGAGCATGTTCAACTTCTTTGGGTACAGTGCAGAAGGGGAGACTGTAGAATTGCGATTGTGTGCGTGCATACCATTTACATTGTGGTAAACAACTCTTATAGCAGTCCAGGCAAGGTCTGTCTTCAAACAATTATAGTTTGACTTTTATCTTATTCTTCTTTTGTTACGATGAGTACTTAATGTTTCCATGATTTTTCAAAAATAAACCTTGCCAGAACGGCTGTAAGAGTTGTTTTCCACAATGTCAATCAATTGCAAAGCTACAGTCTCACCTTCTGCACTGTAGGTCGTTAATTAAATTATAAACTTGAGCAGACCAAGATTGCTACCCTGACTGACTCTAGAGTATGTAAAATACGTTTCGGATACGCTTTTGCCGCACTGGACATATTCTTTTCTGTCCTTCATATAATTCGCAAAGAATGTGAACGTTTTATGTGTGCAACCTGCTCAAGCCAACTTCATGAGAAGCACGTCATTGTCAACGGTATCAAACGCCTTCCTGAAGTCAAAGTAGGCTGCATTCACCTGCATACTTTTATGGTCAACGTGTGGTATTATATATGACTTAAAGTTAAAAAGGTTACTGGTGGTGCTGCGACCCGGTCTAAACCCATGCTGTGCATCCGAAAAATGCGCTTTGATCTCCTCGTAGACAACGTTATACAGTGCTGACTTAAAAACTTTGCCATAGGTACATGACACTGCCACCGGCCTGTAATCGCCTACATCGGACCCTCCTGCTCCTTTTGGGACTGGGATTACCCGAGATATTTTCCATTTATCCGGGAATGTTGAGCTCTCCAAGCACAGATTGTACACATGCGTGAGTAGTCCTACTAACACCGTCCTACAATCACGCGCCAGGTATGGTGGAATCCCATCCGGCCCTACAGAGCGCTTGGGCGGGAGGGCGGCGAACGCGCGTAGCACCTGGGCGGGTTGAGCGCTGTGAGGTGCACACACGCCGCACCCTCCGCCTCGTCCCCGCTGACCGCACGCGTCGCCTACTCCGCATCGAACATGGGGGGCTGCAAGTTGTACACCGAGTGGAAGTACTTGGCGAATTCCTTAGCACACTCTTGCTCATCGAGAGCAGAACCATCTCTTAGGATTTTATGTTTTTTCGTATTTTTCCGCTTTGTACAATCTATACAAAATTCGAAAAGGATTTTAGTTCATTTGCTAGCTGTTTCTGTAACCAATCTATGTAACTAATCTCTGAAACCAATCTCTGAAATACGTTGATGGGTACCGGTAAGTGCTGTAAAGTTCTGTATCCTTGAAACTGACGAATTATGTGTAATAATAAAAAGAATGACACAAATCAAATCAAAATTATTTAATTCTTCATTTGTGTCACTTTACAAACTAACAAACAAACTAACATTTTGTACAATATATTGGTAATTACAAAGTTGAGTTAGAATATAAATACTGCGTTAATATCACTTCACTTTGCACTGTGTCTTTAAGCGAAGAAACACTACGCCCTGCGGAGCCTGCGCTTTCCTCCATGACGAGATGCAAAAAACATTATTAGAGTGCATTACAAACTAGCAAATATAAATTAGAAACAACTGTAAAGGCAATAATTTGAAAAAATTCCTCGGGCCAGGATTCGAACTTTTTTCAAATTCTTGTCTTTATATTTGTTTCTAATTTATTAGTTTGTAATGCACTCTAATAATATTTAGAGTATTCCAGGGCGATGGATTTCGCAATAAAAACATAATGCAAAAAACGGTCCGGTAAAAGTTGACGTTGCGGCGCTAGTCCAGCAACGGCTCCCTCGGTGGGTACTCTGTCTTGGCGCCCGTACTCTGTGATGTCATCCACCTTAGTAGTGTAGTGCAGGCGGGAGATGTACTCCATGTTCAGCTACGCAGCACGCAGCTTCTGGTTGGGTTAAATATAAACTTTTATTACATTAATTAATAAATAAATAAATTAATTAATTGAATTCCTAATTAAACCCCAAAAATATAATGGTGTTTTATGCATTTTATTTTAGTAATTTTGATTTATTTTAGATTTAATTTCTTAGATAGGTTTTATATTCATATAATATGTATTTTTGTTTTTATAAATTAAGATTGTCCAATAAACATAATTATGCATAAAATAAAATATAAGTCAAAATATGTGGATTCAAGTTCGTGATAGCTAAAGTTTATTTTGATTTCACTAAATTTTTCTTTATTGAGATTACAGTGCTTTTGCTATTCTTGGGATTCTCTACAAGTACTTACATGCCTTACTTGAATCAACCCAGAAAGGTTCAGAGAAAGTAATTCAATTTTTTGTATTATACCGAGAATCGTTAAAGGTCATCCAATCTCACTTTTAGCCTAATGGAACATCCATAATACTTCAATGTGATAATACGTTAAAGTTAATAGGAGAAAAGGGCGCACAGATTTCTCGTAACAACTTAGGTAGTAATATAAATATCACCGCGAAGAAAGGAAACTCCCAGCTTGTTGAAACATTTTATGTGCAATAAAAGTGAGTGGAATACCTTCCTCCTGCTTGGTCAGGTCTTTACTTTGTTCCACTTTCAACAACTGCATTGGTTTTTAGAAAAAAAAAATAGTATGAAAAAAAAAATCTTGCAACTCTCACATAATGACAGGGTGTCTCAATAAAATTTTGTACAAGTGTCTAAATAAGCGGTTGGATAAACAAAATGGTAACACAAGACCAATATCCTTTTAATATAATTTTCAACACCGTACCAATAAATTAAACAAAATAAACTAATGATAGTAGAACTTATTACCGGACTCTAAAGTCCCTTGTCTCACATGCGCGATGCACTGCTGGATTTTGGCACAATCATAAGTACATACGTTGTCTATCAATTTAATTTTACTGTGTTTTTGTTCACAATCAAAGTCAAGAAAACCTCGCGACAAATGTTACCATAGTCTTATGGATTGGAAAATAGGAAATAAACTAACTTGTACATGAGTTAAGATAAAATAATGTATGAAACTGCACATAAGTAGGTATTTAAAACACTACGTCTCGTTTTTTTACGCCAAACAGGACCCTATTACTATACCTCCGCGGTTTGTCTGTCTGTCCGTCTTTCACATGGGTTAACTGCTTCAGCCGTAAAGGTAGACAGTTGAAATTTTCTCAGAATACATGGTACTATGGTGTCTTCTATACGGTAAATAAACAAATGAAAAAACAAAAAATATCCATTTGGGGGTCTCCATAAAATAAACCTCAAAAAATACAATTTCTTTTAGCCCTATCTTAAAGAATGATAATACATACAAGTTTCAGAGGTCTCATTGTTAAACATATAGTCTAAAGTAAAACAATCAATAATAAAGTTTGGGTTCCGTAAACAGAGGGTGCTGAATTTTTTGTCAGGCGCTACCATTTTATCCCTTGTTTTTTGTTGCCTTGATATTGACGCTTGAAAGACAATAATTACCAAGCGACATATTTGCAACTTTACACCAGAGGATTTAAAAATGTAATTTTTGCAAAATATTACTTAAAAAATCGCCGTAACTCGTTGATTCTAACGAATTTTAAATGCATTTTAAATTTAAAACCTTGAGAAGGTGGAATTCAAAGATTATGAATTTTCCCAATATTTTATAAAATAATGTCGGTTAGTAATAATTTCATCAAAATCACTAACAGGTAAAAGTACTTAGTAACTTTACTAAGTTAAGAGTTACTAAGTGATTGCAAAATTTTACTATAAAACAAGTAAAATTAGCTAAGCCCCATTATTTTATAATTGTGTCTGAAGAAAAATCACGGGTTTAAAATTATCTAAATAGAAAAAAACTGCCAACCAATTTTATACATTGTACAAATTAAATAAGTTCAGTGTAAGATTATTTTAACAAGTAACAATTTAGTACACAAAATGAAGACTTTGTGACAAAGGTTTTCGACAAATCATTATAGCCCTTGGAATAATCTACAATCACCGACTTCATGCAGTTTTTAGTGAATAAAATTTAATATAAACTCATACGAGAGCCTTTATATTATAGGCTACTTTTTATCCCATAAATCAGTTCCCATGGGATGGCAATGGGTAACCAAGTTTCTATAGAAAAGTGATGTGCCACTATTTCACGCCATACTTAGGAAATCGGTTGGTCTGAAATTTTGCATAAATGTATTTCTAGAGCTTGAATAGGACATAGGTTACTTTTTATCCCATGAGTCTGTTCCTATGGGATGAAAATGAGTTGTCAAGTTTTTATAGAAAAGTGATGTGTTCACCCTTTCACGCCGTACCTATTGAACCAATTGGACTGAAACTTTGCAAGAGTAATGTTCTAGATCTGGAATTATTATTATTGTTATAGCATCTATATTGTTGATATGTATGGTTTTAGGATTCCGTACCCGTGTTTTGTGGTGGTACGGAACCGTTTGTGTGCGAATTCGACTCGTACTGTGCTTATTTTTAAACTCACACTCTAGTTTTAATAACCTCTTTATATACCAGTTTCATAAACTACTATTTATTTTACAGATATTTGAGTGTTCTCCTTACTATTTCAGCGCGGGTGGAGTCGTGGGCAATACAATTACAGGTATTATCTCAAAATAGCTTGGCTGAGCCGCGGGTTAGCTCTTGGCTAAATGGTATCTCGTTTATGCCAACAAGATTGCGAAACTGACACTATTCTATTAGGATAGTATGAAGATAGCACAAGCAGAGTTAACCAGCTCCGAAGGATTTATTACTTGCAGACCTTGGGACAAGGGATGTCATTTAAGAACAAGTTTCAAAGGTAGTTTCTGTTAAAGTCTTTTGTTTAAACTTGAGACTTTTATTGTAATCTTGGAAATACCTACTACTATAGTTTTATTTTTCAAACTTACGCGTAACTGTGCGGTTGCTGACTGAAAAGTAGCCTATTTAACGAGCGAGCGAGTTCTTAGAGTCTACTCGTATTTGGACAATCCGGCGTTTGTATGTATGTATGTATGAATGTTTGTTCGACGATAACTCGAGTATCGTTGCTCGGAACGTCTTGAAATTTGGCAAGCGAGTAAATAAGCCAAAAACAATTTTTAAGTTCAAACATGAGCTAAAACGGTCAAGCGCGAATTGGGCGAGCGCGAGTTCATAGTTCGGGGCGAACTACTAGCTATGTGCACTATGATTTAAGTGGCTAATCGGTTGTAACATGATTTTTGATCAATTCTTAATTGTGCGGGTAAGAAAGACTGTATAATCAGTAAATTTATATTATAAGTTGATGTCCCCGGGTCGACGTTCTGTATGTATGATCGTACTAATCTCAAAAACCGGTCAAGTGCGAGTAAATAATATGTAATGATAAGTTTGTAATTTTTATTAAATCATTTCAGTCTACTAACTTATTTGAATAGTACGGAACCCTTAGGGTGCGAGCTCCACTCGAACTCGCACTTGACCGGTTTTTCTCTTTAGGTGTTCATTCAGGCGGGCTATGAAAATTGGCCGTGGTTTTTCTTTACATATCTTGGGTACATCGAGAACGTATTCATCTGTGTAAAGTGTTGCTCCTATAGATAGTATGTACCTGCAGTGTAGTTCTTTAGAGATCATTGAGTAGTGTATACCAGGGGTAAATAGATGAAACCACATATTCTACCAACCCTACAGAACCACTTCTGAACTGAATCACTGGGGTGAAGTTAAATCAATTCGACCAAATTCATACTGAAGACTCGGTTTTTGAATCAAGAACTAGGTTCAGTAATCCTTTTGGCAAATATCGAAAAATTAATTTTTTTGCTCCCTTACTCGTTGGACTAGTTTAAGTACAATTCCTAGTGCAGGCACTATGGGGCAAAAAAAATTTTTTTTCGAATTTCACCTGGAGGGTTATTAAACCTTGTTCCTGATGACTAACCGAGTCTCCAGTATGGATTTGATGTGTTGTTGTAATTTCGCCTAGTATATGGTCCTACAATAATAAGTGAAAATAATTCTACGCTGGATCATGTATAGTCAACTGATAACATTCAAGAAGAAAAAAATGTATTTTGATCAAATAATTTTTTCACTTCCCAGTACAAAGTGATTTAATCAGTTTACTAAAATAGAATGGAGAAAAAAAAGTTTATTTTTTGTCTATTAGGGTATGTTGTTTTTTTTTTCACCTTGAACTATTAGGACCTTATAAATATAAGGTCACTTTAATGTATTTCGACAGCCAAATTCTTACTTAAGGGGGGGTTATTCCACTTTGTCTCTTTTCAAATTAATTTTAAACCAATAAATAGCGATGTTAAATGTTGTAAAAAATATGTGTCATATTTCACTCTTTTATCTTAATATTTCATTGCCATTCGATACACGATTACTTACATTTTGCTTGCTCTAATTAAATCGCAAGGATAGGTCTAAACTGTGATCTATATAACATTTCATTTGAGCTATATTAAGTTTCGGACTATAAAAATTATGTACTAAAATATACGTCGTGAAAAATGTAATATAAAACGGCTGTCATATTAAAAACCCATCCCACTAATTAAAAAAAAAACAAAAACTCCTCGAAACCACGAGTTTTCTGAGCGGCCCGCTTCCGCCGAGCAGGATTAACATGTGTAAAATAAAAGCATTGGTGCGGGACCGATTTCTCTGGGTAGTCTCGCCTTAAGACTCGGTAAGTGCTCAATAACAAGGTTCGATGACCTTTTTTGTGAAATTTGTAAATTATTCTTTTCGTGTTCCTTACAAACGCAAGCCCAGCCCCGAGTCAATTTCGAGTCAAGATTTTATTTTCCGAAATTAGCGAAAATTGTTATCGATCCGTGTTACTGATCACTTACCAAGCCTCCAGTATGAGTTTGGCTATATAAATGGAAGTCACCTTATATATTTTTTTAAATTCCAAAATAAAGAAATGTAAAAGTTGTCAATTTTAGATAATTTTTGTTCCGGGTCTATATGAAAAGTAATTGTAGGTAGGTATGTACCATTTATTGTACCGGCGGACTCTCTACAGCGTTATTTGCGTGGATCGCGTTTTCATAGATCCCGTGCACATGGAAATATTCTAAAATCCCTTCTTTACGGATGTCTACGTCATACAATGAACCTACAGTCCAAATCCATCCACTAGACGATGATGAATTCAGGGAACTTAATAAGTAATCAACTAATCAATAAGTAATCATCATAGTCTAAAAGCTGTCAGTCACACTATACCCACCCTAATTAGTGTACTCTGACAGGCCTTAACTAGAAGTGTCCTAGCGACACTGTTACCATTTATACGTATTTATATGGATTTCTCATCTTTTTAAAACACATGATAAGTATTAATAATATAAAATAATATAAAATAATATTTTTTTTTATTAATCAAGCCAATTTACTTTTCTTCAAATTCTGCCGCTCCTTCAAAAATATGATAGTTTCTTAAATCCGATGACCCTATAGAATACCGAGTATCTGCATATTAGATGCGTTGACGATGACGATGACGATGACAATGACAATGACAATGACGATGACGATGACGATGACGATTACGATGACGATGACGATGACGATGACGGTGACGGTGACGGTGACGATGACGGTGACGGTGACGGTGATGATGATCCTTCTACTCCTAGTCGGTACTGCACTAGTGCGCCCGAAGATGGATCATGATAATGAACTTTTTTTATATTCATGACAGTGACCCGCTATAGCCATGGCAAGGTCTATTTTCTGGTGCTTCAACAGCATAGGAACCATAATTAACATAATAGTTAACATCCAGAGGGGTAATTCTCAATCTATCGAATTAGCCTTCTCGATCGTAAAAACCCATTTTATCTGTCAAATTCCATACATTTTTAGATCGAGTTTCAGAGATCTGAAAACGAAATTAATATAAATTGCAATAGCCAAATCAGTTTGCGTTCGCGATGTTTGAATTCAATGATTTTTCAAAAGTGAGAGACACTGTGTTTTTTCTGCACACGGGAAAAAGTAAATGCCTATTCTAAGCTTAAATTTATACGAGATTATTATCTATTATGAAAGCCGTACGCTGCGTTTTGGGATTACACGATAATTTATCATGTCAAGTTTACATCCAATAAATCAGTGCGAGAGTGTCACATAATACCTTGTTACGTCCAGCTTATTGAGGCCTATTTTTAATAACAAACCATCCCTATGGTGTATACATAAAGTCCGTTTTCCTTTGTCAAGTTTGATTGTTGAATTTGGTCGTATTATGCACGATGTCGCATTACGGACGTCTAAATATCTGTTGCGTGTGTTTTGTGTGTTACCCACAATTGTATGGTCATGAGATGACGGCTCGATTGTTTGTGGTTGCTACATTTCAAATTATCATATTTTGTTATGTCCGTTGTATAAATGTCGTGGCCATTATTGTAAATTATGAAATAAGAAATTTACGAAAGACTTTCAAAAAAATGACAAAAATAGGTGCAATGACGAGCGAAGCTAGAAGGAGCTGTTAGGTATTTCTTTATTCTATATTGCACATAAACATATAACAGTAACACAATACAAAATACAAGAAAATCTGTACAAAGGCGAGCTTATTTCTACGGAGAAATCTCTTCCAGCCAACCTGTAGGTGTGGTGAAATATAAAATTATAAAAGGCGGGACATTGTATACAGCAACTTAGAATAGATAACTACGGGATAAATGAAACAGCTACATAAAACTTAAATATAATATAAAATAAATTTTCTTAAAAGATAAGATAAATAAGTAAAAAAATATAAACTTACGATATTATAAATGCAAACATATCCTTATAATAATTTATTTTATTTATAATTTATATCCTAACATTGTGTTTCCTATGGAATATTGAAATAAATAAAGAACTATCAAATATTTATGTATAATTAAAACATATACTTACAATATAATAAATAAATATATATAAAACATATACATACACACATACAATAAATTACAAATTAGGTTGCTTGTGATCATAAATTCGGAAGCTGATCGAAGCAAAGCGGAGCGGTTCGACCCCTTTAGTTTTTACAGTTTTCATATATTATATATTACCGATTATATGTATATATAGCAATAATACGGTTGGTTCCTTTTTGAAAATCACTACAATTTTAATGCCATTAAAAATGAATTTTGACCGAAAACATAACGACAAAAAAAATTCATACCCAAAGTAATAAACCGTGCAATATCTAACTCAATAATAAATATACGTAAAAAAAGCAGCTCTTCAACCAAAAAAATACTTTTGTTATCCAAAACGATAGAATGTTCACCGACGGTATGTGTCGACTGGCGCACACCGACCGCGGCTGGCCACACGAGACTCAACGAACTGAACGAAATTGCCTTGTTCATAAATTCCGGCGCTCGGCTCGAATGGTACCGATAGTGGACGCAGAGCTTATGAATTAATTCAAAGCAAAAAAATCCGTAGCGTGCCGTGCTTGCACGAGCCAGTCGACGTGTACTTTAAGTCGTTCTTATATGTTCGTTAACTCGGTAACTAAATTCAAAATCTAATCAAGCGTGAGCAGGACTCATGCCCTGAGGGTTCCGTATATCATTTAACCCTTACAAGACTGAAAACAGAACAATAGTGAAACAACAGATAACGGAACATATATCCCATCAGTCCTGTCTGTAAGGGTTAAAACACTAACTTATTCTCCCAAATTAACTTGACATTTGCGATCCATTAAACTCTATTCATCCGAATTGTCTAATTAGGTTCGTCATTTATTTGTTCTTTAATAATTAAACATAGGCAATCTTTGATTCTAAGTCGACTGGAAATACTCAGGTTTTTATGGTGAGCCAGTTTGTATGAAATTTATTGCGTATAGAGCAAGAACTTTTTTCGCAGCCTGATTTTTAGCAGTACCTACTTTGGGGCCGCAAACTTTTATATTAAGTATTTGTTTCTTGCAAAAAAGAATATAGCTAACTATTTGTATGTTAATTTGAATCTACACTTTTAAGTATCAGTTCTAAGTCCTTAAAACTACAATTTCAAAAAACTATAAAAATTTAGCCATGGTTTGGTACCTCTTTGCTATGGTATACCCAGAACGGTGTGTTTTATTAACATAAATATCAAGCTACCATTAGATTGTGGCAATGTGCAGTTTTGACTTAATTTTTTTGTAACCGATGTCAAACATAAAGTTCCATTCGCATTAAATACTGCGTTGCATGATATTACGTTTTTGTAAGCGCGAAACAGTTTGAACAGCTGTGAACAGCCCTATTAAAATGATTTTTTCCGTCAATTTGGTGTTTTTGGCGTTACGCACATGCCAACACACTCTTTCCCCCCTCTTTTGCTCTTCGGTTTTATATTATTTGGTCAGAAATCCTGAAAATTTTACCTTGAATCAGCTTGCCGTTGGACAATATTATAAAAGTAATAAAAAATTTACCTTCAATCAGCTTACCTTTGAAAAAGATTAACACAGGTTATTAAAAATGAGCTGACGACAATTTATTCCTGTTTGTTTGAGCTCGTTCTTGAACGACGAGAAGAAGAATTAACTGACAACTCGTAATGCTGCATTATACTGTACACAATGCAATGAATAGAATAGAATTTCTAATTATGATGTCTGTGTTCGAGTTATTGTTCTTCATTACTTTGACGCAGTTTTATTAAATAATTCTCTAGGACTGCAATGTTCACCCGAAGCTATAATTAAATTAGCTGCTCCTCGTAACTAAGGCCGCTGTAAATTAGTTGCACCAGTGAAACTCGTATTTTTCTGTAATTAAAACCCATCAAAGCACCCTTACATAAATTCAACCTTTACAATAAATTAGGAAAGCCTTATAGTAAATGCCGAAATCTTTTACAGAAAAGTCCTAAGATCTATTGTTAAGTAGCAAATTAAGGGACAAAATAAATACGGCCGTAAATTGTCTTCACGGCCAGAAACTCTAACTGACGAACGATAGATCGGTACTATAAATCTTCAACTAGCTAGTACAAGTACTTAAGTATTGCTAATTGACCGATTGTTTGTTCCTTATGGCTGATTTAATTTGGTATACTTGTAGTTTTGCGCTAGTTTTTTAGGATTTCGTTAAAAACTAAGACCCTAGTTTTTTTTACACTGAGGTGAACTGCAGAAGAGATTAGTTTTAAATCGGTAAAGTCTATGCAAGACTGGTAGAAAGAATGGACCGACGGAACAAATAGGTAAATTTTGTAAAATCCTCCAAGCTAAGAACAATAAAATAAATGTATATAAACTTTACTAGCTTGTTCTTTTATTTTTGTTTTTTATTATAAAGAATATATGTACACAAAAGAATAAAAAAATAATAATTTCAAGATATATTTCGGACCTCAGCCCGGCATCAGTTGATATAATAATGACATTTACAATTAAATGATAGCACATAAAATGACATGGTGACAATTAATATTAAAAAGAGATTGAAAAAAAGGAAATCTATCTACCTACCTACCTTTTTTTAGAGATGAGTATGTGAGTGGGGTAGTGAGAGAGGGTGTTTGTGAGTGTGTGTGTGTGTGTTTGAGAGGGGATGTAAGAATGTTGCCGGTATTACTTATTCCAGTCTTCTTCAGGTTTCCATCTAAACCTAGGACCAGTTTTAGGGCTCCGTACCTCAATAAAAAAAAACGGAGCCCTTATAGGATCACTTTGTTGTCCACCTGTATGTCAAGACCCTTTATCTCGGGAACGCGTGGAGGTATCGAGTTGAAATTGAAACCATATACTCAAGTTGACAGTTCCTTGAAGCTGTAAAAATAAAAAATATCAAACTTCTAAGTTAACGTGAAAAAAAGATACGGCTGTTTATGCCGCAAAAAACGTACATTTAGACACTCTCAAGGAAATCAAAATTTATAGGGTATTTCCCGTTTACCTAGAACTATGAAATTTGGCAAGTAATACCCTCTTACACTACAAGTATAGGGAAACATCTGAAAACTATACTTTTGTAATTAAATAATAAATAAATAGTCTTTAACGACGCCCTCGGTGGGCGAGTCCGACTCGCACTTGTCCAGTTTTTTACCAGAAGTCAAAGTCTACTATAGAATCTTTTAACATATTCGATATAGGGGCTACACAAAAACTAAATTAACGCGGGTGAAATCGGGGGCAAAGCTAGTAAGACAATTCCTTAAGCACATAGACTTTAATAACTATTGAGCCTATTTTGAAAAATTCTTTCATTTTTGTAATTGTTAGACTCTTAACTTAGTATAAGCAATGGCTATGATACTTGGTTTTTTTCTGTGGGCACGAGCAATTTCTTAGGGACATAATGAAACTAATATTATAAATGCGAAAGTTTTACTGTGTGTGTGTGTGTGTGTGTGTGTGTGTGTGTTTGTGTGTGTGTATGTTTGTTACTATTTCACAATGAAACGGCTGGACAGATTTGGATGAAATTTAGAATGGCTATAGCTTATACCCTAACTTAACACATAGGCATATTTTATCCCGGTAAAAAGCATGTCGTTAAACCGAATAAGACGCGAGCGGAGCCCCGGGCAAAAGCTAGTTATTCATAAAATTCGTGAGGGTAATCTCTGAAGCAACTGAACTGTTGAAACCATTTTTCAGTTTAGGGATCCGTTTGCGAAATATTATGGTTTAAAGTGCAAATTTTTGTGAGAGTCAAGTGTCCCTAGCTAAACGGTTGTTTTGGATACTCGTATGTGAAAAAATTAACGGCAGTAATATATAACGATGTTAAAAGGAAAACTATCACAGCTAAGGAGGCTTTACAAGAAAACAAGTGATAGTCGACCAAATTGGGGCCCGTTTTTTAGACGTTATTAGCCATTAAACCGGAAATTAATATGTTCATAGTAACTAATAGCCCCATATTGTGATAGGCAATTCGGAACCCTACATTGCGCGTGGCCCGACACGCACTTGGCCGGTTTATTGATTTCAGTACTGAGCAAGTATCCACTCATTTATCTCAAAAGTCATATATTCGTATTGAATAATAAAATAATAATTACGGTTATTAATTGTATATTTATAATTTCTATTGCTATTTCATTTTCATGAAGTTTCCTCAATATCTGAAGCAGTAATTCTTATGTAATATTAAGCACAAGAATCTTCGCAGAGCTGAGAAACATCTGTTAAAAGTTTATGAACTTCAACTTATTCACAACATAATAAATAAAGCACACATTTTATTAAGTTACAACTTCGCGGCAGTTAGGGGGTAGTATTATGAAAGTTTGACTAATTTGTTAATTTAAGTAGATTTATTGCAAAAGTTAAAAAGTTTTGGGGATCATTAGTTGGATATTTGACATAGCAATCTGAAATTATCACGACTAGTAGTCTATTCTTGTATATTCTTGTATTTATTATTGTATTATATATATTTATATAATATTATATAATCGTATTTATGTAGTAATTATTGTTATTTGTTTAAAATATATTTATGTATTTTTATTAATTTATGTATTTAGTATTTACCTACAAATCTACTTATCTATTTTATTTATTAGTACATTCATGTCTTTTTTTTTTTTTTCTCACTTATTTTTTTTATGTCTTAAAGCCTTTCTGCACGCCTGCCTCTGTTCATTTCTTGTACTTTCTGTCGGGTTGACTGGGAGAAAATGCTTTTAGCATTAAGTCCGCCTGTTGTACATGTAACTTTTGTTTTGTGCAATAAAGTATTTAGAAAGAAAGAAAGATATTTAGGGTCCTCTACATCCGCTCTTCAATTTGTATATTTGTCACAGCCTCAAACATAACTTTCGATCCAATTAAACTAAACTCTTGAAATTTATATATTAAATTATCATTTAATTGCTCATAAGAGGAAAAATAAATTTTGGTAATTTGACACCGTGAAAGCATCATTTTTCCTTGGAATTCAAAATCAGTATCAAATCGAATTGTACGTATTAAAGATTGATTTCGATAAATAGAAAAATCTTCAAATAACAACTATGTGATAAAGAGACAATGCAGGGAAGTGGTCTGTGAGACAATGGGAATACGAAAACACGACGTTCGACCCCTGCGGCCTGGTATTCGTGATGAGGAGAAATTTTTGGCATTTCAGATTCGTGAACCTCTTTTATGGCATTTTTATTGAGGTCTTCGATAGAGGCAGTACTGAGGGACCTAGGACATTAATATTCAAAAGGGATCTCAGGTATTGGACTCACTATCAGACCCAACACTCTCGTTTTCTCGGCAACGAATTCCAAGTGAAGGTCAAATTTTTTCTTAGTCTTGGGTCAGATCGAAGGTGGTAATTAAGTTATTACTCCAACAGATAGGGTTCTATGAACATAGGCAGTGTCAATACATTTGGAATGAATTCATTTTCGATATTATGCTTTTTTACTTGTACGAGTATATAGATTGTTCATGCAGACGAGTATTATGTGAGAAATGCAGTCAATTTATTGCAATAAAACTGGTCAAGTGCGAGTAGAACTCGTGTCTTGATGGTTCCGTACTAGTGATGAAATAATTATCATTAGCAATAGGCATGTACACAGGCTAAGCAAAATATTATTCTATTTAGTCCGTCATTTAGATTATCAAAAAATATTGGATATGTATTTTTTTCTTTTATCAATCAAACAAAAAATGACAGAGATAAAGTGCGTCAAAGTTTGGGAGTGGGGGAAAATGACGTCACTTCTAAGTAAAATTGTACCTAGATGTTACGTCACGCGGAACTTCAGCGGGCTATATCTTCATAATTTTTTGTTAAATTGAAAAAAGAAAAAATACATGTCCAATATTTTCTGATAATCTAACTGACGGACTAATACATTTTTTTCAGTCATCATGCCTATTATATTTGATTGTGAAATCATCATTAGCATTAATTAAATTTATTATAGTTGCTAAATTCAATGAATGCTAAAATTGATAATAATTGTTCGCGCGCGTTAACACACGTCCACCTCTTTTGCCGCGTTTGATGAATGAATGAAATATTTTTTTTTTAATGTTCTATTGAAATGATTGTTTTTAGGGGTGCTTTTGTCTATCACGTGCGTTTTAGCAATTTAGCATTAGCAGCAGTATTTCGTTCGATGCCGTTGCGATTAATCTTCGTCCGTGTTTATTGAATTACTTTTATTTCAATAATATATTTCATATTAGCTTTTGCCTGCGGTTTCACCCGCGTTGAATTAGTTTTTGTGTACTCCTATAAAATCAGTCAATATTATCCGGACTGTTATCTACAGTAAACACAGCTGGTGAAATGTGTGTGTGTTATGCGCCTCTGTTTCCCATTTTGTGTGTCTCTTTTATAGTTTTTTCATGGGAACAAAGGAAAAATGTAGTTTTTGTCCTATTTAAAGTCTAGAACTACATTTATGCAAAATTTCAGCCTAATCGGCTTCGTAAGCATGGCGTGAAAGGGTGACACATCACTTTTCTATAGAAATTTTAAAGCTCATTTTCATCCCATGGGAACTGATTTCTGGGATAAAAAGTAGCCTATGTCCTATTCCAGGTCTATAACTACATTCATGTAAAATTTTAGCCCAATCGGTTCAGTAGATACGGTGTGAAAGAGTAACAAACATCCATCCATCCATCCATCCATCCATCTATCCATCCATCCAAACTATTGCATTTATAATATTAGTGGGATTACCATTTCATATTAACATAGCAATAGCACATACCATGCTACCGATAAGAAATTAGCATGATAATGAAATTAATAGGTGGTAGAGCTAATGCCGGGCTCGACTGTGGAGGTACCACCATCTTACTCGGAAACCCTCCCGAAGTTATTCGGGGGAGAGTAAGAGGACAGCTCTCAGGCAAAAAAAAACAGGCGGCCCACCATTGCCTGGGACCGATGGATGGCGGTATATCCATCCCCAATTGCCGGGCCTTATATAAATTAGACTGGTGACGGGCAGCGGCGTCACTGGTGCAAGGGTTTCGGCATCGCGCTCACCAACCCGCCTGCCCAGCGTGTGTGAGTATGGGCATTTCTTCCAGGAGGACCGCCAAGAGTGGCGAAATCCTGGAAAGGCCTATGTCCAGCAGTGGACGAAAACAGGCTGATGGATGATGGATGGATGAAATTAATGAAAAATATCATTAATTGCCATCGCTATTCCGTACATCCATTTAAAACACAAACGTGTTCCATGAGCAGTTATAAAATATCAAACTAACTTGATACTTACGATTTTATTAAACTCCATTTATCCAAAGAGTCTAATTGAGAAGCATAATAATTTACATTTTTTTCCTATATGTGTGCTATAAGACCCAATGGGCAATTCCATTGAAATGCGACATAAAGACTAAAATTGAAATTATCTACATGGGCACGATTCGGTCTGCAAACATAGTTTTTTCAATATAAGTATGGCAACATACACAAAAAGAAACGTTTCTTTTTTGACCTGTCAGAACAGGAGATTTGATGGTCGAAAATTGCTATGAAAGTCGTGAAAGTAAAATGAGTTCCAAGATCTATGTAACGTGAGTGACTAGAAATTAATTATGTAAAAAAATAAAAACTGCATGCAGGGCAAGAAATTGATAATGAATAAACTTGTTAGGCATTAATAAAACCGTATTCAATTAAGGCATTTTTTTACTTCAAACTGAACAGAGGTTTGCTTCAATTCATACTAGTCTCAAAAGCTATGTCGCCGAATGTAACGTGAGTTACCAAAAGTTTTATCAAGAAAATGTCTCAGGTTTTACACTTTTTTTTTAAGTAACATGAGTTACCGTGGAATTGCCCCCATGGTGTACAGAATTTCAAGTTTCTAAGTCAACTGGAAGTACCCTATAGGTTTTCATGCTGAGCCAATTTGTATAAAATTGATTACTTATAGGGCTATAACTTTTTTTCCCGCTAAGTTAGAAACCTGATTTCTTTACAGCACTATGGAGGCTTCAGTTTCCGTAGGAGGTATAAGTTTCAACTTGGTATCTTTAACGGGGCCCGAAAAAAGGGCCTTGCCATACAAAAGCGTTCGTATAAGAGTTCCGTTTTTAGAGTTCCGTACTCGAAGGGCAACACTAAACCCCAATTAATGAGCTCTACTACTCGTATATATCCGTCTATCCGTCCGTATGTCACTCGTCTTAAGCTTGCAAACGGAATGATTTACAGGACGACTATTGCGGAAAAATTGCGACGGCAGATTTCGGGTGATTTTAAATTAATTTCCTCGATTGAACCCTATAGACCGTATTCTTCACATTTTGTAGTCTCAATTTGATGACATTTAGTCACTCTAGTTTCATTTTCACGGTTTTATACATGTTAACCAAAATTCGAATGAACGATAATTACGAGTGTAAAATATTTCGAGAATAGCCATCCAGAGGGCCTATTACGTACCTTTGAGTCGGGTGCCAACTAGTTCAAGTTCAAGTTCAAGTTCTTTATTGCATTTGCCATATACACAGATGTTGGTAGTACAATGACACCCTGTTTGGGTACAGCAACATAGCTTAAAATTACATATACATTCTTAATTAACTTAATATCTATATAAAATACCAACTAGGCCTTAGGTGTAATAACATTAGTTGTACCTATCACTACAAAACAACATTCTAAACTTAGGTTTATATTACACAATCTTGGGGTGTAAATTAACCCTAGGTACCTAGCTTAATAATAATAAAATTAAATTATTTAATACTGAAGCTCAGTCAAAGTTTATCATTCTGGTATTCAGTAATGCTATAGTAGCATTTCTTGATAAGGAATTGTTTCAGCTCTTTTACAAATTTTAAATAGTTTGTTTCGGATTTTAAACAGGTCGGTAATTTATTATAAATTTTAATTGACATAACAAACGGACTAGTGGAATGACTGGTGAGGTTGGAGGTAGGTAACATCAATCTGTTTTTATGTCGCAATGAATAGTTTATAGGTATGTCATGCCGTGTTGTGTAAAAATTTGGGTGGTTTTTAACAAATTTACATACCTCTAAGATATATATACAGGGCAGGGTCAAAATTTTAAGATTAGTAAAATGTGGTTTGCAGCTATCTGTATCCTTAATGTTAACTAGTATGCGAATGAGTTTTTTTTGCTTTATAAAGAGAGATGGCGCGTCTGTACTATTTCCCCACATGATTATTCCGTAGGTGAACCACGAGTAAGCGTACGCGTAGTAAGTTGTAAGAGCAGATTGTAAGTCGGTGGATTTTTTTATTTCCATAAGAGCGTATATAAATCTGGCTATTTTATTCCTAATTTTTTGAATGTGTGGTTTCCAGTTTATGTGTGTATCTATTTCTAAGCCAAGTAAGGTAAAATTATTTACTGTTTCCAATTTAATGGAGTTAAATGAAAAATCTATTTTAAGGGGGGTTTTTTGGTGCGGGTGAAAAGTTATTATTTTTGTTTTATTAAAATTTATCTCTAGATTATGTTTATTCATCCAATCGTTTATATTATAGAATAATGAGTTCAGGTTTTGATCCATGTTGATATTGTTATCACATGCCATTAACACCGACATATCATCTGCAAACAGAACACACGTTTTGTTGATAGTTTTTGGCAAATCATTAATATATAGTATAAATAGCAAGCATCCAATAACACTTCCTTGGGGAATAGAGGCATTTATTGTTTCATATTCTGATCGTACGTTTGTTATTTCATTTGTAGTATTGTTATAAGATTCTATTTCTACTATTTGCTGTCTATTTTCTAAGTATGAACTGAACCATTTGTAGCAATTTCCACGTATTCCTATGGAATAAAGTTTATTCAGTAAGAATTTGTGTTGTACTTTATCATAGGCTTTTGTCATATCTAATAATACTCCAACTCCATATTTTTTCTCATTTATAGTATTGAGAACCTCTTGAATATATTTGTACACTGCCAGGATCGTAGACCTTTTTTTTCGAAATCCGTTTTGGCTGTCATGGAAGATGTTATATTTTTCACAAAAATTGTATACTCGATTGCACATAGCTTTTTCGAATATTTTGGATAACGTAGGCAATTGTGAAATCGGCCTATAGTTATCTGGGTCTGTTTTTTCTCCTTTTTTATAAATAGGTTTTATAATTGCAATCTTAAGTAAGTCTGGAAATGTGCCTTCATCAAAAGATTGATTAATTAAAATACATAAGGGTAGAGATAGTTCATCAGAGCACTGTCTAATAAGACTTGGAGGGAATTCGTCAATACCATGACTGGTTTTATTTTTTAGATTTCTAATTAGTTTATTGACTTCTTGATAGTTCACAGGGCGCAAAAACATTGTATTGTCGGTGGAGGAGAGTACTGGTGGGTAGTGAGTCCCTGAACTTGTTGTTCGGTGACCTATTGATGTAAAATAGTTATTGAAAGTGTTTGCTATGATGTCAGGTTTTGAAATGGGGGTATTATTTATCAATAATGTTATATTACTTTTTTGCTTTTCTTTTTTTTTATTTGTACGTTCATTTATTATATTCCATACAGTTTTCATTTTATTATTAGATTTACTCATTCTGTATTTATAGTTGAGCTTCTTGGCAGTGATTATTGTCTTTTTTAGTATTTTTGCGTAGCTTTTATAATGTTTTTTAAGTATTTTATTCCTTGTTTTTTGAGATATTATTTTGAGCATTCTTTTATGGTGACAAGATTGTTTTATTCCAGTGGTTAGCCAGTATTTCTTATTTTTTGCTTTAATTTTTATTTTTCGTTTAGGCATGCATTTATTTAATATTTGCTGTAGTATATCATTAAAATTCCCGTAGTTTTCATTAACTGAGTTATTTGGTGAAATTACTGTTTGCCATTCAACGTTTTGTAATTCTGTTTTGAATTTTTGTATATTAACGTCATTATATAATCTCCTATGGGTGTGCCAGTTAGTTTTATTTTTTTGGGGTGGTATATTAAGGTGTATAACGGTGCCCTTATGATAAGAAAACCCTAACTCTTCTACAGACGTGTAAAATTTATTTCTATCCATATTTGTAAATATCAGATCTAAGCAAGTAGATGAGGTTGGTGTAATATGTGTAGATTCTTTGATATATTGACTTAATTTATATTCCAACATAAGCTCTATAAATTTATTTGTCTTAACATTATTTTTCAGCACATTTGTATTGAAGTCACCTCCTATGATTATATTTGACTTTAAGTATTTGAGATTAATAAGGTTGAGAATTTTTTCAAGTTGGTTATAAAACACTGTCTCTTTTTTTCCATTCCAGTACATAACAATTAAAAGAATATTTTCTTCAACTAGTTCTACAGCACACACTTCTACAACATATTCAACCGATAAGTTAGATATCTCTTTAATTTCTGTTAGGTGTATGTTTTTGTTTGCAAGGATGCACACTCCGCCGCCTCTTCGAGTTGTTCTGCTGAATGATGCCGCTACTTTGTATCCAGTGAAGTCTATGAGGTCTTGCTTTCCAGGAGATAGCCAAGTTTCAGAAATGCAGAGTATTTGATATGTTGGGTTTTGTTCAAGGAAGGTTTCGAGACTTTCTTGTTTATTAAATAGGCTTTGAAAATTTTGAAATAATATATTAAATTCTTTTTTAGTTACGAAATGTATTGTTTGTGCTATTTGCTGGATTTTGAGAGTCGTTTATTTTAGTATCTTCGATATTTTGTTCAATTCTGTTTATTATAAGCTTATTGTTTTTGATAACTGCATGCTTTCCATTTTTTCTTGCATTTTTCATCATATCCTGCATTAATCTTCTTTTATTTCTTTCAGCTTCATCCAGGTACTCAGAGACATATAAACCAGTATTCTTCAAGTAAGAAGCGTTGTCCAGTATGTATTTTGCCGTTTTTTTACTTATTAATTCCACCATTATAGGTCGGCGATATGATCCTCTCTTTCCTATGCGATTTATAAATTCAATATGTCCCGAGATGTCAATATTATATAGATCTCTGAATATATTTTCTATTTGATCCATCAATATATACTCCTCTTCGTACTGCACCTCGTTCAGCCCAAACAGAACAAATTTTTTGCTGTTGTCGCACTGACAATTTTTTACTTGAGTCGAAGTTGGGTGGTTTGTGATTTTACCTGAAATTTGTTGTAGCTCATAGTCTAACTTATCTCTTTTTTCTTGCATATTTTGTATTTGTTTCTCCATTTTACTAACACGAGACAACGTATTAGTTTGAGTAGATTCCAATTTAATGAATTTTTGTAAGAAGTTTTCTTCCAACTTTTTGATAGATTCAGCGAATTTATCTTCTATTGATGCGGCTATTTTTGCTATTATGTTTTCCTGCATTGAATTTAGCTTTTTGTCCAACAGATCGCCAAGTTTTTCGAGGTCGGGAGACATTTTGTCAGAGTCATCTTGAAGTGTGTCCCCTGGTATGCTTCGGTCAGAGTCTGACTCATAGTTTGAACGTTCTTGTTGCAGGCTTCTGACGGGAGTGGAATCATTTTTAGGTCTCCTTGTTATAGTTTGGCATTGTGGACATAACCAGTTAAAATCATAACATTGCGGGTTTTTTTTGTATTGTACCGTGGTGATCCCCAAGCATTTATAGTGGTACGCACCTTTACACGAGCAGCAACTTATTCGTTCTGAAATGACCACTGCTTTCTTGCAGGCTTTACATGACATGGTAACTTGCAGTTTAGTAAACAGATAATCGTAGCTTGTAGTACGCTCTCGTAGCTTGGCGTAGCACGTTTAAAATTCTACGCTTAAGCACGATGTGGATCTAGTCCACCCTCTGTTGGCTGTATCAAATACTAATGGCAATTTAGTATAGTAGTTCAGCGTAGCTACGGTGTGTATGGCATGCAGCGCGCAAGCAAGCCGTTTACTGGCTATGGTTGCTATTCACAAAAAACAGATAAAAAATTAACTTCCAAATATAACCTCCAATGGGTATTGAATTATTTACGAATTTCAAGTGCGAACATATCCTTAGATAAGCAGATATGTATGTTTTCGACGATAGGCACTCGGTTTGGCAACTGATTTCACGATACAGAATCAGAGGGCAGATCTGAAATTTGGATAAGACATAAGACATAAGACATAATTTTATTTTACACCAAAAGTTTTGTACACACAAATTAAGAAAATATACATTTTCAGACAAACCAAAACCGTAAAATTATTATTATTAATGCATAAGAGAAAGGGAACGGAACGATTCATCCTCATCATTATGTGTGGGTACCCATAAGGTTGTAACCCTGTCTGCCAAACTAAGTTGCCTTGTCCGCATGACAGCCAGTGCTTCTACCGATCGATCTACTTAGGCGTAACATAAAGTAACCAATAAGAACAACTAGAGTAATTTTTTAGAAAGCTTATCCATTAGTACCTAAAACTAACACGTCCTAGGGTAAAATAACTTTTAAGCAATAAACAAATATATTTACATAAACATAACTACATATCATATAAATATATACATACCTATATATACTAAATAACTACAGTTTACATCAAATATAGATAAATATCTAACAAATCTATAATTACATATTGATAAATAGTAGAAGCTATTACATAAATCTTTTATACGTACTATACATGTACTATATGTATGTAGTATACACACATATGAATACAGTTATTATCCATTTGTTTAATTTAAAACAAAGAAGGATAATTTGATTCTATTTTTATTTATTTTTATTGAGGGTAATTGTGTATAGTCATTGACAAAGCCAAACAACGGTTCTGTTAACAAAGATTGATATTCATCTGGAAAGGATCTTATTACTGAGGTTGACGGGTCATATTGCTACTTTTTTACGACCCCAAGCCCTGGGCACGTCATTGCCAATGAGTATAGATATTATAGACACAGCAAAACATTTATCAATAATTGTTTTTTCCAAAATACTATGATTATTATTACGATATTTATTTTGTTAGATTAATATTATTATTAGATTAGTGTCATTGTTATTATTCTTTTATTTTAAGGATTTCTTCGCTCTGTTTGTACGTCATTGGCAATAGCCAATGCGAGACAGCAATTTTAAGTCGATACATTGACAATGAATAAATATTTAGTAGTTTGTTTACAAGTGTGTAGACATACGGACCATGAAATATAAAACTGGACCGAGCATATTTTGTTCTAACTTTCGGTGTTTTACATACTGCGTGTTTGCGTCTTATATTTGAAATTTTTTCCGGGCAGTAAGATAATTTACTATGTTGACGAATTAAAACGGTTTTTATGTAGAGTTTTCTTACCGAAAGTATGCCAGTTAATTCATATATTTCTGTAGTAGAGAATCTTAAACGTTTAAACATCATCACTTTTAATACTGCTCTTTGAGCACGTTCTATTTTAATTAAATGAGTTTGCGCTGCACTCCCCCAAAAAGATATACAGTAACGCAATATGGACTCGCATAGTGCGTAGTAGACTTGGCGTAAAACCTCCACTTCTGCCACATGGCGGAGAGTCTTAAAAATGTAAATAAATCGTCTTATACGTGAAGTAAGTAGATTTATATGCTCAAGTCCCATAAGTCTATGATCAATGACTATTCCTAAGTACTTAATAGAGGTAACTTCCGTTAATGGTAGTCAACCACAGCTATCACGATTTTTGCAGGAGTGTATTGTTAGATCAAATGAACCGGGAGGCGGATGTGTGGAGTTGTTAATGCAAAAATTTACATATTTTGTTTTATTTAAATTTAGGGTTAGTAAGTTTGAGTTGAGCCAGTCATACAATTTCTCCATGCCTACGTTTGACAAGTATTGAGTTTCTGCCCATGTTTTTGCAGAAAATAAAATAACTGTGTCATCAGCAAATGTTATGATTTTAGCTTCCGGCAGATTAAGGTTACATAAGTCATTTATGTACGTTAGAAAAAGGGTTGGTCCCAGCACACTCCCTTGTGGGACTCCACAAGTCACCGGTAGGTCTCCACTGATGTGGTCTTCAATTTTGACTTTTTGAACCCTATTTGATAGATAGTTAGCTAGTAAGTTAAGAGGTGTTCCTCGTATTCCAATACATTCGAGCTTTTTCAACAGGATATGTTATGTAGGACATTGACCTTAAGCCGAATATATGTAGAAATAAAAATAATTTAAAATTCATTTTCATTCATCGTTTTTAAACTCATGCTCATGTTTTAACAACCTCTTTATGTACTAGTTTCATAAACTACTTATTATAGTAACATCTTGTTAAGAAAATTATACTATAATTTATTTATTTTTCTGTACTTCAGGGTTTTACGATATGAGTTTAGATATAGTAGTTTATGCTATAAGTGCGGTAAGGAAGCAATAGCTTAACGAAACACGAGCGATAAACGCGATAAGAAGACAACGTTTTTCAACGCATAGTGTGAGTAAATAAATGAAACGTAATTAAAAAAAAAAAACATTTATTTCAGACTTTGAAGGCCCATACAAAAACTAAGTACTATTTACATATTCACAGCCCAGGAAAGCTGTCCACAAGATTGACTCTATACATTGCTGTGCTATGTGACACCTCCTAAACATACCAACTTTTATAAAAGTTTTAATAAAAAAAAAAAAACTTTATGGAACAAAATATTTAAACTTATACTATGAATTTTATGGGAATCACTAGGCTCAGACATTCACCAGTAATTGTTCTTGGTCAATCTCTGAACCCAGTATCCAATAAAGGGACAATCAAACTTGCCCGCTATCATCTTTAGGATGCTATTGGAACTGGACCGCATTCTTTGTAGCAATGAAGCTGTTTTCTTGCTTATTATTGCATAGAAGTCGTCTGTATGCGCTGCTGCAAACATTCCGCTTGCACTACAGAAGCGGGGCATACCCAAGAGCACTCTAAAGGTGTTGTTATACTGGATGCTAAGGTCACTGTATGCAGTTTTGGTAAAGCTGACCCACAGGTTGGCAATAAGCTTTAAACAGTGTAATTTTTGCTAGATCTGAGCTTCGTGCAAACCTGCGAGCCAGCATATTACCCCTCACAGACAGCGACCTGCGCTCCCGCTCTATGTCTTTGTTATACTGGATGCGCAGGTCACTGTATGCAGTTTTGGTAAAGCTGACCCACAGGTTGGATGTATAGAACGACTGGCAATAAGCTTTAAACAGTATAATTTTTGCTAGATCTGAGCACCGTGCAAACCTGCGAGCCAGCATATTACCCCTCACAGACAGCGACCTGCGCTCCCGCTCTATGTCTTTGTTATACTGGATGCGCAGGTCACTGTATGCAGTTTTGGTAAAGCTGACCCACAGGTTGGATGTATAGAACGACTGGCAATAAGCTTTAAATAGTGTAATTTTTGCTAGATCTGAGCACCGTGCAAACCTGCGAGCCAGCATATTACCCCTCACAGACAGTGACCTGCGCTCCCGCTCTATGTCTTTGTTATACTGGATGCGCAGGTCACTGTATGCAGTTTTGGTAAAGCTGACCCACAGGTTGGATGTATAGAACGACTGGCAATAAGCTTTAAACAGTGTAATGTTTGCTAGATCTGAGCACCGTGCAAACCTGCGAGCCAGCATATTACCCCTCACAGACAGCGACGTGCGCTCCCGCTCTATGTCTTTGTTATACTGGATGCGCAGGTCACTGTATGCAGTTTTGGTAAAGCTGACCCACAGGTTGGATGTATAGAACGACTGGCAATAAGCTTTAAACAGTGTAATGTTTGCTAGATCTGAGCACCGTGCAAACCTGCGAGCCACCATATTACCCCTCACAGACAGCGACCTGCGCTCCCGCTCTATGTCTTTGTTATCACTGAGATTTTCTGTAACAATGTGCCCAAGATATTTGAATTGTTTCACTCTCTCAAGCTGAACACCGTTTAGTTTTACTGGGGGTACCTTTTCAACTTTTCTCTTGCTTGAAACAAACACCATAAATTCACTCTTTTTTGAGTTATAGCACAGACCATGGGTTTTAGCATATTCTTCACAATTACCTAATAATTTTCTCATAAGAGAAGGACCGTATCGTCGGCATAGCTGATGTTATTTACACAAATGTCATCTATGTGACAGCCAAGGTGTGTGGCACTCAGGCCTTCAAGCAGCGCATTTATATACAAATTAAACAATTTTGGCGAAGAAAGCCCCCCCCTGTCTCACACCGCATTCCATCCTATAAGAAACAGATAGTGAGTTACCCCAGTGGACATGGTTTAAATTAAAGAAACAAACAAACAACTAATACTCCAAATGAACTTTAGGCGCGTATTGACGGACCAACTTGACAGAAATACGCTGCTTTCAATTTAATGCGTTCTAAGGCTGCTTTCAGACATACATAACATACCTGTACATCTGCCAGTAAACCAGCTTATTTCTATCAAGTCTATCTATGGTCCACAAGATTAGACTGGCTCCTTTTTTAATTAATCCGAAAAATTAAAAATGCCTTAAACCTGGCTGTATGAGCTAAGTTCTCTTAGCCTACCCACTTAGTGGGACAACGAAAAAAATGAAACACTGGACGGTGATTCTTGCACATGCGAGAATTTGCGAGGAGCGAAAGCAGGTGATTTTTACAAGCTCTTTATGAAGAAATGCATCAAACTTTTAAAATATAAACCTGTTGTACGTATTCATAACATGCTTTACGTGTTTTTTAAGGAGTTATAGTTAGTAGAATTATCATCACACTTCATTTATGACGCGATAAACAGAGGCGTATGAAAAGCAAAGCGTGTGAATTTTTTTGCGAGAATCTCCGTCCTGGGCGGCTATTCCGGCATTATTTCTCACTCGCAATATCAATCATTAGATATTTGTTTAAAGTTAGATAAATGCCATGCGATGAAAGTTAGAGTGACTAAACTACATCAAATAAAAAGTATACAATGTAAGGAATGCTCATTAAAAGTTTTCGGTAAAAAAAACAACATATAATCGTACAAAATCCCTTTTAATATCACCCGCAATCTGCCTTCGCAAGTTTTGCACACGTGCCAGAATAGCCTAGCCCTCAATTCTGGCACGTGCTCAAAAATTGCGAAGGCAGATTGACGGTGACTTTTAAATGATTTTGTACGGATATGTATTTTTTTTTAAATTGAAATCTTATAATGATCATTCCTTACATCCTATAGTTTGAATTTGATGTAGTTTAGTCACTCTAATTTTCATCGCATGGCATTTATCTAACTTTGAACAAATATCTAATGATTGATATTGCGAGTGAGAAATAATGCCGGAATAGCCCCGGTGTGCTAAAGTTGACTTTGAGAATAGTTTAGACGCATATAAAATAGGTCTTTACGAGCACTTGCATTGAAAAAACTTTTTTATAATGGACTTCAGCTAATGATTTCAATCAGTAAAGTGAGTATCGGATGTAAACATAATATTTTATACTTGAACATTGTACACATTAGGAACCAGGTAGGAATCAAAAAAGTTATTTTAAAACCTTTAGGAACATACATTTAAACTATGCTGGATTAATGTTTACTGCACAAACGAACTAGGTATAAAACCCAACTAGTATAAAACCCACGAAAGTTAACAAGCACAATATTGACCCTTCCACAACCATAATATTGGTATTTTAAAAATTTACGTTACAATATCACGATGAAATTTTGAAATATCTATTTTAAAGAACCCTTTGAGATTTTTAAAACTTAGTTCAAGGTAGGTTCTTTTGATATTACTTTGTATTTCTTATAAAATACTTGTTCTTTTCAGTTAATAATTGATAAATGTAAATCAAGTAAAAGAATTTTCCGTTTTGTTTAATTTTGTTCGAAGGTAATGAACAATTGATTCCCCGTACGACCAGAGATGCTCACGTAGAAGTTCCTCTTATCACCTCCTTAAATTTTTCAAGAGTTCAATGCTGATATTTTTTTGTATAATTTATTAGTCAAGTAAATTACTTAACGATACACTAGTGAAATGGTTTGGAAATAATATGAAAACCTGTCTAGATCAGATTTAACAATTCATCCATCAGCTTGTTTCGTCCACCGCTGGACATAGGCCTTTCCGAGATTTTGCCACTCTAAGCGGTCCACCTGGAAGAAATGCCCATACTCACCCAAGCTGGGTGAGCGGGTTGGTGAGTGCGGTGCCAAACACTACGCACCAGTGATGCCGCTGCCCGTCACCAGTCTGTTTTTATAAGGCCCGGCAATTTGGGATGGATATACCGCCATCACTCGGTCCTAAGCAATGGTTGGCCACCTGGTTGTGCCTGTTTGACAGATGAATGTCCTCTTACTCTCCCCCGAATAACTTTGGGGGGTTTGCAAGTAAGACGGCGGCACACCTCCACAGTCGAGCCAGCACCATCATTACCACCGAGTCCTAATTTAACAATATTATATTAAACACATACAACCCAGAACCGCTGCGGCAAAGCTCCTTTGGAGTCAAACCTGAGGTGCAATTGTCTAAGCCAATGGTATTCAATTTGATTGTCATATGGCTATTCGGCTTAGCAAATTAGCCCGTTTGACAATTGATATCGTACATTTTTGGCCGTCAAATGATTACAATATACATATACAATTATTGTCTTGTTTTGTTGTTGACAACCAAAAACGTACGATTTCAATTGTGAAACGCACTTATTTGCTTAGCCGTATTAGCTATATGGCAATTGAATTTGAATACCATTTACTTACACAATTGCACCTCTGAACTTGCGGGCCGCGAAGCCGAACACGCCGGTGTACATCTCCCGCCTGCACTACACCACTAAGGCGGAGGACATCGTGGAGTACGTGCGCCAAAAGACAGGAAACCCGCTGAGGGTGCAGTTGCTGGAGTCGCGCCGCAACGTCAACTTTTCGGCGTTCGTGGTGCGAGTACTGGACTGCTTTCTGAACCTCTTCATGGAGGAAAACTTTTGGCCGCAAGGCGAGGTGTTCCGTCGCTTCCGCGGACAAGTGCCACAGCAGGTCAGCACAAAGATGTAATAGTGCAGAGTGAAGTGATACTAACATAGTATTAAGCTTTATTGACTAACTCAATTTTGTAAATATCAAAACTGTTATATATATTTGTTAGTTTGTTAGTTATTTAGTTATTTATCTATGGGCCCCATAGATGCCTGATAATAAATGATTTGATTTGATTAAATATATCAATCGGAATTAAAGTAAAGCGGATAGGAACTGCTGTTTTCAACTTAGTAGCGGCTTATATTTCAACAGTTTTGCTACCTCAGTGATGCCCAAAGAGAATTTGACACTTTTTTGAGGGTTCCGTACCCGAATTGTGCCAAACGGGACCCTATTACTAAGCCTCCTCTGTCTTTCTGTTTTTCCGTCCGTCTGTCACAGGGGTCTACAGCTTCAGCCGTAATAGGTAGAAAGTTAAAATTTTCATAAAATTTGTGTTACCATGGCTTCTACCACGACAAATAATAAAACTCAGAAACATTGAAATCCAAGGGGATCCCCCCCCCCACACAAAATAGCAAATAGCACTCGAAATTTTTTAATGTTATATAATAAACCTCGATAAAATAGCATTTTCTTAACGTTATTTGTTTCAGCTCTATATAACAAGTTTCAAATTTGTACACATTATTTTACATACTCTAAACTAATACAAAAAATTATAAAAGTAGGGTTCCGTACTCAGAGGGTGCTAAATTGTTTGTCAGGTGGTACCATTTTAGCGCCTTGTTTTTTTCGCCTTAATGTTATGTATAGCATTTATATTGTTGATGTGTATGTTTTAGGGTTCCGTACCCATATTGTGTTATGGTACGGAACCCTTTGTGCCCGCGTCTAACTCGCACTTGGTCAAATTATTTCTTCATGTTTTTGGTGGGATTTATTTAACATTAGCAGAATCTACATAAGAGTTTTAAAAGATTACAAATCATCATAATATTCTTTACATATTTTATATTCATTATATAAATTTGAAAATCAAACATTTTCCTTATACTTTATTTTTCCTGTAAATCTAATAGCGTGATTTCGTTCATGTTTGCCCCAAAATCGTCATTTCAGTGACATTTTTTTTGAAGAATTCTTCTGTATTACTTATCGATTTGTATGTTCATTATCACCAAACGCCACTTTTGTGAGAACATCATTTTTTATTTAATAAGTGGTTTAAACAGGTCAGATACGTCCGCATTTATTTTGTACAGACTAATATTTTTTTATTTTTTTATTTACTACACGTAATGTACCTACATTTACACAAAACATAACACAGGATATTAAATAGTAATTTCATAGTGTACAAAAGCGGCACTTATTGCTAATAGCAATATCTTCCAGGCAACCTCTGGGTGGAATAGAAGACGTGAAAGAAAAGTATAGAGGGGAACATGTAAATGTAAAATAAACTAGAGTAAATAAAGAACGCGGCTGTTATCGTCCCGCTTTTCATTTATTTATTCATTGCATTCCTGCTGTGAACCTTTTCCTCTATATAGCTAAAGGAACAGGTTCACAGCAGGGATGCTAAAGCTACCGTGGTACAAGTCTTCTTAGTATCCTTGGCAAGTTGTATGAAAAGGTTGCAGTGGCGAAGGGTCCATATAACACGATTCCCATCGGCTTCCCCTTAGGAAATGGCCTCCATATTACATTTCTTTATTCCATGCTCTTCACTTTGTCAAACATTTTCATAAATCTCATTTCGACAAATACACGTGGCTGTCAGGGAGTTCCAAAGTACAGAAAATGAAATGTTTTCCTTGGTTGCTTTTCTGGGTAAGGCGTTTTTTTTATCCAGCTTCCCTTTTTAAAATATTCACCGATCGCCACTGAAACGTTGTAATTATGAAAGTGATGCATGAAACAGAAGAAAGGTTCCCACCTTTGTGTGCAGTGGCTCGCGGCAACTTCCGCTAGGCCCCAACCTGCTAGTGTTTGTCTACCAATAGTCTGACTAAAGTTACCGATGGACTTTGATGGACCCAAAAACGCCATAAAAAATTGTATCATATTCTTTAAACTTCTATGAGTGGATATATAACATATGAATATATACCTACTTAAAAAACTTGCATATCTGAATAAGGTAAATTGTGTGAACCTACCTTTATGTGTACCACAATTTATGCAAATAAAATTTCTTTCTTTCTTTCTTTAACCCTCATTGGTAAATAAAAGGTCTAGGTGGTAGAGCTGATGCCAGGATCGACTGTGGAGGTACCACCATCTTACTCGCAAATCCTCCCGAAGTTATTTGGAGGAGAGTAAGAGAACAGCTCTCAGACAAAACCAGGCGGCCCACCAATGCCTGGGACTCTAGAACCGATGGATGGCGGTATATCCATCCCGTATTGCCGGAGCTTATATAAAACACACTGGTGACAGGCAGCGGCATCACTGGTGCAAGGTTTTCGGCACCGCGCTCACCAACCCACCTGCCCAGCGTGTGTGAGTATGGACATTTCTTCCAGGAGGACCGCTAAGAGTGGCGAAATTCTGGAAAGGCCTATGTCCAGCAGTGGACGAAACAGGCTGATGGATGGATGGATAGTAAATAAAATAGGCGGGACTAGCTAAGATCGCCACATGCAAGCAACAAGGTTTTGAAACTGGATAGGCGGGAGCCTTTCTGAGTGTACAAGCGGGAATTAGAAGAGTTATGGTTTCCGTAGATCAGATATTTCCTTTACGAAGCATATCTGAACAATTACTGGAAATACCACAACAACCTGTTATTAATTTCAAACTTTATTACTAAGCTCCCAAGGGCCAGTTTTTGAGTTAACAAATTACTTTTATGCTATACTTAGGTAACGGACAACCAATCACACTGCTGCATTTCGAAGTTAAGCAGCGCTTAACTTGAAATTCTCAAATGGGAACTCAGGAGTACCTAGTTACGTCATGGGTCTTGAGATTAAGTCTGATTAAAAAATGGTTTAATCATATTTTAAGCTAAGTAAACTAATATTAAGCTATGATATACATATAGACAGACAGACAACGGATTCCTGTATAGTTGAGCTATGATTATTATATAAGGTGACTTTCATTGATATAGCCAAATTCATACTTGATACTCAATAAGTGGTCAAGGCCAAGGTTCGATGACCCTGTTTGCGAAATACATTTTTTTTGTGCCTTTATACTTGTATATGATCAACCTCGACTCAACTATTAATAGGAAGTATACATTTTTCACAGAAATGGTAATTGAACCTTAGTCCTGACAAACTAATGAGTCTCCAGTATAAATTTCGTTTTATAAACATGAAAAAAAATCGCTTAACATGTTTTAATTTAATATATATGGCGTTTTAAACTGAAACTAAATATATTGTTTGAAACTTTGATGAACCTTTCGTCTGGAAAGACTTATTAAGTTGCTTTAAAGTTTAATATTACCTGCAGCGTTTATAATTCACTGTATGAATTTCACTTGTAAGTGAAATTAGCTTTGCGCCACAGGAAGTAATATTTAAGCTACAATTTTGAGTTGGTACTGAAGTTTTTTGTTTCTGTTCTTCTTTGAATTATACGTTATGCTCACACGCCTTTTAATTAAAAGCCTGCTTTAGCAGTGACCTGCCAGGTTTAGCCAAGGTCGTTCAACCATTTTAAGAGTTACTTTCTGTTCTGCTTCCAACAGTGACTATGTCATGATGGTACTCGATGAGTTAAGGTTTCCGACTATGCCCTCATGGTCTATGAAATGTAAGTCACAGTCCACACTCGGTACACCCGCGTTTCACCGATGATTATTACGACCCAACGGGATTGGGTGGTAGGTGATAAACCCTATCACCGTATTTCGGGCACAAATACACGCTTTTTAGAGCATGCAGGTTTCCTCAAGATGTTTTCCTTCACAAATCAGCAAGTGGTAAGTATTAGGTAAGAACACAAATACTATTCACGTAAATTATGAAAAACTCGTTGGTGCATGCCCGGCCGGGGATCGCATTTGGGTCTCAAAATTTGAGAGGCCACCGTTCTTCTGTCTGAGTTATCGCCGCTAGTATTTACTTATATGTTTTATTTTCTTTCCTTTAGGGTCCGTATAAATGGCTAGATGCTCAGGGAGCATATCACTTTGTGTAACTTGGTTAATCGGTATAGTAAAAATAATATAGACAGTAGACTATAATATGGCTGATAGGCTGAACTTAGAAAAAACGCAAAATCTTTAAGTTCGCTCGATAGAAAAAAATTACGAAGTTACCTCTAAATTTTATGTTTTTCAAGTGTTAAAGGGCCTTCCTTAAATCATACAGCCTTGAAGTAACAAATGACTTCGTCAGTTCGTCTTAGAATATTTTAAAATTTTAATTTAAAAGCAGAGTTATAAATAAAACCACAGGTTTTTGTAGGCGCGTGTTTCTTGGTGTTCGTAACAGCCACGGCTAGAGCGCGCTATTTTAAACTAAAAGGAAACGTCGTAGAGTTCAGTTCTGTTTGATGAAAAATGAGGTGCTCAATCTGACCGTATGTAAGTCTATGCACATTTTACTTTCTTGAAAAATTGCTTTTGCTAAATTCAAAGCTGGTAGAGACAACGTGACACATTCAAAAAACTTTACAATAAGACAATAAATTGTTTGACAAAGCACTATATGAACTGAAGTGTCATGATTATACCAAAGCGAAACGATTAAGAATAATATTTAAAAATAAGTTCTGGTAAACGGTAATAGTTCACACAATTCCGTATTTAAAAATATGTAGTATAAAGAACATTTAAAATATTGCATTAAAAACAGCGACTAAGTTATCTAAGCACGACACGCATAGTGCAACAAGTTGTCCGTAAAATTGAAACAAAACGGCCAGTAGCACTAATAAGCCTGATAGTGTACATATACAGATTATTTACACCTATTTGAGTAAAATGAGTTAACTTCAAAGAACCGTAGGATCTCTTTGATGTTTATAACTCTGAGCCTGTCGTATCGTATGATTCGAGGATGTGTGGTACATACGTTGGCAATACCAAAACTATTTTTGTAAATTTTTTGTAAACAGTTGTTTGATTTGAAATACACGCTAAAAAGATGTAATTTGAGAGATAACAAAGACATATAATATAAGTTAGAACTTAATTTTTAGTATGTAGCCTTTCGCCCGCGGCTCCGCCTGCCGTTATTCAATCTCTGCTGAGGCAAATCATAATACAAATGCCGAATTCTACGATTTTTCTATGACAATAAAAATGATATATAACTTGATATTATATGACACGAAGTCCGTTTGGTTACGGATGTATTAAAGCGTGCACATGCACTTTTTAGGGTTCCGTGGTACGACAAAGAACCCTTATGGTTTCGCCATGTCCGTCTATCCGCGGCTGAGCTCAGAGACTATTAGTACTACAAAGCTGTAATTTGGTAAGGGTATACATATTAACCACACCGGCAAAAGGGTAAAAAAAGATCCCGAAAAAAATTTTTTTGGGGGTATCTCCAATACACGTAATTTGGGGATGATTTTTTTTTCTACTCTATCCCATAATGTGGGGTATCGTTGGGTAGCTCGTTCAAAAACATTATGGGTGTGTGAAAACCATTTTTTGATCTAGGGATCCGTTGGCGAAATATTAACCTTTAAAGTGCTAATTTTTGTTTGGGTCAGTGTCCCCCCCCTGCCGGCTAAACGGTTGTTTACAAATATGTGGAAAAAGTCACAGAAATAGTGCATATAATGAAGTTATAAGGAAAACTATCACAGCTAAGTAGGCTTTAAGGGCCGTTCTTCGGGAGAGCAACTTCCGATCGGACTAGAAATTTGGCGCGATCTGTATTAGTAGACAAACTTATAAAATGTACTGGGCAACTACGGAACCCTTCACTGCGCGTGGCCCGACACGTACTTGGCCGGTTTTTTTCTAGTGTGCGTAGCCTCGGGAGCGCTACAAAATGCGCCGCACATAAAAACGTACTTATCTATACACGTCACTACTACAACGATAGCCAAACGGAGATAGACTTATCTCTATTATAATCATAACATAATCGTCACGACATAAATTTAACCCCGATATCGGAGATGTTTTTAGTTTGGACTGTTACTTTAACAGGCAAAGGTACACTTGTTTTTCTTTATTATATCCATAATAATCACCCTATAAATATACTACTTGGTGACGTTTTGAGAAAATTTGTTGATTGAATCTTGAATTGGACTATTTTACTTTAACTTCATTTCACCAGACGAACGGATGATTTTCATGGCGTACAAAATCGAAGAAAAGGATAATGCCGCGTAATATATGGCGCCGAACCCAAAGTCGTTGCGTCAAAACCAAACCAAGTTAATTTTAGGGAGACTAACTAAAATGTACTTACGAAATAACCAAGTCTCGTTTAAATTAATATCCGCAATTCGAATTTACTGTACACTGACAACGGGAATTGCAAATTCCTTATTAGCTTTTGATAGAGGCGATTATTGGTTGGCATCCTAATCATAGCAAAGTGGCAACGGAAATGAAAATACCAAAATATTTTTTATTATGATATTAAGTAATTTCTTTTGATCAAAATGATGCGAATTTTAAAATATCTAATTTTATGACTTTTATTTGGTTGTTTTTTGGTACGATCCCGTGGCATTCTCCTTTACAAACATTAACGTTAAACGTTGCGGCTGATGCTACACGAGATCAGGGTAAACATAGTAGTTCGGAAGGTTCGTCTAACGAGAAGTTCGTTGACTTATTGACAGTGAGGCGTGAACATTTACAATCATAAATAGTTACGTATCTTGACCACCTGATTCTGTATTGCATGGACAAAAGCCTCGGTTTTCCCAAAGAGATCACGTGAGGCTCGTGAAGAACCTTGTAAAACCTTTCATGTAATTTATTTCCTCACACACAGGCTCTAGTTCAGCGGTGCTCCAGCGACCGTCCGTCGTTCGCACCGCACTATGACCAGCCTAAGCAGCATCTACGTCATTAATTTTCTGTAGAATGACTAAGTTTCTCTTCATATCTCCATAGCAACTCTTTGTAACACCTGTATTTTATCCTAATCTTGACAGTTGTAAATCAATGTAGATGTGACAGTATTTATCGCCTTTTTTAAAGTTTGATATTTAGATTAAGTTTAAAAATCCGAGTTCAACTTCGTTCTCTTTTTGATTTTTCAAGAATATTTTTCGCCTCAAATAGACACAATATAACCTAACCTACCTAAGTTACAAAAAACGGGATAAAACGTTTTTTTACACACAATGCACACTTCAGCATAAAAGACAGCGTATCAGCCCACACAAATAAAGCAAACTGGCAATGTTTACTTTTTTTTTCTATAAAACGTTTATACCGAATAAAGCTTTTATAGCATTTATATAGTTTGAAATTTCGTGTATTTGTTTCTGTAGTACAGCGATACGCCCACCCTCTGCCTGTCACGTTAGGACAAATAAAACGTGGGTGAAACATCGGTGTACGAGTGTTATTTGTTCGATTCTAAGTCAACACTCGGTAATACCTCTGATATCATCTCGGAGAAACGTACTGTAACGATATATGATTTTTTTTACAAAAGTTTGGCCGGTTGTAAATAGTTCGACTTACTATGTGGTCGAGCTGGGTTGAAGCACATCGTCAAATGTGGTGGTCCGTGTTTGATGTTGTTTACTTTAAACTACTTATCAGTTTATTCCGCTGCTTTCCTCCCTTAATATTCGTTTTTCAGGGATCCGTCGAAAAACAAAAACCATAACAAGGACCTGTTTATATGGAAAGAAAATTAAAGAAAAATCTGTCTCGCTAAGTTTCTTGCTCTTCTTCTGAGCAAGATTAATCAAGGTGGCATGTATTTATAATATTCAACTAACGTAGGAATTTGTACTTTGTGCATTAATTGTGTCACTTTGTATAAACATAATAAGCTATATTTAAGTAATTGTATTGAAATGTTTTTAATTTTTTAGTTAAATAAAAATAATTATGGTTTTGTTTATATATTTTATTAAAAGTAATCTCAATTAGTTTTTTGTATTTTCAAAAACTTATTACACTAGTATTGTTTTTATGGCATTAAAATTGACGTGTAATAAATGTATGACACGGGTAATGGAAAAAGAATGAGTAAAACTAGATTTACCCAAAACTTATGAATACGGAAAAAATAAATTAAAAAAAATAGGTCAATGAGTGCGACGATAAGCGAAGCCAGGAGAAGCGTGTTAGCTCGCTGGTGATATATATTTTTAATCCTATTTTAAGAAAGCCTAACTTCGAAATATTTCTGTACTATTTCCCCGTAACAATTTTATCTTATTCTTTTGTTTTTTTAACATTATTATCGACGTGTAAAATGTGTATTATATCATGGACGAGTTTTTCGTATTTTCAAGCATTTTAAAGATATTTATTCACTTATTGCAGGATAAAGCATTTATTTTTTGCACTACAGGACTAATGTCAAAAAATATGATAATAAATTGATTTAAAACTTGCTTTTGCCCGCGGCTCCGACCGCGTGTCTTTTGGTTTAATGACATGCTTTTTTCCGGGAGAAAAAGTAGCCTTTGTGTTAAGTTAGGGTATAAGCTATATCCATTCTAAATTTCATCCAAATCCGTTCAGCCGTTTCAGCGTGAAAGAGTAACAAACATACACACACACATATACACAAACTTTCGCATTTATAATATTATAGTGTGATTTTGTAGCGTTCATGTAGAAAATTAAAAGCGATTCAAAAACGTATTTAAACGCAGTTTAGCTTCTGAAGCCCCTTAAGCGCAATTACCGGAAGTCATCATCATGCCGGGTTTCTGACACCGGATGTCGTCGTGTGGACAGACTTCATCTAAATAAATAAACCGCTTCTCCGATCCGTCATGATCATGACACCGGATGCCGTGCCAGACCGTGGACTCTTAATAAATGATGTCCATCTGACTGAGATTCAGGATGTAACGGGTGCAAATAAACAGGTTATTTCGATTGCTTTACGCAGAATACTGAACAAGTATTAAGAAGACGACGTAGGTAGTAAAAATTGAGTTTTTGAACGAGTAGTACTCCCAAACCACAAAACCTATGGTTCTGAAATAAATACATGTTATAAATAAAACCTTTTCCAAGGCGATGTAACAGCCCAAAACGCGATAGAAAAAAATTGGCTCCATCGAAAAAAATTGCAAAGTGAAGGCTATTTTTTCGTTTCAAACAAGCAGTCTATCGAAACTAATAAAGTAAAAATAACAATGATATAAAACAATTTTAAACATGTAAACTTATTATCTAAACGAAAGCAAAGCGTTTTTTTTTATACGCACATGTGTGATTTTGTATTAAATTGTATTCCCTGAAAAACAGCATTATCCTCTCTCTTCTTGATTTTACCGCTCTGCTCAGACGCGCGCTTTTTCAGATATGCTTATCTCTTTCGTTGTGCGATCGACCTACTACGCTTTAAAAAAAACCCAGCTAATAAAATAAAAAAATACACTTCTGTAAAATTCAATTTAATAAATGAGAATTGTTACTTTTATTTGCTCCGCTGGTTTATTTTATTAGTTTCTCAGTATTAATTGTAGAACCAGTAGTCATAATATACTGTAAAGGATATATCAATATAATTTGCAATATTCCGCTAAACAATTCTTGTCGTGCTATTCAAAATGCAGACTCGTGCACCGCCCACCCTCCCGCATAAAAACATGCAACAAGCAAGCAATACAAGCAAAGCAATCTTAAATAACAAGCAAGAAAACTTATCGACACGTGTTTCGCCTCTGAACGAGGCATCTTCGGGATGTGTTGCTAGCTCGGCTTCTCCGCAGCAACTGATGCAACTAGCTGCTGAACTGTCGGGCGAACAACATCAGTTGCTGCGGAGTGGCTGGGCGAGCAACACATCAGTTGCTGCGGAGAAGCCGAGCTAGCAACACATCCCGAGGATGCCTCGTTCAGAGGCGAAACACGTGTCTATAAGTTTTCTTGCTTGTTATTTAAGATTGCTTTGCTTGTATTGCTTGCTTGTTTCATGTTTTTATGCGGGCGGGTGGGCGGTGCACGAGTCTGCATTTTCAATAGCACGACAAGAATTGTTTAGTGGAATATTGCAAATTATATTCATATATCCTTTACTTAGTGATGGACTTCCGCAAGGTAACGCCTATTTCAATTAATCATAATATACTGTTTTATTTAACTACGTACATGTACGTATACCAAATCTCACCTCAATTAGTCCGAGTAATGAATGTACGTATATGTACGTATACTAAATCTCACCTCAATTAGTCCGAGCAGTGAATGTACGTCCATACTCGTATGAATGAAAAATTTATTCTCAAACAAAGCGATGTGAAATTTCTGCACTATTTTGAAATAAAACTAACACATTTTCTCGTTTTCTATGTTTTATTAACATATATACCTACACTGTTTCAGTATTTTATTAAGAAATTAACGCATTTTCGTTTTTACTACGGCGTAGCAAGCGCTACGACTCTATAGTTTCCCTCTTTGTAGACACTACCTTGTAGTCACGTAGGGACGCATATGTTAAAACTTGCAGTTTCATTACGTTTTTTTTTATAATATTACCAAAAGAATAACACGGTAATGAAAGTCGGTATTCTCGAACCAAGAAACATTTGTCAAGATTAAAGATAGGTCGGAGATACTTTTCTAAGGGAAATTTACTCGGGTAGAACCCTAAATTGATATTGATTGGTAAATGCGTGAATAAACCAAAACAAAGTTTTTTATACATATGAAACAGACTCTAAATATATAGTCCATAATTCTCTTTAAAAATTTAAATAATTTAATAATGATTAAATTAATTTTAATTGACTTCAAATCAAAATTTGAACACATTACTACTTTAACTTCTTTAACTAATTGGAGTTCTTTGTAGCTACAATTTTAGCAACGCTCATCTTGGTTAATTAGAGATAGGTGACCGTAAACTATGTAATTTACCAAAAAGAAACATCCACTTTTTCGAAAATTACTAAATTACATGTTGAATTAAATATTTTATAGTAAATATTTACTATAAACCACATAAATTATTTTTTGAGGTATTCGTAACCGAAGGCTGCCCAACGGAATCCTATTATTAAGCCTCCGCTGTTCGTGCGTCCGTCCGCCTATACACATATTCTACCGACCCTACCAAACCACTTTTCCCAAGAGTCATACCCACGGACACCCTTAGTTTAGGAAATAATTGAGTTCCATACAAAAATTCGTGAACCCTAACGCACCGACATACGGGCGAGTTTAGAGAGAGCGTCGTCCGTGAAACCTCCAGCTGTTTGAGGTCAACGCTCTCTCTAGCCTCGCCCGTATTTCTGTGCGTTAGGGTTCACGCGTTTTTGTTTGGAACTCAATTATTTCCTAAGCTAAGGCTGTCCGCGGGTATGACTCTTGGGAAAAGTGGTTCAGTAGGGTCGGTAGAATATGTGGTTTCATTTAATGGTCGCACTCTATTTACACCCGGTATATCACAAGCGTATATGACTCACATAATAAAAAAAACTATGGCAGTCCCAACACAAGAAACCTCAAAATGGTGAATTTTTTAAACTTTTATTTAATAATTTATGATTTATTCACTGTACACACCGATTTCAAACATTTACTTAGCTCCATAAAATTTTCTTACAGAGTGACATAAAATAAATTCACACAAAAGCCCTCACATAATTGCCATTTTGTATAGAGAACTTGAAGAAAACTCAGTTTTCAGTTTTTATTTTTGGAATGACAAATCCAAATTTAACAAAACAACGAATTGAGATAACATTAAGCTAACAGAAACTACAATAATAAAAAAAAAGTATCACCTGTTAAAAGTTATTAAGAATCTTATCACGAAAATGGATGACACTTAAGACGAACTGTCTTTGAAGACTTAATTTTAGTAATCAAACTGAAAGTAAAAACAAAATTTAATACGGAGATATGGAATCTTGAAACCAACTTTCAAACAAATAATGGAAATAGCTTTTGATTTACAGGAATTAAGAAATCATGAATCTGTTGGAAAATTTCGGAAATTTTATAGGTAAAGATCTAAAACACAATGCAATTTTCAAAAATAAAAATCCCTATTAAACAAAAAATATAAACATGCAAAATTATGAAAGTAATAACTTCTAAAGCATGCACAAACAAATGAATTACAAATTACAAATAATATTACAAATAAGACATTATTTGCTTCAGCTCTATCTCAAAAATGTTAATACGTACAAGTTTAAAATGTAGTAGGTACATACTTTAAAATCAAACAACAAATAATAAAAGTTGGAGTTCCGAGTAAGGAGGGTGCAACCTTTTTTGCGCTTTGATGTTGTTATGGCATTTATATTTATCAAAATATTACAAGGGTTTCGTACCCATATTCGCATTAGGCCGGTTTTTCCTATTCATTGAATGGTAATAGAGTAAGATTTTCCCTAATGTCATAAAAAAGATAACTCCTCACATAGCACGTTAAAGTAAAAATAGAAATTCCGGAAAAAATACCTGTCGGGTAGATTAAATGTGAATTTATCAGGAATTTATCCGGGTGGAATCTCACCTTTGGGCAAGAGGAAAGAGGCTATTGATGAATGATGATTAAAATTAAATCTGAACTAGTGTATTGGTAATGTTGTATGTAATCGTTAGAATCGGAATACCTAAATAAGCGCATTAACTAGGTAATCTGAATATCACCGGGTACGATCCGTTAAAGTGTGAAATTTGACTTAAAGTAGCAGATATCTCCACTTTACCTAGTTAATCTGCATATTAACGGATGCTACATCGTTTAATCGCGGAAAAGACAGTGAGCGAAACACTTTTAGTGACACTAGTTAGTGCCATACAAAACTTCGGGAGTCGCCTCGCTCCGCTCCGCTTCGTTCGGGTCCTAAGCGTATTAACATGCCAACCTTACCACTCTTCTTCGCTTCGCTGGTCATCGCAACCTATTTTGTACTTTTTTGTATAGCAAACGGGTTCTAACCGGTTTTGGGTTTTAACTGTACCTAACAATAATTACAATGAATGGGAACGTTTTATTCAAGCAAAGAACCTGTGTTATTAACTTAACCGTATGCTTGTCCGTTAGGCTGCAGATTGCCTAGGAAGTCTGCAGATTATCTAGTTAGTATAAGAACTCGATTTTTTTTTTCAACTTCAACGGATTCAACCAGATAATTTGCAGATTAAGAAGTTAATCTGCACTCTAACTGATTTACGCACATTAGCGGTAACATAATAGACTTTATCTGCTTCCATACAAAAGCGTGCTTAATAAAATATCAAAAAAAATGTTGCTGTGATAATATATTAAGTAATTCAGTATTGCAAAACGGTTCATAATAATAAAATAATCACAAAGATTTTGATTTGAATCGAGCGTTCTGTTCAGCTTATTTCATTATATAATCGTTTTTCGACTAATCTGCGGTTCTCTGTAATGTGTAGGAAATCGTTTTATTAATAAAATTAAAATTAAAAATAATTAACCAAACACAAGTGTAACAACTAAACCTATTGACGTACCAAACCACGGACCTCGGGTCTTGTATAAAATTTACCAAAAAGTGTCCTTAGTGAAATGTCAAAATATTAAGAAATTAAACATTTTAATTTGAATTCTATGTCATTGCTGCACGGCTTAATTTTGATTGACGTGTGATTAACACCCTTTTTTTCAATGGTTTTGTTTGACTCTCTTTTGGTTCGGACACTTTTGAGCACAGACCCGATGTCCACTTGGTAGTACGTCAATGACTAAACCCAAAAGTCACGAACAGTTTTTTATGATTCCGGAACCTAGGTCGCTGTCTCCCAGTAGGGTGTCTAGAATGCTAGCACTCAAGTCACCGGTTGGTATTTCTTCATAAAATTCCGACCAGGCAATAACGATATTTAATTGATATGCAGCCTGGCACGCTTCCACAGAATATCTTGGTGCGGCCTGATTATCGATAAAAGAAAAAAAGGTATTTATTGCCAAAACACAATAAAGTAAAACTATACACAACCTTCTTTAACAAAAACACAAAACTATATAAATTTATACATAACAATCACAGTTATTCACAGTTGAAATAATGAAAGATAGCATATTTTATGGTAAGTGCAAAAAAGATTGTATGAACTGTAAATGACTGTGTGATTCGGACTGCAATGACTATAAAGCCTGCCACATGATCCAATCGATCTGATTTGGTTAATATAATTTACTCAAATTTTCGACTAAGTTTGGTGGTGTGAGAGGCAGTTGCTGAAGTTCTTTTCACGAAAAAGGTCTCCTGACAATGAATAAATGCGAAAATGCCAAGGAGTTTTCGTGAAAATAACTTTTGACGTCCAATTTAGTTGGCAATCTGAATTGACTGTGTGGCAAGTGTTTATGACAAGTACACAAAAAATAGACTGAATAGCTAAGAGCCTGGATTCAAAATCAAAATACCGTAAACAAAAAAACTTTCCGCATTATGGCTGAAGAATTTATTTTTTATTTGAAATTTCAGATCAGATCGAAGACCCAGGTTCAATCCCCGATCGGGCATGCACCAATGAGTTTTTCGGAATTTATGTGCATAGTATTTGTGTACTTACCTAATACTTACAACTTCCTGAACGGTGAAGAAAAACATCGTGAGGAAACCTGCATGCCCTAAAAGCGTGTAATTGTGCCCGAAGTACGGCGATAGGGCTCACCACCCATCACGTTGGGACGTAATAATCGTCGGTGAAACGCGGGTGTGCCGAGTGTGGTCTGTGACTTGCATTTCACAGTTCTCACTCGGAAGACCTCTGACACCCCCTCGGGGATTCATGTCGTGACGATATATTTTATATATTAGTTTAAAATCCATTTCCGCATTACTTTTAAAATCCATTTCCGCATTACTTTTTTATTTTATTCGTGAGAGTAATGTTGAAAGTAAAGAACCAAGCGAAGAACATTAAATATTTGCACTGGTTAATATGATAAAAAAGGCAATTTAAGCGACCAATTGCTTATTTCTGGCAAAGTCTCGAAAAATCATGATGAAAATTCATGGAATGGAGAATGTAAGTAGTTATTTCTTTTATTTATATATTTCTAGGGTTGTAGATTACATTCACTCTAAATAGCCATCAAGACATTCGTCAGTCCCATTTTGTGCGTGCACTGCATTCACATAAATGTATTCTTGTCTTGATGGCCCTTTTTCTGAGAGTTGCATAAATAGAATTTATTTCCTAAAATGGACTGTTATGTTACGTTTGAGTTACTTGAATGTTATTGTTTCCCCTTATCATTCTCTCTGCATAATTGTTCTATTATACACATCCTTTACAAATGTGTGCTGATAATACATGACGTAACTTTATAATTTATACTTGCGATTGTCGGCACTTGGTGAAACTTGGAAAACATCACAATTAAATTCACTTGTACTTGTTTCACTGCTTTTAATTTTAAGGTTTACACGTTAATCCCGACCGGTTTCGGTTAATACACCGAAAAAAATGTTAGTTTAATTTCCTGAATTTCCGTATCCCTTAAGAATGGTGTATTAACCGAAACCGGTCGGGATTAACGTGTAAACCTTAAAATTGAAAGCAGTGAAACAAGTACAACTGAATTTAATTGTGATATGACGTAACCTTCGGCCACCCTTATAGCTCGCACGTTAGTTAGCGTGTGAAATATAGAGTGAACCATATTTCATTTCACTATCGCGTGTTAAATACGAACTATGGATAATTGGATGCCAATTTGAGATTTCTGATTTGCAGCTAATTTGGGCTTGAACTGGAAAATGTAAAACAAACAATAATGCTGATTTTGAAGGCTTTAGTATAAGTTTCAGTGCTGTCAAACATAAAATTCTTGCAAGGTAATTTAGGTTCTATTGTGTCCATATAAGTACTATATTGCAATCGATTTATGTATTTAAGTTCTTTTAGTTTTATTTATTTATTTTTATTAGTTCACCAACAGGATACATATTAAACATTGTTTGTTACATTCAAGAAGGTTGTGCATCTGATACGTATCCCTTTAATAGGTATACACATCATTCTTGAATTAAAAATGTAACTACAATCATTAAAATTAGAGTGAGTTGACATCATAAATATTTAAAAACGGATTGGACTCAGGAAGAGTCCTGATGATGATGAGTCATAATCTCATCGAAAGCTCGACCTGTGCCTCCTTGCACAGATAAAAAAGTGAGTCCAATCCGTTTTTAAATATTTGTAACTACAATGTTTAAAAAAAACAAAAATAAACTTTTATCAGTAGATAAATAACATATTATCATTGGTAGGTTATAATATAACAGTTTAAAAAATTAACTAAAAATGACAATTAAAGGTGCCATAGATTTAAGCGGTTGATGTTTATATTTGTTGAGCGAAACATTAAAAATATCTATGTTGTTTTTTAAGTTCACTTCGTTATAGGTCTTGCAAATTCTAGTAAGAGGAGAGTTCAAACCTATGTTAGTTTTAGAGAAAGGGACATTAAATATGTTGGTAATAGGACATCTTGGATAGTTAAAAGGAACTGTTATGTGAATACTTTCAATGAGACTAGAACAATTAATTTGGTGATTGACAATTTTGTGTAAGTAGATGAGGTCTTGTATTTTACAACGGTTTCGCAGAGAGATAATGTGAAAGAAGGCTAGACGTTGGTCATATGTACATCTGTGTGATATGCCTGTAGATGTTAAAGCTAAGTGTCTAGTAAATGAACGTTGAATACTTTCGACACGCTGAAAGTGTACACTGTATTGAGGATTCCACGCTACGCTTGCGAATTTTAGATGACTACGTATAAGAGCATTAAAGAGAAGAAGTTTTGTTTGAGGAAGACGGAAATTTTTAGAAAACCAAGCATTTGACCTGCTTTTTTAACTATTGAATTGATATGTGTCTTAAAAGTTAATTTATCATCAATTGTTACACCCAAATCCCGGATTTCATTCACTTTATTAATTATTGTTTGGCCTATTCTATATGTTGAGTCTAAAGGTTTTTTCTTTCTCGTGTATTTTATATGGAAACATTTGCTAACATTAAGCGACATCTGGTTAGAGTGACACCATCTTAAAACATTACTTAAATGGTTTTGTATTAGTGTAATATCATAAGGAGAGTTGACTGTTCTATAGATTTTGAGATCGTCGGCAAATAAAGAATATTGACAGTATTTAATATGTGTTGATATGTCATTGATAAATATTAAAAATAAAGTCGGGCCAAGATGAGAGCCTTGAGGGATACCTGACTCAGTATATTAACAGTCTGACTTAAAACCATTGACTTCAACTACCTGAGGTATTTTTTCTAAATACGACTTAAACCAATTAAGCAAAGAACCATCAATACCAAAGATTTCAAGTTTCTTAATAAGAATAGAGTGGTTGACTTTGTCAAAGGCACTACTAAAATCAGTGTATATGGTATCTATCTCTCTTCCTTTGTCAAGTTCGTGGGATGGATTAGATACAAATTCTAGTAAATTGGATTGTACTGAACGACCATTTCTGAACCCATGTTGGAAGTCTGAAATGAGTGAATCAACGTGTCGAGAGTAGTAACTGTATAACAATGATTCGAATATTTTAGAGAAACAGGACAGAATGGATATTGGGCGATAGTGTTTGATGTTATTGTTATCACCTTTTTTATGTACGGGTACTATTCTGGCTTTTTTCCATTCTTCGGGAAAAACACCGGAACTCAGTAAGTGATTCAAAATTATTGACAAAGGGAAAGCCAGTACAGACCCACAACGTTTAATTAATAATGAAGGTATTCCATTTGGACCTGCACTTTGATGAATATCAAAATTTTGTATAACTTTAAGAATTTGGGTCTCATTTAATGTAATTGAAGATAATTTAGTGTTTGAATTTGTTTGCTATGTGTGAGATGATGCAAGGTCAGATGTAGGTGGGGTACATGTGGAATATACAGATGAAAAATGGTTAGCAAACAACTTTACTACTTCTACTCCATTTTTGGCAACAGTATCTTCTAAATGCATCTGAGCTGGTATTAATTTCAAATTATTACGTTTATTTTTAATATATCCCCAAAACAATTTAGGATTTTTATTTATATTTTGTTCCATTTTATAATTGTAATCACTAAAAAATATTTTTTGTAATTTTTGACACCTTCCTCTTAATATTTCAAATTCAAGTTTTTCACGTGGATTATAAAATTTATGGGATTTTTTTCTTATCCTTTCTTTTTCTGACAGCAGTTTTATCAAGGGTTTTGTAAGCCAGGGAGGGAATTTAGATTTATAAGATGATCGTTTACGAACAAATTTTTCAGTTTTACCGCTTAGAATATAGTAAAATCCTGAAACCATTGAATTAACATGTTAGTCTTTAAATACTTCTTGCCAGTTCATATTTTTAAGTTCTGGTATGATTTGATCATATTTATCTTACAAGTTTTCGAACGGAGGAATTCCAAGTTGTCGTATGGAATAGTAAGTAGCAAATTTGGATGTTTTGCGTCTAATGTGCTAAGCAGGTCAAGAAGTTTAGAGATGTGAGCATCAAATATATTACTGAGAGTAAGATCCAGAATTCTTCTATCGGTATTACAAATATTGTTAGTTTGGTATAAGTTATTTATGGACAGAAAATCAATTAAAGTAAAACCTAAATTTTTACTGCAGTAATTTAAGGGAGTCATGTAAGAGCAATGATCTACAGACTTCCAACCTATAAAACCGAGATTGAAATCTCCTAGTATTACAATATCATCATTAACATCATTCATTACAATATCGACATTTTGTAAAAAAAATATGTAAAGGTTCTAGTGTGACCGGTGGTGGAAAATAAACAGCGCAGATGGTAATCTTTTAAACAACGTTTTGTATATTGATTTCTATAGAGATCCATAGATCTTCACAATTATTTATGTTTGTTTCCCAGTTTTTTATACGAGTGGATTGTAGATCACGAGATACCGCAATCATTATTCCCCCACCGTCTAATTTTGAACCTTTAGAACAAAGACGATCACGACGATGTACGACATATCTTGAATCGATAAATTCACTATTAGATATACTACTATTTAGCCATGTTTCAGTAAAAGCTATTATTTTATAATTACTTTGTAAAATATTAGCAGAAACATTGTTGGTTTTCGTTCGTATACCTTGAACGTTTTGATAATAGATATCTAGCATGTCCAAGATTATTATAATGCTATGACACTGAATGTAAACAATAACAAGGTAAAATATTATATCATAAGCGTAAGGCTATCAAGACTTTGAATATTCAAAGCCTGACTAAACTCGTTTTTTCTTATATAGAATTCCGCGTAGATTCTACCATTACGTACCCACAAGTATTTATAACCAGGCTATAGTATCTAAGAACATTGTCAATAGAACCAACAACAGCGCCATCTATTGAGCTGGCTCTCAAATAAGAAAAGAATTTCAATGTTTTACACAAAAGCACTATAGAGGGCGGAGTCGTCGCCTGTTATAAAGTCATTGTCATTGTGGGAGGTGGCAGAACTGGTCACACACATCACAAAAACAAAATGTCGGCCGGATGCGTGAGCGCTTGTATTCAAAGCTTGTTCCGTAGTTGTTTTAAGAAGATTTTTGAATATTTGTAGCATGTAGTGCAGTAATTTTAATAGAGTTGAGTTAGGACTACTCCTCTGCAAATTACAACGAACAAACTTTAGTGAAGTGATTAGTGTTGAGTGAGAATTCTTTCTTCTTCACGAATACCCACGATTTCCTTAAAAACTATAGTGCAGTGATTAGTGAGTAAGAAGCAACGAAAATTAAAATATTATATGAGAAAGGAACTTTGTTTTATTCTTTTTTGAATCTGTATTTTGGGGCTAGCTGTAGGTTTATTGCAAATATACCTACAGCTAGCCCCAGACAGAATTTTTATCTCAATGTGTCTACCAACCAGGCTATATTTTGCACGTTGAGAAAAAATTACTTTTGTATACTTATTATCATATTTACGTATTTAGTAAAAATGTAAACCGAAGTAAATATTTTTTCGTGCAAAATATAGCGTAGTTTGTAGACACATTGAGATAAAAGTTCTGTCTGGGGCTAGCTGCTAACAATGCTATAGCAGTATTATACTCGTATATGTACATACTTATGCGTATGTTTACACCAGAAATTAGTTGAGAGCTTAGCCGCTTGGCGGCAGCACTAGCATTGTCTGTGAAGTTAGCCAAGTTTCGTATCTATTCCCGGTTTATACTCTTATCTATGTTTATAACCGACTTCTTTTTGCTTTAATCGTGTAGCAGCATGCAACGATTTGTTTGCAGGGGTGAGGTGTTCGGAGACATACACGGGGGTACGAGTACCACCGATTCCAAGATGGTGGGAGCTGAGCTTGTCCTGCACGTTTCTTTATTGTGGTTAGCAACTGTAGCAAGAATGGAATCACGTTGACGGGAGCTGTGAAACTTGACGATAACAGCCCTTGGTTTGTCATTATCCTTATTAATTTTTGCAACTCTCGTGACATGTACAATATCACCGGATTCAATTGGATTATTAACAGCCTTAGTAAGTTGGATGACTGTGGATGTCAGATTTTCTGTTCTCGATTCCGGGATGCCATTGATTTCTATGTTACATTCTCGCATATGTTGTTCAGCTAGGTGAAGTCTATTAGATAGGTCTTGTACAGTTGATTTGAGAGTGTCATTATCGATTTGTAGGGTCTTGATCACGGCTGATTTCCCCTCTAAGCTTACTCTCATATTTTCAAACTATTCATTTAAAAATGCCATTGAATCTTGAAATCCACCAATGGTGTCTTGGAATTCGGTCATTTTAGTCTTTATAAGTCTGAGTTCAACTGTCACCAACTGTTCAAAACGTCACGGAGAGTATTCCTGGTAACATATTGGTCACCGTTTAGCGGCGTAGTCTGTTCTTGTTTCTCGTTCGGTCAGACTGCGTCAGCAGACAGCGTTTGTTTTTTTGCGATTGGAGGAATAACAGGAGATGCAGTAGCTGTCACAGTTTGTTTCTTTGTCCTAAGGCAAGTGGAATAATTCCAATTAATCTTTTGCTCTGAAGTCATCAGCGCGTAGCGCTTGTAAGTGATTATCGCACAATCAAAATCTTAGATTAATGAACATGATGAACATTTGATGTAGTCATTGTTTTGTATTTTGTTTTTACATTTACAACAAGTGGTCTTGTTTGGAGCCATTACTTGTTATTTATTAAAAGAGAAGGCGTTAAGAATCAGTGAATCAGCAATATGCGTATTGGGCGCTGCAGACGCTAAGGTAGGCAGTGCGTATAAACAGCACATAAACAAACACTATAAGCTTCACGACTGCAACTTATTTACGTATGCGAGCGAGCGAAAGAGTGCGGAGATGAGGTGTGCAGGGTCCATGCAGGGTCGATGGTTATTGTATTCTTTATGGGTTGTTGTCATTTAGAAATGTCATATATCAGAAGCTATATCACTGTTTGACGAAATATGGAAAATTTAATCGCTAATTACTCACTGATCTGTTAGAGTTCACACATTTCACAAACACTTAGACAGAGTACGTTATTAGCACATTAGCCGAGTCTATTTGTTAGATAAAAACATGGACTTATAGCGTAATACAGAAATAAAAACAACGGAGCAAAGAAGATACGTCGTTGTCATAGCGCGTTCCATAGACAGTAAGATAAAGCCTTTAAAATCAGCTACATTGAAAGAACAATGTTTAAAAATATTGAAACTTGCTCACAGTACAACAATACTTATAATCCATTTAAAGGATATAAATTATAAAAAAAACTTACCTAAATTAAAAGGGTAAAACTAACCTAAAATCCTAAATCTCTAATAAAGGTAAACTAAACTAAATAAAAAATACCATCTAAATCGCTACTGTCATGTGGAAGGGAACCTAGAAGGCTGGCAGCGTTTCCACTTTGAATGGCCAGGCTGATTCTCTAGCCAAAATACGCGCCAGCCTTCGGGTCCCCACAAACGTATTATTCTATAATTAAAATAAAAAAGCCTTTAGTTTCCTTTAACATTCTTAAATTTCGGAACGCAGCCGGTGTGCGTCTGACGAGCTAATTAACCTAAAAAAAGATTTCTTGTAATTTTTACCAAAAATCTGTTTTCTAAGGCAATATTGTTAATCAATAATCAATAAAATGCACGACTGTGATACATGCAATAAAAAGATTTATAAAAAGTCACCAGGATTAGAGTGCAGCAAGTGCGAGAAGGTGGTTCACGCCAACAACGGCTGTTCAGGGCTCACTTCAAAACAACTGGCAGCAGTTAAAGCTTCTGAGAGCTTGGAATGGATATGCGCCAACTGCCAAATAACTACATCGAGAAGATCTTCGCTTGACCTGCCCAGTGAGGACGAAGAGGGCGAAAAATATGCAAATACGTCCCAACTGAATCCAGCCGCAGCTATTGATTTAAAGAAGCTGCTGCAAGACTTAACAAAAAATTTGCATAAAATGATCCAGAAGGAGCTGAAAGCCGTCACGGAATCCGTACAATATTGCAGTGATAAGGTTGACGAATTTGTTGAAGCCATGGAAGTGTTTGCAGTCAAGATCAAAAGCACGCAACAACAAAACACAGCCATAAAAAACAAACAAATTCATCTTGAGTCCAATTTGGAGGCTTTGGAACAGCGTATTCAGGAGCTGGAGCAGGAAAAGTTAAGCAAACATATTGAAGTAGCCGGGATACCAGACTCGGAAGGTGAGGACCTTAAGGAAGTCGTTAAGATCATAGCAAACAAACTAAATGTTAGCGCAGAAGTTCAATCAATGAAGCGTATGCATGGACGCAAAGGAACTCCACGTCCAATACTAATAGAGATGAAGACTGAGGACATGCGAGCACAATGGCTGTCGGCTTCGCGCTCATCCAGGTTTTTAGTAGGCGATGTTGTACCTGATGCAGAGACGGATCTAGCTAAGGAAAAGGTGTTTGTTAGGGAGGCTCTTAGTCTATACAACAAGTCATTGCTATGGAAGGCTAAACTGGAGTTGAAGAACACATTCAAATTCATATGGTGCAAAGATGGAAAAGTTTTGGCCCGTAAAAGTGAAAAAGAAAAGGTATTTACTATAAGGAATGAAAAAAATATACTAGAATTGAGTGAGTAAACAGTAAGTTTAAATTATTAAAGTTACCTACTGTGTCAAAATAATAATAAGTTCTCCTTATAATTTGAATGGATTTTTCTTGTGATAGTTTGTTAGAACTTCAAAACTGTAAAGAAATTTCCCACTTTGTTTCAAGATTACCTAAAACAAAACCTCAATTCACATGTATTCATATAAATATAAGGTCAATGATTAAAAATTTTGCTAAATTAGAACAGATTCTAGATGGGAGTCCATGTCCTATCGATATAATTGTGATAACTGAAGCAAACATATCTGAGAAAATAAGCTCCATGTTTCCTTTAGACGGCTATACATTGCATACTAATTTGAAAAATAACCGTAAGGGTGGTGGAATCATTATTTACATAAGAAACAAATACTCATTTACTGTCTCCAAAACAACAACGTTAAATTATGAATGCTTATTGGGTACACTATATTGCACTAATAAGTATAAGATTACTTTGTGTGCAGTGTATAGGCCGCCTGAACGAAATAAAAGATTGTTTCTTAAAGAATTTAAACACTTACTTGCTCAGCATTTGGCAGGCGACTTCATTCTTATAGGTGACATAAACATTGACCTGAAAACTGATAGTTTAATGCGAAAACACTACCTAAGACTAATGTCCGAGTTCGGCCTTGTATGCGGAATTACGGATTATACCAGAATTGAATTAAAAAAAAGATATTGTGACTAGAAGCTGCTTAGATCATATTTTTGTGCGATCTTGTTTACAAGAAATTTATACCGCAGCACTCAGTACTGTACTAGCTGACCACAGAATGATTGTAGTTGTATTTGCAGGAATTCCAAGTATACAAGGTGTTGCAAGTTACATAACTAGATATAAAAAGAAAGTGCTTCATTCGGAACTGATGAATATAAGCTGGGACAAGCTAGAAAATTTACATGAACCTGATAAGATATATGCTATTATAAAATCTAAAATCACAGAATGCTATGAAAAATCGAAATACACAAAAAAAGTTACACAATCTAAAAGAAATAAAAAGGAATGGATCAATGATAGAATAGTGAGAGCATGCGCCTATAGGGACGAACTGTATTCACAATGTAAAAAAGATATATCATAACAAAATTATGTGGGTAAAATATAAGAAGGAAAGAAATAAAATTCATAACTTAATCGAAAATACTCGTAATAATTATTACAAAAACAAAATTAATATCAATAAGAATCAGCCAAAAAAACTCTGGGATATACTTAACAGTCTGACAGGAAAGCAAAAGAATTCGTTAGATGACACAGTGTTAACGGCATTTAAAGATAGTGCTAAGAACATTGCTGACCAATTTGCAAAGCAATTTCAATTCGGTGTAAAAGAAATTATTCCTGAGTGTAAGAAAACTCTATTAAATGTAGCCCAGTATGAGATTAAGAATGACAAATCAATGCTATTTAAAAAAGCAACACATGCTAGGATCCATTAAATAATAAAATCTCTTCAATCTAATAAAGCGCCAGGGGTCGACGGCATAAGAATGTCAGAAATTAAATTAATATGTCATAAAATAACACAGGCTATTGTGAAACTCATTAATGAATGCGTATACCAAGGTTTATATCCTAGTGACCTCAAAAGTGGTATTGTCAGACCAATTTATAAGAAGGGAAAAAAAGAATGATACAGAAAACTATAGACAAGTTACACTACTATCTAGCATTGATAAGATTATGGAGAAGTATATAGGTAGCGAAATTCAATCTTTCTATAAGGAATATAAAGTACTGTCGACAAATCAATTCGGATTCCAACAAAACAAAAGTACAACACAGCTACTTTCTAGATTTAGAGATGATATTAATACGCAACTAAATAACAAAAAGCACGTTCTTCTTGTTTTCATTGATTATAGCAAGGCTTTCGATACTCTTCGTCATGACACACTTGTTCACAAATTAGACAATAGTGGAATCAGAGGTCCGTTGCTTGAATGTTGTAGGAATTACCTTGAGAATAGATCATATACTGTAAAAGTAGGAAATGCATTTAGCGAAAGGGTTAAAGTCACTGAGGGTACAGCTCAGGGTTCGGTCCTTGGACCACTTCATTATCTGGTTTACGTTAATGATCTAAACGAAGTGATAAATCATTGTACGGTATACCAATATGCCGATGATACTTGCCTTGTGTCTGCTAAGGAGGATGTCAATATAGCTATGGAAAAATTACAAGAAGACTTTGACATGGTTTGTAAGTGGTCACACGATGCTGGTCTTGTACTGAACGCCTCCAAAACTAAGCTTATACACGTACATTCCGGTCGACTTACGTTCCATGACAGGCCACGTATTATTGCTCATGAACATGTATGTCTCCATACTGAGCAGACTAGTTGCAAATGTAAACCAATCGAACAAGTATCAAGTCACCTTTACCTGGGACTTTTAATTGATGAAAGGCTTAACTGGGAACCGCATATTGAAAAGGTGTGTGCTAAGCTTAGGGCTATATTAGCAAAATTTTACCTTCTTAGATATAAAATTCCTTACTTTGTTCTTATTACTATGTACAAAGCTCTGGCTGAAAGTTTAATCTCATATGGGCTGAGTAGCTACGGAAGAACGTTCAAAACATATATAGATCCAATTAAAAACTTGCAAAAACGTATGCTAAAAACTATAGTCCCACCTAAAGAGTATATCAAACTGAAAGATGAGGGTAGGTCAGTATTCAACTATTGTAAGATAGTGCCAATTCATGATAAATTTTGTATGAATCTGTTAATGGAACAATTTTTCCGCAAGGAAATACTACATCTTGTTGAACACCCCATTGCTACGAGAAATGTCACAAGTAAAAAATTGGTCACAAGTACTTATAATAATTATTACGGAAAAAGAACATCACAGTACCTAATACCAAGCCTTATAAACAATCTACCAATTACCATCAAAAGTAAAATTCAGGACAAAAATATAAAAGAGGTTTTAAAAGAATACTTTATTGAAAAGTTGTAATATAAATAACTAAAATCAAATACTGTATAGTAGTTATGAAAAAGTTAAAGTGAGCGATATCATCACGGTTTCTGTGGTTAGTATATTGTAGCATAATTGACTGATTGTGTTTTATTCATTTATTTATTTTTCTCTGTGTGTGCTCGCTATGCGCCACAATGATTATTTTGTAGCCACGGAAGGAAGAACAATATTGGCTACTTTGGTTACACAAAGACAGAAAAACCTTCTGTTACACAGAGAGAGAAAAAGCCTGCGTGATTTCGTCTGTCAAACGCTGAGTACCTAGTAGCGCTGTTTCGTGGTTATACCTATTTTAATGCTCTTGATCTTTATTGCGTAAGGTGGTTTATTGAGGTAAATTAAATAAGTGTTAAAGTTTTTGTACCTTAGTTAGCACACTGGATATTGGCTAAATTCTTTGTATAATTTATTGCTTAAGTTGGTTTATTTGAGTGACAAGTGCTTAAGTTTTTAGTACCTTAGTTAGCACACTAGTTATTGGCTAAATTCTTTGTATACTAATTTATTGCATAGGTTGGTTTATTTGAGTAAATTAAATAAATGTAAAGATTTTGTACCTTAGTTTGCACAATTTTATGGTTATTGTATAATTTATTGCTTATGTTGGTTTATTTGAGTAAATTAAATAGGTGTTAAAGTTTTTGTACTTTAGTTAGCACACTGGTTATTGGCTAATTTCTCTGTATAACGTATTGTGATGCTGGGATAGATCACATGTGATCTTACAGCAGCACTGGTCCATTTAAATATTTAATGTAAAGTTAATAAATTAAATTTAAAAAAAAAATTAGGTAGGTACTTGTAATAATAAATTCGACTTATGCCGGCCCCATAGTGGGCCAAAATATATTTCGAAAATTAATATTTTTTTATTATTATTACAAGTACCTACCTAAGAATGTTAAAGTAAAATAAAAAAAGGATTTTACGATGGTTTAATTAATGAAAATTGGATGTCAAAGCATAAAGTGTAAATAGCGATACGCTTGCACGTTACGCGTCCGGAGGTCAAAGCCGTTACGTGCAACTGGCACCGCGACTTGTGACCGCGCGCGTGTCGTTTATATGAGTCTTTTATCATCTACTTTATTGCCTTCCCTTGAAAAATTAAAAAGGCTTTGTACCGTGGTTCTCTTTTTTAGAGTTCCATAAAAATAAACGTAATAATGTATTCTGTTAATAGTAAGATTATGTTTTTATTGAGAAATCCATCGCTTTGGAATACTCTGAATATTATTATTAGAGTGCATTACAAACCAGAAAAGATAAATCTGAAACAAATTTAAACACAAGAATTTCAAAAGTAGAGTATTCCAAAGCGATGGATTTCGCAATAAAAACATAAACTCCAAATGAACTTTAGGCGGGCATTCTTTTCCTTTGCACGCAAGTTGCCAACTTGGCGGAAATGAGCTGCTTTCAGTTTGATGCGTTCAAAGGCTGCTTTCAGTCATACATACATAACATCAATTATATCTTTGCATAACATAAATTCGACCCCACAATGTGAACAACAATAGCTGCCCGAAATTGTCTATTCTTTAGATACAAGGAATGTTGTTAACAAGGAAGACCGATCGATAACATTGTATTTTTTTTAATAATGTACGTACATTAAGTGGACAGTATAATTTATCGAACTCGCACATTAAAACTTTTTGCCTTTTGGCATTATAACAAAAATTTATTATTCATATTACGATTAAATGAGGTTATCTACCACGAAATTCTTCTAACCAGATTCCAGTATCCTTCTTGTTACAATACAATACAGTACAATACAATATTCTTTATTGCACACCAAAAGACAAATAAAAAACAATAAAATTTAAAATATAAGTTAGCAGGGTACAATTGGCGGTCTTATCACTAAAAGCGATCTCTTCCAGACAATCTTTGGATGGAAGAACTCTTAAAAATGAAAAGGTGTATAGGCGGTGCACAGAATAACGGTTTTTAAAATAAAATAAAATAAAGCATTTTGATTTAAATGCAAATATATAATAAACATAAACAATAAATAATTTTATGTATATGTTATAAATAAATTATATATTTTATATGAATATATTTGTATTAATATAGGGACAAATAGAAACAATAAACTTTAAGATCTAAGCGAAAGATAATGCTGTTTGACTAGGGTTTTGGATGACTGTAATGATGGAGCTTGTTGTATTGTGAGAGGAAGAGCATTCCACAGATGTACAGCTTCAACAGTAAATGAGTTACTGTAAAAGCGCGTTGTATGAGTTGGCACTGATAGGCGAAGATTTCCAGATGACCTCAGATTTAGGTCGTTCTTTTTAAGACGAAACACAAAGCGATCTTTTAAATAAGAAGGATATACAGGATTAAATAAAACAGAATAGAGAAGGAAAAGAATATGAGAATTGCGACGAAGACGGATTGGAAGCCACTCAGGCTGAGAACGAAATTGGGAGATATGGTCATATTTGCGTAATCCAAATATGAACCTAATAGAAAAATTTTGAAGACGCTCGAGTTTATTAAGTCGCTCCTCGGTAAGATTTAGGTAACAACAGTCTGCATAATCTAGAATAGGAAGTAGGAGGGATTGTGCAAGCGCAACTTTGGTAGCAGTTGGCAGGAAGTTTCGGAGTCTTTTTTGAGAGAAGGCAGAGGCAAACATTTTACGGCTAACCTCATCAAGTTGTGGACCCCAGGAAAGATCCTAAGATCCTTTATTTTATCCATAAATATTCCATGATTTTTCACTTTACTGCTATAGGGAACATGGGTACCATCAAAACTTACCTGCGGTAGTAAATGCCAATCAATCCTAGAAATGAAGTAAGGGCTACCAACTACGGTAGCTTGTGTCTTACTTGTTACCTATATATTATCAAAATAAATTAAAAAGTAAAAATCAGGCGCGAATTCTTTGATTAAGTTTCATCCGAATTTTCAATTTGTAAAGTTATTACCTACTCAAAATGTCGTCTAAACAGTTATCATTTCATTTCATCAAATTGAACGCAGCCAACGAACGCATCAAACCTCAGACATCAAACTGAAACGAGCTCATTTCTGTCAAGTCTATCTATGGTACACAAGTTATGACTGGAAAATGTATTCGATAAATAAAAAAAATTAAACATACATCATACATGGCTGTATGAGCTAAGTTCCATTTGCCTTCCCACTAAACAAAACTAAAAAAAATAAAATAAAACACTCCTGCGGTAAAGTAGACTTTGACAACAGATTAGACGCATATAAAACAGAACTTTACAAGCACTTGCATTGAAAAATTATGAGTAAAGATATGGGTAATCTTCTTAGCTTTATTTTATTGGAGATACTAGATAATAATTATAAAAAAATTATAAAAATTATATATTGTTTAATAATGTATTGCGGCCCTCGGTATGGAGCCGTCATCAGTCGAAATTTTTGTGATAAAAACAAACATATCGTTACGTTAACACCGGCATGTGTCCCCGACGTGGTGTCAGAGGTTCATAACAACCGGTTTTATGGTGCCTCAGCTTACCAATAGTTTACTTTCCTATCTTTGCAACAGTTTAACTCCTATTAATATTAAGTTTTAACTAAAAAAATATCTTCTTGGTTCAAATATTTCATCATAAGTGTTCTCTCTTACATCTTTTTCTTACCTAGCTACAGTCAAATAAAATAATTAGTATGTATAATTTAATAACATTTATTATTTTTAGCTGTTTATTGTAAACAAAGTAAGTACCTAATTGACAACTACGCGACTCATGATAGAACAAGTTTAAACCTTTGTGGTTTTTAGCTGCTATATTGTTATTTTTGTTATAATTGTGTGTAAACGGTAAATAAATTTTAAAAAGGTGTTACCAGGTGTGAGCTTGACCAGAACAGTCAACAATTGTACACCCTCTTTTCACCAACGAATTTTACGTCCCAATGTCATCTTATTGCCATACTTCAGGCACAGATACACTTTTTTGGGCAGGTAGGTTTAAGTCACAATGTTTTTCTTCACAGGCAGCCACCGATCGGTATTACAAATGCGCACATTAATTTGTAAAAAGTTATAAGTGCATGCTAGTCTGACAGAATTTAAACTCGGGTCTAAAAATGTATGGAATAAAATATATAAAAAGAGGTGTGTCAGGATCGTAAGAGATGGAATTTTTTAGTCTCTGCCTATCTAATTGGGAGACAGGCATGACTAATGTATGTACATGTAATAAAGGGATAAAAAAGACCGAAGGAATTTAAGTAATACCAAAAAAATAATAACGCTTAGCCTTTACGGGAATCATAAATTAATAATTAAGAAGCCGGCATATCAGCGACTGAGTACCGTTGCTATTTTTATCTTTACTTAAATATAAATTGCAATTGGGATTTTGTTCGTAAAAGGAAAATAATTTGGTCAAGTGTGAGTCGGACTCGCGCAAATGTTCCGTACCCACAGACTTATAAATATTAGCAGGCACAACACTAATCATAAACGGATAGAGTCGACGTGAAGCAATTTCAGCTCAGTGAGTTGCGGGCTCTTTTATTAAAATATAATATTGCTTGTTTCCAAACAAAATATATATACGAGAGATTAGTACATGTATTAACAAAAATATGTTTCAAGCATAAGCCAGTCAAAACAACCATTTATTAGGGTTCCGTACCCAAAGGGTAACCAACGGGACCCTATTACTCAGACTCCGCTCTCCGTCTGTCTGTCCGTCTATCACCAGGTTGTATCTCATGAACCGCGATAGTTAGACAGTTGAAATTTTCACAGATATAATACTTCTATTGCCGCTATAACAATAAATACTAAAAAAATAGAATAAAATAAATATTAAAGCGGGCTCCCATACAACAAATATGATTTTTGGCCGTATCTATAGATAATGTTTATATATAAAATAACTGTCCTTCTCTTCTGAAACAGATAAAGTTTAGAGCACCTGGGCGGTCTTCACGATCTCGGGCTCTATTCTCATTGGCTATGACGCGGAAAAACGCCGGTCTTCGAGCCCCTCTTAGAAGAATCTGTGAGTCATACAACAAAACATTCCTGTCAGCTGACCTATTCAATTTAAAAAGGTTTACTTTTAAAAGAAAAATAAGAAAAATCCTTGACGACTCAGAAAAAAATCAAGTAATATAATCTAATTAATTAAAATATATCAAACATTGGGTACGTATAGTATTAATATGAATATGTTTATGAATGTAATATTTTAAGTACAGTAGGTATATATTGTATACGTGTGTATGTATATTTTCCGACATATCTATTTATGTATTTACTATTTCGGAAGACAGAATTTGTAATGAAGTGTAGTTGTAGATTTAGTTAAGTTAGGTTTATGTTTATATTCTTTCATCAGTAATGTTCACCAAAAGTTAATTACAAGTCTATCTCTTTGTGAAAAATGTTAAAGGGAGTAGATTTATGTACATGTCAACATTTCTATAATACTATTGCTTTCTGTAGTTTGCTCCTGTTGTTTTTCCATAAATAAATAAAATAAAATAAAATAAAATATAAACGGAGTCCGACTCGCACTTGGCCGGTTTATACGTTTCTTCGCTCCATGTAGCTTAAATGTAGCTTATTTTGTATGGAAACTTCAAACCAACGCAATTTAATCCTTAGGTTTGGTCTTCTATGTCTGTGTCCATACCATGCCACAGTACGGGTGCGGAATAACAATATAGTACATGCCAAAGCAATATCAAGGCTACAAAAAACAATGTGCTTAATATGGTAGCGCCCGACTAATAATTTGGCACCGTCTGCGTATGAAACCATACTTTTTTTTTTTACTTTTGGGTATGCCTTACAATCTGACTAAATTTAAATTTTATATGTGGTACCGTCTTTAAGTAAGAACCAAAACCAATAACATGATTAATACTTGCGATTGTCGGCACTTGCTGAAACTTCGTCAACATCTTTAAAAAAAACAGTACAAGTGTATTTTTTAATATGAAAACCAATAACGTTTATACGTGGGACGCACTATAAGTTTCCGGAATGAATATGAAAAAATACTATTAAAGGTACAAAATAAATTTATTGTTTTTCAAAATAATCTCCCTTGGCGTCTATGCACTTTTTCATTCGATCAAACCAGTTTTGAAAACTTTTGTGCCACTCCCCTGTGGTGACCTCTGAAACGTGTTTTTCATACTCCTCGACAGCCTCTTCTGGTGATGAAAATCGTTGACCGCGTAATTGGTTCTTAATTTTTGGGAACAGAAAAAAGTCACAAGGTGCCAGGTCGGGACTGTATGCAGGATGACTCATGAGTTCTACATTTTTCGTCTTCAAAAAGTCGTTTGTCTGTCTGGCCGTGTGAGAACTAGCATTGTCGTGGTGCAGGATGATACGGCGTTTACGGTTATTTTTACGGAGTTCGTCAATAACTTCCGGCAAACCTTCCGGCAGCTCATTTCCGCCAAGTTGGCAACTTGCGTGCAAAGGAAAAGAATGCCCGCCTAAAGTTCATTTGGAGTTTATGTTTTTATTGCGAAATCCATCGCTTTGGAATACTCTGAATATTATTATTAGAGTGCATTACAAACCAGAAAAGATAAATCTGAAACAAATTTAAACACAAGAATTTCAAAAGTAGAGTATTCCAAAGCGATGGATTTCGCAATAAAAACATAAACTCCAAATGAACTTTAGGCGGGCATTCTTTTCCTTTGCACGCAAGTTGCCAACTTGGCGGAAATGAGCTGCTTTCAGTTTGATGCGTTCAAAGGCTGCTTTCAGTCATACATACATAACATCAATTATATCTTTGCATAACATAAATTCGACCCCACAATGTGAACAACAATAGCTGCCCGAAATTGTCTATTCTTTAGATACAAGGAATGTTGTTAACAAGGAAGACCGATCGATAACATTGTATTTTTTTTAATAATGTACGTACATTAAGTGGACAGTATAATTTATCGAACTCGCACATTAAAACTTTTTGCCTTTTGGCATTATAACAAAAATTTATTATTCATATTACGATTAAATGAGGTTATCTACCACGAAATTCTTCTAACCAGATTCCAGTATCCTTCTTGTTACAATACAATACAGTACAATACAATATTCTTTATTGCACACCAAAAGACAAATAAAAAACAATAAAATTTAAAATATAAGTTAGCAGGGTACAATTGGCGGTCTTATCACTAAAAGCGATCTCTTCCAGACAATCTTTGGATGGAAGAACTCTTAAAAATGAAAAGGTGTATAGGCGGTGCACAGAATAACGGTTTTTAAAATAAAATAAAATAAAGCATTTTGATTTAAATGCAAATATATAATAAACATAAACAATAAATAATTTTATGTATATGTTATAAATAAATTATATATTTTATATGAATATATTTGTATTAATATAGGGACAAATAGAAACAATAAACTTTAAGATCTAAGCGAAAGATAATGCTGTTTGACTAGGGTTTTGGATGACTGTAATGATGGAGCTTGTTGTATTGTGAGAGGAAGAGCATTCCACAGATGTACAGCTTCAACAGTAAATGAGTTACTGTAAAAGCGCGTTGTATGAGTTGGCACTGATAGGCGAAGATTTCCAGATGACCTCAGATTTAGGTCGTTCTTTTTAAGACGAAACACAAAGCGATCTTTTAAATAAGAAGGATATACAGGATTAAATAAAACAGAATAGAGAAGGAAAAGAATATGAGAATTGCGACGAAGACGGATTGGAAGCCACTCAGGCTGAGAACGAAATTGGGAGATATGGTCATATTTGCGTAATCCAAATATGAACCTAATAGAAAAATTTTGAAGACGCTCGAGTTTATTAAGTCGCTCCTCGGTAAGATTTAGGTAACAACAGTCTGCATAATCTAGAATAGGAAGTAGGAGGGATTGTGCAAGCGCAACTTTGGTAGCAGTTGGCAGGAAGTTTCGGAGTCTTTTTTGAGAGAAGGCAGAGGCAAACATTTTACGGCTAACCTCATCAAGTTGTGGACCCCAGGAAAGATCCTAAGATCCTTTATTTTATCCATAAATATTCCATGATTTTTCACTTTACTGCTATAGGGAACATGGGTACCATCAAAACTTACCTGCGGTAGTAAATGCCAATCAATCCTAGAAATGAAGTAAGGGCTACCAACTACGGTAGCTTGTGTCTTACTTGTTACCTATATATTATCAAAATAAATTAAAAAGTAAAAATCAGGCGCGAATTCTTTGATTAAGTTTCATCCGAATTTTCAATTTGTAAAGTTATTACCTACTCAAAATGTCGTCTAAACAGTTATCATTTCATTTCATCAAATTGAACGCAGCCAACGAACGCATCAAACCTCAGACATCAAACTGAAACGAGCTCATTTCTGTCAAGTCTATCTATGGTACACAAGTTATGACTGGAAAATGTATTCGATAAATAAAAAAAATTAAACATACATCATACATGGCTGTATGAGCTAAGTTCCATTTGCCTTCCCACTAAACAAAACTAAAAAAAATAAAATAAAACACTCCTGCGGTAAAGTAGACTTTGACAACAGATTAGACGCATATAAAACAGAACTTTACAAGCACTTGCATTGAAAAATTATGAGTAAAGATATGGGTAATCTTCTTAGCTTTATTTTATTGGAGATACTAGATAATAATTATAAAAAAATTATAAAAATTATATATTGTTTAATAATGTATTGCGGCCCTCGGTATGGAGCCGTCATCAGTCGAAATTTTTGTGATAAAAACAAACATATCGTTACGTTAACACCGGCATGTGTCCCCGACGTGGTGTCAGAGGTTCATAACAACCGGTTTTATGGTGCCTCAGCTTACCAATAGTTTACTTTCCTATCTTTGCAACAGTTTAACTCCTATTAATATTAAGTTTTAACTAAAAAAATATCTTCTTGGTTCAAATATTTCATCATAAGTGTTCTCTCTTACATCTTTTTCTTACCTAGCTACAGTCAAATAAAATAATTAGTATGTATAATTTAATAACATTTATTATTTTTAGCTGTTTATTGTAAACAAAGTAAGTACCTAATTGACAACTACGCGACTCATGATAGAACAAGTTTAAACCTTTGTGGTTTTTAGCTGCTATATTGTTATTTTTGTTATAATTGTGTGTAAACGGTAAATAAATTTTAAAAAGGTGTTACCAGGTGTGAGCTTGACCAGAACAGTCAACAATTGTACACCCTCTTTTCACCAACGAATTTTACGTCCCAATGTCATCTTATTGCCATACTTCAGGCACAGATACACTTTTTTGGGCAGGTAGGTTTAAGTCACAATGTTTTTCTTCACAGGCAGCCACCGATCGGTATTACAAATGCGCACATTAATTTGTAAAAAGTTATAAGTGCATGCTAGTCTGACAGAATTTAAACTCGGGTCTAAAAATGTATGGAATAAAATATATAAAAAGAGGTGTGTCAGGATCGTAAGAGATGGAATTTTTTAGTCTCTGCCTATCTAATTGGGAGACAGGCATGACTAATGTATGTACATGTAATAAAGGGATAAAAAAGACCGAAGGAATTTAAGTAATACCAAAAAAATAATAACGCTTAGCCTTTACGGGAATCATAAATTAATAATTAAGAAGCCGGCATATCAGCGACTGAGTACCGTTGCTATTTTTATCTTTACTTAAATATAAATTGCAATTGGGATTTTGTTCGTAAAAGGAAAATAATTTGGTCAAGTGTGAGTCGGACTCGCGCAAATGTTCCGTACCCACAGACTTATAAATATTAGCAGGCACAACACTAATCATAAACGGATAGAGTCGACGTGAAGCAATTTCAGCTCAGTGAGTTGCGGGCTCTTTTATTAAAATATAATATTGCTTGTTTCCAAACAAAATATATATACGAGAGATTAGTACATGTATTAACAAAAATATGTTTCAAGCATAAGCCAGTCAAAACAACCATTTATTAGGGTTCCGTACCCAAAGGGTAACCAACGGGACCCTATTACTCAGACTCCGCTCTCCGTCTGTCTGTCCGTCTATCACCAGGTTGTATCTCATGAACCGCGATAGTTAGACAGTTGAAATTTTCACAGATATAATACTTCTATTGCCGCTATAACAATAAATACTAAAAAAATAGAATAAAATAAATATTAAAGCGGGCTCCCATACAACAAATATGATTTTTGGCCGTATCTATAGATAATGTTTATATATAAACGGAGTCCGACTCGCACTTGGCCGGTTTATACGTTTCTTCGCTCCATGTAGCTTAAATGTAGCTTATTTTGTATGGAAACTTCAAACCAACGCAATTTAATCCTTAGGTTTGGTCTTCTATGTCTGTGTCCATACCATGCCACAGTACGGGTGCGGAATAACAATATAGTACATGCCAAAGTAATATCAAGGCTACAAAAAACAATGTGCTTAATATGGTAGCGCCCGACTAATAATTTGGCACCGTCTGCGTATGAAACCATACTTTTTTTTTTTACTTTTGGGTATGCCTTACAATCTGACTAAATTTAAATTTTATATGTGGTACCGTCTTTAAGTAAGAACCAAAACCAATAACATGATTAATACTTGCGATTGTCGGCACTTGCTGAAACTTCGTCAACATCTTTAAAAAAAACAGTACAAGTGTATTTTTTAATATGAAAACCAATAACGTTTATACGTGGGACGCACTATAAGTTTCCGGAATGAATATGAAAAAATACTATTAAAGGTACAAAATTAATTTATTGTTTTTCAAAATAATCTCCCTTGGCGTCTATGCACTTTTTCATTCGATCAAACCAGTTTTGAAAACTTTTGTGCCACTCCCCTGTGGTGACCTCTGAAACGTGTTTTTCATACTCCTCGACAGCCTCTTCTGGTGATGAAAATCGTTGACCGCGTAATTGGTTCTTAATTTTTGGGAACAGAAAAAAGTCACAAGGTGCCAGGTCGGGACTGTATGCAGGATGACTCATGAGTTCTACATTTTTCGTCTTCAAAAAGTCGTTTGTCTGTCTGGCCGTGTGAGAACTAGCATTGTCGTGGTGCAGGATGATACGGCGTTTACGGTTATTTTTACGGAGTTCGTCAATAACTTCCGGCAAACAAATGGTCGTGTACCAGTCACTATTCACGGTACGACGATTCTCTAAAGCAACAGTAGCCACGTGTCCAGTTTTATTAAAAAAAGAAGCAATCATCCGCTTAGATGCACTTTTCACGCGCGCCACTTTGGTTGGTTTCGGCTCATCTTGAAAGACCCATACGCTCGATTGCTGCTTTGTTTTGGGATCGTAGCAATAAATCCATGTTTCGTCACCTGTTACTATGTCCCACACCAAATTTGACGCACCTTCGTTGAATCTGGTAAGCATGGCACTGCACCAAGTGATGCGGTCCGTTTTTTGAGCCTCGGTCAAGTTGTGTGGGATCCACCGCGAGCACAGCTTTCTCACACCCAAATGTTTGTGTAGGATTGATTGTATTTGACTCATGCCTATTTCTAAGGATGCGCGAATTTCATGGTAGGTCACATGCCTGTCTGTTTCAATCATACGGCGCACAGCATCGATGTTTTTGTTGGTCACAGCGGTGGACGGCCGACCATCGCGAGATTCGTCACTGAGATTGATACGACCACGCTTGAATTCTGCAAACCAGCTATAAACAGTCGTCTTGCATGGTGCTTCATTGACAAAAGCTGTTTCAAGCCGAGCGATGCTCTGTTGAGCTGTCAAATTACACTTAAAATCGTAGAAAATCATACTACGAAAATTTTCCCGAGTTAAATCCATGTTGATGCAGACACACAATTTTTTAAATGGCGCCACAAGGTAAAAACAAAAGACAGTCAGATGAAACAAACTGCATTCTACAGCCAAAGAGTTCTATTTTCAAATGTTGCAATAAATTTTTAAATATTGTTTATGTAAGTGGCCAGTTCCGGAAACTTTTAGTGTTACCTATGTATAAAGCTTTTCCGATGTTTTTTGTAAGGGGCGATCCCTTAGTTTTGTTTAATATATTTTATTATTTTTCGTGATACCACGTATTCTGTGAAAATTACAACTTTCTCCCTATTACGGTTGAAGCTGTAGATCCCTGTGACAGACGGACAGACAGACAGACAGACGGCGGAGGCTTAGTAGGTAATAGGGTCCCGTTTGGCACTCTTTTAAAAACCAATTTTACAATTAATATTTCTCTAATACTTCGTTAATTTACACATATTTTAGTCGACAATTGTTCAGGCTTTCGTAGTCGGTTTGCAATGTAGGTAGAATTTAATTTGTAAATTCAGTTTATAGCATGTCAACCCTGCAAACACTTCGAGTGCTACATTTGTTTTGTAACATTTAGGCAAGCGAAGCGTAGCTTAACTTTTTATTGTATAATATTCTAAGTTCTAAGATGCAATTTACTAAAATAAATGAATGTTAAGTGTTTAAAAGTAAAGTGTCTATTTGCACTTCTACAGTATGATAATGAATTAAGTCCTTACATAATTAAGTGAAAATAATTCCGGGATAGATTTAGTGTCGTTACATGAAAGTTTAAAGTAAAAAAACGGCCAAGTGCGAGTCGGACTCGCGCACGAAGGGTTCCGTACCATCACACTATCACACTAATATTATAAATGAGAAATTTTGTGTGTGTGTATGTTTGTTACTCTTTCACGCTGAATCGGCTGAACGGATTTGGATGAAATTTAGAATGTATATAGCTTATACCCTAACTTAACACATAAGTTACTTTTTATCCCGGAAAAAGGAATGTCGTTAAACCTAATAACAAACGGGCGGAGCCGCGGCCAAAAGCTTGTTACCTATAAAAACGGCAAAAAAAATCATGTCTGTTGTATGTAAGTGCGCGGATGCGACTCGCACTTGGCCGGTTTTAGTATTTGTTGTTATAGCGGCAACAGAAATATATCATCTGTTAAAATTTCAACTGTCTAACTATCACGGTTCATGAGATACAGCCTAGTGACAGACGGACGGACGGACCGAGGGACAGCGGGGTCTTAGTAAAAGGATCCTGTTGGTTACCCTTTGCGTACGTAACCCTAAAAAGGTCCTAGTGCGAGTATAAATCGTGCCTACAACCAAAAATAAGTAAAAATGGTTTTGACTGTACCTATAGATTTATGAGGAAAATTTTATAGGACAATAAAATAGCTCCCACACTAAGCAAGCTTGTCCTTGAGAAATTTTTGTTTTAATACATTATTATAATTATGCATAGTAATACTACATAAATAATTTGGCCAGGTGAGAGTCGAACTCACGCACAAAGGGTTCCTTACAACCACACAATCGAGAACGGAACCCTTAAAATATTATGATTAAAAGCAACAATATAGATGTCAAAATCAAGGTTTTACTTTAGAATATGTGCAACAATCTGACTAAATTTAAGTAAGAATTGAAACAAATAACTTTAATGTAATCAACTTTTTCAAGGTTTCTTGTATGGGGACCCCGTTTGTTTCTTTTTTCATATTTTATTATTTGTCGTGGTAGAAGCCATAGTAACACGTATTCTGTGAAAGGTTCAACTGTCTACCTATTACGGTTGAAGCCATAGACCCCTGTGACAGACAGACAGACAAACAGCAGAATAGTAATAGGTTTCCGTTTGGCACCCTTCGGGTACGGAACCCTAAAAAGTGAGTCCTTACCGGAATTACAACAATTGAAAATTTTAATTTATATAAATGATAAATTAAAAGCTATTATTGACAATTTTATAATATTATGCTTAATTGGAAACTACTAAAAACAACCTGTCAACCATTCCCGTGCAAATATTGTAAAAACATCTCTTGCTTGCTTTCCCTAGCTTTAAGTTTGCACTTTCTTATTGCCCTGGAGGATCGTATCTTATTAAATACAACGTTATATTATCTGTTAAAGGAAAATATACTTTACGGCCTTGGAATAGGTATTTGATAATTCTGAAGATAAGTTTGCAGGTTTCAAAGTCAGGTGCAAGTTCAAAATCTATGTTCAACACTCGGCTACGAAATATCGTATTAGACTTCCTAGCATCTGAGCCCGTAATATACAGGAAAATATTTTTGCGAACGAATTGCACTCTAAAGTATCATACTATAATAAAAATGAATTTCTATATTTTTCACACTTTGAGATTTATCCATTACAAATAGATAAAAATCAATATTATATCATTGCAGTAAGTGTAGCAACGATACAGAGCTTCTCATGTGCTTGTTTAGAAACTTGGACGATTAACTTTTCGTTAACGTTTCTAAACTGCAAAGATATAAGTATATCTATACTTATAATAACAGGTGGTAGAGCTGATGCCAGCCTCAACTGTGGAGGTACCACAATCTTACTCGCAAATCCTCCCGAAGTTATTCGGGGGAGAGTAAGAGGACAGCTAGCAGACAGGCACAACCAGGTGACCCACAATTGCCTGGGACCGATTGATGGCGGTATATCCATCCCCAATTGCCGGGCCTTATAAAGAAACAGACTGGTGACGGGCAGCGGCCTCACTGTAGTGAGTGTTTTGGCACCGCGCTCACCAACCTGCCTGCCCAGTGTGTGTGAGTATGGGATTTTTTTCCAGGGATTTTCTGCCAAGAGTGGCTAAATCTTGGAAAGGCCTATGTCCAGCAGTGGATGAAACAGGCTGATGGATAGATATATACTAATAATAAAGTAGTAAAAATGTCCTTATTGAAATGGCTACTCACGGTTTTATAGTCAGATTTTACTTGACTAGTTTCACTGTATCGTACAGTTTCTTCGGAGGCAGGCGGTTCCCCGTTTGACACTGGACACTGACACTCCGAAGGAACTGTACGAATACAGTGAAACTAGTCAGGCGAAATCTGACTATAAAATCGTGAGTAGCCGTTTCAATATCAGTATGAATCTAAACCACGAATCTTTTAGTAGTAAAAAAGTAAAAATCTCGTTTCTGTAAGCTGAATATTTTTTCAAAATTTTAAATGATTTGATTTATTTGTATTGTACTGAAGCCAAAACTACAATTTTTATTCGATTTTTGTCTGCTTGTTTATATAAATGTCGGCGACAAGATGGCCGTTGGGGCCCAAAGGCCTTAGAATGGAGACCACGTACAGCAAAGCGTAGGGTAGACCGGCCTCGTACCCACTGGACCGACGACCTCAAGGACGTTGGGGGGTGCGGCTGGATGAGGAGGACGAAGGAGAAATTTGGAAAAGGCCTATTTTTATATTGGAAAGGTCCAGCAGTGGACGAACACGGGCTGATGGATGAATATAGATGTATGTTCCGTTTTAACTCAAAAACCACTTACCGGATTTAGATGCCATTTTCTTTATTATTAACGTAGTCACCCTTCAACATTAAAGGCGATAAGGGGCGTTGATAAAAATAACGCCCAAGCGGAAAACGGGGCAGGTAATTATTAAATAAACGCGGGCGGAGCCACGGACGAAAGGCTAGTAGTATAACATTTTTAGTGATATATCATACATTTGAACATTCATTTCATAAAACAGTATTTATGCTTTTGCTTTCTAGATAAGTATCAAAACTACAATCTCTCATCTTTTTAACTACTACACTGCCCGTATTTGCTACGACGTAGCAATTAAGCGCTACAACTCCAGCATTGTAGTCACATATTGTCACTATAATCGGTGGTCGCAACGCAACCCTGAAATATTACTGAATTTGTTTTCTACGTTCAATTTCCAAAAAAATGTTGATGTCTATATAGGTAGTGTAAAATAGACTCTTATTGTAACTAAATACAGTTTACGAGAATACAAACAGAAAAGGTGCTATTTTACAAAAATGCTTCTGGTTAATTCTTTCAGTCGAACAATTTCCGAGCGTTCGATCCAAACGAAAATGCCTCGGTGAGGTGGCTACAAGAAAGAAAAAATAAATCTGCAAAGCGGCGGAAAATTAAATTTACCGCATCCTTTTATTAAAAACATCGTTATTTCAAAAGCAATCAGGGACGCTTCATACCTTTTCGGGCTCTAACCCTCTTATCCTCATTGAAATCTACACTGACAATGCCGTCCATAAACTGGAAGGGACTGATATCTAAATCAAATTTCCTTTCTTGACTTACTTACATACGTAAATTCTATTGAGGTACAACGTAGAACCTAGACGAACACAGCCTGTAATTGTTATTTATTATATACATGATTTTATTTAACTTACTTGTGTTTTCTAACTTCAACATCTATCGCTATCACTTTCAAATGTCTTGTGATTCTAAATATTAGAATATTGCTCAATGATAATCTATAAATATATATAGGTGGTAGAGCTGATGCCGGGCTCGACTGTGGAGGTACCACCATCTTACTCGCAAATCCTCCCGAAGTTATTCGGGGGAGAGTAAGAGAACAGCTCTCAGGCAAAACCAAGCGGCCCTCCATTGCCTGGGACCGATGGATGGCGGTATATCCATCCCCAATTGCCGGGGCTTATATAAAACACACTGGTGACGGGCAGCGGCGTCACTGGTGCAAGGGTTTCAGTACCGCGCTCACCAACCCGCCTTCCCAGCGTGTGTGAGTATGGGCATTTCTTTCAGGAGGACTGCCAAGAGTGACGAAATCGTGGAGAGACCTATGTCCAGCAGTGGACGAAACAGGCTAATGGATGCATGGATGGAAGCTATAAATAACGTCACACATTATATCTAGCCAATCACGATACCTTTAAAAGCGATATCTAACTTCAACATCTATACCTACCGCTTTCAAATGCATTGTGACTATAAATATTAGAATGTTGCTCAATTATAAGCTATGATGCCACACGTTATTTCTAGCCAATCACGATACCTTTAAAAGCGATAGCGATAGATGTTAAAGTTAAATAAAAGGCTCCTCTTCCCCCCAACTGATAGAGCTGAAATCTTGAACACATTTGGTTTTGATAACAACAAAAATGTCATCGTTACGACATGAATTCCCGAGGAGTTGTCAGATGTGTGAAATTAAAGTCACAGTCCACACTTGGTAGACCCGCTTCTTACCCACTTGCCTTCTGGAGTACGCAAACCTGTCACCCGTGACGTTGAACAGGCGAGCTTGGAGCGATGCTATATTAACTCTTTCATGAAACGCAGTGCGCTTAATCACTTCACAATATTATTATGTAAGTGTACTCTTATTTTTGAGATTTATGTCCAAAGCATAAAATACCTTCTTTAGCCAATAAACTTGATCCAAGATTCATATTTACTTATGTTTCACCATCTTTGTAAGAGTATGTGAGTCTATAGGCATATAAAAACTGTCTATGGTAAACACTTTTTGAGAGGCTATATCCTTTGTACGACAGCGTGATGCTCATATTCCGCTACAAAGTTTTATGACATCAAGATAGTATTTCGTTGAGTATCAAGATTGAATATTGATACATAAACTGGAGCAAGTGTCAAAACGTAATATTTTGTGTAGAACATTCATGGAATGTACATGGAAAACGCCATGTTTTATTCTTGCTTCTTTAAACGTTTCCTGCTTTATATACAGGTTGAAGCAAACGAATGCCCCCTGGAGGGAAAGTGCCGTGAATATTGAAGATAGCAAATTGTACTTAAAGGAACCTTTATTTTATTTTTTTAATAAATAAAAGCTGCATTTAAAGAATTTTGAAAAATTACCTGCGTTTTTCCTTCGTCTTTTCCGTACTTCTATCAATATAAAATTTTTGGATACGAGTTTTGTTATTTAAATGTTAAATTTCATGGTCTTCTTTTAATTTACGACACTATATTACTTCGGAGAATTTGGCTCTGATGCATGACCCCATCGATCGGTATCATAAAAATACAGAATGTTTTTTTTACACATTTGTCCGGTTTGATTCCCGGTTCGTGCAGGTGATTTTTTTAAATTCTTTAAATGCAGTTCTCCGTACCTTTAAAAATAAAATAAGGTTCCTTTAAGGTAAATTTGCTATCTTTAATATTTTAGGTAGTTTCCCTCCAGGGGGCATTCGTTTGGTTCAACCTGTATATAAGGTGACTTTGGTTTATATAGCCAAATTCATACTGGAGACTCGGCAAGCCTGACCACGGTTCTCTAGTGATAATTATTTCTATTACATAATCAAACATACAGACAAACTTTGCATTTTATGTGTACAAATAATAATAATATATAAAAGGACTACGAGTATAAGTATTCCTAGCGTTTTTTATATTAATAAAGATAGGCTTCAACAGGTATAAAGATTTCAAAGACTCAATTCAATTTCAAAATTTCTTTATTTCCATAAAATATTATAAAACAAGTACTTGACAACTACAAATTCAAGTTGTCAGTCTAAAAAACCTTAAAATTATACAATTATTATAACCAGGCTACCTTCGCCTCCACACAATTTAACAACAGAAATAATACATGAAAACATTAAACTACGATAGACTACAAAAATTCACTAAATTTACCAGGCTTGCTTAGAAATTGTGCTCTCTTGTCGTTAATGAGACACACTTATTGCTATAAATAAATACTTAATACTAGAACTTAGTCACTAAAGAAATTACAAAGTAATTAATTAATATGTACATACACGAATTAAACCTAAATAAATACCGACGGTATTTTAACACCAAGTAGCCGGCAAAACAAATTTGAGGGTACCCACTAGTTAACAAAGCGCTTCGCATTGTTTTACTGCTCACTTAGCAACACATAGTGATGGGGCAGGCGATAAGTTTTGTATCTATCGATATATGGTAAATCATGTTTACGCTTTTGACCTATGGAGGAAACCAGACAGTTTGAATGATGGGGATTCTTATCGCGATAGAACTTTGTGGACATTTTTAAAATGAATTCTGGTAAGGGAGGAAAATTTATAGCTTTGTGTAATTTTAATAGGTTAGTCTTAAAAGGGGTATTATAAGAAATTTTGAGAGCTTTGTTTTGTAAAATTTGGAGGTTACTATAATTAGTTTTGCATGTGCTGCTCCAAACAGGAGCGGCGTATGTAATACAGGGTCTGACTAAAGTAGAATATATGCTCATTTTGGTTCTAGAACTCAATTTACTTCGCCAATTTAAAATAGGACTAAGGGCGTTCATAGCTCTGAACCCCTTTAACCTTGTTGCCGTAACGTGCTTTGTCCAGTTTACCTTATCATCAAGTATTACGCCCAAGTATTTGACGCTTTTTTGCCAAGGTATTTGGTGACCGTTTAATTTGAGCAGCCTTGTAGGCATAGAGCGATGGCGGGTGAACATGATAGCTTCAGTTTTGTTGGAGTTTAATTTAAGTTTCCATTTAGTGAAATATGAATTGAGAAGGTCAATTGATAATTGAAGCCTATCAATGATAAGATCTGTGTCATTAGAAGATGACAGAGAGGCGGTGTCATCGGCAAAACAGGCCAGTTGGGTCCTGGTTTGTTTAGGGATGTCATTTAGAAATATCAGAAAGAGGTATGGCCCAAGAATAGATCCTTGAGGTACTCCAGCAGGTATTAATTTTTTGGATGAGAAGAAGTCACCTACATTCACACTAAAAGTCCGAGAGGTTAAGTAAGATTCAATAAGCTTGACAAGTGACAATGGTATTTCAGAGCAAACCAATTTATGGAAAAGGCCATCATGCCAGACCGTGTCAAACGCCTTCTCTATATCCAACAGAAACATACCGGTTGACTGTTTAAGATTCAGATGGTGCGCGATGTGTTCGGAAACTCTGGCCAACTGCTGAGTGGTTGAATGGGCACGACGGAAACCAAACTGCTCGTTAATGAGCAGATGGTTGGTGACTGAAACCAATCGCTTGTAGATAACCGACTCGAACAATTTTCCAAGAGCTGGAAGCAGACTAATAGGTCTGTAACTAGTGGGTATACTGTCATCTTTTCCTGGTTTTTTTATTGCAATCACTTTAGCATGCTTCCAGACTGTAGGGAAATACGATAAAGATGAGCAAGCATTGAGTATTTTGCATAAAAATACTATTGCCTTTCGTGATAGGTTTTTTAACAGAGCATTGTGAATTTCGTCATACCCAGCTGATTTGCGTTTTTTGAAATTTTTAAGCAAATTAAATATCTCTTTCGGTTGTGTTGGGTTACGAAGCTTAGTTGGGAAGTGATTATTAAGGACATCAATAGAAATCTGAACTGTATTGTCCGTATCGTCATCTTTCCAGTTGCTTGTAAGGCACATATTTTGATGAAAGGCATTCGCAAGCGTCTCACACTGGTCTTTAGTGTTAACTGTCATACTGTCATCGGCCTTCTTTAGTGGAGGTATTACGGTGGGTTTAAATTTTAATTGCTTAGCCAGGCGCCATACATCTGAACTTGGGTTGTCAACAGCGGCTAGTTTAGCATCCCATTTTGCATCGTTGTGCTTGGTAATAGCTTGTTTTATTAAAACTTGATGGGCGTTTATTTCCGACCGCAAGAACCTCCTCTGGGCTTTATCCCTTTGCCGTTGTTCCAAACGACGCAGATAATTTTTACGCCTAATAATCCTTTTTATGTTTGGGGGAAGGGAATGAGGGGAAATGATTTTATTACAAACAGGTATATGCAGATTTCGAGCTTCAAGAATGCAGTTTGTGATATAGTCGACGGCTTCATCGATCTCATTGGTCGACTTATAAATGTCACAAGTAAGGAGTATTTTATCGTCGAGATAAGACCTATAAGCGTCCCAGTTAGCCTTGGCGTATTGAAAACGTCTTTGGGGTTTACGTGAGAAAATACCGCTGATGCTAAAGAAAAGGGGTAAATGATTTGATGATAGCGCAGGGATACAACGTACATCATTCACCGAGTCAATATTGGAAGTGAGAACTAGATCAGGATTAGTAGGTGAGTAATCTGGGCAATAGTGCACAAGAGATGGAGTAGGAGACGCGTGAATGAGATAGTCCTTTTCACACATGTGGTCAAATAGTAACCTACCGTGAGTATTAGTTGTACCTATGGGACTGTGCCAGAAGCCATGGTTTGCATTAAAATCTCCCATCATCACCACATGAGTACCAAGAGCGAAGAGAGCTTCGATATCAGTTAACACCAGAGGTAAGTTCGGTGATTGGTAAATCGAAAGTATTACGTAGATTTTACCAGATACGTTTAGTTCTAAACCCACTGCCTCCAAGTGTATTGTGTTTGGAATGGCTATTTGAGAGTGCACAAGGTCGTTCCTGATGCACAACGCTACACCCTGACCTCGACCACTTTGGTGTTTGTCTTGGCGGTAAACATGATAACCCGGAACCACTAAAGGGATTTTATCAGACAGTTTGGTTTCACTAAGTGAAATTATATCGACAGATAGTTCACTTACCGCCAGATCCAGAAATTCACTCATCTTACCACTCACGCCATCAGCGTTCCATGAGAAAAATAGTAGCTCCTGTAACTTAGACATGGCTACCAAGATGATCCAGAATTAAGATCACTTTGAAATTTCAAAGACTGCCACGGTTCCAAAAGAAATACTTACTCGAAAATTTCCTTACGGGTAGCATCCATTGGCCTTTCATTTATTAGTTTGCCATATATCGCCACGACATTAATCCCCGTAGGAGTGTCAGAGGTGTTCCCAAGGTTACGGTTCAAACTTGGCGCAACCGCTTTTCACTGACGAATATTACGTCCCAAACGTGATGCGTGGTAACCCCGATCGCCTTACTTGGAGCACAAATGGACCATGACTTCCAAAACAGGCAGACCGAGGGAATGAGACCCAGAATCTATGGGCTAGCTGCCGAGCGCTCTACCACTTGGTCACAGTGTCGGAATTAGATTTGATGGCCCTATTTTGATTCAGTATTTGATGCAGTATAGTGAAAGAAAGAAATAAAGAAAGAAAATTAATTTGCATAAATTTGGGTATACTCCTATATAATAATATAGGTTTCCTTACCCGAAATACACTGAAAAAAATTTAAGGTAATGGCTAAAAGGGTAATATAATAGGAATATAATAATGATAACCATTAACCTCTCATAAACAACTAGACTCACAATCTCGCTCGAAAATTTTCCGCGATGCATTTTGTGACCGCTATGGGGTGACTAATTCAAATGACGATTTCGTACAACTGACATTGCATCTTATGTTAACGACATATCGTCTTAATTAGGTTGAAGATTTTTGCTACTATGCACGTCAGACGTTCGGACACTTTCTGACGAACATTTCTTAAGATTGTGTGTCTTGTTGTTTATGAGAGGTCAATGATGATAACATGATATTTTAGTATCCGTCCTGATTTTGATGGCAACTGATGAATTTAGATTACTGAAAGTTAGTAAGGAGTGTTTACTGTATTTTTTCATCGGCAGAATCGTAGTTTTTTTTTGGAAAAGAATAGCCGGTCTATAAGAAAAGATCCCACACAAATGAGCCCTTTTTGAAATAAACCTTTTAAAAGTTATACTTTGGTTGTAAAGTTTAAAATGTTTCATAAAGGTCACAAATAATTTTCCAAACATGTTTTTACAGTTGAACATTGCAAACAAAATTTTCATACTTATTCTCAGTAAGTTTTCAGGCTTTCCAAAGGTCATCCACCTCAGCTTGCCAGTTCACAAGCTACAAAGAGTGATTAACTATTCCCGGGAACCCAGCCTTTTGTGGACTTTTAACATAATATGACTTCTTTAAGGGTATAACCTCACTTCGCTTCGCATGATCCTGTTTTATACCAACAAATACTGCAACAATCACTTTGAAATTAATTAATATGTGATAAAGTTGGGGACTAATGCTATGTCCATGCTCTTGTGAAAACTTGAATCCATTAAATTTTCTCTATAGAAAAAATTACAAAGTTACCTCCAAACCGTACAATAAACCGATAGCATTCAATGAATACTTGAAATTAGATCTGAAACTTTGCATAATATAACTGATATTAGTATAAGGCAGCTGCAGACTGTTCCATTAAAATTAAAAAACCATCAGCGTAGCCGCGATTTCAAAATAACCGATGTTTTTGCGTGCGCGGCGTATGATTAGAGTAGGATAGACAGTTAAAAAGCAGAAGCTTTAGAGCAGGACTGCGCATCGAGGTATTATGGGCCCTTAACACACAAAATGTACACGACTATGACTATTCTAATTATTCGGTTGCTTTCGTATTTTATTGACGTTAAGATTTTTGTTGATAAGTTTTACCTTTTCGCAGTTTATTCTCGTTCTGAAAATGTATGTAATTGATTATTATTAATATTAATTTACATTATATGAATAAAGATTATAATTTTTATTAATAAATACTACGAATTACTCGCAAATCCTCCCGAAGTTATTCGGGGGAGGGTAAGAGAACAGCTCTCAGGCAAAAAACTAGGCGGCTCACCATTGCCTGGGACCGATGGATGGCGGTATATCCATCCCCAATTGCCGGACCTTATATAAAACAGACTGGTGACGGGCAGCGGCGTCACTGGTGAAAAGGTTTCTGCACCGCGCTCACCAACCCGCCTGCCCAGCGTGTGTGAGTATGGGCATTTCTTACAAGAGGACCGCCAAGAGTGGCAAAATCCTGGAAAGGCCTATGACCAGCAGTGGACGAAACAAACTGATGGATGGAAATACTACGATTGTTCGTTCTCCTTGGACATGCACGCTTCGTTTGAATTTTGTATACTTTATAAAAAGGTAAAGTCCATTCTCTTACTTAAAATCTGCCTAACAGACTGGAAAAATAACGATATCAAAATTTTGTATTCGACCTTTTTAGAATCAAAGATGGAAATAAGCTATAAAAAATGCGAAACACGTATCACACCGTAACCAAGTTAACATCAAAATTCAAATCGTGTTGTGACAATGAAATTGGATCAAATGAGAATCTAAATGTAATTTGCTCACCAATCAGCTAAATGGCCACGTCCGACTGAAATGTCCCTCACAGTCCATTGAGACTAAATACAGAGGTACAACTGTACATGTACAAGTATGCACTTCACTCCAAAATGTAACCCTATTTCATTTCCAAATTGAAATTGGGCAGCTCCAACTTATCATAATATAAATAAAAGAGTAGGTACCAAACGGAAAAGAGCCAGTTAGGAATCGCCTTGCCTAAATAAGACGTCACTTTAGACGTGACGTCTTTAGTCACGTCACGTCACATCGAGTTTATTAAGTTCTCATATTACATTTACATGTTAATATTTTATAACGAAGATGAACCGAAGGTGCTCAATAAACGATGAACTACCCGACCGTCAGACAGTTAAAGTTAGACAGGCTTACCATACTAATATTATAAATGCGAAAGTTTGTGTGTGTGTGTATGTTTGTTACTCATTCACGCTGAAATCGCTGGGCGGATTTGGATGAAATTTAGAATGGATATAGCTTGTACCCTAAACTAACACATAGGCTACTTTTTATCCCGGAAAAAAGCATGTCGTTAAACCGAATAACACGCGGGCGGAGCTGCGGACAAAAGCCAGTACCAGTATAGGTACGGCGTGTAAGTGCCTTTGTTTTCAACTTCAGAGTGTACATGAAATTATTGTTTAGTTACTTTGTTTGTATAAGTTACCTTGTAATTTTTTATCTACTAGTCAAGACAATAGTTATAAGCTCTTCATGTACTTTTATAAAATAATTTTATTCATTCATTCATCCGAGGTGGTAGAGCAGATGTGCAGAGTGGTACCGAATAGGTGGTAGAGCTGATGCCGGGCTCGACTGTGGAGGTACCACCATCTTACTCGCAAATCCTCCCGAAGTTATTCGGGGGAGAGTAAGAGAACAGCTCTCAGGCAAAACCAGGCGGCCCACCATTGCCTGGGCCCGACGGATGGCGGTATATCCATCCCCAATTGCCGGGCCTTATATAAAATAGACTAGTGACGGGCAGCGGCGTCACTAGTGCAAAGGTTTCGGCACCGCGCTCACCAACCCGCCTGCCCAGTGTGTGTGAGTATGGGCATTTCTTCCAGGAGGACCGCCAAGAGTGGCGAAATCCTGGAAAGGCCTATGTCCAGCAGTGGACGGAACAGGCTGATGGATGGATGGATGGATGGATTCATCCGAGATCCCCGGTTTACCTACAGTTAGGATTAAGATGCATTTATCCGAATGTACAGATTAGAATATTTAGAATTTGAACTAAATCGATGGATTATATTTTCAGCAATATTGTACTCGTCTATAGCAACAAATTTATCTATGAAACCAAAACAGACACTTAGGCCTAAAGCTAGTCAAGAATGAAGTTTAGTCATAACGCGAAGTAGTTGTTCGGCGTATTAGAAATACATAATATATATAAGGTGACTTTAATTTATGCAGCCAAATTGTTACTGAAGACTCAGTAAGTGCTCAGTAACAAAGTTCGATGACTCTTTTTGTGAAATTCGTAAATTTTTCATTTCGTGTTCCTTACAAACGCAAACCCAGCCCTGAGTCAATTACAATGGGACATCAAGATTTTATTTTGCGAAAATATCAAAAAGTGTTATCAATCCGTGTTACTGATCACTTACCAGTCCTCCAGTATGAGTTTGGCTGTATAAATTAGAGTCACCTTATACCGGGTGTAAATAGAGTGCGACCATTAAATGAAACCACATATTATGCCAACCTTACTGAACCACTTTTCCTAAGAGTCATACCTCCCTAGAGAGCGTTGACCTCAAACAGCTGGAGGTTTCACGGACGACGCTCTCTCTAAACTTGCCCGTATGTCGCGTTAGGGTTCACGCATTTTTGTTTGGAACTCAATTATTTCCTAAACTAAGGCCGTCCGCGGGTATGACTCTTGGGAAAAGTGGTTCAGTAGGGTCAGTAGAATATGTGGTTTCATTTAATGGTACCAGTTTATTTACACCTGGTATATAGGCATGCACCGTTGCTAGAGAACAGCAGAATTTTTTTCTCGGTTTCAGGATCGACTTATACTAATGAATTTGTTGTTGAAAATGTTCCATAGTGTTTATGATAATTAAAAAAGAAGAGCTCCAATTTATACGAGAAGATGAAAAATGCTTTTACTTTTTAGGTCATTGGAGGATATTCTTCCTCTTCGTAGTTCTTCTCTTAATTTAATTCAGTTACATTAAATGTTAAATGACTGCCCAAGGATTTGTTGTCTAAGTCTAAGATGTTGTGGAATAGGTAAAGAGATGATGAAAATGTTTCTCGGAAAATACTTTTGACAAGAATTGTTTATGAATCCGTGATTTATGTTCAATTAATTTATCAATATCCTAATTACAGAGGTTAAAATGTATGACAATTTATATGCACCCGAAGGACCGTCTGGAAGAAATCGCTACAAGAGATAAAGCCGCAAATTGAAACCTTTCTTTAAAGTTTTTTATTTTATTTTATATTGTGGTGCACACACAATAAAGAGTAATTGTCTTGTCTTATCATGGCAACGAACTTCTTTAGTCAATTATATAGTACATCATTATTTTGTATAAAAATGTAAAAAAGTCATTACTGCTTTACAATTCGCGCAACAGGATAATTCACAAACGAAGGAAAACGGGAAAAGGTATTCAACATAAAATTTAGTAACAAAGGAATAAAATGGCTGCAAAAAGGAGGAAACATGGTAAAAGTTTTCACTTCACTGAAGATGAATACTTTGAAATTTAACTGTAAAAAAGATTAAGAAAACGAAAAACTAACCTTTTATTATTTATCGCGAAGCTATTTTTTTTATTCTAGTGAAGATTGCGAAAAACAGATTAAGCAAGGCTTTTTGTTTTTTTTTTTTCAATGCAAGTGCTCATATAGGCCCATTTTATATGCATCAAAACTGTTGGCAAAGTAATTTTTATCACACTAGTGCTTTATTCTTATTTAGATTTTATTTATTAAGAGAAAGTTTGCAGTCTTTGATTGTGTACCATAGACAAACTTGACGGAAACAAATTGCGTTCAGTTTGATGCATTCGTAGACTGCGTTCAGTATGATCTTCGGATAAGGATCTGACGAGTGACAGCAGGACAGTATCAAGTATCACCCGACGATCAAACTGAACACAGCCTCCGAACGCAAAGAAAAAGAATACCCGCCTAAAGTTCATTTAGAGTATTTCAATATTTTATTATTATTTTTTGTTTATTTCTTGACTTATGTTTCATTTATTTACTCACTCTATTCATTGAAAAGGGTAGTATAATACACGTGCCCAATGACTTACTCGTAACGTTTAAAACACTCTTATGGCTCGTGTTTCAAATCGTCCCCGTAAGCTATTGCCTCCTTACCGCACTAGTAATATGTACTACTATTACAAAACTATGATAGAAATAACTTTCTAGATTTTAAACACTTGGCGATTTATCCATCGCAAGGAGATAACAAATTAATTTTTTATATCATTGCGGTATAGAAAATCAGAAAAGTAAATCTAGACTTGAGGAGCTCTGAACCAGCTCTCGCTCACCGGGCGGTTGCTCTTCCACTGAGCTACCCAGTTCTCTTATTTGTTTTTTTCTACGTAAGACCATATAATAATTTCCTTTAAAATTTTATAGTTATTTTGTTAATCAGAAAACTTGAGGAATTTCAAGAAAAATTACTATATTGTAAAATAGCAATGCTGTCTTCCGAGTATTTTGATATAAGAATGACAAATTTCAAACCCAAAGCAACACTTGAAAAACATGATTAAAAAAACTAATTAATTAGTCTAGATTTACAAGACCGCAATGATATTAATATTAATTTATTATCTCCTTGGAGTGGATAAATTGCTAAGTGTTTATAATATATAATTTTATTTATATCATGGTAAAAAAAGAGTTTTTTGATAAGATTTACAGCTTTTCTTTATTGCTGCGTAAAACTGTTGCTGCGATTTTAATTTCGATTGCGATTTCGATTTCAAAATAACTATTAATAAATAAATAATATCTTGATAAAATAGTCGGGTTCTGGTTTATGAGATAAAAAGTAGCCGATGTCCATTCGATGTACATTCATAATATTAAAATAATAATTCAAATTTCAGCCCAATCGGTTCAATAGGTACGGTGTGAAAGGGTGACACGTCACTTTTCTATAGAAACTTGAATCCTCATTACCACCCATGGGAACTGATGTATGGGACAAAAGGTAGCCTTTGTCCTATTCCAGGTCTAGAACTAAATTCATGCAAAATTTCAGCCCAATCGGTTCAGTAGTTACGGCGTGAAAGAGTAACAAACATCCATACATCCAAACTTTCGCATTTATAATGTTAGTGGGATGGGATAGTGGGATAGGATTTGATGGGATAGTGGGATTAGTGGGATAGTGGGATCGGCTTTCACCCTTCACTAGAAAGTTAGGCTGTATGCGTTTTGTGTTCCTTTGCCTACCTACTCTGTGAAAAGTTCTTCCTTGAATAACATGGTGGCCACAGCGCTTGAGTTTCTGAAGTTCTCTTGTTTTATTTATTTATCTCATCATTTAACGAAATCTACTTCCGCTTGCTTTGCTAATATGGTCAACTCATAAATCAATCAACACAGTTGGATATTAGCTTTTTTCAGAAATAAGAATTCTTTTTAGGGTTCTGCGCCCAAAGGGAAAAACGGAGCCCTATTAATGTCGATCTGCGGTCTGTCCGTTCGTAAGTCACGGGTCCCTAGATTGCAGACGGAATGAGTTACAAATCTGAAATTTGGATATGTTATGTAAAATGTTGACCCCAAACCGAGTATTGAATTAGAGGTTAAATTAAATTCATTTTCAGGAGGGGTCTCATATATGAAAAAGGAGCAGAGTTAACTTACTTAAATTGTGCGGAACCCTCAGAGCGCGAGTCTTATTCGCACTTGACCGGTATTTTTTTACCCTCAAAGGGCTTACGCTACCCATGACCACGCCTAATGTAAAGCGTCGATAAGACCTAGGATGAAGGGCGCTCGCCCAGAAACTGGGAGAGTGACAACAGGCGACGCGTTAATCGGTCTTTCCAGTGACTTCCGCAAAAATCTACGGAAGTCGGTAACGGATGAATGACTGTTGATGGTGTAACCAGTCTTCCAAAACGGAACTCTTGATGATGTAACCATTCTCCCAAAACGGATCTCTTAACGGATTTTGTCGTACTCCCCATGCTGGCCTGCATTAGGGATCGCAGATTGGTTTTTATTACTGCTGCTTCTATTACTGAAGCTGCTACCCATCCACGTGTGCTCTGACAGAAGAAACCAGCCCACCCCCTTATTTTGTCGTACTCCCAATGCTGGCCTGCATTAGGGATCGCAGATTGGTTTTTATTACTGCTGCTTCTATTACTGAAGCTGCTACCCATCCACGTGTGCTCTGACAGAAGAAACCAGCCCACCCCCTTATTTTGTCGTACTCCCAATGCTGGCCTGCATTAGGGATCGCAGATTGGTTTTTATTACTGCTGCTTCTATTATTGAAGCTGCTACCCATCCACGTGTGCTCTGACAGAAGAAACCAGCCCACGCCCTTATTTTGTCGTACTCCCCATGCTGGCCTGCATTAGGGATCGCAGATTGGTTTTTATTACTGTTGCTTCTATTACTGAAGCTGCTACCCATCCACGTGTGCTCTGACAGAAGAAACCAGCCCAGGCCCTTATTTTGTCGTACTTCCCATGCTGGTCTGGATTAGGGATGGCAGATTGGTTTTTATTACTGTTGCTTCTATTACTGAAGCTGCTACCCATCCACGTGTGCTCTGACAGAAGAAACCAGCCCACGCCCTTATTTTGTCGTACTCCCCATGCTGGCCTGCATTAGGGATCGCAGATTGGTTTTTATTACTGCTGCTTCTATTATTGAAGCTGCTACCCATCCACGTGTGCTCTGACAGAAGAAACCAGCCCACGCCCTTATTTTGTCGTACTCCCCATGCTGGCCTGCATTAGGGATCGCAGATTGGTTTTTATTACTGTTGCTTCTATTACTGAAGCTGCTACCCATCCACGTGTGCTCTGACAGAAGAAACCAGCCCAGGCCCTTATTTTGTCGTACTTCCCATGCTGGTCTGGATTAGGGATGGCAGATTGGTTTTTATTACTGTTGCTTCTATTACTGAAGCTGCTACCCATCCACGTGTGCTCTGACAGAAGAAACCAGCCCACGCCCTTATTTTGTCGTACTTCCCATGCTGGCCTGGATTAGGGATGGCAAATTGGTTTTTATTACTGTTGCTTCTATTACTGAAGCTGCTACCCATCCACGTGTGCTCTGACAGAAGAAATCAGCCCACGTTCTTATTTTGTCGTACTTCCCATGCTGGCCTGGATTAGGGATGGCAAATTGGTTTTTATTACTGTTGCTTCTATTACTGAAGCTGCTACCCATCCACGTGTGCTCTGACAGAAGAAATCAGCCCACGTTCTTATTTTGTCGTACTTCCCATGCTGGCCTGGATTAGGGAGGGCAGATTGGTTTTTATTACTGTTGCTTCTATTACTGAAGCTGCTACCCATCCACGTGTGCTCTGACAGAAGAAACCAGCCCACGCCCTTATTTTGTCGTACTCCCCATGCTGGCCTGCATTAGGGATCGCAGATTGGTTTTTACTACTGCTGCTTCTATTACTGAAGCTGCTACCCATCCACGTGTGCTCTGACAGAAGAAACCAGCCCACCCCCTTATTTTGTCGTACTTCCCATGCTGGCCTGGATTAGGGATGGCAAATTGGTTTTTATTACTGTTGCTTCTATTACTGAAGCTGCTACCCATCCACGTGTGCTCTGACAGAAGAAACCAGCCCACACCCTTATTTTTTGCGTACCATAAAAATATCAAGAAATAACTTTTTGATATCTACCCTTGAAAAAAAATAGTTCTTTTTTTTGATTTTTTAAATTTCTTAAATCATATTATTAGATATGTGGGTTCGAATTGTATTATGTAAGCATTTTGGAAAAAGAAAAAATCAGCAAAAGAGTTGCTTTTTAGGGTCCCGTACCCAAAGGGTAACCAACGGGCCCCTATTACTAAGACTCCGCTGTCCGTCCGTCTGTCTGTCCGTCTGTCTGTCCGTCTGTCTGTCCGTCTGTCTGTTCATCTGTCACCAAGCTGTATCTCATGAACCGTGATAGTTGGACAGAAGAAATTTTCACAGATGATGAATTTAAATATAACATACAAAAAAAACAGAATAAAATAAATATTAAAAGGGGCTCCCATACAACAAACGTGATTTTTTTGCTCATTTTTGATAATGGCAACGGGTAGACCACGAAGTACGTGGGTTAGACGCTTGAAATTCTGTGAAAATTTCAAGCAATATTGATTTATATATTTTCTTTAAAAATAAATAATTGAATTAATATTTAAGGGGGGCTCCCATATAACAGACATGATTTTTACCGTTTTTATAGATAATAGTACGGAACCCTTCGTGCGCGAGGCCGACTTGCACTTGGCCGGTTTTCATTTTTTTGCATTTCAAGAGTTAAAGTCGATAAGTTATTTCTTTTTTGTCAACAGAGCACAGACACAAAAAAAACAGTATTTACATATCTTACATACTTACAAATACATATACGGATTCCATATTAATGGACTAAATACCCCTTTTTGAGGAAAAAGCTTACCATATTATGAGCCTGTTTAAGAATATACAGATATCTCAAGTGAATTTGAGTTTATTTTTATCTAAGGAGCTGAAAACTTGTGGATTTTATTAAATACCTAACCTATAGGGAATTTACTGTCAAAATCAATCTTCTGATAATTTTTTTTTGGCAAGAACGTAATCTGTTTAAACATTATGTTTTATTCATAGAGTGACTTTCTTGTCTCCTTCTTTGGTAAATATAAATAAATTTTACTGGTTAGAGTCAGGTTATAGACGACCGCCAACACCAACTCAAGGTTATTGAAAGTAGGTCCTCTGTAACTCAAACTCAAATAAATCTGAGCTCAAGTAATCACTTTCCTACTTAAGTCACTACAATAATAATATAAAAACCGCATCCAAATCTGTTGAGTCGGAACATACAGACAGAGAGACAGGCAAAAATTCTAAAAATTGTTGTTTCGGCTTCTGTACTGTACTATTCCAATAAACCATTTCATTTAAAATTTCGCGAAATTATTTAATACAGACTTTTTTACTTCATTATTATTAGTATATAGAAGAAGATGGAAGACTACATAAGGACAACTATATTTTTACGTAATGAATGTTTATTTTTAGTATCTGCGTGTGTTAGTTTAGTTTTAATCCGTTTTGAAATATGGAGCTGAATCGCTTTTTTCTTGAAATTTATACTTTCTTAAAGTTCATTTCGAGAAGATTTAAAATATGTTTAATTTAATTATGAAGTCTTGACTTGACTTGAATCAAAAACACCCTACTTTTTCAAATTTTTATTTTCTATGAAGCTGAAACTGAATCTGATGCCAAACAGATGACGCTTCATATAAATTTATTAGTGCCTGCCAAATTATAATTCTCTGTATTGGCTATTTATTTAGGAACATTGCGTAGCCACTAGTAAATATTTAAGCTTACATATTTTTCCACTGTACCGTAAATATAACTTAATTAATATTGATGAATGCTTTTAGATGGCTTATTTTCTTCTCAGTGCTATTTTTCGTGCGGCCTTTATTAAACTGAAATAATACAATATTAATGGTTGTGAACCGACAACTACCGTAAGTATAGCGTCAAACGTTTTGTTTTTAGGGTTCCTTAACTCAAAAGGAAAAACCGGAACCCTTATAGGATCACTTTGTTGCCCGTCTGTCCATCTGTCCATCTGTCCATCTGTCCGTCTGTCTGTAAAACTCTATACTCAAGTTTATAGTCCCACGAAGCTGTGAAAAAATCAAACTTCCAGGCCGAAGAAATAAGATATTCTTTATGCCAAAAAAACCTATATATCGACACTCTCAAGGGAATCAAAATTTATAGGGTATTTCCCGTTGACCTAGAACTAAGATATTCGGCAAGGAATACCGTCTACTACTATGAGTATAGGAAAAAATCTTAAAACTATACATTTCTAATTAAATCATAAAAAAATCATCGAGGTTAAGCAACGGTATGCGCGGTCACAATTGACCAAATCTTTTTGTAGATTTTTTAAACTTTTACTAATTTGTACGGAACCCTCGGTGGGTGACGGTGACTCGCACGTGTCCGGTTTTTTTTTAAATTAAGAATTTGAGTTCTGTAGGCAATTTAAATAAATTGGATTTACATACTCTGCTTATACTTAAAAAAATAATGGGCTAACCAACACAGGGTGATTTTTAATGCCCAATTGGCTTACGCTTGGCTATTACCGTGCCTGATTGAAAGCGTCGTGTTACGAGAGTTAAATAAAAGCATGGGAAACGTAAATCAATATAAGTTCAAGGACTTCCGCAAAATCTACGGAAGATGGTAACGGACAAATGATACTATTAAGGGCTTGTATTGGGTCTTTCAACGGTTTTTGTTTTAATATGCTGAGTCAACTACTTATCTGATCAATGTAAAACACGTGCTTTGGACACGTGCTTTTTCAGACCTTGGTCTTTCCGCTGTCAAGTATATTACCTAATTGGACACATTTCGCTCGATAGTTTTTATTTTTGAAAATGATGCCTTTTTCAGTCATTATTTCGTTTTATGTTTAAGCGGCTTGAGTTTTATGTCTGAAATTACTGCTATAACAAGAAAACATGATTTATTTTCCGATGTCAGGTGGAAAAACTCCTACATCAAATACTTTTTCGTAAAATCCAGAAAAAGCTCTAAAACTCACTGATTTTGCGTGCCGCCATCGCGCGAAGAAATCGTTCTAATGTAGACTTTCTGACAACATACTGAAGTTTTAAAAACTGCTCAGTAAGATTATCGTGCACCAGGGGTAAGGCCTTAATAAGCCGCTAGAGATTACTCTTAGGCCGTGCCAATAAAGAATAGATTCCAAAATGGTGGCCACTGTCGTGCCATCTCGCTCTCACCATAGTGCTATATACACCTCTGACACCCCCTCGGGGATTCATGTCGTAAAGAAATATTAAAAGTACTGTTTATGTACTGAAAGTACTGAATATTCACACAACGCGGTAAGATATGCAAATAAACAGTACTTTTAATATTTCGTTACGACATGAATCCCCGAGGGAGTGTCAGAGGTGTTCCGGGTGTGAGCGGTGAAATGCAAGTCACAGTCCACACTTGGCACACCCGCGTTTCACCGAGGATTATTACGTCCCAACGTGATACAGTCAGTGACACAAGAGCGTACGGGGTGAAAATAAAGAATGGTGGACCAGGGGAAAGGGGGGATGCTACTAATGTATACAGCGGAGCAACGACTCTGATGCACAGTGCATGGTCTCGGGAAAAATATGATTGTTGAGTTCTATCTAGGTTTTGCTATGTAAAAGTGAGACCTAGTCTCAAGCCTAACCTTAGGTCTCTGTGAATATGAGCGCAAAAACTCTTTACTGTTAACCTGTAAGTGCACCTTGTTGTAGCATTGGTTGTAGGTAGCAACATCCATATCAGTAAATTCTTACAGCATTAGAACGGCCACCCGCGACGGCGATAACGCTCTTATCGCTGAACTTAAATGGTATTTATATTAATTTCCTCTCATTCAATTAAATATGTTATCGGGCTTAATTAACCGATCTCATCCTGTCCGTGGGGTTTATTGAAATATTAATAGTTCGGAAAAATGAAACAATACACCATTGTTCGATAAGGTTTGACGTCATACCTACGGTAAGGCATACCTATGGTAAGGCATACCTACGGTAAGGTGTACAGGTACACCTGCCGAGGTAATTAAGTGTTCATCACCTAACGATGGTGTGCATGGACGATTCAACAAAAACCCAAGTCTCTCGGGTTCGCTTGGTAAACTGCTTTGCGGACATGAGTGCACGCTGCAACGCTGTAGTGGGATAGCTTGTCGGAGCCGAACATCCGAAGAACATACAACATAGTCGAGTAAGACTGCAGGTCACGTAGCAAGACTGCGTGCATACTCAGCATGCCGGGGTGCTTGCAGTTAGAGTTGAAACAATCGTTGGTTGCATTTGTACCGTAACGAGCACATACTGAAGCTTACCTATACTTTTTTCCATACGGAGCATGATTGTGCTAGCTAACAGAAGTTAACACAGTGTATGATATGACTCCCGTAATAAAATGTAAAACTGTATGCATTATCCTTATCAATTTTTTCCTTTTCAGCTGAAAATAACTGGGTATTGCCGATATATGCATGTATTACCCGTTGACATCATCGATATTGCGCCATTTTACCACAAAATACGTTTCTCTACCTAATTTGCTTATCAATTCTGTCGTTACTGCGGTACACCATGATGTCACAGTATTTGAATTATCCCTCATTATAACGAGCTTATTCAAGTGGGAAAAAATTCGCGATAATTATGGAACAACCAGTCCTTGTTAGGTAGTTTTCGGGTTAGTATAAATGGAGGAAAGTACATATACAATCAATCATTAGCACATATACACTCGCCATAATCACAAGGCTGTGTACAATCGATCAGTCTTAACAAAATCACCATGTCATCATTCACAAAATCATCATCCACCATGAGCGGAAACTCTGGAGAAGCCGTTCATCGAGACAACGGGGAAAAATCTCGGAAGGAGCAAGAGCGGGCGGAAGAAGAAGCAGAAAAGCGCAGACAAGACTTGGAGCGTGAGGAGAGAAAACGTCAGAAGGCGGAGCAGCGGCGACTGGACAGGCACTTGATGCAGTATGCAGAAGCTTTGCGTCAGCAGGCATCGTGGCGTGGAACTCTCAACCGGCCGAAGTAGTGCTAATCATAGATATGATCATTTGTTTATATAATAAGTATTAGGTATTTGTGTATATCAGTATTGAGTATATTGTGCATGTGAGTGTTTGTTTTTGAAAATAAAAAAAAAAAACTTGTTCCCGATACATAGTTATTTCATTTCAAAATGCATGCCGACTTACAAATGTCACGACATACCAGTTTCCTTCATGATACTAGATATTTAGGTAGTTAGTTTAATAATGATAATAATATATTGTACTAGTTCTATCCACTAAGATGTTGTACAATCTACATCCATGCATAGATAACCGTGGTCACTACACTTTGTAACACGATAGAGGGGCACCGCGACATGCTATGCAGCGATAGGTAGGTACGGTGCAGTGTTTAGGTAAGGTATCTGTCATACCATAGTCCTAACATTACAGGAATCATGAAAAGTATACATATTTAGAATTATAGTCTAACCAAACCTTTAACACCTATACAATGACAAATCTTAAGTATAAGTGAGGTGTATACGTGTATGAAGCACACGTGTATGTCCCGGTAATTTTCTATGGTCACTCATCAGTTTTGATTTCGTTTTGAAATACACGCCACCAGTCGGATACAGATCATAAAATGAATATAGCACGGGTTTTCCCGAATATTTCAAGACAGTGCCAACTAAACTTGGGTTGCCGTAATACGCTGGAGCTACTTACGTTCGGCCGGCAGCCTGTAATAATATTTCGATGAAGGTCCCGTCGTCTGATCATATTTACCTATCTTTTGAGTAGTGACACATAGTTTGTTCCATATTTAAACGATAGCGTGCCATGTGGTCATACGTATTATCGGTCCATAAGGAGTTACAGATGTAACGCCAATTGCCGCCGGTCTTTGTCATAATACTGTTTGCGGCTTACATGCAGTTATTCATAGATATAAAGTTAAGAAAAACCTTATTTAGACGTCTCATATTCCTGTATGGTCAGCTCCATACCTAAACGTCGCAGATACACGTAGTCAGAGGCGAATGCACACTCAGGCCTTGCTCAAGACATATGATAAGCATATGCCAAGCATAGTTTGTGATAACGGAGCTTTGCATCCCATGTGCACATAACGCTAATCATCACGCCTTGCAACTTATCTGCGTTAGTGATGTGACGTGCTATGCAGCGGCTAGTAGCACGTTACCTAGACGTTACATCTGGTGCAGTCCAAGCTTGACTTGATTGTATCTAACATAGAGTGGTCACGAGAGAAACTAAATTTCAACTTGAAGCAACGTCAGAGGGAATGATCTCAGTACCTTACCTGCACAACTCTCCATCATCCTACACTCATAGGGGTACAAGAAAAAAAAAGTAAACATATTATAAACACAAATATTTATTTTAATAAGCGAACGTCACATTGCAGCAGCATTGCTGCACTATTTAGCACTATTATCACTGATGTTGCGAGCCGAGTGCAGCAACATTTCTGTGTCCGTCCGGTCACCCGTCGAATAGTATTCGAGGATTTGCGGATCACCTTCATGCACTTTCTGGATGACCTCTCTAAAGATTTCTTGGGATTCTTTCAGCAGAATCGCCGGGACCATGTACTTGGTTATCCACGCAGAGACGTGCGCCGTGCAGAAATGATGAAAGTGCTGTGGGATCCTGCACTCACGTCCCGGTGGTACCACTACATTAGGCCTCTTGCCGCAGGAACAGGTGTCCCCGGCGACCGCCTTGCACTTCGAAAAGCGAATCTTCTTTTCAACAAACTCCAGTATAGTGGGCACCCTCACGAGATCCCTCTCACCTGGCGGCGGCCCCCAAAATAAGGGCATGAGCCAGTCCCAGTTCACCATCAGACGATCTTCTTCTGGCCTCGTCGGATCAAAGTTGTAGCGGACGGGGCATGGCTTCCCGTTAAGGAAAGTCAGGTCGTCCAGCTGTCGTTCCGCCTGAAGAAACTGTTTGTATGCTTTATTGAATTGCAGAATTTCGCCGGGGCTGAAAGGGGCCTCCTCGGGTATAGATGGCCCGCGCCTCGTGAAGGTGTCCACCGGGAAACTGAGTATTCTGTCTTGGGACTGCATCTTGAGTTCTGGATGGATGTCACGGGACTCCTAAGTCTATACGATGTTCTTTCAGCAATGTTGACCGTGTAGTGTCTAGCCACTGACTGCCCGCATAGCAATTTATACCACTCCAGTTGTTTATCGTACCGAATAAAGAAAACAATATAGGGATAATATCAATTTGGAATTCCCACAACCTCGCGTGCGGGTTATCGTTGGGCGCGGTAATTGGATTGGATCATTGCTAAAATAAACGAGTGAATATATTAAAATATTCTTGGACCACGTCAGTCAAACTTTCATCCTTATGAAAATAGACGATTTACAATTCATCCTGCGCTCCCATACTGGGGCCCCGGGAGTCACTCACGTGTTCACATAGTCACTATAGATCGTATCTCATACCTACGATAAAAATTACGCTACCAATTTGGGACATCGATAACAACGTTTAATTGCTGTACTCGATGCATTGTCTTAGCTCGCAACACCATAATATAAATGCCGGGCATTCACAGGGAAAACCAGTTCAAAAGTTTGTACCTTTAGTATACAGGTAAAACATACCTATTAAGCACATACGGCATTGTGTGCGCGATAAGAGCGTGTCTTAACAACGACAATGATGCAGATCGGATGCAGTTTTAGTAGGGTGAAACAACTAGTATGTGCTTCTTGACCGAATACTGATAACACAGAAGATATAAACAAAATAGACTGGGTTTCTCCAAAACGAGAAACTGTTAGGTTATCGGGCGACTTAGTGATAAGGTATTTAACTCGTGTAAAAGCAATGCTGAGACCACGTCAGCCGATATTTAGATACACGTCGCACTTAGGTATCATCCCACTTTAGTACTCCTGTTTGAAAAAGAACTACAATTATAGCACTAGTGGATCTTGTGAGTGCCCGCTATGAATTCTGCGCTGCACTCCAGCGTCATGCTCACATTATGCAAAAGTGGCAAAGCGGTGCATGGCCTATGAGATGCGGGTGACCGCTGCATGGCAACAAAGCAGATAATTCTACAAGAAGTATGTTTATTCTAGGCGTTCTAGGTACCGTTCCGTGAGAACGTGAGCTGTAGGTTTCTGGCAATTCGGCCCCAGCTTGGATGCTGATGCTGCGGCCCCAGCAATTCATGTTACCTGCTGCTTTGACCCATACTCATATCACTTTAGAGGCGGCACATACGAAAAAAGTCAAAATTTTCGGAAATGCATCTGACCCCTATGCACTATAGAATCTTCATCACTGAATACGAAAATAGTACCCTTGCCTTACCTAGATGTTTAATTTTGAAGTTATAGACCGTACGCTACCGTGTCATTGACTGTAGGTGGTGAGCAAAAACTCATTGGGGATCAAACATGGATCTCATAGATTGAGAGGCCAGCGTCCTACCTCTGAGCTGAGCACTTTTGATCTAAGGTCAAACTCATTCACATGAACCGTAGCACATTACAAAAAAAAACTATAATTCAACTGTTTATTGTGATGTCTCTACTCAAATAAAATTATATATAAAAATCATCAAAAATTATTTCCTAGGATCACCGTGATCGTTCTTCAGAAGAATAATATTGGCGAGCTGTTGGTGAGTAGCGACACCACGGACCCGAGGTCTCCAGGGGACAACAACATCTCATCCCCGCCTCTGGCTTGCCTTCATTGGTTATCCAGAGTGGAGCGCTAGAGCTATATGCTCAAAAGGGTGGAAGTGCTCAATCTGCGTAATAACGGGGAAACCCGCTCCGAGGCGTGCTACTCGTGACTCGCGATGGTGAAACCGGTGCACACCTCTCTACACCCTTTAGCCATCTGCCCATCTAGCTGGCGGCGAGTCACCGTCTCCAAAACCTAAATTTGTGAAAGATTTTTGAGGCAGATGTCCGTTATCTCACTCCTTAGCCCTGTTATCCGGCCCATTTATCATCCCATCCTCATAGCCCACTCCAAGTCTTCCTTCCTGGCAATAATTTGGCAACTATAGGGGACAGTCCGTTAGTGTATCCCAACGGTACATGGAAAGAGAGGCCTCCATTGATGCGGCCATCTCACTAAGGCCTCTTCAATGTTGGCTTCGGCCCCATGAATGCCTTTCAAATGACCGGGCCTCTATGGCCCCGTGACTAAAAAGTGTACCTACATAATAATAATAACGTCAATTTTTTATTGCACTAAAAATATTGTACATAGGGCAAACTTAATGCTATTTAGAATTGTCTTCCAATTAACCTTTGGTAGTGTGGATCGTTATTAGGTAGTGCCAGGGAAAGGTGTCGTAGACAAAAGCTGAAATCCATAAGAACGGGGGCATTAAAACATTCAAATAAAATATCTACGATACATAATATCTACATAATCTAAATAATAAAAAACATCATATACTTAGTATAAAATATACAAAAATAAATAAATAATACTTATACATATATGAGTGATATGCAATTAGGAGACATATTCAAAATTCATACAATGACTGAGAAGGCAGGTGTGATAAGAGTTATGTTAGTGGAACGATATAAAAGAAGTTTTATTATTTTTTTGTTATTGTTAAAATGTTCTATCAGGAAATGACTAGACATACCATCAATCGCATGGTTTAAAAAAAAAAATTTTTCATCTTATTTTATTTTAAATACTTAACCTAAAGACGGACGAGGGGATGGACAACGGAGCCTGAGTAGTGGTCTTTTTTTAACCATGTTTACACAAAGTCTTTGCTTAAGTATTTACAGCTGAAGCTTCAATAAAACTCACATTACGTAGATGTTTTCGATTCTCAAAAATATTAAAACCTCATTCCCTTCTTCCTACAATTGGATTTCATTGTTACCTTCAGTGTACAGGGTCTTTGTTACTTGGACGGCTATTCTGGCATATGCGGAAAATTTCTAAGTTAGATTTCGGTTGATTTTAAAAAAGATTGTCTGCTGATATCCATTGTTTTTTTAATAACTTATGGTAAGCGTTCTTATATTTTCACTAGCCTTTGCCCGCGTTTATGCATTTTTGCCCCGTTTTCGCCTTGGGCATTATTGTATAGCCTATGCACGATAATAATGAAAAAACAGCTTCCAAATCAGTTGATTTCGAGTTAAAACGGAACATACAGACAGATAGACAGCCAGACAGACAAAAATTCTAAAAATTATTGTTTCGGTCTCAATGCAATACCAATAACCCATTTAATTAAATTTTAAATTTCGCCAAAATGTTCATTGTATATACACGACTTTTTTACTAGTTTATTATTAGTAACAATTTTCATAGCTTTATTTGATGACTTTGGTGAGATTAGCCGTCTCAGACGACTATTCTGGCATTACTTTGTACTTGCTATTTTAATCGTTCGACTTTTGATTACAGTATGTTAAATGCCATGCGATGTAAATTTGGAGTGACAAAATCTCATCATATAAAAGCTATGGAAATAATAAAAACGCATCCCTGTTTTCAATATCATAAAAAATATACATATCTGTACAAGGCAGTTTTCGGGTGATTTGAATAGTAATATTCTACGGATATGTATAGTTTTTTTTTAATTGAAAACCTATGTGAAGTGTTCCTTAAATTTTCATAACTTTTATTTGATGAGATTTTGTCACTGCTCTTTATATCCCATGGCATTTATTATACTGTATACAAAAGTCGAACTATTGACATTGTGACGAAAGAAAAGTGATGCCATAATAGCCGTCCAGTTTTACGATTTTATTTTAAACCGGAACAAGCTTTCTTGTATAATACTATTTACTCGGGGACGTTTCCAGCTGACCAGTTTTCTGTATTCAGTGGGATCAGCAGCTCAAAAGAATCAAATAACATGGGTGTAGAAGTTCGATGCAAAATCCCTGAGGTAGGATAAAAATACAAGACTTCTAACAGAATTCCGGAATCATCTTAGGGCTCCGTACCCGAAGGGTGCAAAACGGGACCCTGTCTGTCTGTCCGTCTTTCACAGGGGTCTACAGCATCAACTGTTATAGGTACTCAGTTGAAATTTTCACAAAATACGTGTTACTATAGCTGCTATCGCGATAAATAATAATAAATTAAACCCAAGGGGGATCCCCATACAATAAACCTCGTATTAAGCATAGCGCCATCTGAGATGATTTTTAGACAGCTTCTACCGAGGTTCAGTAATTAGATGATAGATGGCACAGACAATAAGAGTAGCTTGTCAACCTTTTTGTGCAGAGGTTCATTGGTGAGCTGGTAGATGGCGCTAATAGTCCTTGTCAGCCTTTTTGTAACATAGCGTTTTTAGGGTTCCGTACCCGTAACCTGTGTTGGTACGGAACCCTCTGTGCGCGAGTCCGACTCGCACTTGGCCAAATTATTAAAACAAAATATTCCATCCATCAGCCCGTGTTCGTCCACTGCTGGACATAGGCCATTCCCAAATTTCGCCACTCATGTCGGTCCTCCGTCCTCCTCATCCAGCCGCCCCCCGCAACGTCCTTCAGTTCGTCGGTCCAGCGGGCACGAGGTCGTCCTACACTACGCTTTGCTGAACGTGGTCTCCATTCTAAAGCCTTTCGGCCCCAACGGCCATCATGTCGGCGACAAATATGGCCTGCCCACTGCCACTTCAACTTACTGATTCTGCAGGCTATGTCGGTTACTTTAGATCTTCGACGGATCTCCTCATTTCAGATTCTATCTATCAGAGATACCCCAAGCATAGCCCGCTCCATAGCTCGCTGAGCGACTTTAAACCGGTGGATCAGACCCTTTGTAAGAGACCTGAAACATCTTAGCCTTAAAGCACTGCGGTATTGACGACGTAAATATGTGACGCAACTTTCCGAATGCTGCCCAACCGAAGCATATTCTTCTGTCAGCCTCGACGTCGAAGTTGTTTTTATCCAGCTGTATGACTTGACCCAGATAAACATATTTTTGAACAACTTCGATGCTGACATTGTCGACGGTTATTGGCCCTTGGATGACGTGACAGTTGGACATGACCTTAGTCTTATCTAAATTCATTCGCAGGCCCACTCGTCTCGAAGAATCGCCAAGGCCGCGCACCATTACCTCCAGTTCCTGCAGCGATTCCGCCATTATGACGATGTCATCGGCAAAGCGAAGATGTGAAATGTACTCTCCGTTTACGTTTATGCCTCGTCCATTCCAGTCTAGTGTTTTAAAGACGTCCTCCAGCGTGGCGGTAAACAGTTTTGTAGAAATAACATCTCCCTGTCTCACGCCGCGCTGAAGCTGTATCGGTCTTGTTTGTACACCCTGTACTTGGACGGACATCGTAGCGGAGTCATACAGACATTTCAACAACTCCACGTAACGCCAGTCAACTTGGCATCGCTGCAGGGACTGCAGAACAGACCAAGTTTCGATGGAGTCGAAGGCTTTCTCGTAGTCCACAAACGCTAGACATAAAGTCTGATTATACTTTTGGGTTTTCTGTTTAACCTGCCTTAGCGTGTGAATGTGGTCCACGGTGCTGTAGCCTTTTTGAAACCCTGCCTGCTCTGGAGGTTGGAAGACGTCGAATCGTTGGGCGAGACGATTCGTGATAACTCTTGAGGACAGCTTGTAGGTGTGGCTCAGGAGCGCAATTGGTCTATATAGGTAGTTCTTAAGTAGGATTTTGTCCCCTTTTTTGAAGAACAAAATGACCAGACTCCTGCTCCACTCCTTTGGCGTAGTACCTGTGCGAATGACGGTATTAAAGAGGTCCTGTAGCTGTCCGAGTATAGGGTAACCTCCAGCTTTCAGGAGTTCAGTTGTGATGCCATCCTCGCCCGGCGCCTTGTTGTTTTTCAGCTGTTCAAGAGCTATCCTAATCTCACCCATTTCGACATCCGGGAGTTCATCGGTGTAGTGGCGGACCAGAGGTGCACGTTTGTCGTCTTCATCGCGAGCAGTTGGCTTGGGAGCGAGTGAAGAATATAGGAGCCCATAAAATTTCTCGATTTCGGCGAGGATTTCTGGCCTAGAGGTAACAGTTCTATTGTCAGATGTCTTCAGCTTCGTCAGATTGGTCCTTCCTAACTGCCGGGCAAAAACTTTTGAGCCTTTATTTCGCTGGATCACGTCTTCAATGACGCGAGTGTTATGTTGGCGCAGGTCAAAACGAATTTGCCTTTTAACACGCTTGTTAAGAAGGGAAAAATCTGCAGAATCCGAAGACATTTTCCGTCTCTGCCTCATCAAATTTTGGACTCCTTAGTCCTTAGTTCTGGCTTAAAATAAGCCCTCCCTATCTCGCGCACGACATTCGTAAAATTGTTAGCAAGCTGGTCAACATCCTCAGTGGTTTCCACAGGGCAAATCGGTTCTGAAGTTCCATTTGGAACTTTTCGGATCCCGCAGCGGTTCGGCGCAGAGAAGGGTGGAGCGTAGGCTTCATCAGACGATTTCTCTCAAGCTGTAAGTCGATATTCAAGATGCATCGCACAAGTCGGTGATCGCTACCGGTACAAAACCTGTTGATCACAGATACATCTTGGATTATGTGCTTTTGATCCGTCATGATGAAGTCTATCTCATTTTTAGTCTTACCATCAGGGCTTGGCCAGGTCCACTTTCTTTGAGGCTTCTTTTTGAAGAATGAATTCATCAAATAGAGACCCTGGCTCTCAAGGAAGCTAACCAGCATCTGACCCCGAGGATTTCTGCAGCCATAACCGTGTGGTCCGATTACCGATTCACCACACTCTTGTACTCCCACTTTGGCGTTGAAGTCCCCCATAACAACGGTAAAATGTGTCTTGGTGGTGTTATGTCTGGCCTTTATATGTCATCATAGACGGCCTCGACTACATCATCAGAGTCGCTCGACGTGGGGGCATACACTTGAATGACTAAGTGAATACCTCTTGTTGAGTCTAATAACAAGATATGCCACCCGAGTAGAGACACTAGCGATTTCTAACACGTTGCTAGTGAGGTCTTTGTTGACCAGCATGCCAACTCCACCGACAGACAATTGATCGTATCCTCACCTGCTCGTCGGACTTCCGATAGCCCCAGAATATGCCAGTTGATTCTACCTAACTCTGACTCGAGCTCAGCGAGGTGTCTATCTTTCCGTAACGTCCGTGTATTATACGTCGCCAAAAAGAGTCGTCGGTGTTGGTGGCCATTCAACCGGAGATTCTTAGCCTGCCCCACCGTTACCGCGACCGCCACCGTAGTGGGGAATAGTGGGGCTGCCGGGGACTGGGGCCGTTTCTTTTTGGTGTACATCATGTATTGGGAAGAGATGCCCATACTCACACACGCTGGGCAGGCGGGTTGGTGAGCGCGGTGCCAGAACCTCTCACACTGCCCGTCACTAGTCTGTTTATTTAAGGTCCGGCAATTCGGGATGGATATACCGCCATCACACGGTCCCAGGATTGGTGGGCTCCCTGGATTTGTGCCTGTCTCTGAGCTATCCTCTTACTCTCCCCCGAATAACTTCAGGGCGGTTTACGAGTAAGATGGTGGTACCTCCACAGTCGAGCCCGGCATCAGCTCTACAACCACCTAATCAAATAACAAAATATTATTGAGATTCTATTTTAGGGCACTGCTTGTTATTACCTATATATCCGAATGTTTTATGCATTGCGTGTACTGTACGTGACAGATTGCGTATACAGGTTAAAAATTAAGTCACTAGCTTTATTAAACTTTATGGTTCAGAATCACTAGTAGAACACAAAACCGTAAAAAAAAAATTTTTGTTTTCGTTTTTGTTTTACCAAATTTAAAAAAATGACAACCCTACGCGATGCAACATGTGACTGACAATAGACCGTACATATTCCCGGCGGTACATAATGCACATAGGCTATGTACACATAGGTTTTGTTTTTGTTACCGGAGTATTAGTGCTTCTTTGGCGGTCGATATCATTTTTTTTAATATGAATCATGACAAAAGTAACAAAATACGTATTTTTTATTTCAAACATAGAACAGTTTCCCTTGTTATAGCCCGAGGTTTCATTTTCAACCGATATATTATTTATTTAAGGCATGTACTATCGAGAAGTGTTCCGCTGGTCCAATTTTCGGTCTTGTTACCGCCATGGTAACGGCAAAAAGTAGGCCTGCGCAGTACAACAGTAAATGATTTTAGGAAGCTATACAGATTGTTCGCAGCGCATGGTACCAGCTGTGTATAGCATCAATCATTGGCTCTGAAACCATCATGGACGATACAGTCCAATTGTCCATGACACACAAACACGAAGCAAAAACAAAATAAAGAAAGAGAAAAGCCTGCTTTTGATGTGGATGAATTCAGTGAAGCTAACTAAGTAATCAATGAGTAATCATCATCATAGTGTAAAGGCTGTCCAACTCGTTATCTACTTCTATTAGCGCATCTAAGTGGACTCTAACTGATTTAGTGTCTGTATTCATCATCGTATAAAGGGGCTAAAAAAACCTATGCAAGTAAACGAGATAGGGTATACTGTTTCTCACTTACTCAGATGGCTTTGTCCCCTTTTTTGTTTCATATTTGGTTCGTGATCGCTTCTTGGCACTTATCATATCTATCAGCGCACAGCATAGAAGGGTGGAACAATTATATGCCCTTGAGCATTGACCTCTATACAACAACTCTTAAGGCCTGGCCCATGGTGCACGATTAGTGATTTAAAACTTGGTCAGAAAGTCTACATTATAACTTTAGAACGCTCGTTTCGCGCACTGCCGGCACGCATAATCAGAGAATTTTCGAGGTTTTTCTGGATTTCACGAAGAAGTATTTGATGTAGGAGTTTTTCCACCTAACATCGAAAACAAACTATATGTTTTCTTGTTATATCAGTAATTTCAGACATAAAACTCAATCCGTTTAGACATAAAACGAATAAATAACTTAAAAGGCATCATTTTTAAAAATAAAATCTTTCGAGAGAAATGTGTCCAGTTAGGTAATCGACCTGACAACGGAAAGATAAAGGTCTGAAAAAACACGTGTCCAAGTTTTACATTGATCAGATAAGTAGTTGACTCAGCATATAAAGGCCTTACCCCGGGTGCATGATAATCTTGGATTTGATGCTCGTGATTGTTGGCACTTGGTGGAACTTTTGAAACATTTTTTGTTTGATAAACACTTGTACTTGTCCACTTATTTATATTAATTTCCCTTACCGGTTTTGCTGTTAAAGCATTATCAAAATTCATTATGAAAACCTTTGATAATGCTTTAACAGCGAAACCGGTAAGGGAAATTAATATATAGATAAATAAGTGGACAAGTACAAGTGTTTATCAAACAAAAAAAAACATGATAATCTTACTGAGCGATTTTGAACTTCAGTATGTTGTCAGAAAGTCTACATTAGAACGCTCGCTTCGCGCGCTGCCAGCACGCAAAATCGGTGAATTTTCGAGGTTTTTCTGTACTTTACGAAAAAGTATTTGATGTAGGAGTTTTCTCACTTGACATCGGAAAATAAACCATGTTTTCTTGTTATAGCAGTAATTTCAGAGATAAAACTCAAGTCGTTTAGACATAAAACGAAATAATAACTTGAAAAGGAATCATTTTCAAAAATAAAATCTATGGAGCGAAATGTGTCCAATTAGGTAACCGACCTGACAACGGAAAGACAAAGGTCTGAAAAAACACTTGTTCAAGTTTAACATTGATCAGATAAGTAGTTGACTCAGCATATTAAAACAAAAACCGTTGAAAGACCCAATACAAGCTCTTAAAGCAAAAACGGTTGAAAGACCAAAGGCAAGCCCTTATGAAAGCGAAAGAAAAACAAGAATTCTTTGGCCGCGCAAAAGTCGCAGGTGGTCAAAGGCGACGGAGTCGACAAATTACGATGAAAATATACTAATCACATGTAAAAATAAAGTTTTAAATATTTTTGGTAGATAAAATGTTATTATAAGATGTCTTTAAAATGATGATTTAATCTAATTTATAAATTGTAACTCAATGAAGTTTATGTATTATTATTTTTATTTAGTTTAATTTGTATACTTGGTAAAATAAGATTTGTACATAATTTTGTCATTGGATAATAATGAGATCCATATTATATTTTTGCGTGTGAGCTTCCCTACAAACCCGAGCAAAATTAGTTTAAAGGGCGAAAATAGGTTATAAAATAATATTAAAACTTTTAAAAACATAATTAATTTTATAATTCTGTTTCTATAATTTTTCGGTGGTTTGTTTGGGCAACAAAACGTACTGAATACAAGGTGACTGGTCTTCTGTAGCCAAGTTCATACTGCAGGCTCGGTAAGTTGTCAGGACCAAGTATCAATGACCATATCTACGAAATACGAAATAGTACATTTTGATTCTAGTGCGAAATGGTTGATATTTTGAGTTACGACTGATTTTTTTGGCTGAGACGCAGTCGGGTCGTGAAATATCAATATTTTCGCAGGTGTATCAAACGACTGCGAAAATTAAATGAAACAATAAAATAAAGCTATTTTGTTGCGACAGAAGATGGTATGGTCTGGTTGGCGCCAATCTTTAAGAGTCTATATAAGTCTCTTTATAAAGATTTTTAATGATAATTTCTAAGATAGATACAATAGAATATAAATTATCACGTCTAAAATCGTTTTGAATTCTTAAAACATCTTTTTCAATTAAACATATATTTATTAATAATATAAAAATTTGAAAATACTCATCCTAATTAAATTTTGTGTATCCGGTTACTTCTATAAATACCAACAAAACGCCAAGTAAAACAAGGTTTACACACAAGGTTTACATGCTTACTAAATGATGTCGCCGGTTTCCCCTAGATGGCGTCGTTAGTAGTAAAAACAAAGAGCACCAGTGCGAAATATGTCATTTAACGCACGCCAAACAGGCACGTAATCTACAATATTTTGAGGAGGGATATTAAAAAAAATTGTACCCCTGTACTTGTTCAAGAACAACCTCGACTCATTTAGTATATTGTCTAAATTTTATCTTTCGTATTTCGCATAAAGTCCCAACCACTTACCGAGTCTTCAGTATGAATTTGGCTGCATAAACCAAAGTCACCTTGTATACGTAATCCGCGTTAGTTCCCCTAGAGAAGTTGAAAAGCTACCAGCTGTTTCAAACTGTGGGAGCAACCGCAACATCAACATGCAATTTAGGAATATGTCATGGCAACACACGTTACAGGAATATCTTATTATACAGAATGACATTAAATTAATGAGCATAACTTTGAAGGTAGTTTATTCCAAAACAAAGAGGGAAACTTAAAGTTGCTAATATGCAGCGAATACTTCGGCTTTAAATTCTGAATTTACTGTATATATTACCTAGTTTGTATTTTGGATAGCGCCTCCCTTCACACATGCTAACACGGGCGGTAATATAAGGTGACTTTCTTTTATGTAGCCAGATTTATACTGGAGACTCGGTAAATACTCAGGACCAAGGTTCAACGACGCTGTTTGTGAAATACGAAAAAAAAATTATGTCACTACACTTGTTCAAGAACAACCTCGACTCAATTAGCATAGGAAGTCTAATTTTTTTTGTGTATTTCACAGATTGTGTCACTGAACCTTGGTCTTGACCACTTACTGTGACTCCAGTATGAATTTGGCTATATAAACGAAAGTTATCTTAATATAAGGTTTTAAAAATGTTGACTTTCTATACTAATTGAGCCGAGGCTGTTGTTGAATAAGCATAGAATAGAATAGAATATTTATTTATTAAAGCTACAAAGACTCGCTTTGTTAGTAAAAAACTTGAGAAAATGTTAGTAAGTAAATACTAGAAACAAAAAGAAAAACCAGTTAAATTTGAAAATAGGAAGGTGTTGTGAATCTGATCAAATCAATTACTTAAGGTTGTCATACTATAACAAGGCATACCAAATACTTACTGACCTATAAAACTAAGAACCCCTCCAAAATCTGTTCATTAGTTGTCTAGTACCTCGTATCTTAAGTTTTATGGGAATATATTTTTCATCACTAATGCTCTGAACTCTGACTCGAAATGCGGGAAGAAAATTCGATTTACCAACCTAGGGAGGTAAGTAAATTTGAAAATCAAACGTGTCAAAAATCACTATGTAGTAAATCACTCGTCTCGCTTAATGTCAATAGATGATGATCTATATCATTTGAACATTTTATCACATAAGTAATATTGAAATTTATTTTTATTCCACTGATGCCGACAATTGTCGAAATATATCTGGTCATATAACGTGTTTTTTAATTATAAAATTGAAAGACTAATAAGTCAGTAAAAATTAAATGTTATTTAATGTCAATGGAAAATATCTTTTCTACCTATTTCCTTTTTATTTTGTTATTCTGTATTTTTTTAAATATGGAAAAATGTGAATTGCGTAAAACAGGTAAATATGCTAAATAAAATGTTAAAACGTTTAAGAGTTAACACAGCAATTAAATTAGTTTTATTTTTAAAACCATCACACTGGCCAGTAAGACACAAAAAAAAGAACCCTGAGCAAACCCTGAAATCGCGAAAAAAAAAACAGCAAGAAAAGTTAAATACCTACTCGACCGAAATGTATGAAACAGCTGATATTTTTTTCACGATTTCAGGGTTGGCTCCATAGTAAAAGTTGTTCGTATGGACGAGTACTATCACCAGTTTCCGGCTCCTACAACTTCATATTAACACCCAGTATTGTTGAAAACGTTGTTGCAAAAATATGTCATAATTATTGATTAATGACATATTTCATTGATTGCCCGTCAAATTAATTTTAATAGCCTACAAAATGTGTGTGACTTATTATTATTAGTTATTTTATTATAGATAGACCCTTGATTTATGGTGTAAAACCGAAACCGGGTTTGGATAAATATACATATAATTACTGTGAAACAATTACAGGTGTGCAGTGCGCAGTTAATGATCATGTTAGGTATAATTTTGTAAGTTTTTTTTATTTTCTCGCATTAGTGACACACGGGTGTAAGTGATCAATCGCACCCTCGAACTATAAGCACCCTCGCTCGCACAACCTACTATTGAACAGTCATCAAACTTTATCGGCGCTTTACTAACTCCGTCTATAATGTTAAGGTCGCACAAACGTGTAATTGTTTCTGGGAATATACGGTAATCATTTTGTTTTGTATGCCAACACTGTAGTCTTACTCAATTCCATTCAAAGTCCAAGCAATACAAAACTGTGACAAAACAGAGCGAGTGTATCGTTAGGAATAACTTTGTCAATAATCCTGGCAGATAGAGCAATATCTGGTAATTGAGTTCTTATCTTCCCCGATTGCTTGTCTCTTGCAAGGATTCCGTTGCTTTTATTTGTGCCCCGTCATCTATACTAATAAATAAATTGTATAAAGGTCGTGTCTGTACAGATATTCCGTCTCACAAAGTCCGTTTGGTTTTGGATGTAGTAGTGACGTGTACGCTTTCGGGGTTACACACACCAGGACGGCTTGCGGGTGACTTTAAAAGGGAATTTGTGCAGATATGTGTCAATTTTTTTAATTGAAGCATTCCTTATATGTTATAGTTTCTATTTGATGTGGTTTAGTCACTCTAATTTCCCTTGCATGGCATTTATCAAACTTTAAACAAATATCTACTGACTGATATTGCGAATGCGCAATGATGCCGAAATGACCGCCCTCAATTATGGCACGTGCGCAAAAATAGCTAAGGCATATTCCGGGTGATTTTATTGATGATATGTATTGCTTCTTTTATTGAAAGCTTATATTGAACATTCCTTATATCCTATAGTTTTTATTGGATGTAGTTTAGACACTCTAATTTCCCTTGCATGGCATTTATCAAACTTTAAACAAATATCTACTGACTGATATTGCGAATGCGCAATGATGCCGAAATGACCGCCCTCAATTATGGCACGTGCGCAAAAATAGCTAAGGCATATTCCGGGTGATTTTATTGATGATATGTATTGCTTCTTTTATTGAAAGCTTATATTGAACATTCCTTATATCCTATAGTTTTTATTGGATGTAGTTTAGACACTCTAATTTCCCTTGCATGGCATTTATCAAACTTTAAACAAATATCTACTGACTGATATTGCGAATGCGCAATGATGCCGAAATGACCGCCCTCAATTATGGCACGTGCGCAAAAATAGCTAAGGCATATTCCGGGTGATTTTATTGATGATATGTATTGCTTCTTTTATTGAAAGCTTATATTGAACATTCCTTATATCCTATAGTTTTTATTGGATGTAGTTTAGACACTCTAATTTCCCTTGCATGGCATTTATCAAACTTTAAACAAATATCTACTGACTGATATTGCGAATGCGCAATGATGCCGAAATGACCGCCCTCAATTATGGCACGTGCGCAAAAATAGCTAAGGCATATTCCGGGTGATTTTATTGATGATATGTATTGCTTCTTTTATTGAAAGCTTATATTGAACATTCCTTATATCCTATAGTTTTTATTGGATGTAGTTTAGACACTCTAATTTCCCTTGCATGGCATTTATCAAACTTTAAACAAATATCTACTGACTGATATTGCGAATGCGCAATGATGCCGAAATGACCGCCCTCAATTATGGCACGTGCGCAAAAATAGCTAAGGCATATTCCGGGTGATTTTATTGATGATATGTATTGCTTCTTTTATTGAAAGCTTATATTGAACATTCCTTATATCCTATAGTTTTTATTGGATGTAGTTTAGACACTCTAATTTCCCTTGCATGGCATTTATCAAACTTTAAACAAATATCTACTGACTGATATTGCGAATGCGCAATGATGCCGAAATGACCGCCCTCAATTATGGCACGTGCGCAAAAATAGCTAAGGCATATTCCGGGTGATTTTATTGATGATATGTATTGCTTCTTTTATTGAAAGCTTATATTGAACATTCCTTATATCCTATAGTTTTTATTGGATGTAGTTTAGACACTCTAATTTCCCTTGCATGGCATTTATCAAACTTTAAACAAATATCTACTGACTGATATTGCGAATGCGCAATGATGCCGAAATGACCGCCCTCAATTATGGCACGTGCGCAAAAATAGCTAAGGCATATTCCGGGTGATTTTATTGATGATATGTATTGCTTCTTTTATTGAAAGCTTATATTGAACATTCCTTATATCCTATAGTTTTTATTGGATGTAGTTTAGACACTCTAATTTCCCTTGCATGGCATTTATCAAACTTTAAACAAATATCTACTGACTGATATTGCGAATGCGCAATGATGCCGAAATGACCGCCCTCAATTATGGCACGTGCGCAAAAATAGCTAAGGCATATTCCGGGTGATTTTATTGATGATATGTATTGCTTCTTTTATTGAAAGCTTATATTGAACATTCCTTATATCCTATAGTTTTTATTGGATGTCGTTTAGACACTCTAATTTCCCAAAATTTTAACGGATATCTAATAACTGATATTGCGAGTGAAAAATAATTCCAGAATAGCCGTCCTGGGCGGCTATTCCGGCGTTATTGCGCATTCACAATATCAGTCCTTAGAATCAGAATAAATAGGATGTAAGGAATGTTAACTATATGTTTTCAATCAAAAAAATCTACACATATCCGTACAAAATCCCTTTTAAAATCACCCGCTATCTGCCTTCGCAATTTTTTCGCACGTGCCAGAATTGAGTGGCAATGAAACTATGAAGAAGAGATCAATTAGAAATAAATTTCAGCTTTTAGTATGTGTCTTTACAAGCTGGTTAGATTCAATAGTTACAAAAATATTCGGTGGATGAGTATGGTGGAAATTGAAAAATTATTAAATTGAATAAATGTAATTGAAAAATTCAACGGTACCGTGCTTGTCTCGATAACAAGAGGTCGCAGATTCGAATCATGGTCCGATATTTTTTTTCAAATTCTTGTCTTAAATTTATTTTTAATTTGTTCAGGTTTGTTTCAATACACTCTAGAATAATATTTAAAGTACCTATTCCAAAGCATTGGATTTCACTTTAAAAACATAAAATATGTGTTCTATAGATTCCAGAAAAGAAAACAAAAATAAGATATCGTTAATTATTTATTTATTATTCACACTTTAGCTCAAGATTGAAAAATTTGTGAAAGGGAAATATAAATCAGTTCTTTTGAAAACATAGGGATATTTACTTAAACCAGCCTTTGCCCGCAGCTCCGTCCGCGTTTATTCAATCTCTGCCCGTTTTCGGCTTGGGCGTTATTTTATGAACACCCATCATACCCTATATATTGACCAGGGTCACTACGATGATGATAATTAAAAAAACTGCATCCAAATCCGTTAAGTAGAGGTACATACAGACAGACAGACAAAAATTCTAAAAATTGTGGTTTTGTCCTCAGTTTTGATAACCTATTTCATTTAAAATTACGCGAAAATGTTCAATGTACAGACAGGACCTTTTTACTACTTTATTATTAGTATAGATATACCCATTAAAAAGAAAATATTTGGCGCCCTCAATGATACAAGTATATTTTTATAACCTCTGACTGTAACAACTTTAACCGAATATAATTTAACCGTAAACCTAGAACTAGCTGTGGACAAACATTAATAAGAAATATTCCAAATTCCAACTGCACACGAGTCCCTTTTTCACAATTTTCAATACGGAACCCTAAAATCAGCAATGCTCTCATATCTTTATTGTTTTGGGAGGAGCCAACCCTTTTAAGGATACACGAGAACACAAGAGTCCAAAAGTTAGATTAAACATTGCCAAATTCGGGCTCTTTTCCGAATAAATTTGATTTCCTTATCAGCCTGTAACCCACTTTAGAGAGACGTGATCCGAAAACTAAAGATGTTTCAATAAGAATTTCCTTCTTTTTCAGACTCCTGTTATTCCCATAAGTGTGAGAGTGTAGGAAATATTCCTGGGCTTCTCAGTAGTGAGCTGCGAACAGATTTGTAACGAATTTTATTCATGATGCATAGTCCTTACGCTTTTTGACAGGGGATTATATGGCTGACTGCTAGTCTTCTTTGAGTACGTATCTTTTTACTACGATGGGGGCGTTTTTAAGTTCGCGGAATCGGGGGTAAGACGTGGAAATAAAAATACAAGTTTATTTTTCCTTTTCAATGTATTCACCTGCAACCCTAATACATTTTTCAGATCTTTCAATTAGCTTATGTATACCCTCGAAAAAAAAAGATTTTTCTTTGTCTGAAAAATAAGCTGAAACTGCTTCCTTCACTTCTTCATCGCTTGAGAACTTCTTCCCCCGAAGTTCTTTTTTCATTTTTGGAAAGAGATAATAATCACTGGGAGCCAGGTCAGGACTGTAGGGTGGATGAACCAAAATATCGGAGCCCACCTTATGCAGGGAAGCCAACGCAACACGGCTCTTGTGCACAGGCGCGTTGTCGTGCAGAAGGAGGACACCTTTGGTTAATTTTCCCCTTCTTTCTGCCTTGATTGCTTCCTTTAATCACTCTAAGATTGAAGCGTAGTATTCTCCGGTTATGGAGACATCTTTATCTTTATAATCTATCAACAAGATTCCTTCTGAGTCCCAAAAGATTGTCGCCATGATTTTTCCCGCCGACTGTGACACCTTAAATTTCTTTGGTGGTGGTGTGCCTTTTTTGTGCCACTGCATAGAATCTTGTTTGGACTCAGGTTCATAATGATGAACCCAAGTTTCATCCCCAGTAACAATTTGAGTCAATACTCCATCCTGGTCTTCATTACAGAGGTCCAAAAACGTGCGAGAACACTCTATGCGCTGTTGTTTTTGAGGCGGCGTGAGCATTCTCGGCACCCACTTTGCACTGACTTTGGTCATGCCGAGATGATCGTGAAGAATTTTAAATATGGTTGTATCGGATATTAGTCTAGCATCTTCCAGTATTAATTTTTCCACTTTTTGAATGATTTCCGGAGTGGTCACCTCGATCGACCGTCCTGGCCGAGGATCATCATCAAGTGAGGCCCTGCCTTTCTTAAAAAGGGTATGCCACTTATAAACTATGGTTTTACCGGGGCAAGACTCCCCGTAAACGGATGACATCTCTTCTAGTATGGTTTGAACCGATTTACCTTGCTTGGTAAGGAACTTTATGACAGCGTGGTGCTCGATTTTCTCCATTTTTCACAATGTTCTTCCCAACTGAGTTGTTTGATTGACGATAATTCAAATAGTAATGGCCCGATTAAAACAAAACATTCTATTTATACTAATAATGGGCTACTTAACCAGTTACGTCTAAGGAAAGTACCCTCATTTATTAATTACCTACCCATTCCGCGAATATAAAAATGCACCCTCGTACATGGCTTACTTGTTAGTTCTTTTAGGGCCTGGCCCATAGGACACGAAAGTATTCCATCCACCCATTCATCCATCAGCCCGTGTTCGTCCACTGCTGGCCATAAGCCTTTCCCAAATTTCGCCATTCATGTCGGTCCTCCGTCCTCCTCATCCAGCCGCCACACACCACGTCCTTCAGGTCGTCGGTCCAGCGGGCACGAGGTCAGCCTACACTACGCTTTGCTGTACGTGGTCTCCATTCTAAAGCCCTTCGGCCCCAACAGCTATCATGTCGGCGACAAATATGACCTGCCCACTGCCATTTCAACTTACTGATTCTTCAAGCTATGTCGGTCTTTCAATCTTCGATGGATCCCCTCATTTCAGTTTCAATCCATCAGAGATACCCCAAGCATAACCTGCTCCATACCTCGCTGAGCGACCTTCAATCGGTGGATCAGGCCCCTTATAAGAGACCACGTCTCAGCGCCATACGTCGTCACAGGAAGGACGCACTGGTTGTACATCTTAGCCTTTAAGCACTGCGGTATTTACGATGTAAATATGTGACGCAACTTTCCGAATGCTGCCTAACCCAAGCTTATTCTTCTGTCAGCCTCGGCGTCGAAGTTGTTTTTATCCAGCTGCATTACTTGACCCAGATAAACATATTTTCGACCAACTTCGATGCTGACATTGTCAAGGGTTAGTGGCCCTTGGATGACGTGACAGTTGGATAAAACCTTAGTCTTATGTAAATTCATCCGCAGGCCCACTCGTCTCTAAGAATCACTAAGGCCGCGCATCATTTCCTCCAGTTCCTGCAGCGATTCCGCCATTATCACGATGTCATCGGCAAAGCAAAGATGTGAAATGTACTCTCCGTTTACGTTCATGTCTCGTCCACTCCAGTCTAATGTTTTAAAGACGTCCTCCAGTAAACAGTTTTGGAGAAATAACATCTCATTGTCTCACGCCGCGCTGAAGATGTATCGGTATGTACTTGTATGTATGTATTTGGACGGACAGCGGAGTCATACAGACATTTCAACATCTCCACGTAACGCCAATCAAGTTGGCATCGCTGTAAAGACTGCAGAACAGACCAAGTTTCGATGGAGTCGAAGGCTTTCTCGTAGTCCACAAACGACAGTATTATTGAGTGATTTTGAACTTCAGTATATTGTCAGAAAGTCGAGATTAAAACGCATAATCAATGAATTTTCGAGGTTTTTCTGGATTTACGAAAAAGTATTTGGTGCAGGTATTTTCTAGTTTTACATTTTAAAATTAACTATGTTTTCTTGAGCAGTTATTTCAGACATACAACTCAACCCACTTAGATAATATAAGTATTTATCCCTTTAAAAAGCGTCATATTCAAAAATAAAATCTTTCGATTGAAAGGTAACGTAAAGGTAAGATAAGGTGTAAGGTAACTAGGTCCTTACAAAAGAGAAATAAAGGTTAAGAAACATGTTTATCAGTTGTACATTGATTAGGTAAGTAATTGACTCTGCATATTTAAGCAAAAACTCGTGAAATCTAGAAGACAAGGCCTTAAAGTATTCATTTTTAAGTAAAAATCTCAAACATCTTCGGTTTGGTGGACTGAGAGTAAAAAGGGGGTTTGAAGCAAAATTACAAAAAAACCGGTCGAGTGCGAGTAGGACTCGTGCCCTGAGGGTTCTGTAACATTCAAATAAGGATTTAGTACAAAATTTGATAACCTGTTTCTCTGTTGTTTTTCGTTATAGAGACCAAAGTATAAGACCTCTATCATCTGCAAGGTACTGATATTTAAAAGGCACTATTTAGCCAAAACGTTTTAATCAACGTTAATCTTTACTATACTATCAAGATTTAAAGATTTATATACAAAGTTGTTTTCTTGCCTTGAATTGTACCTATACCAAAATGTTAAATTTCAGCCAAATAGTGACTTTGTAAATGCCTGTATTAAACTATAAAGGTCTTGAACTTTAGTCTATAACGAAAAACAACACATAAACGGGTTATCAAAATTTGTACTTAAACGGTGGCATGCAAACAAAAATCAAAAACTTATAAAAAAATTTATGAAACAAAACTGAAAAAATAAGTTATTTAAGTATTTGTTTGAGGAATACTGAACCCTAAAACTACATTATGTACCGGCTTTTTCAGTATTTGCTATTTTAATACCTACATTAATATTATTAAGGTACACACATTTAAAATTCCTCACTAGTTTTTAAATAGGCCCCGTAACAAAAATTGTCTAAAACTGATAACTTTGTGAGTTTGGTTGATATACCCAATATACAAAAATATCATGATAAAAACCTATTATTTCTTACAATTATATTTGATTCCCAACAAGTGTCCCATAATATATATTTTAGTATAAAAAGTGGAAGGCACAAAAATCTGCACTTGACTACCTGACATTGGCAGAAAATGGTGGCAGAAAGAAAGCCAATGGCCAAATAGACAAAAAAAATCTGCACTTTTATGTATATGTACATAAATAAAAAGCAATTAAGTACTTGCAAATATAATACTTGTTTTTTTGCTAAATATATATTATGTTTTGCAAATTGTCAATCAATACGCATTACATGAACCTAATCTTAAATAAGAATAAGTCCACACTACAACCATCAAGTTACAAACATGTCTTAACCGCAAACAATTTTTAGTAAGAATGAGTAAGCGTCTATCAATTATTTGTTGTTTTCGAACATTATAATAAAATAACCTAAACTTACTGATACGAGCGACTTGGTTCGTTGAATCTCCACATGCAATTGATAATATTATCTACGACCTATGGGTCAAAATCTTTATTTTGATTGCCATTTAAGACCCTTGTACATTTCATCAAAACGTCTTCTTCACAAACATTGGAAGTTTGGAAACCAAATTCTTTAAATTAAACAAACTTTGTAGCAAACCTGAAAGCAGATCCATGGTTTTATCAGGAAAAGCTCTACACCCCCCTTTTCGCGATAAACATGACTGAAATCCGTCAAAAAACTGTATTTATGAGCTCACTTGTGCCAATTGAATATGAATTATTTTATAGTCTATATTTTAGTAAAATTTCATAATAAGTATAACATTTTGTACTAGCTTAGATTCGAACTGTAAAATCTCCACCAAACACAGTCAAATACTCACACTATACAGATACACACTTAACACACCCAGTCTAATCACAATAATATATCTTTATACGAGTATTTAGATAGCATATTACTGAAATGTCAATTTAACATATTTCTTTTTGTAAATAGCTATAAGTAAAAAAAAATAAAAAAAATAAAAATAAATGTATTAGATATTATCCTTGCACCATTTGATGGCACTTATAAGAAAGAGGGGCTCTTCTAATACAGGTTTTGCAAAACTTACTAGGAGAGACCCACAACTTAATAATAACGAAAATGTAAGGAAATAAAGAAAAATTTTGTTTGTTTGTTTGTTTGTTAATTGTAATAAAAGATATATCGGTCAAACTGGAAGATCCGTTGAAACAAGAGTAGGCGAACATTCCAGAAGCTGGTGCTTAAACGAAACTAACTCTAATTATTTACTCGCAAATCCTCCCGAAGTTATTCGGGGGAGAGCAAGAGAACAGCTCTCAGGCAAAACCAGGCGGCCCACCATTGCCTGGGACCGATGGATGGCGGTATATCCATCCCCAATTACCGGGCCTTATATAAAACAGACTGGTGATGGGCAGCGGCGTCACTGGTGCAAGGGTTTCGGCACCGCGCTCACCAACCTGCTTGCCCAGCGTGCGTGAGTATGGGCATTTCTTCCAGGAGGACCGCCAAGAGTGGCAAAATCCTGGAAAGGCATATGTCTCGCAGTGGATGAAACAGGCTGATGGATGGATGGAACAAAACTTTTTGGGAAAATTACGATACCGCTAATATTAGTATGCTGCTTTAAAAATTCAAATCATATAATCCTCTTCCCTAACACATCAAACATCGATCAATTGCAGCAAACACTGTCATTAATGCGCTTAATTCACCGACGACAACACATAATTACATAATGGATATTGAACATTTCATTTACAAGTTCCTCATAATTGGTTCATTTAATTTTAACACACACCATTCCTTTTATAATGGGAGAATCCTACGTATCATTGTTATTGAAAACGGGATCTTGGGACTAATTAAGGCAATCTCATCCACCCTTTTATGGCAACCTCTGTAATTGGCAATAAAAGCTATAGCTCTAAAAATGCTGAATATTAGCGGCTACAGCGGCTTATATTATTATGGTACATAAATTTAAAATTCCTAACTGGTTTTTTAGATAGACCCCGTAACAAAAATGGTGTAAAAGTGGTAACTTTGTGAGTTTGGTTGACATACCCATATACAAAAATATCAAGATAAAAACTCATTATTTCTTACAATTATATCTGATTCTCAACAAGTGTCCCGTATTTATTCTGTGGGCACGGTAGTGCCCCCGCCAAGTAGTGCTAAAAAGCGGCACGGCCGTACCATCCTTTTCTCGAAGCATTTCAGGCCATTTACGACCTCCCTATAACTTCGTTGTAGATAAAACTGGAAGGCTGAATTTTCAGTAATCAAGCAGGCATTGTATAAACACGGTATATTTCAAATTTCATTCAATTTGAACCAGTAGTTTAAGAATTATAACTAGTCAAAGTTTCTCAATTTTGTCACTCACTCACTCACTGACTGACTGACCGATCATCAAAACTCTAAGGCACTTCTAGCAGACATAGAAGCTTCAAATTTGGAATACAATTAGTGTTTAGTGTATAAATCAAGAAAAACGTAAAATATTACGCAATTTCAGTCCAGTGCTCTAGATACCAATTTTTTGTAAGAATGAGTAAGCGTCTACCAATATTTGTTGTTTTCGAAGATTATAATAAAATATAGATACAGATCCGTGGTATTATTAGGAAAATTTCTATTCCCCCCTTTTCGCTTATTGTACTCGTATAGCAATCCCATTATTGAAGAAATGTAAGTCTGCGCCTTTTCTCCCCATAGCAAAATGTGGAGTAGACAATTCTGATCAGAGCCCTTTAATTATTAGTGTATAATATAGGTATATATATAATATATATGAGGAATTCAGAGGTATGGGGAGTGGTGTTAGGATGCCGATGGTAAGAGTCACATGCCATGTGGTTGTTGATACGTTGATCTCGTAAATAATAGCACAGCCAGATAGTTCACAATGTCTGTATTGATAATGTAATGTAAACACAACGCGATGACATGACGAAATTACAGTAAAAACACACAATCAATAACTAAAGTCTCATAGTGGGAACAGACAAGTTTCTTCGCACTCAGTTACTTCGACCACGCACCAAACAAGTCTCGAAAATAAGTAACCAGAAAATTTTCTTTTCAATCGGAAGTCGTTTGTAACTCTGCCAAACCAAGCGCTTGCGTTTCAACCAATCAAAACGAATAAGTTACAGTTACCAACTTAACACAACAAATCTTTCAAATCTGATTGCGTAACTCAATCAGTTGAGCCAACTTTACATAACATAATAAAATATCACCAGACAAATTATTGGCGTACAGCGCCATCTGTTGGCAACGTTAACAAACTGCAAGTCAAAGAAAGAATAGACATGAATGACATTTTAGTTCCGAAATTCATTCGATGACAGATCCGATTCGTAATTCGCTCCTAAATAATCGTTGTCGGCTGGTGGCTCCACATCTCGATTCGACATAATATTATACCTTCGGATAATCTACATAGTCGTAGAAGACATAGTACATCATTTACCCTTTTCTAATAATCCATTTTTTTACCAAGTTTAAAATGATAACAATAATCTATTGAATCTAATATAATTTTTGTGGTGTGACAGTAAAGCAGTAATGTATCTACTATATCTATGCATACTCCTCGTTTTTGTGTTAAGCTGCAGTGTACTAAATGAATAACGATCTAAATAGGAGCAAATACATTGTCTTGAAAAATGTATATAAAGGAATATTATTTCGCCAAGAAACAGTTAATTTAACAAGAAATAACTTTGATTACTAACGTAAAATCGCACTAATATTATAATTTATGCGAAAGTTTGTGTATGAGGGTGTATGTGTATTTTTGTTACTCTTTCAAACGGCTGGACGTATTTGGATGAAATTTAGAATGTATATAGCTTATACCCTAACTTAACACATAGGCTACTTTTTATCCCGGGAAAAAGCATGTCGTTAAACCAAATAACACGCGGGTGGAGCCGCGGGCAAAAGCTAGTCTAAAATAATCTTCAAAAACTTGAAAAAAAACCCTGTAACTAGTAAATCTTCTTGTGCATACTCGTGTATTTGAAATAAACTCCATCGGTCAAATACACCATTTAATTACATTCATTTTGTTACTTGAAACGACAAACTCGCAAAGAAATATTTATGTACCAATAGTCCGTTGGTAAGTACTTGATTACTTACTTATTGTTGCTATTTACCATGTTTTAAGGGTTCCGTACCCGTATTGTGTGGTAGTACGGAACCCTAAGTGCGCGATTTCGACTCGCACTTGGCCAAATTATTTTTTTCTAGTCTAGTTGCATTGAACACAAAAATGAAGACGAAAAGATTAGCTTTACACAGATAAACTAACCCTTTGAGGTTATACAAGTTAGGGTTGATTGACTGCTACATTTATTGAAACAGCACCAGCCCTTCTAAATCTTGGTAGTCAGCTAGTTAAAAAAAATACCATACGACGTCAACGCCATCTGTGGCGTCACGAATTTTGACATAAGTTGTAATGTCAAAATATGCGCTCCGCTTACCTGCTACCTCTTATGTCGTCGGTCGCCGCCAAGCTTTCCGGGCGATTGGCCGTCCGTGTTGATGATCGTCGGTCAAGTCTAATATAAAATCTCCTTTACAATAAACAAAGTGATAATGCTCTCAAGAAAATGTACATGTATGAGCCATTTAAATCCTCATACTTCCAGTCACTGGGCTGATAGTCTAGGTATCGACTGGTGTGACAGATAAAAAAGCAAACATGAGTTTACTTATGAAAATTACGTGCTTTCTAGTGCTTTTGGGGTGTGCATTTGGAAAAGAAGGTATAGCAATTTATTTAACAGATTTTTATAAATAGCTTTTGTACACAAAGGAATACATCTTCAAGATATTTATCCCTCTAGAGGTGTCAGAGGTGTTAGTAACCGAGCGGTGACTATATTACTCTAACAATGTAAATATGTATTAATGACGACGCATTGTAAATTTTGGCGACATGGATCTTCATTTTTCTCAGCAATAAAAAACATATGTAATTACCAATCTAAATATATACTAGATTAAGCATTTCATTGACATAATTTTGCCCGAAGATTTAGTTGATTGATTAATTTTCATTGCAGAGAAAAAATATTTACAAAACCTCTTTTAAAACAGAGATTTCTATTTTAGTGACAAACGGGAGGGAATGAAGCCTCTAAGTTTTTTATTTAAATTAGGCTAGAAATACACTTCAATATGGCCGATTGGATTTATTAAAATACTTACAGTTGTCATTTTAAATGCAAAATACTGCTTTGCCGCACCCGACCTTACGGCATAGGCTACATAGTTCGTGAGCGCATATTTGTATGGAGTAAGTCCCCCTCACTTCACTCTATGGCGCCGATTTGAAATTAGTAGTTTATTATCAATTCCTTGCCTTCGCGAGCATTTCTCATAAATACAATTTTTAAGTAATGCGAATATAAACATGTTTATTTTAAATTACGAGTATTAGAAAAGTATAAAGAAAACAAAATCGTTTATGGGCATCGTAAAGAAAAAGTGACATTAATTTATGCAATCAAGTTCATACTGGAGGCTTACTAAGTGGTCAGTATTAAGAATCAATATATTTCTTGGCGAAATTTGAAAAATGAAATTCACACTTCATGGATCATGAATTGACTCGGGGCGCTCGGCTTTGCGTTTGTAGGGAGAAAAAATTCCCCAGAGAACCTTGGCGCTATTAGTTTAGCTGTTAAATAAATTTCACCTTTAAATATGATATTTTTGTGGCTTTTGAATAACCATTCGTAATTTATTATTTCGTCTTGAACAAGAAATAATAAAGATTTTCTTGTCGGCATTTATAAGACCATTTTTACAGTATAAACTTTGCTGCAAAATCTTCCTAAAAGAAAATATATTATATAAGTAGATAAATAAAATACTAACGGAATCGTCATAGAGATAAGTCAGTGAGATGTTTTGTTTACACATATAAAGTGAAATGTCGCCGATAACTTTAAATGACGCCCTTACGTAGATGCAGTCAAAATTAGTCTTTATTAAAAGAAGCATAAGAACTAATGCTATCTTTTGTCAAGTTGTTTATTTCCATCGCTTTCTTTACATATATAAGTACGTAAGTACAAATTAAATAGAATAATAAGTTCTAGAATTCTAAGAAACCACTTTTATCAAATAATTTTCATTTATTTATATAAAAACTTACAACTATCATCACAGGCCTATAGGCTGTCCGAGATATCATGATATGGGTGACAGTTCGTAATTTTCCGTTTCACTTATACTACTCACACCATACAACATACAACCAGGCAACAAAAGAAAATAATAGGTTTTAGAAATAATGTATATAATTATTGCAAAAATGCAATAAATAATGCCTCTATAAATCGGAACAAAAATCTCAGTGTATTCGTTAAATTTAACGAAGAAAAGATTCAGTAAATCATAATGTTGATGAAACGGTGCGACCATCATAGAGGATCGCGTCAGTATGAGTGCATCTTGTATGAGGTTTTGTGTTTTCGTTGCGGTTGCTTTACGTGCTATTTGTTTTGACATTTGTAATTTTTTTTTTTATTGTTCGCCGAGAAGAACAAAAAAAAATCTTTTAACTCTCAAACTTAGGAGTTATTGGTTCGTTTAATTTAATTATTTAGTAATTAGCAAAAAGTAGTTTGGATAATCAAAGATTTGATAGCCCCTGTTAACTTTCTCGATACTAAAAATAAATCGATTATATTTCGTTAGGGTACATCACTGTAACTGTCAACTTTGAACTGCCACCCATATCATGGTATCTCGGACAGCCTATAACAACCTAAAGTTGTCACAATATAAGAGGCCCGTTTTGGCATCTGTCATCGAACCGTATTTAGGGGTGTGAATCAAACAAATCGGTAATTAGAATAATCGATTCGCACGAGAATTCGATTTAGAATTGTATCAGTTTGTGATCGTTTGGAATATTTTTATGTTCATTGCTTATATTATAAGTTCTAGATAGAACTTGTATTCAATAAATCAAATATGTGGCCCATAGATAAATACCTTACAAGCTAACATATATTACAGTATATTTATGAATACAAAATTGAGTTAGTTAATAAACCTTAGTATCGACTAACCTCATTTTTCCACTGAATTGTAAAGATATCCTGTTTGTTCAGTAATTTATAGTGCATTTTTTATTGCATTATTGGTATAATTTACTATAATATGAGCGTTATTATTTACAAAAATAAATATAGTTTTAATGCACACGCACACTTCAGATGTTTTATATTTTTTCTTCATGAAAATTATTTGAAATGGATATTCTTATGTGCCAGTGATATTTTGTAATGTTGTTATTCATGACCTCAATAGAGGTATAAGCTGTACTTGAAGAAAGCGGTGATTTCTGTAAAATACTGGCCGGTAATAAAATATGTTTCACGATAAAACCATTTGCTTCTCTTAATCGCAATATAATTTTTTTTTAAAGCTGCCGTAACTACTGACAGAATGTTTTATGATTTTACCTTTACCTGAAAAAAACCGGACAAATGCCGTTAAACACTATATTTTTGGGATTTAATTACAAATGTAGTTTTCAGATTTTTTGTAGTATTTGACAGTACTACTTGTCAAATTTCATAGTTCTAGATCAACGGAAAATACCCTATAAATTTTGATTCCCTTGAGAGTGTCGAAAAATACGTTTTTTGCGGCATAAACGGCCGTATCAAATAATACGTATCGTATAAACACCTGGCTTTGTGGCTCTGAGTTCTGAGCTCATTTTAAGCTAATTAAGATCATTACAATTATTTTATTAATCTATGGTGACTTTCGTTTATACTCATATAGCCAAATTCATACTGGAGACTCGATAAGTGGTCAGGACCAAAACCGTTTGCGATATACGAAAAAAAATTTTGGCTCTCTATACTTGTTCAAGAACAACCTCGACTCTATTAGAGTAGGAAGTCTAAATTTTAGTTTAAGTATTTCACAGAAAGTGACATTGAACCTTGGTCCTGACCACTAACCGAGTCTCCAGTATGAACTTGGCTTTGTAAATGAAAGTCACATTATATTTATCTAATTAATATTTTCGTGTGGAATCTAATTAATTCGGTGATTTTTAGCGATTAATTGGTTACAGCACTAAAATTAAAAAATAATCGACTAAGAACAACTGTTTTTGAGACGTTTCGTGGTGATTGAAATTTGCCTTTTATTTTGGAATTCAATTAAAAATAATACCTGAAATATTATCTGTCATATTATATAGCGTCATAATAAAAATTTACGTTTTTTTTTCAAATACAATGGTAATAATTATATACTTACGGTTTCGTTTATTTCATTTAAAGTTACATTCTATGGTCGTTTCTAACTGTCAAAACGGGCCTCTTAGATTGTGGCACCTGTAGTAGCTTAAAACATACATTTATGTAGATTTTAATTAAGATTTTAATGTTTTATACAAAATCCATCGCTTTCCACCCATCCATCAGCCTGTTTTAACCACTGCTGGACATAGGCCTTTCCAAGATTTTGCCACTCTTGGCGGTCCTCCATGAAGAAATGCCCATACTCACACACGGTGGGCAGGCGGGTTGGTGAGCGCGGTGCCGAAACCCTTGCACCACCGCTACCCATCACCAGTCAGTTTTATATAAGGCCTGGCAATTGGGGATAGATATACCACCATCCATCGGTCCCAGGCAATGGTGGGCCGCCTGGTTTTGCCTGAAAGCTGTCCTCTTACTCTCCCCCGAATAACTTCGGGAGGATTTGCGAATAAGATGGTGGTACCTCCACAGTCGAGCCCGGCATCAGCTCTACCACCTATAATCGCTTTAATTAGATACCCTAAACTCCATTTACTGGGTTCGAATTAGAAATAAGCTTGTAAAATTAATATGCCAAAGTTATTATGTCAAAGTTAATACTTGCGATTGTCGGCACTTGGTGAAACATCATCATGGTTGAAGAAAACACTTGTACTGTTTCTCAAAATTATTATATTTATTATCCGACTAGTTTCGCCTTAACGGCATTTTCTAGGATTTAATAAATTTACGAGTAGATATATCACAAAAGCTGTTCATGTATATAACAACCTATTATGTCAAAGATACCCGTAATCATCAAACCGGATGATTATATAATTAGTTCTTACATACTTGTTTACCTTATTATTTAATTAAACAGTTTTCTAGGTATTATTATGTGACATGCCATATCACGTGGCGGTTTGTGTGATATAATAGTATCACACTAATATTATAAATGCGAAAGTTGGTGTGTGTGTGTGTATGTTTGTTACTCTTTCACTCTGAAACGACTGGACGGATTTGGAAGAAATTTTGAATGGATATAGCCCATATACCCTACCTTAACACATATGCTACTTTTTATGTCGGAAAAAAGCATTTCGTTAAACCGAATAACACGCGGGCGGAACCGCGGGCAAAAGTTAGTTATTTACCCTTTGTGCGCGAGCTTTTGCATTTTTTTTCCATTGCCGCAGCGCTAGTTGGTATTACCACCCCACAATACGGCTGCGGAACCCTAAAAACATGATGGTAGGATATAAACAATATACCAATACATGCCAAAGCAACATCAAGGCTAAAAAAGTAAGTCGCAAAAATGGAAGCGCCTGAAAAAATATGGCCGCCGTCTGTGTACGGAACCCTACTTTTAATTATTTTTATTTTCCTTTAGAGTAATCCTACAACCTAACTAAATTTAAAACTTGTATGTATTACCGTCTTTAAGTAAGAGCCAAAACCAATTAACGTTCAAATAATGCAACCTTTTCGATGTTTCTTATATGGGGAATACCTTAATATATTTTAATATTTTATTGTTTTTCGTGATTTTCGTGATGGAAGCCATGGTAACACGTATTCTGTGAAAATTTCACCTTTCTACTTATAACGGTTGAAGCTGTAGACCCCTGTGACGGACAGACAGACAGCAGAGGCTTAGAATAGGATCCGTTCACACCCTTCGGATACGGAACCCGTTGCTAGAAAATTACTTGCGTATATTCCGAGTTATAAAAAAATACTGATTTGATTTACTTGTTTTTCCTTATGATGAAGTTTAGATACACTGAATAAAATGAAGTAAAAATTTATAGTGATATTTATTTTGGGCCCTATCCTGTGTTCGGCATCAATTTGTTACGTAAATAAAACAGTACTATTAGCAATATTCCCGAATTTAGTACAATTTATTTGGATTGAATTTGCACTTTCCCGTTTATAAGTGGGCAATTCCACGGCACACTAGCTTCGCCATGGCTACAGCGAAGGCAAAATTGTATGAAATTACATATCATAATAATTTGGCCAAGTGCGAGTCAGACTCGCGCACAAAGGGTTCCGTACCGCTACACAAAACAGGTAAGGAACCCGAAAACATAATAAAAAACAACAATATACATACAGGTACCAACATAGAGGCGTCAAAAAAGCCGCTAAAGTGATAGCACCTGTCAAATAATTCGGCATCCTTTGACAATGGAACCCTAAAATTTGTTATTTATTTTTTAACTTCAGAGTATGTATAACAATTATCATATTAATCGACTGAAGAGAGCTGGAACAAATAGCAAATTTGCAAAATACATATATTGTCGTGGCTAGAGAGAGACGGATTCCACCTGAGTAAATTACCGATTTCGGAAAGATTCCGGAAAGATTCCCATTTAAACCACCCGACGGGTATTTATTCGGGTATTAACGTTTTTCACTACTTTAACGTGGTATACCTATTAGGAGTTATCTCTCGGTTTTTATATGAAGCTAGGGACCATCTTAATTCATTTGTACATGCTGAACAACAAATTGGAAATTATAGTCATTTATGTGATTTGTGGTAAAAATTAACTATGATCAGTTGTTTCAATCTGTTTTTTTGTGATTTGTATAACAGGTTACCTAGGTGATTCTTTTTGATAATTAAATTTTATGGTCATCCATCCCTAAAATAACCGAGACGAGCGTTGCTTAACTTGAAGCCAAAGAACATGAACATTAAAATGATCGCAAGTGATGTGTTTAAAGTTAGATTTGAAGTCTTTTAAAATCATTATATTTGTTTATTTAGTAATAATGGGTGTAAGTAAAGAGATTATATAAAAACTTCAAAACTAAATATTTAGAGTCTACTACGTATCATATATTAGGTGGTAGAGCTGATGCCGGGCTCGACTGTGGAGGTACCACCATCTTACTCGCAAATCCTCCCGAAGTTATTCGGGGGAGAGTAAGAGAACAGCTCTCAGGCAAAACCAGGCGGCCCGCCATTGCCTGGGACCGATGGATGGCGGTTTATCCATCCCCAATTGCCGGGTCTTACATAAAACAGACTGGTGACGGGCAGCGGCGTCACTGGTGCTAGGGTTTCGGCACCGCGCTCACCAACCCGCCTGCCCAGCGTGTGTGAGTATGGACATTTCTTCCAGGAGGACCGCCAAGAGTGGCGAAATCCTGGAAAGGCCTATGTTCAGCAGTGGACGAAACAGGCTGATGGATGGATGGACTACGTATCAAGAACTCATTTTATCTTTGTTAATTCATTTAGTTACAATAATTATGATTTCACCAGCATAAATACCCATTTCGGGTATTTACCCGGGTTGATTCCCATTTTGGTTTGATTCCCGGAAAGATTCACAACGGGAATCTTTCCGCCGCACATCTCAGAGGCCATAGTAATACCTATTTTGTGAAAGTTTCAACTGTCTATCTCTTTAGACGGACGGACAGATAGACAGCGGAGGCTTAGTACTAGGGTCCCATCTGGCACCCTTCGGGTAAGGAAAGGAACCCTAAAATGTTAAACAATATGCTCCGAGGTTATACAAGTAAGTTGCTTCACTATTCAGCACTAGCAACGAAAGAATATCATACATATTTACCTTCGCTGTGGTCTAGTTAGGAATGCCGCCGTCCAGTGCTAATTAAAAAAAACTGGTCAAGTACGAGTAGGACTCGTGCCCTGAGGGTTCCGTACATACCGTTTAAACACAAACGTATTCCCCGTGCAGTTATCACGTCCAACTTAACTTGACACTTACAATTTATTACGATTTATCCAAGGGGTGTAATTAAGTTGGATATTAATATAAAATATCCTTGAGTATTGGCAATTTTTCGATCTTTCCTATACTTGTGCTACTTGAGACCTACTTCTAAATGGAGTTTCAAGTTTCTAGGTCAACTTATAGTATTTTATAAGTCCCTTATAGGTTTTCATGTGACCCAATTTGTATGAAATTTGTTACGTAAAATCATTGACCTCTCAAACTAGACACTCAGTCTCTAAGAAAAGTTCGTCAGAAAGTGTCCGAACGTGCGACGTGCATAAGAGCAAAATGCTTTTCAAACAAATTAAGACGTTATGTCGTTAATATAAGATGCAATGTCAGTTGTACGAAATCGTCTTTCGATTTTGTCACCCCATAGTGGTGACAAGATGCATGGCGAACACTTTTTGAGCGAGATTGTGAGTCTAGTTGTTTATGAGAGGTCAATGCGTAAAATGGAAAAACTTTTTTTGCGTTGAGTTAGAAGCTTGATTTTTTGACAGCACCATGGGGCCGCATACTTCTGTAGGCGATATTAGTTTCAAATTGATATCTCTAACGGGGCCCAAGAAAAAGGGTCTTTACAGACAGACAATAAAGTAATGGTAAAAGGGTTCCGCTTTTTTATTTTGAGGGACGGAACCCCAAAAAACAGCCTTTTGGTCACTTTTCGGCGCTGGGTATTTTGGGGCTGTCAGCAATCGTATTAATTTAGGCAATTTTTTATTTTCAGATAGTCTTGTAAACCCCTGCAACGCGGAAGACCTACCTTGCGTTCAAAATTCCACTTCTGTATTCCTAGCATCAACCGCAAATGGTATTCCAAAATTTGACATAAAACCACTTGATCCAGTCACGATACCTTTGATAGAAAATGACACCAAGAAAGTCAAGTATACGTTCAAAAATATCAAAGTTGTTGGGATGAAAAACCTTATCGTCGAGGATTTCAAGTAAGTAATTTTGTTGCCAGAACCTTTTCTTAGGTTTCACCCTATCAATCAGACCCGTTGTACGTACACGCACCTATCTAGACATGCGTTGTTGCTTGCTTTGTAACCAATTTGTATGTTTTAATTTAATCCTTTTTAGGGTTCCGTAGTCCGACAAGGAACCCTTATAGTTTCGCCATGTCCGTCTGTCCGTCTGTCCGTTTGTCCGCGGCTTAGCGCAGAGACACATTAATACTAGAAAGCTATAATTTGGCATGGATATAAATATTAATCACGTCGACAAAATGGTAAAATAAAATCTTAAAAAAAATTTTTTTTAAGGGTACCTCTCATACAAGTAAACTTGGGATGAATTTTTTTTATCGTCTATCCCATAGTGTGGGGTATCGTTGGATAGACCGTTTAAAAACATTGTGGGTGTGTGAAAACTATTTTTCAATTTAGGGATCCGTTGGTGAAATATTAAACTCTAAAGTGAAAATTTTAGTAAGAGTGGAGTGTCCCCCCCTGCCGGCTAAACGGTTGTTTATGGGTATGTGAAAAAATTTACATAAGTAGTATCTATAACGAATTTAAAAGGAAAACTATCACAGCTAAGTAGGCTTTACAAGTTTACGAGTACAGGTCGCGCCAAACTTTTAACCCCCTCTAAACACGACAATGTATGGGCCCTTCTTCTTAATGTATGGGACTAGAAGTTTGGCGCGATCTGTATTAGTAGTCCAACTTATAAAATTTACTGGTCAACTACGGAACCCTACATTGCCCGAGGCCCGCCACGCACTTGGATGAGAAAAAAATCATCCACCATATACGTGTAGAAGGAGGTACATGGGAGGTACCCTTAAAAATATATTTTTTCATGATTTTATTTTACAGTTTGGTTGACATGATTAATATGTATACTCGTGCCAAATTACAGCTTTCTAGTACTAATAGTCTCTGAGCTAAGCTGCGGACGGACAGACGGACATGGCAAAACTATAAGGGTTCCTTGTCGGACTACGGAACCCTAAAAATGGCGTTACAGAAAAGCGGAAGTGCGAGTGTTCTGAGGTTTGGCTGTACCTATAACCTGAATACGATTTGTTACATACCTATTATTATATCCGGGGAATTCACATCCCTTACACTCACTGCTTACACCATATTGTTATTCTTACAGAATCGACACTACAAAAAAAACGGTGTGGTTGAAAACAAATGTGGACCTTAAGTACAACGCGGAAGAGTTCAAAATTGATTACAAAACTTCCAAACCTCAGTCGTTTTCAGGAGGCTATGACGGACATGGTAGTAAGTATACCCATTCATCTTAGCGCGCAATGCAAGCATTGATTGCCACATTTCAAATTTCCTTTTAATTTTATATTGCAGAACAATAAAAAAATTCAAACGTTCAGGTATTATGACAAACGTTAGCTCGTGGTGTTTGTCCTTTAAATATGGAGAGTGAAGACTGTCCTGTTAAGCTCAACATTTTGTTATTAAAAAAAGAATGTTTCGAAGTCTCTGAATGAAGATTTATTATGTCATCTCAATTTTTCATTTGGTTTGTTAGATGGAATTTTGGAATTCGGACTATGCTCATCATCACAGATTTAGCGTAGAGCCATCAATAGACCATTGATTTTTTGATTTTGATTTTCAGAATTCTTTATTGACATAATACATTTATTTTTACATTGTTAACTTAAATAATAACCAAATTAGTTAACAGATATATATAACACTTGAATGTTTTTATCAGATTGAAACACCTACGAAAAAACATAATAATATAATAGACCATCACAAATAGAGATAACCAGCTTTTGCCCGCGGCTATTCGTTCGCATGGATGTGTTTTTCAATCAATGTATAGGTAAATTTTTTTTTTTGCGTGTAAGATAAAAATAAACTCTTTTTATCGACAGTTCTCAGCTTGGCTTGGTTATAGCCTAAAAATGCAGGCCTTAATACAGCACCAATAAATAACAGTACTGACATGAATTTGTAGTCAATTATACCTATAAATATAAAAATGTAAAAACTTAAGCTTTCCCTTCCCTTTGCACGAAATTATTATAGCAAATTCTCTATTAACCGAGGCAATACTCGCTCAAAGCCCCTCTATGACACATCCCAACGTTATATTACTTAAATTAATACGAAAGCAAATAAAGATCTTCCAGTTCACCTGAGATTGTGGTTTAACTTGTCACTGGATCTAACAGGGCTGTCTGGCTGGACCCAACAGAGCTTGACTTATCATGTTGTTTGGATTAGGATTAAACCAAAGCTAGGCTGTCTTCAACACAAATCATCCTTTGAATGCAAACAGTTTCTATCTTCAGTCATGTCACTGTATACCATGGCTGCTCTTGCTACGCCTACGTAAAGTGATAATGGCACGAGAAGGTATACCGTTTGTAGGTGACGCATTTGATATGTATTATCTAGCTAGTTATAATTTACAGTCCGCATCTTTAATTATTAGCATTTTTGATATTAAATATTTTGTAACTGTGCTGCCATCTGTTGTTAAATAAACGCATAGACATCTTATAATATTATTCTAAAATAAACGGGACTAAGGATTGACGCAGACGATTCGGTCAATCAATCAACCATTCATTCAATGAGTGAGTCTCTAACGCGAGAACCTATTGCGCGCCGATTCCTTGAAAATCTAAAATTGTGGTTTTTATCTGTTTCATCGTCTACACCATTTATACTAGTATACTAACGACCTGCCCCGGCTTTGCACGGACAGCACTGGTAAGTTTATCTACTGGTCGGATGCGTAAAGCTTAAAGTTAACAAATGACATCGTCAGCTGGTCTTAGAATATTTAAAAAATTGCATCTAGAAGCAGAGTTATTAAATAAAAATGCAGATTTTTGTGGGCGCGTGTTTTTTGGTAGTCGTAACAGCGACGGCTGCGAGCGCGCTATTTTCTACTAAAAGGAAACGTCGTAGAGTTCAGTTCTGATTGATGCAAAATGAGGTGCTCAATCTTCCCTTATATGCAGCCTTAAAAGCTTCTAATACTTCTGGAAACTTTCTTCAAATGTTAACTCTAAATTATAGAAAAGTGTGTTACTACGTTACAGAGTGATTCTTCGTTGAATAAAATGGTTGAATATCAACTATTTTATCATCGACAATGCTGTTGATTAACTTGCAGATTAGCAACCAACTGTCAAATTCACCAATAAATAGATAGACATCGCGAACTTTTGGCAGTGCACGCCTTGGACGCTTTCAGGAGACAGATATCATTAAATCATTAGCGAATTCGCACAGATTTGCACTAAATATTTATACATCATATTCTCAAACCTTCCTATTGGTGAAAACCGAATGAAAAACCCCAGAGTAGTTTCCGAGATTAGCGCAAACATACACACAGACATACATGGCGGGGGACTTATATTATAATTAATGATTGATTGACTGATTTATTGATGTAATAGCGATAAATGACAATGAGAAGTTGCACTTTACCCGTTGTTTTAAGTATAGGTACCTAGTAGTACTACCTATCCATCTCTTGCGTGACTACTTTAGTTACCTGATACCAGTTTTAAGGTAATTATAAGTTTTACACTATCAATTATTATATCATAGCGGTATAAAAACACAGAAGAAAAGCAAATCTGGATGTAAGGAGCTCTGAACTGGGATTCGAACCTGGAACCTCTCGCTTATGGGGCGATTGCTCTACCAACTTGGCTATCCGGGTCTCAACACAACTCGGACTATTTACCTTATACAGCCAAACACCCATAGTAGAAGCACAGCAGATATATGAATGTGGTAGAAGTGTTTATTATTGAAATTGCTTTTCAAATTTCACCAAGTATGTAGGTACCGACAGTCGCAAGTATCAATACACTCATATCTTGATATTTGCTTACAGTTTCATCAGTAGTCTTAGTGCATACTAGCATTCTATTTATAACAGGATAATAGGAATTAACATATTCGTAGAAATAATAATGCAATACTGAGAACTTGAGAAGATAGAAAAGTTCCACGATTCTAAGAGTGGATTTAGTCTATAAATGTAGCATTTACTTGCCTATAAAATTAGGCAGTAAATTTCTCCAAATATTGCGACTGACAAAAAAAATATTTTCTTGAAAATGTACTTTGATAAATAACTGATCAATCTTCCCAAAGAAACATAAACAAACCGAAGTAGAATATTGTCCTGCCGGCCCACACAAAATAGTTACAGATTCCCAGAAATAGTAAGGAAACGTGTTTTTTTTTCTACTTCGGTTGTATGTTTCTTTGGGAAGATCTCCATCTCCAAAAAAATTATGGTCTGTTATCTTCGACACTATTTTTTAAAAAGAGAAGCACCTTGACCAGATTTTTTTCAATATTTTTCTTATTCACAGAGGCTATAGTAACGATCTCATACCATTACGACGTGAAGGCTGATGACAAAGGCGCCGAACACTTCGATGTGGGACCTGAAACCATCGCCTGCGAGGCTCTGGAAGCCAATTCCAATGTTGAAAAATCCCTGCAGGATTCCTTGAACGCAAGTAAGTTGATAATATAAACAGCCCCTATATTGAACTTTGAATCGGTTGAATACTAATAAATACCGAATAACTAAGGATCATTCGTACTTTAATGAAGTCACTGTTCGTGAACAGTTCAATATACACGAAAGTTCCGTTTTATCTGTGTTTATGGTGTTTGACAACAATAACTAAAATACTCTAAGACTCAATAGTTTTCCGGTTTTGAAAACTTGCTACGTCATAGCCTGAAGTGCGTCGCGGACGTAGTGTTATATTATTTGATTTGTTGTTTTAATTTATATAAATTTTATGCAATAATCACACAGAGAACTTATAAAGAAAGTATTATTTTTTCTAGTTGTATCATATGTCCAAAATTACTTTCCTATTATGAATTAAAACATTATCTGTCAGTATAACTTAAAACTTTGTAAACAAGGAAATACAGTTGGTTAACAGAGGTATGAGTGCGAAAACTGTAACTTGGTGTACGGTGAATAACTCATTGAAAAGGATTTTATTCTAGTAAACTTTTGCTCAAGGCTAAGCTCATTTAAATGAAATTGTTACTGATCAACTTATGTAAATCATAGCTTAACGCTACTTGTAATTCACATCAAATATTGAAGTAAGCTCTCAGCCAAGGGCGGAGCCAGGATTTATTTTTGATGGGGCATAAAGGCCAAATAAGTACAGATATAGTGTCTCGGTAGTTGGACTCATCGACAATACAGCTAGCGGTAGGCCAAAAAATGCTGCAAATGTAGTTAAAAGCATGACACAAAAGGAAACTAATATTATTAAAGCGGTAAAGTGTTAATCTCCCAGGTCCTTGTTTAATTGAACCATCTGTGGGGGGGGGCACGTGCCCCTGTTCTCCGCCCTTGCTCTCAGCGTACGTCGCACAGTGATCCCGATTTGAAATTTCATGGACTTAGGGCCTCAACACGAAATATCGACGTGATGATTTCTATATGAGAAATACTGATTGGGAAATTTCAGTAAAAGTGATAGTTTTCGAGATAAAAATAAATACTTTTTTTTTGTATGGAGAAAAACACTTTCATTTTTTTTTTCTCAAAATGTTGTAAAGTGTCGCGGTTTTGGCTTCCATATTATGAATAATCAAGTGGTCCTCTATAAGTCCATAAAATTTCAAATCGGGATTACTGTGCGTCGCCACTCGCCTTAATATCAGTAGGCACAAAAAGATGTCCACATTAAAAACCGTATTTAAATCCGTTTAATAATTATCCCGTTATAAGCCAATAATTACACATTAATACAGACATTTCACTTGTGTATAGTCGTAGTCGTCGCAATAGTAACAGTTATAAATTATTTACTGTATCAGAATCCAAATAAACCAAGTCCTGGTCGCTTTTATTCACGTACACAATAGTGGATAAGCCAAGCAAATTATCTCTCGCATCGTATATCAGTGGTCCATTATCCTTAATCCCCGTACATTATTCCATTTCCTGATGGCGCACACACAAAAGCTTTAGTTGTCACGTACCGCAATGCTTCACATACCCAAAATGTCTAATTTACATAACAATAACCTATCCTATTTCCAACGGGTATTGTGAATTGCCCTTTTGAGTTGAACTACACAAATAATAAGTCTCTAAGTAAAACTAGCAGAAAAATAAATCGTTATTAATCGCTCGTCTTTCTGTCCATCAATGCTTAGGTGTATGACAGCCTAATGTTTTGATCTGCATAAGCCTGAGCCACCTGAAATTTGGTACAAAAATATTACTACGTCTTCTGCTTCGCTTCGCTCCGCTCCCAAATTTGTGGTCACGAACAACGTAACATGCTATCTTTCATTTTCTTTTTGATATTTTTGTTTAAAATCGTCGCAATATAAACAAATATACACAAAATGTATTTCACCACAAATTTAACATTTTCAATTGTTATTGTCGTATTTTTTTCATATGGGGCAATTTGACACTATCTGGACATTAAGAATAATGTCAATTTAATCATTTGGCCCGGTCCATAACAGTTTTATCTCATTAGGTGGCGCTTTTAGACTGAAATTGATTTTGCCTAAAATTGTGAAAATGGGTACCTAAAGCTTTTTTGTTTGTTTGTTTTGTAAGTTATGGATATATATTATGAATATAATTTGCAATATTCCGCTAAGCAATTCTTGTCGTGCTATTCAAACTGCAGACTCGTGCACCGCCCGCCCGCAACAAGCAAGCAATACGTGCGAGCATAAAAGCAAAACAAATATTAAATAACAAACAAAAAATCTTAAAAAACTTATAACACTTATAAGTTTTTTATATAAGTTTTCTTGCTTGTTATTTAAGATTGCTTTGCTTTTATGCTCGTATTGCTTGCTTGTTGCGGGCGGGCGGTGCACGAGTCTGCATATTGAATATCACGACAAGAATCATTTGGCGGAATATTGCAAATTGTATTCATATATCCATAACTTAGTGATGGACTTCCGCAAGGTAACCCCTATTTCAATCAATTATGTGTTTGTTTTGTATTCCAGATTACCATATAAGCGAACATATACATTACAATAAATTACAAATTTTTCTACTTAGAGCGTGAATAAATAAATCATATACTCATATTATATTGTAGTGTCTATGAAATTATTGGTAATAATTGTACACCATCTACACTAAAATATAGACATTCATAAGTGGATATCTTTAGATTCGAAAGCAGTTCAGATAAATAATTTAAATTACTTCCCATGATTATAAAGATGATTACATACATACATATAATCACGCCTGTCTCCTATGATTAATGAGAGCAAATGGAATTATAAAGGCAGGATAAAAGGCAAAGGAGATCTCAGGTATCACATCGGCTAGGCCAACCTTCAAATGACTCCTTTAAAACGTAGGGAGTAAATGAAGTTATCGTGGATTTTTTTCTTTTACCAGGGCGGTCAATGTATTCTGGGCGTCTGAGTAATTAAGTAATGAAGAGGGTTATTTAATAATCTCTTTATCTAATGTCACTAACATAGGGTACAAATACAAAATTTCAAGTTGATACCATCATTAGTATTCTAGACATCCTAAGTACAAGACAACAAGAAAGAGTGACTCGACAATGTTAAAGAAAATTGAACACCGCGCTGTTAGTTTTTGGAGCTCTGTAGTGATGATCCGTCTAGCATTTTGGATCGTATTGTTACTGGGGACGAAACGTGGGTTCATCATTATGATCCTGAAAGCAAACAGGAGTCCATGCTGTGGCACAAAAAGGGGTCAGAGCCACCAAACTCAGTCCATCGGTCCGAAAACTCATGGCCACAGTGTTGTGGGATTCCAAGGGGATATTACTTATACCAAAAAAGGTCAAAGTATAAACGCTGTATCATAAGCCACCATGCTAAAAAAATTGAGAGAGGTAATTAAAGAAAAACGCCGTGGAAATTGGCTGCGGGTGTGTTGCTCCTCCACGACAACGCGCCAGCTCACACCACGCGCATTGCCAATGCTGCTGTGCGAGACTGTGGCTATTAAGAAATAAATTATCCACCCTACAGCCCAGACCTGGCCTCCAGTGGTTATTTCCTTTTCCCAAATAAAAAAATACCTTCGTGAAAAGCGATTTTTCGACGATAAAGAGCTCAAGGCGGCAATTGATGCCCATTTTTCGGACAAAAGAGAAAAATATTTTTTTTTATGTACACAAAAGTTAATATCCAGATCTAACAAAATGTGTTGAGGTATTGGGAGACTACACTGAAAAATATTTTTTTTTCAGAATTTTCTGCTTTTCCTTTCACACCTATACTGAGAATACTTTAAACGCCCCGTATGTACACAGAATAAGCTCTTAAAAGAAATTATTTAATTAAGGTCAGACTGAATAAATATTATTTCCGTCATAAATAACATTCTTTGTACCACGGAACGAATCCTACAAAAATTGTTTTTTTTTTTTGTTAGGAATGATTTGCCGGGCAATTTGCTATTGTCACGATCAACAAGTCAAAAATATCAATACATGTCAGAAGCCTAATTTTTTACTGTAGAGCTAGTTATCATCAGGGTTGGCATTGGTTAAAACAAATGTTAAAAAAAGTGTTTTAAAAAGTGTTTAAAATTGCATTTCTACGTTTCGTGTTTATTGGGCAAGCACTTATTATTTTTCACCCAATATATGATTAGATTATGATTACATTAAAAAAACGCTTTTTAATCAATTTTACATATTCATAATGTACCAATACGATGCCCAAATAATGATTTAAATCTGTAAATATTTGTTTTAAACATGTTTTTTTTTATTTTGATTTACACACTGTTTTTTTTTCAACCCTGGTTATCATATAGTTTTGGAATACCTAGTGTTTGTAAATTTTATTTAAATTTGTTTTTCCTGATGTTTCAGTTGCTGACCCAGAAATTCAAGAAGTGAGGGCCGTGGTTCTCAAGAACAGCGAAAAATATATGAAAACAGGGTTATGTAAGCTCGCAGAACTTTACGTCTTCCCTATAATGGTGCATAACATTCGAGCATCGGCCAATGTACTTCCTAAAGGAGCTTTTTTCAAAAACATCTAAACATATTTCTCAAAAGAGAAACAGTTTAATGTACAGTTTTTTTTTTGTTTTCGGCTTAATTTTCCTCCATTGATATATCAAAGGCAATAAAGTACATCTTTATATTTTTTGTTGTGAAATCATTTTCAACGTACAGCATACTACGTCCAAATTCAAAATATGATTACTCTTTTCTAGTAAATAATAAAAGCTTTTATTTTATGGTTTCTTGGGAAAACCTGAACTATTATAGGATCACTTTGTTGTCCGTTTGTCTGTTCGTATGTCAACGCCCTTTTTAGCTACAGCTTGAGATGTCAAGTTGATATTCATATCGAATATTAATGTTTTTATCCTTATATTGCTGTACAAATTCGAGTTTCATAATATAAGTATCAGTCTAAAACTTAAATAACACTTTGAGCTTAACTAAATCAGTTAAACATGTATATATTTTTTACAAATATAATAATAAATTTTGGGTTAATAGTCAAAAAATATGTCAAATAAAATATGCTGGCCAGGTCGCTACAGTCATTGGGCTCAGGCGCGACGAGACCTCTGAGTTTTTGCACTTCTGGTCTTCATGGCCAGAGAGTCTCCACGCCGAAAGGCACAAACATGTAAGCCTTTCCCCAGGACCACATAATATATTTGTGCCTCTCGGAGTCCTCCGAAGATGCCGCAGCAATATCGACACAAGTAACGTCCTACGACAGTGAACTCCCATTCTTCCAAGGAATGAGCGTCATTCTGACGGGCCTCTTGCCATCGTCGCGTATGGTGCTATTTGGCTCCAAAATAGCTGGAACACTTTCACTGGCTAAGACACCACGGATGACGTCAATAAGAGCGGCACTTTGCTGGCACGCAAGGCCATGATGACTAAGCTGACCGATGACCCTACCCTAACATCAGCGATGTGGCTTATTTTTCCGGGCGCTCAATTTCAGACAGGTGACCAAAGTAATGGTTGTTATGTTAAGGAGTCCTTATATTAACCGATGGGAGAGCGTTTTATCAATAACTAGACTCTGGCTCGCTAGACGCCAGAAGACGAGCTCGCTTTGTGAGGTTATCAATAGGTTCTGTTGAGACTGGATACAGAGCGGTTCGATCCATGACCTCTGCGATGCCAAAGTCATCGGGACTTTTAGTACTCGGAACGGCAGCGTCAATCCGTGCACTCCTGGACTTCGCCAAGCACAAGACCTCAACATCACCAAGTGATAGGTTTATGATTCTACCAAAGAGGTCTAGCGTTCTGTAAGCTGAGGTCAGGAATACAGGAAGTACCACGTTGGACACCCTTCGGTTTTCCAAACAACCAAATCGGATCAGTATTAGACTGGGCTGGTCGTTCTAAGGGTAATTCAAGAAGTTTTTTAAATTATTTTATAGGTATAACCCGTGCGGTTAAAGAAACAATCTATAAATGGCGACTGGTACTTAGAGTAGCGTCAGCAAAAGAAGTCAAGCGGCAGCCAAACAATATTTCATTCATTAATTTTGAATATATTTTAGGAAGTATATAGAGTACTGCTAGCAACTGTTTATTTTATTAAATAAACTTTTAAATAGTTAACATTACCCCGAGAATATTTATTTATTTTACTTTATTCTGTACTTGTTTTTCTGTATACAATAAAGAATTTAAAACATATCCCGGCGTTTTGCCTACAGGCAAAGTCTGTGTGAATGCTAATCCAAACTTTTTTTTGTATGTAGGTCGAGACAGCGTGAATGTTAATCCAAACTGATTTTCTTTTTTGTACGTAGTACTATGCTGTGCGAGTATAGACAGAGCGACGATGTGAGCGAGATAGCATGAGACCGGTCGCCATTTATAGATGGTTTCTTTATCCGCACGGGTTATATATGTACGTGTCAAAAGTGGTTCATGTTTCTAAAGGGTGCTACAACGCAGTACCTTCGTGAATTTTAGCGTAAAGAGACAGAATTTAATTATGCAATTCCTTAATTTTTTTATTTGTTCCGAAATGAAACTGGGGAAGGAACCATCTAGTACTGGGGCACCTAGGTGATGGAGCAATTCGTCGTTTATGATTTTAATGTTTGGGGCCAAAGTATAAAATTTGGTTCAAAATAATTAAAAATTTGAAGTTTAAAACTCAACAATAATAAAGGGTACTTATTCCTCCAGCCCCCTGATTCTGTATCGTATAATCAGTTGTCAAAACATACATATCCGCTTATCTAAGGATACGTTCGCACTTGAAATGACGTCACAATTTGTAAATAGTTAATTGCTCTATGAAGGTTATTTTGGAAGTTCCTTTTCATCTGTTTTTGATTATTAGCAACCATAGTTGGCAACCGATTCAAATGATGATGGGAGTTCTGACACAATGAAGGACAAAATCCGAAAATCATTAATTTACTTTTTACTTGAACAACTTAATTTTGCCGTTTTTTCACACACATTATTCAAGTTTCTTACTTTTGTTCAAATTATTCAATTCTATTATTATTTAGAATTTTAATTATAAGTAGACATTTATATTGAAATAAATAATAATTTAAGTTAATAAAAAATATGAACATAATATATCTCACTATCACATCACACTTCACACTAATATTATAAATGCGAAAGTGTGTGTGTATGTTTGTTACTCTTTCACGCTGAAACGGCTGAACGGATTTGGATGAAATTTAGAATGGATATAGCTTATACTCTAACTTAACACGTGGGCTACTTTTTGTCCCGGAAAAAAGCATGTCTTTAAGCCGAATAACACCGCGCGGGCGGAGCCGCGGGCAAAAGCTAGTGTAAGGTATAATAAAAATAGTTCATTGCTATTTCTAGGCATTTAATTGAGCAGATTTTCAATAGTTTTAGTCTGGTAAGTAAGAAGTGAGTTTTTCTAAAGTGGCAGCACTTTAATGTGAACTGAATGCTAAAGACTTCCTTGGTTGTGAAGACGGCGAGGAAAATAAAAATTTAATATTTCCTTCAAAATGAGCCGAGCTTCAATACTGAAACGCGAGATATTTTTAGACAAAACGCTTAAGGTATTCCGAGAAACTTGTCCGGCTCTAACGCTTTCATTTTACACTTGTCTCGACTGCTCAATGGGAGCGGGCCATTATTTGAATTTTATTACAAATATATTTTTGAAAAAGACTAGACAATACTTATTTTTTTAATTGATAAATTTTACATAGCGGAAAAATTCGTATACTTACAATAAATTAAACCGTTTTTTAGTCGATTCCCCTTTAAAAGTTGACATTAATTTATGCATACAAATTCATACTGGAGGCTTGGTAAATGATCAATATCAAGGATCGATAACACTTTATGTTAATTTCGCAAAATAAAATGTTGAACTCCCATAGTAATTGACTCGGGGCTGGGCTTGCGTTTGTAGGGAACACGAAAACAATACGTGGTATTTACTAAGTCCACAAAAAGGGTAATTAAACCCTGATATTGAGTACGTACCGCTTCTTCAGTATGAATTTGGCTACATAAATTAATGTCACCTTGTATATCAGAACTAAAATAATGCATAATTAATGTCTTAAGGTGGTAACGGAGGATATCGGGGCAAAATGCACATCATAATATTGTTTTCCTTACTTTTGAATAAAAAGTTTGCAATAAATGCGTTTTATAGTAATTCGCGCAAACTGTTTGTTAATAAATATTTAAAAAAACGGATTGGACTCACTTTTTTAACTGTGCAAGGAGGCACAGGTCGAGCTTTCGATAAGATTATGACTCATCATCATCAGGACTCTTCGGGAGTACTTTTGCCCACGGCGCGCGGCGGTCAGTCGAGTACTCCCGAAGAGTCCTAATGATGATGAGTCATAATCTCGTCGAAAGCTCGACCTGTGCCTCCTTGCACAGATAAAAAAGTGAGTCCAATCCGTTTTTTTAAATATTTATGATGTTAACTCACTCTAATTTTAATTAATATTTGTTAATAGTTGGGTGATCACGTGAAAATTATTCAATTTTATGCGTTACATTTTAGCTGCATTACATTACAACTGTAAACACGCTTTTAAGTTTGTTAATGTAATGCAAACAAAATGTAACACATTAAAGTTCGTAATTTTTTTGTGAAGACTTTATTATTAATGAACTATTTCCGCAAGTTGCTTTAAAACACATTTATTGCATAGTTTTATTCAAAAGTAAGGAAAACAATATTATGATGTGCATTTTGTACCGAGGTAAAAAGTTACCCCCTTAAGATTATAAAGTGCAGTATATCCAGTCTAGTTACCGTGCAGCCGTTTTTATGGAAGCATGAATTTCATTTAACTTTGAATGAGTGGTTGTCCGCGGTCTGGCTTGGCACCGACCAATCGACTCGATTTTCAGCATCCCGGACAAACTCCATCCATCCCGCCTGTTCAGATCTACTTCTTTGCCGGACGCTAGTTGATGGGCTGAATAAATCATGTACGGGAATTGGAGTGTTTAGAGCGATTAAAACATTTAAATAGTCTGACAAACATATGCAAAACATTCTAAATGCATGTTTAAATTCTTAATCAATTTGAATTTTATTATTGAACATGGGTAAAATTTTATGCTCTACATATAATATGAATGTCGTGCCTTTTTTTTCGTAAAACTACATCGTTTGTTTAAATGTGTAATTAATTATCACCCCAATTTTGATAAGTTCTAAACATAATGATAAACGTCAGAGCAATACGAAAACGTATTTATCTACCGGGTGTTAATAAAGTACAACCTACATAAAACCACATACTCCACTGACCAAACTGCACAAATCTTTGAAAAACAAAACCCAAATCTTCGGAGAAAAAGATATTCAACTGTAACTCAAAGACGTAGGAGTAAAAAGAAAGTCTAGCTGCACCGGAAGCAATCTATTTACACCCGGTATACTAATAATAAAGCAGTAAAAAAGTCGTATGTGTACATTAAGTATTTTAGCGAAATTTTAAATGAAATGGGTTATTAGAATTTTACTGAGGCCATAACCACCATTTTTAGAATTTTTGTATGTCTGTATGCATGTATGTTCCGTTTAACTCGAGACCTAACCAACAGATTTGGATGCAGTTTTCTTTATTATTATCGTAGTTACCCTGTTCAACATATAGACAATAGTCTATTCAGCCTATTTAGTATTATGTATAGCCTTTTTTATATAGGGGTGTTGGTAAAATAACGCCGAGCCGAAAACGCTGTGGCAGAGATTGAATGAACGCGGGCGAAGCCGTGGGCGAAAGACCAGTAAATTATAAGCTTGACAATACCAGCATAATCCCGCCAAAATTTATGCACAAACAAAACAAAACAATGACCCTTTAAAGCCTCGAGAGAGATAAGTAAAGCCATAATCTTTGAAGTCTTGTACCGTGAAATAAAATCAGTCAAACAAAATCTTTCGGGCCGGCTACACAGATCCGCGTTCTGCATCCTGCGTTCCGCTGTCACTGTACCTAAAAATCTATATCTTCTTCTATCTATACTATTAATAAAGTAGTAAAAAAGTCGTGTCTGTACATTGAATATATTCGCAAAATTCTAAATGAATTTGGTTATTAGTACTGTACTAAGGCCAAAACCACAATTTTTTGAATTTTTTTCTGTCTAGCCGTATGTTCCGTTTTAACTCGAGAACCACCCAACGTATTTGGATGCGTTTTTTTATCATCTTAGTGACACTGGTCAACGCATAGGCTATGAGAGTTGTTCATAAAATAACACCCAAGCTGAAAACAGGGAAAAGACTCAATAAAACCTTTTAACTCGAGATTGGATGCGTTATTATTATTATTTTGTAGTGACCCTGGTCAACACAAAGGCTATAAAGGGTGTTAATAAAATAACGCTCAAGCCGAAAACGGGGCAAAGATTGAATAACGTGGGCAGAGCCGTCAGCAAAGGCTAGTATGCTATAAATCTATGCAACGACAACACGGCTTGGATCTTTATATGATTAATTGAAATAGGCGTTACCTTGCGGAAGTCCATGTGGTGAGTGTACTAGCTGCTGAGCTGTCGGGCGAACAACATCAGTTGCTGCGGAGCGGCTGGGCGAGCAACACATCAGTTGCTGCGGAGAAGCCGGGCTAGCAACACATCCCGAGGATGCCTCGTTCAGAGGCGAAACACGTGTCGATAAGTTTTCTTGCTTGTTATTTAAGATTGCTTTGCTTGTATCGCTTGCTTGTTGCATGTTTTTATGCGGGCGGGCGGGTGGTGCACGAGTCTGCATTTTGAATAGCACGACAAGAATTGTTTAGCGGAATATTGCAAATTATATTCATATATCCTTTACTTGGATCTTTATATACACAGACCGCTCCCCAGTGCGGTCAAAGAGAACGCGCGTTCTGATTGTTTGAAATGCAGAGCGCGTTCTTCTGTGTGGTCGGCCCCTTTGTTTGCGAGGCAATATTGACTTTTAGGACACTTTATCATGGAGCTGTTGCCTGTGACTTTGTTCGCGCTGCTGACCTCATAATACAAAATTATTAAATGTATGAAACAAAACTGAAAAAAAAATTGATCGACTAACCAACTAACCAAAAAGCAAGTCACAGTCCACACTTGGTACACCCACTTTTCACCGACGATTATTACGTTGCAAACATGATGGGTGGCGAGCTCCAACAATACTGAACCGACAGCTAATACATATATGCGTTCCGATTAAGCACGCTGACCGAAAACAAATGAATGTGCACCGCGGGGATGGAACCCACGACCTCTGTGTTAGTATCCAAGCGCTCTACCACTAGCCACAGAATACTGAATGATTAACTTCAATAATTTGGCCAAGTGTGAGTCAGACTCACGCACAAAGGGTTCCGTATCAACACACAATACGAGTACGGAACCTTAAAACATGATAATGGTAGCAGTCTATTTACACCCGGTATACGTAGATGTCGTGCGACTACACCCCTTTTTATAATCATAACCTAATTTCTTTAAAAAATATCCTTGAAAGTTTTAATCAATTAATTCATTCTGGTCGTCTAGCAATGCAGGGGAAAATATTCATTAAGAAAGGAAAACATAATCTTTTTCAGAATATGTCTAATTAATCATTTTCCTAACGCTAAGCAATGGGTTGTTTTTTCCTATGTGTATTTGTATGTAATCTGTCTATTCTGAGTCACTATACCAGTTGATTCATTTTAAATGCATATTAATTATCCCTACACTATAAAAAATTACAGATCTGAGCATAAAGTAAATAATAGTTTCCGGAGTGGCTAGAAATAGTCTTTGAATACGTCCATGTTGAGCCGTAGGATGTTTTCGTAAGACGCTTTAAATAATAAGCGCTCAGAAATCATCCTCGCGTTCAACACATAAATAGAGTATTGTTTACGGAGCTAAACTTCGCAAAAGCGTTTAGTAAAACCTCCTGACCCTCAATTCTGGCACGTGCGCAAAAATTTCGAAGGCAGATTGTGGTGACTTTAAAAGGGATTTTGTACAGAAATGTGTTGATTTTTTTTATTGAAAACTTATAGTGAGCATTCCTTATATCCTACAGCTTCTATTTGATGTGGTTTAGTCACTCTAATTTCCATCTCATGGCGTTTAACAAACTTTAAACAAATATCTAATGATTGATATTGCGAGTGAGAAATAATGCCGGAATAGCCGCCCTGCTGTTCAACGCACGAGCGGTAGTATGATTTAATAAGACGCAGGTGTCGTTATAGGTGGTAGAGCTAATGCCGGGCTCGACTGTGGAGGTACCACCATCTTACTCGTAAATCCTCCCGAAGTTATTCGGGGGACAGTAAGAGGACAGCTCTCAGGCAAAAAAACCAGGCGGCCCACCATTGCCTGGGACCGATGGATGGCGGTTTATCCATCCCCAATTTCCGGGCCTTATATAAATTAGACTGGTGACGGGCAGCGGCGTCACTGGTGCAAGGGTTTCGGCACTGCGCTCACCAACCCGCCTGCCCAGCGTGTGTGAGTATGGGCATTTCTTCCAGGAGGACCGCCAAGAGTGGCGAAATCCTGGAAAGGCCTATGTCCAGCAGTGGACGAAACAGGTTGATGGATGGAGATGTCGTAGCAACATCAAGGCTACAGAAAACAAGCCGCTAAATGGTCACCCCTGACCCGTGCTCCTGACAAACAATTCGGCCCCCGCTGAGTACGGAGTTAACAAGTTTTATTATTTTTGTTTTGCTTTAGAATGTCTACAAAAATCTGACCAAATTGCTATCATCGTCTAAAAAGGTAGAGCTGAAACAAATAACGTTAAAAAATGCCAGTTTTTCGAGGTTTCTTTTATTTATTTTGAATTTTTATGATTTGCCGTGATAGAGGATATATTTATATTATAATAGTAACACGTATTCCTTAAAAAATTCAACAGTCTACCTATTACGGCTGAAGCTGTAGACCCCTGTGACAGACGGACGGACTGCACACTGCAAAAAACATTTTAATGGTTATTACAATAATATTCTTGGTAAAATAAACTCGTTGTTCTTGCTGTGTCGTTTGCAATAAGAATGTCTTGTTATAATAACTAGAGCTTTCTCTGCGTGTGCAGACAGACAGACAGCGGAGTCTTAGATATAAGGTTCCGTATGGCACCCTTCATATACGGAACCCTAAAAAAGACAGTATACATGAAACGAAATTAATTCCGGAAACGCGAAGGTACACAATAAAAATGCAAAGCATTTACAGGTAAAAGCGGACTGAAATCTGAAACAACGCGTTTTCTTAAAACACCTACTTAAAAATTTAGGTTATCAAAAACCTTCCAGGTTTTTACGGCGAAACCTGACTCTCGAAAAAATACGGGCTTGATGGGGTAATTTGCTTTACTATTCAGACGTTATCATCATCAGATGTGGTTGTTTTTGTAAGAACTACGTAAATGAAGTTATTTTGTTATGTCTATAGGGTCCAGGGGGGCGATTCGAAGCGAGATTTTTAAAACTCGAGCTAAAAATGTACGGAGTTCGATTGATAAAACGGAAAACCCGGTCGAGAAGGCTAATTCAACAGACTGGGAATAGCCTCCCAGAAGTGCGTTCATTTAAGAACCCTAGGGTGGGTAGGAACACTGGAGTTGCAACACTGAGTTTTTGAACGGGTTTGGCCGAGTTGCTACACTCCAAACGTCATTTCACATATCTCCAATAGATTTCGTATTGATTTATAACTGTCATTTTGACGTCTCTATACGAACTCTGCTCAGAGTTGGTGTTGAAAAATTCGACACCGGTGTAGCGACACTGCTATTTTTGAACGGTCGGTGTTGCGACCCGTGTTGATTTTTGAACGGGTTAGTGTAGCAACCCGGGTACGAAACCCAACCCAGTGTAAGTTTTTGAACGACTATCAGGGGGGCGATTTCGGAGAAACAATTGAAGCGAGATTTCTAAAACTCGAGCTAAAAATGTACGGAGTTCGACCATAGACATTAATATACATTATACATAATAATTTCTATGATTTCGACAGATAAAACGGGTTTTTACGGTCGAGAAGGTTAATTCGACAGACTGGAAATAACCCTCATGTAGGGCCACAATGAGTTATTTGGACTTTATCCTCGCTAGCGAATGCAAAAAATATTGATATCAGAAATTGTGCAGCGCCCCTGGCGGCTTATGAGAGGAACCAGAATCTACACTAATAATGTAATAATAAAGTAGTAAAAATGTCGTATCTGTTCATTTAATATTTTTGTGAAATTTTAAACGAAATGGTTATTGGTGTTGTTTTGAGGCCAGTTAGCAATTTGTGAGTTTTTGTCTGTCTGTCTGTCTGCCTGAGCGTATAAGTATGAAGTATACCTATATGTATATGTTCATTTTTGACTCGAGAACCACTCGACGGATTTGGATGTGGATGTGTAAATTCCTTTATTATCATCGTTGTGACCCTGGTCAACATAATTATACGCTATGAGGGGTGTTCATAAAATAACCGCCAAGCTAAAAACTGACAAAAATACGTTTGGAAGATACTTTTATGCGGGCGAAGCCGCAGCCAAAAGCTAGTACTCTATAAAATAAATGAACAAATTGCGTTATAATTTTATAATTCGTAATGTATTATTAATGAAAAGTCACCCACAGTTTTGAAGTCATCTTTATTTTGATTTTGTTGGATTTCACTGCACCATAAATACATAATATTACTATTCTAATATACTAAGTATAATATAATTAAGATAATCTATCTATTCATCCATCATCCATCCATCAACCCGTGTTCGTCCACTGCTTGACTTTTCCCAAATTTCGTCACTCATGGCGGTCCTCCGCCCTCCTCCTCCAATCTATCTACTGCACACTTATTAAAATGTTGTATCGTCACTTACAACATAATATCATAATGTACGTTTCGAAGAAAAACTGTTTGTTTTCCCGGAAACTGAGTCAACTCAGTCTAAAAGAAAAGAAAGTAATTTATGGGGGCAATTTGCACAGAAAAGTGAAAAACAGGTGTAGTTTTAGCGTTCCGTATAGAAACGGGTAAAAACCACAGTTTCACTATCGCTCGAGTTTACTAGTATGTCAGAGTACCTATACAATACGTAAGTATAATATGATATTTGCCAACATCTACTAATTATTGACAAAATTATCTTTTAAATAAACGAAATTTAACACTTTTTATTTGTATTGTTTATTTGAGTTTATTTTGGTAACGAGAGATGCATAGTATCAGTCATTCGGTTGTTACCGTCTTCCGTAGATTTTGCAGAAGTCTCTAGCTAGACTATGCTTTCACTCTTCCGCTTTCTGGGCGGCGCACTCCATCCTATGTCTGAACGACGCTGCCCATCGGGCGGGCGTGGAAATGGCCAAACGTAATAAGCCTTTGGAGATAAAAAAATTGGCCAAGTGGGAGTCGGACTCGCGCACAAAGGGTTCTTTTCCATCACACAATACGGGTACGAAACTCTAAAAACATACATATCAACAGTATACATGCTATAGCAACATTAAGGCGACAAAAAACAAGGCGCTAAAATGGTAAACAATTCAGAACCTTCTGAGTACGGAACCCTAATTTTATTATTTTTTATTTTACATTAGTGTGTGTACAATAATGTGACCAAATTTTAAACCTGTATTTATTTGCCGTAATGCAATTTCATTGTATTAGGACCCCTTGGGTTAAAATTTTTAATTTTTTATTATATGACGTGGTAAAGGCCATAGCTACACGTAATCTGTGAAAGTTTCAACTGTCTACCTATTACGGCTGAAGCTGTAGACTCCTGTGACAGACGGACGAACAGACATACAGACAGACAGTTGGACAGACAGATAGACAGATAAAGAGACAGAGAGACAGCGGAGGCTTAGTAATAGGGTCCCATTAGGTACCCTTCGGGTACGGAACCCTAAAAACTACTCAAATTTACCATTGAATGATTGCCAATATAAATAACATATATTATATAACATGACTATGCGTTTAAAATAAGAATGGGACCGCAACCGCTGATATAATAACTTCTCTAGATATGGTGGAGAGAGAGCATAGTTGATAAGGAAGAGTGAAAACAAAATGGCGTCGTTCGTATTTGAATTCATTTATCAATTTACCATAGTAATACGAGTGAATAGTGCGCCCGTAGATTTTTCATCGACACGTTATACAAATAGGTAGACTCGAAGGTATTTCCCAAATCAGATGCAGTAAGTCCCGGAGGGCCACCAAAAACTCTGCCGGAATAAAACTAGGCAAAAGCTCAAGGATTTTTATTTAATTAAGTAGAGGAAAAATTCTGAGGTGCTCTCAGCCCTCACCTCTGACTCTCTGACCTCTTGCCAGATGAACCGTGAAATTAAAGAGGGTCAAGTGTACTTGGGATCCAGATCGGTAATTATGCTCAGGGTACTAGTGTCTGGGGATCTATGTACATACCCTTAGAAATAGTTTTTGTACCTAGAGAGAGGTGGATTCTTGAACAAGAAACACGTACGGTGTAAATAGGCTGCTATTAATAATTGAAGCCACATACTGTTCTTATGATCATATTGAACAACTTTTCTAACAAAAGAGTGCAAGCGCCCTAAAAAAATCTTAAATGCTCCAGTGGCAGGTAAATTACGTTTCACATACATAGAAATCAAAGTACTATTTTTGAACAAAAAAAATGCAGGTTTGTCGTAACCAACTTTTTGATCAAAATACATGGGGAAATTTTTCTCCTCCCGCACAATGGTTCGAAATTTTTTTTTTTTTGTACAGGCCACGTTGTCATTTTTTTCACGACTAGTTCAAACTGTTAGGCTTCCATTGATTTGTATGTATGGAGAGACCCAACGTGAGCAAGATGAACACAGCACGCGTGCATCGACCTGCTTTGGCCGCTATACATATAAATTTAAACTTTCGAAATTTGCGCTGCAATTATTAACTATTTAAGTATGTATGTTTGAATGTAATAAGCAATCTCTGGAACTACTGCATCGATTCAAAAATTTATTTTACAAATAAAAAGCTACACTATTGTTGAGTAACATAGGCTATATTTTATTTTAATTAAAATAAATTTTCATCATCTGTCTACCTAGTACTGCGAGGAAATAAACATAAGTTATATTAATCGATGTTCTCTGGCCAAATGTTTATTAAAGATTTGGCTGCCAGCGCTTATTTGGGCAAAACCTCTAGAAGACAAGATAAATAAATCAGTAATCCTACGTTTGAAAAAAAATAAAGAGCAGTTTATCCGGAGGTAAAATTTCGTATAATTTTGGTTTAAATTCCCTAGTTCAATTTACCGTATACAGTACGCGTGTGAACTTTGTGAGACTTGATCCATAATATTTATAGTAACACTATCGTGTAAAATAATAATAACAAAGGGATTTTTTTAATACTTTTGTTTTTATTGGATAAGATACTTGTACTTGTCCACAAAATTATTATATAATTCAATACACCGAACCAGTTTCGCTTACAAGCATTTTCAAGGGAATTATAAATATAAATAACTTAAATAATAAGTTTCACCAAGTGCCGACAATCAGAGCCATCAACAAATAATTTCGTTTCTCTTCAACTGTACATAAAATATTTTTATTTAACTTTGAACGCTGTTTTTGTTCTCTCCAAAATCATGAGACGAGAGTCCATTATCATATTAAAAGAGAATAACCCTGTTTAAAAGTATTTTAGAGATATTTAGGTAACAACGTTTTTGCTACTTTCTACCAAAATCGTTATTGAACAAAGATATTATAAAACAGGCAGATTAAATATTGAATTTCGGCCTATAATTAAAAACAAGCCTTCGAAACAAATTATACATAACATTAATTTGTTAGTGAATTTATTCCTAAATTCTAGCTAAAACTCATTAGATATTAAATTGAAGTAAATCGGAGAATTAATTAGCGAAGGCTAATAAAACAGTTAAGTTAGTACTTTTAATAAGGTGAAGATGATTAACTAAATAAATTAAGCATACTAAAACATAGTTTACTTATGGATCGGGAGAAAGCAAAACATAAAACTGCAAATGATACGTTTGAAAATGGGAGACTATCTGCCTCCGGTGAAAAACGATTTAATCCAAAGTATTCAACTTCACAGGAGAGGAAAAAAAAAATTTTTTTTTGCAAAAAATCCGTGCATAAAATCAAAGTGTTTTATAAGTAGATAACATTAAGTTATATTACTATGTATCTGTTCAACCCCTAGAAAACACTACATATCTTAGAGATGTATCGTTCGGAAGCTGAATTAAACAATTTGACACCAAAAAAATTATGCATTGTTAAATGCACTGTGATTTAAGCCTTTTACCATACGTAGTAAACGAGTAAAAACAAATGAAGAAACTTGAAATCGATCTAATTAAAGTTACATCTAATTTCACAAGATGTGATGTTTTAGTATGCACCAACTCTTTTTAAATCAATGTGTACCGCAAAAAAATGTACCTAAACTATTTTGTATAGTCTAATAAAAGATATCGAAGTTTCAGTTAGACCATTTTATAGAGAGAAAAAAAACGGAGCAAAGTGGTAAAAAGTCTTATTATGGACCTAAGTCGAGTTGAACCGTTATTCACCTGACCCCCTGACCCACAGAAATAAAGACCACTCAATCAATAATGTCTTTATTGAAATTCCCATCATTCGCGAGGAGGGTCAGATTACGGATAATGTATGGTAGATGAAGGTATACTCGTGCGAAAAACAAAAATCCTATCAACCGCCTTTTAATTGCCATGAGGGTGGCTGATCACGGCTTAAATTTATAGCTTTGAGATAAGTTATCTCTAAATGAACTTTAAGTTCCTTGGCTTTGTACTCTTTTCACAGCTATCGCTGGCTTAAGGGGCTTCGTTTCTCCCTCGGCGCAAAATGCGGCAGTGGATGGATACACTTTGGCGGAGTTAATTTTGTTCTCCCGCCGACCGACGACGCCCGGCGATCATGACATCTCTTTTGCACGTGACAGGATATGTATGATCACATTAATAAATATTAAAATATGTTATATAAATACTAAAATAATTATTAGTTATTGTTTTTGGTAGAGCTAGTGCCAAGCTCGACTGTGGAGGTACCAACATCTTACTCGGAAATCCTCCCGAAGTTATTCGGGGGAGAGTAAGAGGACAGCTCTCAGGCAAAAAAACCAGGCGGCTCACCATTGCCTGGGACCGATGGATGGCGGTATATCCATCCCCAATTGCCGGGCCTTATATAAATCAGACTGGTGACGGGCAGCGGCGTCACTGGTGCAAGGGTCTCAGCACCGCGCTCACCAACCCGCCTACCCAGCGTGTGTGAGTATGGGCATTTCTTCCAGGAGGACCGCCAAAAGTGGCGAAATCCTGGAAAGGCCTATGTCCAGCAGTGGACGAAACAGGCTGATGGATGGATGGATTGTTTTTAGATATTTCTCATTTGTATTTTCAGTTGTTATTAATAAAGTATTGTTTTTGACTAAAAATGCAACATGGCGTCGGAGGTGTAATGCTAACAGAGCGACAGAAAGAAAAATATTGTTTGTAACCTCGAAAATTGTTTTCGTGTGATTGTGATCTAAACTAAGGGGCACTTAATTTAAGTATTTTATTGTAATAATATTATTTGGTCTAAATAAGCCGTATCTTTCCAAATGTAGTTAATTTTGTGTTTCCTTTCATCATTCCATCATAATAGTTATCCAAACTTGCAATACATTCCAAAACGTATTATAAGTAGATGTTTTTGAATTCTAATGTAATCCTATTAAAGTTCAGTTCAATTATTAGGTATTTACTTTGCTACGGAGTTCAATGCTTACTTTTCGTATGTTGAATTTTAGTCAATGCCTCCGCAGCCTGAACCGGCAACCTAAACAACAAAATCCTCTCTGAATTTTCGTAGCCGGAGCCAGCAATATAAGCAATACAACAATGCAATAATGTCGACCCAGAATTTAAATTGCCGTACCCGGCAATATAAGTTTTAAAATCTATTATCAGAAGTGGGATCCCTAAGGCCTCAAATTATTTTAAGATATTACATATTTTTAAATGTGCTTTCAGGATGGATGCTGAAGTAGTCGGTGCTCTTATTAAAGCAATTCGCGATGCTGTTATCAGCTACTCCTCAGCGGGATGATGATGTGGCGCTGCCGCTTTCGATCCGAATCGCAACGACTGCGTAGCTACAAGCTGGTGCAGCAGCATTCAGACCCTCACCAAAGAATTCAAGTGGAGCAGCATTAGAACAGCAGCTAAGGCCGGTAAAGCTCTTAAGGGTTCTGCTTTGACATGGTTTGAGTCTTGGGAACCATCGGAAGGCAGATCCTGGGAGAATTTTCGTTGGGATATTATTGATTCTTATCTTGAGAAGAAAAACCTATCAGAGAAGCTCAGCAAGGCGGTTTTGCTCTCTTCCTACTCTGCAGGCTCTTATATTGAATATGCTAGGAAGAAAAGAAGGTTGCTCCGTAATACTAAAGTTGCTTTTACGGATAAATAGATCATAGAGTTAGTTTGTGGTGGCATTAGTGATATTGATGTTAGGATGGCATCTTTAAATAATAGCGCCACTTCAACTTCTGCTCTAATTTCTCTACTTTTGACGTATGTACAAACTAGGAAGAGACCTATAGATCATAGCGGCAAAGATACTGGTTCAGGACCCAGTGGAGCTAAGCAGCCAAGGATCACTGCTGAAAAGAAATGCTTCACTTGTAATTAGTTTGGACATCTACAATTTCAATGCTTTAAAAATAAGCCAGTTCAATCTCCACAATTGGCTAATCAATCTTCACAGGCTTCTAAACCTAATGATTTTCGTACCAAGACCTGTACATACTGTAAAAAAATTGGGCACACTGAGTTGGTTTGCTATCATAAGCAACGCGCTGAATCAAACAATATGAAGTTTGTGCCAACGAAAAAAGTTATTTTTTTAGACATACTAAATTAAATTTAACCCAAGTTTTCATCAACGGTTTCGCAATCGACTCTCTCATAGATACTGGGGCAAGTTGTACTTTAATGAGGGACTCTATTGCAAAGAAACTAGGGTGCGATTTCTTACCAACATCAATGTATTAAAGTGGAATAGGGAAAAACAAAATACATGTTTTTGCCATGATCACTGTAGTCGTTCAATTTGAAGGTGTTGGTTTAGAACTCGATATGTTGTCAGGGACTATGATTTTAAGCATGATCGCCTTATAGGTAGAAATGCAGTTCAGTACCCTGATGTAGAAATCATTACAGATTCATCCGGTTCCCGTTTAGTTATTAAATCAGTCCAGGCCGAAATTGAAGTACATTTAATATCCTCATTATCAGAACTAAGTGAAATTAACTTCAAAAATTGAACATTTAGCGATAGCGATAGGATGTGTATAGACTTTCGAGCATTAAAAAAAATTTGGAAAAAGACAGATTCCCTCTCCCGGCTCGGTAAGGCAAAATACTACATTTCCCTTGACATGAAAAATGGATTTTATCAAATTCCAGTAGCATCGGACTCAATAAAATTTACATCTTTTGTGACACCTAGTGGCCATTACGATTTTTTTTAATGCCTTTTGGATTTTGTAACGGACCATCTGTGTTTCAAAAAGCTATCACAAAAGCGGTACAACATCTAAAATACCTTTTAATATATATTGATGATGTTCTCATTCCATTTTCAACAATTGCAGAAGGACTGAGTTACTTAGACGAAACCGTTCAAGCACTTTGCCATGCAGGATTCGATAAGAAGTACAAAAAAAATTGTGAACATTTTTGGTTTCCTCGCATGGTAGCTTTCGTCAAAAAATATTTGAAACATTGTTTAATATGTGTTGAACGAAAAGTTCGTTCCGGTCCAAAGCAGGGATTCTTACATCCCATAGAAAAAACTCCTGTTCCCTCCCATACGGTTCATTTAGACTGCACAGGCCCATTTACACAAGCAAATGATGTATATAAATATATTTTACTCTTGATAGATGGATTCACAAAATTTCGTTTATTAAAACCCATGAAAAGTCTAAGTGCCGGAGAACTTGTTCCTCATATTTGAGATAAAATTACCATGTTTGGTACTCCATCAAAAGTCATCACCGATAGAGGGACAAATTTTACTTCCCAACAAATAAGAACCTTATTCAATGAATTAAAAATCGAACATCATATGGTTTCCCTGGGCACACCCAGAGGGAACGCTCAGGTTGAACGATACGTAGCAACAGTTATTGACATGTTGAATACCACTTGTAATGGTTCGTCAGATTGGCCGAGCGAGTTTTGGAAAGTCCAACAGTCGATTAACACAACAATACAAAAATCTACGGGTTTCACTCCGATTCGTTTGCTCATTATTTGTAATGCAAATACTCCGAGCATTCAATCCCATTTGAATCACATTAATATTTCTGAATCTAATGTCGATGTAAGGGCAGACCGAGAACTGGCTCACCAGCGTTTGCGTTTGGAGGCAGGTAAATTCAAAACCCGATTTGATGCTGTAAGGTGAGATAATAAGATTTTTGACCTAGTTAATATAGTATATGTAAACCAAGATCATAGGCGTCATGATAAACTGAGTCCAAGCTTTAAAGGGCCGTATAAAATACTTGCTCTCCTTCCCAATGATAGATTCGCTCTTAGAGGAGTTGGAAGTTTAAGAAACATAACTGTAGCCAAAGACAAATTAAGACTATGGCCAGGTGAATGGATAGACGAAGATGCAGATGTCGCAATGTCTTAAATTTATTGTTATATTAATTAATCATAATGTTTTTATTATTTAACATAATTTTTACATTCGGTATATTATATGATTGTGAGACTGCTGAAGTCCTTTGTTTTTATCTAGCCAATCTCATGCACAGCAGGTGTGGGGCTAGATGATGATTGAGCAATTGACCTTGTTACTTAATCAGCTTAATGTGAAAAGTTAGATAGTAGCAATGCCTAAATATAAGTTAAATGATTGTAAGACTGCTGAAGTCGTTTGAGTTAAATTATTGTAAGACTGCTGAAGTCTATTATTTTTATCTAGCCAAACTCAGGCGCAGCAGGTGTGGGGCTAGATGATGAAAAACAATTGACCGTTGTTACTTAGTCAGCTTAATGTGAAAAGTTGGACAGTAGCAATGCCTAAATATAAGTTAAATGATTGTTAGACTGCTGAAGTCGTTTGAGTTAAATTATTGTAAGACTGCTGAAGTCTATTGTTTTTATCTAGCCAATCTCATGCGCAGCAGGTGTGGGGCTAGATGATGAAAAAGCAATTGACCGTTGTTACTAGTCAATTTAATGTGAAAAGTTGGACAGTAGCAATGCCTTAAAATTAAAGTATGAAACAAATGTTATTGATTACTTGTTTGTCTACCTGATGTGAAAAGTGAGTGGCAATGCAATATATATATATATAAATGATTTACTATTAAGTATTGTGTTATTATGCTCCAGGGCAAATTCCTATAAAAGTTATGGTGCGTACTTCGGGAACGAAGTACAGGTCAGTATGGCCGTGACAGGATATGTATGATCACATTAATAAATATTAAAATATATTATATAAATACTAAAATAATTATTAGTTATTTTTTTACATATTTCTCATTGGTATTTTCAGTTGTTATTAATAAAGTATTGTTTTTGACTAAAAATGCAACACGGCGTCGTAGATGTAATGCTAACAGAGTGACAGAAAGAAAAATATTGTTTGTAACCTCGAAAATTGTTTTCGTGTGATTGTGATCGAAACTAAGGGGCACTTAAGTTAAGTATTTTATTGTAATAATATTATTTGGTCTAAATAAACCGTACCTTTCCAAATGTAGTTAATTTTGTGTTTCCTTTCATCATTCCATCATAATAGTTATCCAAACTTGCAATACATTCCAAAACGTATTATAAGTAGATGTTTTTGAATTCTAATGTAATCCTATTAAAGTTCAGTTCAATTATTAGGTATTTACTTTGCTACGGAGTTCAATGCTTAAGGTTTAAAGATACTTTATTCTTACTAAAGACAATATGTCACTTACATAAGAAGAGATCTTAATTAATTAATTATAGTTTCGTCCATCCGCACAGACAATAATTGAAGGTGTTAGTAAGCTCCGCAGTTCACTTCTTTAATCTTATAACCACCTCTCTAACACCAGTTATTATTTATTTAAAATATGTTGAGCCAATTTACGCTTGAAATCATTAAAGAGTTCAGAATTTTTAATTTCTGAGGGTAGATTGTTAAAAAGCTGTGCTCCCTCATATGTGAACATTCTTTTGCCGTAATTTGTTCGGATCTTTGGTAGTATGACGTAGCTAGGCCGTCTTGTGGAGCGTTTAGACACTTGCCTGTGCTGGATAAATGAGATTGATGTGTGAATTGATTTTCTTAATATTTTTCTAACAAGGATGCATGTGCTGTAAATATATAATTGTTTTAGATTCATAATGTTGGTTTGTTTGTATAATGTAGTAGTTGGTGTTAAGTAGGGATAGTGAAATAACATTTTGATTAATTTATTTTGGATGATCTGCAGACCAGATAAACTGGTCTTACATGCACTGCCCCATATTTCGATAAGATATATGAGATGTGATTTTATCAACGAATTATATATTGTCATTCGCACTTTTCGGGGGAGAGAACGTACAATGCCACGTAGAGAACCCATTAGTGAAGATGGTTTTTTCTTTAGATATTCAATATGCGGCTTCCACGTTAATCGGTTGTCAATTCGCAATCCTAGATACTTTTCTTCGTGTTTCTCTTGTATTGGCATGTTGTTGATTGTTAATGGGGGATATGTATCTATGGGTTTGTTTTTTGCTTTAAATATAATATAGGATGTTTTAGAGACGTTGATTGTTAACAAGTTTGACTGCAACCAGCAGTTTAGAGCGTTCAAGTCTTCTTGTGCTAAAGCAATAATTACTTTTCGTATGTTGAATTTTAGTCAATGCCTCCGCAGCCTGAACCGGCAACCTAAACAACAAAATCCTCTCTGAATTTCCGTAGCCGGAGCCGGCAATATAAGCAATACAATAATGCAATAATGTCGACCCAAAATTTAAATTGCCGTACCCGGCAATATAAGTTTTAAAATCTATCACACGCGTTGAATTTGTATGTGCTATCCTGCTGTCAGTGATGAGCGGGCGATCAAACTGAACGCGGCCCTAAATTTATTAAATTATACACAAATTCTTGTACTTTTATTCCACATATATTTATTTTTATTCTAACTTAGGCTACTGGTTTCGTATTACACATCATCGGGCCAACAAATTATTAATTATTTAACATGACAGAAAGAAAACAAAAGAAAACATTTTTAACAAGCAAATATAAAATAAACAGAGGTGAATCATGTCATGTTAAATAATTAATAATTTGTTGGCCCGATGATGTGTAATACGAAACCGGTAGCCTAAGTTAGAATAAAAATAAATATATGTGGAATAAAAGTACCAGAATTTGTGTATAATTTATTCAAGATGATATTCCACCAAGAACCATCAATCGAATCCATCCAATATCTAAATTTATTAAGTTAGCCTCGGTCTCCAAAGTTAGTTATGGATGTGTTATTTTAAGCCAATTAGGCCAATTGCCAGGCCTTTCATAAATCAGACTGGTGACGGGCAGCAGCGTCACTGGTGCAAGGGTTTCGGCACCGCGCACACCAACCCGCCTGCCCAGCGTGTATGAGTATGGGCATTTCTTCCAGGAGGACCGCCAAGAGTGGTGAAATCCTGGAAAGGCCTATGTCCAGCAGTGGATGAAACAGGCTGATGGATGGATGGTGTTATTTTATGGCAGCCACAGAAAGATTTTTCGGAAAAGGATTGTATATTTGTGTTATTTAAGAACAATATCTATCCCTTTTCTTCCCAAAGTACAACTAACCTTTTGGGAAACGGAATGAAACAGTGACTTGAGATGGTTCATCTTGGTATCGGTGCAAAATGCGTAATTTATGATTGCTTTTCTCACTCTTAAATAAAAAAATATTTACAGCATTTCTCGACCATAGTTTCATGTCAACTAGGCTTTTTTCAGCAAAGTTGTGTTATTTTATGCATTCCGTGCCCACAACAAAGTATGGATATTCACGCAAACTATAATCCATAAAATGTCACAATTTTACTATAAAACCCTGATTTATTATTAAACAATGGTCACAAAATAATATAAAACCTGTTTATTTTATACTTCTTATTCAAAAATTATATGAAAAGCAATCATTAGTTTATGAGTTATACACCGAGGCCGAAATTAACCATCTTAAGTTACTGTTCCATTCCGTTTACCAAAAGGTGAGGTACTTGGGAAGAAAAGGGGTAAGTATTGTTCTTAAATCCTTTGACCAAAAATCTTTTTGTTGCCACTATAACATAACATTAATATCTAACTTTGGAGACGGAAGCTAACTTAATTAACCTAGGTGTGTCCGTCGACTGCTGGGTACCTAGCCATATCGAGCTTTGACGGCTCGATATCCACTGTCTGTCCCTTTGAGACAGAGCACTGTATCAAGCGCTATCGACGAGCTCGATATGGTTGGCTATGCTAGACTAGCTGGCTGAAAAGACCTTTCTAAGACTTCAGCATTTTTGGCGGTCCTCCTGTAAGAGGTCTAGGTGTACGAGTTATTTATTATAGTAGTTTATGAAACTGGTACATAAAAAGGTTATTAAAAACACGAGTGTAAGATTTTATCAAGATTATTATGAAAACAGGTTGTTAGGCATGAGTTTAGATAAAGTAATGTATGAAACTATACATACCTATCCATCCATCCATCCATCAGCCTGTTTCATCAGAATTTTTAATTTGTAAAGTTACTATCCATCCATCAGCCTTTTTCGTCCACTGCTGGACATAGGCCTTTTCAGGATTTTGTCACTCTTGGCGGTCCTCCTGGAAGAAATGCCCATACTCACACACGTTGGGCAGGCGGGTTGGTGAGCGCGGTGCTGGAACCCTTGCACCAGTGACGCCGCTGCCCGTCACCAGTCTGTTTCGGTCCCAGGCAATGGTGGGCCGCCTGGTTTTGCCTGAGAGCTGTTCTCATACTCTCCCCCGAATAACTTTGGGAGGATTTGCGAGTCAGATAGTAGTGTATGAAACTATACATAACTAGGTATTAAAATACTCGTGTTCTATTAAAAACTCGATGTACCCGTTTCATAAATTACTATTATTGTCGTTGATTGCACTGATGTAAATGTAAACTATTCGTATTTTATTCCTTTGAAAATACCGTAAGGGCGAAACCGGTCAGGAAATAAATAAATTCGTGGAATAGTAAAAGTGATTTTCTGTTCATTATGTTTAGTAAACACTGAGAATATCTTTGAATTTACGTGGATGTGCCTCAGAGAAATGCATGAGAAAATAAAATAAATAATGTTAATTTATTTTTGTAAATAAAAACTAACTCCTCAGCTCAGTTACTCAGTTAATGTGACTTCATTATTTTATTTCTATAATTACCCGAATATCATCGGTGACTTTCGTTTATGTAAACAAATTCATACTAAAGACCCGGGAAGTGGTCAGGACCAAGGTTCAATAACGCTTTCTGTGAAATACGCAAAATTAAATTTAGACTTCCTGTACTAATTGAGACTACGTTGTTCTTGAACAAGTTGTTCTTGAAAAAATATTTTTCATTTTTCGAAAACAGGGCTATTGAACCTTTGTCCAGACCAATTAAAGAGTCTCCATTATGAATTTGGCTACATAAATGAAAGTCACTTTATACTTGCATAGTGATTAGAGTGTCTATTAGTATTAACCAAATCTTGTTGATTTTTCAGTTATTATGGAATCACAGCCTGGCAGCTCTAGACAACCTTTGAAAGATCAATTCACCACGCAAAAAACATCGAAAGGTAAGTTAACTTATTCGGACTCTTTTACAGACGACAAGATTAGAATCTTATAATTTGAATTTTATAATTTGTACATAATAACGGGAGTCTGATTCTACACAGTAAAGTAGTGATGGGGTTATAAATCTAACTGCTCTAATTTATTAAAGTAACAATGTTTTGAACCCCTGTAATTGTGTTTACATTCTTTATCTCGCATTGTTGGCCTTATTTTAGGAACTAGCATTTACTCTGTATACCATACTCAGTTATTTTTAGATTAAGCTAACACTTTGCGCAGCCAGACCGACATTATTTCGCATCAGAAAGGTGCCTTTTATCCTGTAAATCCAGATTCAGCCATTTTTGTACCAGATTTGTCGTGACCACCTGGATTAATAGTACTAGCCAAACGTCTATCATTTGAAATGGCAGCAGTTAAACTCGTATCAGAGAAATTTTCTCCATCTGCTACTTCTCATACATTCTGCCATCTCTCTTCTACGTTCATCAAGCGAGTCATAATAATTATAAACGCCGCTTTTGACTTGGCCCTTCTTCTATATGACACCAATTTGTTAGGTTTATGACAGTGGCGTGCATTGAACTTTTTGCTGGAAATGCAATGAGAAGGTCAAGTTTGACAATAAAAAAAATATGATTGTTTTTAATGTCACTTTGAAAAATCATTATTTGTATGACGCCAGGGTAGGCAGTACCTACCTTAGAGTACTACATGATTTCATACAAAAAAATATTTTTCGAATTCGTTTTAAATTTTTTTATGCTATTTTTATCGTCAAACTTGACCTTCTCGTTGCATTTCCAGCAAAAAGTCCTATACACGCCACTGGTTAATGAGTAAGATCCCCTTTTGAAAACCCACGTTTTACACAGTAAACCATTCGTGTTACTCGTATTTCACCATTTTCAACTATGTCCTGAACTCTTCGTTAAACTAAAACTGTTAACTAACTCAAAATTAAACTCCAGTTTAAAGATCTCAGTGCCGTAACTCATTGCGGATTTTCCAGACAAACTTAAAGAAGCTCTAACGTGGGACCAACGCCTGAAAGGATTACTTTGAAACAAATACCTTTGTCTACTTGTTCCGCATCCGAAGCGGGAAATTCCGTGGTTTTCTAAAGAATTAAAAGTGTCTGCAAGGAAAAATCTTGTTGCGTTTTGTTTTGTATTTCCGAGAACACTGGAGATGAGATCGTCAAAAGCGAATTACTTGGTACCTATTAGAAAAATAAACTGATGTTTGTAATACCTTAAGGTATAAAGTGACTATAGTGAATTTTGCTGCCCCGACTTTATATAGGCTGGGCATTTTTATCGCGATACTTCGGGCACAAATAATAATTATGCTTGTTACTGCATGCTGGTTTTGTATAACACTAGCTTTTGCCCACGGCTCCGTCCACGTATAAGAGATTTCCGAGGAAATAGGGTAAACAACAATTAACAGAAAATTAAGAATTCCTAACCGTAACAAAAATAGTCTAAAACTGACAACTTTGATGATTCATTTCCTTATTTTTGGAAATAAAAAATCAAATAACCGGTCATGTGCGAGTAGGACACTCGCCTGAAGGTTCCGTAGCATTCAAATAAATTAATAGACCTTAATGATTCGAATAAAAATAAACTTATCATTATTTAAAAAATATATGAAATATAACTGCAAAATTAAGTCTATTATTTAGCTATAATAGTTTTCCTTTTCATTTCGCATATCCAAAAACAACCGTTTTATCGGCAGATCGGGGGACACTTGGCTCGAACTAAAATTTGCACTTTAAAGCTTAATATTTCGCAAACGGATCCATGATTCAAAATATGGTTATCAGCTATCATATCACACACACCCGAAATATTTAAAAAACCGGACAAGTGCGAGTCGCACTCGCCCGCCGATGGTTCCTTTTAAAGACTACATTTGTTATGATTGAATTATAAATGTATAGATTTCAGATTTTTCCCTAAGCTTGTAGTATAAGACGGTATTACTTGCCAAATTTCATAATAGTTCTACGTCAACGGAAAATACCCTATAAATTTTGATTCCCCTGAGAGTGTCAAAATATACGGTTTTTGCGGTATAAACGGCCGTGTCTTTTTTTACGTTAACTTGGAAGTATGATTTTTTCACAGTTTTAAGGAACTTGAGTAGTTTTAATTTCAACTCGGTACCACCACACGTTCCCGAGATAAAGGGTCTTGACAGACAGACGGACGTACGGACGGACAGACGGACGAATAACAAAGTGATCCTATAAGGGCTCCGTTTTTTTTCTCTTGAGGTACGGAACCCTAAGAAAAGACCTATCTAACGACACCACAAACCATGGGATTGACGCGAAAAAAAATTATCCCCACTGTACATGTAGCTGAGGTAGGTAGGACTCTAAAAAATGTTTGTCATTCATATCTCTTTGAATAATTAAAAATTGGTAATTTTTAGATCTTTTCCTGTACCTGTACTATAAGACCTGCTGTGACCGGAATTTCAAATTACTAAGTTAACTGGAAGTGTCCTATAGGTTTTCATGGTGAGCCAAATATTTGTATGAAATTGGTGACGTTAAGGGAAATAACATTTTCAAGTTGAGTTAGAAGCCTGATTTTTTGACAGCAGCATAGGGCCGCAGACTTCTGTAGGAGGTATTAGTCTCAAATTGATATCTCTTACGGGGCCGGAGAAAGAGGGGTCTTGGCAGACGGACAGACGGACGGACAACAATGTGGCCCCATTAAGACGACTCTATTCGCCCGAACTCCCATACTACCGCAGTTCGCTGATCATATCCTTATTTATAGGTACTTGGTTATTATTTTTTCTTTTTCAACATATCCCATACATTATCCATGACGTGAAATAAAAACATTTATCAAAATCAAATACATACAAAAGTTACAAGCGTATAAAAGTCCTGGATTTTACACATATTTTGATGAAAGTTTATGTACCGTAATGTCCTAGAAGCGATTCAACAAATCAAATAATTTTTGTTTCACACCATAGTATATTTTATACCTTTAAAAAATATTTTTATTTCATTTCGATTTTTGGGATATTTCTCCTGAAATCATAGGAACCAACAAAACCATTCTCGAGTTTTTTCAAAATATAAATGTTGTCTCGCGTTATCTTGCCTCTCACACAGTTTTCGGTTAGTTCCGTACGAGCTCGGGAAATGAACGTTCGGGCCAACCAATAACAGTCAGTCAGTGCTCTATAATCCGAAGTTGAATGTAGAATGAAATATCAAGCATAGTGACCCCGTGCGCGACTGACTTCAAGCCGCCGCCGACTGCAGTCCTACCAAAAACATATATTTGAAAAGGGGCCAAGCTCAGTACAAAGTTAGTGCATGATTATCAGCATTGCCAAAAAAGAATTGAATTAAAATTGATGTCAAGGCTTATGGAGGATCCTTCATTCATAACTGCCTTTATTTACAACTTTCATCACTTGTTACAGCCCCTGCTAATGAATATGTAAATTTGGCAAGATTTCACAGCTAGAGTCTAAACGTTTTAAAGTTACATCACACTCACAAATAATTGACTATGAAAACTTGCCAAGTTCAATATATTCAGTAGCAATTTTAATTCAGGCAGTCGTGCAAGTAATAAAAAGGTGCTTTTTGGACGTAAATATCTGAAGCACTGTTAAAGTTTCATTTATAAAATTTGAAATACACATAAATATCGCTGCAGTGGGCTTTACATTTATATAAACTGTTTAAGTAAATAAAATAAAACATTTATAAAAGATTTAAGTTTTCGAAATATATTTCGCCCCACTTTGGGGCCGGAATCAGTCGAATGAATGACAATAATAATTATAAGTATTTATATACTAGGTGGTAGAGCTGATGCCGGGCTCGACTGTGGAGGTACCACCATCTTACTCGCAAATCCTCCCGAAGTTATTCGGGGGAGAGTAAGAGAACAGCTCTCAGGCAAAACCAGGCAGCCCACCTGGGACCTATGGATGGCGGTATATCCATCCCCAATCGCCGGGCCTTATTTAAAACAGACTAGTGACAGGCAGCGGCGTCACTGGTGCAAGGGTTTCGGCACCGCGCTCACCAACCCGCCTGCCCAGCGTGTGTGAGTATGGGCATTTCTTCCAGGAGGCCGCCAAGAGTGGCGAAATCCTGAAAAGGCCTATGTCCAGTAGTGGACGAAACAGGCTGATGGATGGATGGATGAATGGATGGACTTATATACAACCTTATGACTAATGTAATGAGTGAATATATATAATTTATGTCATAAGTACTTATAATTGTCATTTATAAAATTTTGGATTTTAGGTACTTAACAAACACGAAAAATTACAATTTCGTACGTCCAAAAGAATAGGAAACGAGTAATGGGGGTCGAAAGTGTGTCTAAGCGTTTCGTGTAACAGAGCTTTTCTTGTTAGACTTCGGCCCTGTGTAGCTAGCACGCGCTAAACATACAGCGTCTATTCTACATGCGCTCTCACGCATACTGCGAAAGATATTGTATCGACAGCGCGTGCTAGACCCCCTAGACTCGCTTCCACGTGTCCGGATCTTTTGTTAACCCTGTTTTACTCTAATTTAGGATAGTTAGAGCCAGGGCCGTTTTTAACCATGTAAAGGCCCTGGACACTTTCCATTTTGAGGCCCTCTGTTAAAAAACTACAGCTTACCTACAAAGAGAGACAGCGCAGACACATCAAAGATAGCATACAAGTAATTTCGCTTGTGTTTATGATGTTGATGTTATGATTAATAAATCATAGGAAAATGAGCTGTTAAAATAGGATGAAAGATTTAAAAAATCGAAAATACGACTTTATTGTATTGCATTATTTAAAAAATAACTAAAGAATGTCAACATTCTAGATTGAGTAATGTGACGTTCTTCTTGATTTTGCATTGGCAAAATCAGTTGTAACATCTTCGAAGTTTATTTCTTTTAATACGTCACATTCGATGCTCATCAAAGATAGTATTTAATCTATCTTGATGGATATTCTTGTCAGCTTGCTAAATGAGCGCTCACCACTGCAGTTCGTTATCATTAACAACAAAAATATTCCTAATAATTTGGAAAAGTATTTTCAATCTTTTACAAGAAAGGAGACTATACAATTCTGGGACCTTTACTTAATTGCGTGGATCATCATAGCTTCTTAAGTATTTCTGTAAATGAAGACAATCCGACTCTAGTTCTTCGGCGTTTACATCTGTTCGGGTAGGGTTCTCACTATTTAGAAACAGGACATAGAGTAGAAACAAATATATAGTTCACTGGATAGTTTATATTTTGAATAACACGTAAATTACAAAGCTGTAATACAGAGCACGTCCTTATGCTAAACGGGATAGGAGACGACTGGCGTGACATCGATGTATGTCGATGTTACTCAAAACTGCTTGCTGAAACCGCAGTTTATAAATGTGTGCGTACACGTGTCGCCACACATCCTTATGTACTTTTCACCAAATTCCTTCCAAGAATATTCCGCTTGTTGTATGAAACTACGCCACTATTTTACTCTTACCACTTTTCTTATTGCTTGAGCTTTTGGGCAGGGTCCATCTGGGGCCCGCCAGGACATGGGGCCCGGGGCCCGGGCCCCCCTGGCCCCTTGCGTTAAAACAGCTCACTCTAATATAAATAACGCGCTATTTAAAAAAATAATGAAACTTCCCAGTATTGAATATAAATACTAAAATAAGGTGCCAATCTCTGGTCACCCATGCTCTATATCCATAGTATTTTTTTCCCGATGTACAGTACGTCTGTGGTAGAGTGATAGGATGCACCGCCCATCACATTGGGGCGTATAATAACCGTCGGTGAAACTTAGGCGTGCACTTTACAGTCCATACTTTGTTTAGCAGTGGAAGTCGGAAGCATTGCAACGAAAGACGTTCGGCGGGAAAGAATAGAAAATATTTGCCACGGTTGCAATGGGAGAGTGTATTGTGTATACAGATTATAATAGTAACGATATTTTATTGATCTAACGTCATATAGTCTGTCAAAAAAGTGTTGAAATGAATATTGAAGAAACTATTTTTCTTTCGCCTGGTTACACCAAACAAATAAGTACAAAATCTGTTAAATCGAGTCAACCGCGTTGTTATTTCATAAATATATTACCTAAATTATACTATTTCAACATTCAAAGTCCAATAATAGTTCATTTAAGTTTCATTTTCATTTCAACACTTTTTTGACAGACTATACATTTTTTCATAAAAAAATGTGCGTTTAGGTTAAAATTGATTTCCTTGCATGAAACTGTCCCGTAACACAAAACAGTTGGAAAGAGACGAAAATTATTTTCATTGACGAAACGACACATCGCGCGTAGATTCTAAACCAAGTTATGCAGAATAGAGTAAATATTTATTTATTTACTAGCTTATGCCCGCGGTTTCACCAGCGTTGAATTAGTTTTTGTGTACTCCTATAAAATCAGTCAATATTATTCGGACTGCTACCTACAGTAAACACAGCTGGTGAAATGTGTGTGTTATGCGCCTCTGTTTCCATTTTGTGTGTCTCTTTTCTAGTTTTTCCATGGGAACAAAGGGAAAAAGTAGTTTTTGTCATATTCAAAGTTTAGAACTACATTTATGCAAAATTTCAACCTAATCGGTTTCATAAGCATGGCGTGAAAGACACATCACTTTTCTATAGAAATTTGAAAGCTCATTTTCATCCCATGGGAACTGATTTATGGGATAAGAGGTAGCCTATATCCTATTCCATGTCTAGAACTACATTCATGTAAAATTTCAGCCCAATCCGTTCAGTAGTTGCGGCGTGAAAGAGTAACAAACATCCATCCATCCATCCATACATCCAAACTTTCGCATTTATAATATTAGTGGGATAGTGGGACTTTATTTTCTCAAATTTATATAACTACTCCGGGGTACAAAATTTATTCACTATTGTAACCTATATACCTACACAACTAGCTTTTGCCCGCAGCACCGCCCGCGTGTTCTTCGGTTTAATAACATGCTTTTTCCGGGATAAAAAGTAGCCTAAGTTAAGTTAGGGTATAAGCTATATCCATTCTAAATTTCATCCAAATCCATTCAGCCGTTTCAGCGTGAAAGAGTAACAAACATACACCCTCTCACACACACACGAACTTTCGCCTTTATAATATTAGTGTGAAGTGTGATGATACTATTTGAAGTCGTGGCAGATATTTTTAGAGCACTTTATATAGCCAAATTCATACGGTCAGTTATATTTTCCATTCGCCTGTTGACGACCGCACTGAGAGGGGTCGAAATATAGCGCATTTTACTGTAATTTTATTCACTTTTACTAAAAAACATAATTTACTATAAATTAAAAACCAATATCTGTTTTTAATATATTTAATAGCTTGTTACAAATTCATACTGGGGACTCGGTAAGTGGTCAGGACCAAGATTCAATGATCCCTTCTAGGAAGAGGCACAAAAAATATCCTTCATATTTTGCGAAAATGGTCATTGAACGTTGGTCCTGGCAACTTACCGAGTCTCCAGTAGAAATTTGCCAGATAAACGAAAGTCGTCTCATATTAATTTTTAATAGGTATTTTAAAATTGGGTTTGATTTTGTTAAGAGAAAAAAATATACATATAAGTATCTATATTATGATTTATTAATACAACGGGATTCGGGATACAAAAAGAAATCTAAGTATTTTTTTTTTGTTTGGAAATGCAGGTAGTATTTATCAAGGCACTCGTAAGTTTTTGGCGGGCTAATATTATTATCTAAAGTCGCCGTCAATAGAAATTGTGGACTATGTAAACAAAGCGCCATGTTGTCTTTGTCTATGAATAGGTGAACTATCTAGAGATGGGTAAGTATGTGATTTAAATATGTTAGGTGCTTAATTAATTTTCTTTATTTGATTCATCGCTAAAATATTCTGATGAATCGCTAGTCAAATCGCCCACGTTAATTACGCTGTTCCGTCACAGCGTCGGTGGCCGTATCTATTATCCCATCCAGTTCTTTAATTTTTTCTCCTACTTACTTTTAGGACATGAGCTACATTTCGCCCACTGTTCTGGCCCGATCCGCGCCAAACCTTGGAGCAACAAAATCTTCACATCGTCCATTTTGAATGTTTTGTAGTTCCTTCCAACGTAACCTTCTAACACTCAACTCTATCGGGTTAAGCTCGCAATGATATGGTAGAAGGCGCAAAACTGTCACATTTTTCGATGCCGCCAACTCATCTACATACATTTTTTTATATTTTTGCTTGTCTACTTTAGCTATGAGATTCGCTTTGATTTCGGTTTCTTGAAATTTGATTTCTTTTTCGCGCAACCAGCTTTGGATAGCCTCCTTCCGCCAACTCATGTTGGGCGCCTTTTCGATTTGACGCGAATGATATGGGGCATTGTCCATTACTATGACGGAACCAATTGTCGTTGTTTCAATGTAAAACACTATCCAAATCACAAAGAAAGATCAGTAAGAAAAGCCTACAGAGGCGTCGAAACGTCAAGCACATATCTATTAAGGTATGTTATTAGTTATCGCGAGTAAGACCCCAATACAAAGTTAATAAAGGGAAGCCAAGTCGTTAGAATACCGAAAACACAAAAGATTTTAGAGCAACGCTGGAAGATCACACAGCTCTCGATAGAATCACACACACGTTATGTCAAAGATTATGAAGTAACGCTATCAAAAAAAAGACGGAATAAAATTGCATCACGAATAAAATAGGTTTATATTCAAATAGATTCGTACATCACTAATTTTCAAAGACAATACAGATTCGATGAGAAAAAAATATGACAGCAATCTCGTCGCAGTACAGATTTGACTATTGATTCTATAATTTTCCGTAATTAACTGGTGATTATTGAATATTTCATGATGAAATACAGTGAATGGCAGGTAAGACTTGATGCTTCATGATTTGGAATAATGTTCAGTGAGACTCCGTGACAGAACCTTGAGAAAACTTGAGAAAACGGTTTGTTTACATAGTCCACAATTTCTATTGACGGCGACTCGCTCATTATCTTATTAAAGAGCGGTAGATAATAGTCAACTGCTCTAGTGTAGGTAGATAAAAGAACTTAATTCTATGATTCCATAAGTCTATAAAGGTATTAAAAATTAATACTTACAAAAATTTATTCAGTCCAAGTATCGTTAATATCACAAAAGCGTAATTAAGAAAATTAAAGTCAGTAAATAATGACACCTATAATCCTAATTCTTGCTGGGTTGTACCGAAACTAGCACCTGTCGGCAATATTTCAAAATCAAGGATCGGGATTGGCCCTAATAGGGACCTTTGGCGACACCTGAAAGCGCCAAGGTAATTACGCCCGAAGTGAAATAAGCCATTTGTTACTATCACTGACAGAAGCAAAATGATAAATGATGAAGCGAGTGACGACACAGACAATTCACAGGAAGGAAATGAGAAAGTTTTTACTTCTGAACTCTGATTGATTATAATAAAAGATTGTCGCTGTCCGTATGAGGGGAATTGATGACCTGAAACTAATTAGGGACCTATTCGGCTCCATCGCGTTTATGCAATCTTTGCCCCGTTTTCGGCTTGGCTATAAGGGGTGTTCATAAAATAACGCCCAAGCCGAAAACGGGGCAGAGGTTGAATAAACGCGAGCGGAGCCGCGGGCAAAGGCTAGTTTTATGACTTTGGTTATATACATGTTTGTATAAATTTGATAATAAACGAGATATTTTGATAGATTATTATACTTTGCTGCTTTTTTCGAAAAATATCAATCGTATAATACGGTGAAAATTATGTAAGTACCTACTATAACAAAGTACCTAGTAAAAAAGTCGTGTCTGTACATTGAATATTTATTTATGTCAAATTTTAAATCCATCCATCCATCCATCAGCCTGTTTCGTCCACTGCTGGACATAGGCCTTTCCAGGATTTCGCCACTCTTGGCGGTCCTCCTGGAAGAAATGCCCATACTCACACACGCTGGGCAGGCGGGTTGGTGAGCGCGGTACCGAAACCCTTGCACCAGTGACGCCGCTGCCCGTCACCAGTCTGATTTATATAAGGCCCGGCAATTGAGGATGGATATACCGCCATACATCGGTCCCAGGCAATGGTGGGCCGCCTGGTTTTTTTGCCTGAGAGCTGTCCTCTTACTCTCCCCCGAATAACTTCGGGAGGATTTACGAGTAAGATGGTGGTACCTCCACAGTCGAGCCCGGCATTAGCTCTACCACCTAACAGCAATTATTATTAAATTTTAAATGAGATGGGTTATTAGTATTGTGCTGAGGCCAAAACCACAATTTTTAGATTTTTTGTCTGTCTGTATGTATGCATGTTCTGTTTTATCTCGAGAACCACTCATCGGATTTGGATGCGGTTTTTTCATTATCATCGTAGTGACCTTGGTCAACATATAAGCTATAAAGGATGTTCATAGAATAACGCCTAAGCCGAAAACGGGCAGAGATTAAATAAACGCGGGCAAAGGCTAATAAAGACTAAAATTGTTGCAAATCTTTACACAAACTTTAATTCTTGCCATTTTTGTGAAAATGTTAAAAACAACCGAGTTACTTATTGAAAAAAAAAACATTCCCAACAAAAACATAATTGCCAAAAAAAGAATTGAGATCAAATTGGCTGCCAAGGCTTATGGAGGTTCCTTCAGTCATACTCGTAACTGCAATAATGTACAACGTTCTTCACTTGTGAAGAAAAATTGTTTATGTTCCTTTCAAATATGTGGAATTTGGTAAGTTTTTACAGCTAAAGTTTAGGCGTTTTAAAGTTACGTTATACATGCAAATAATTGACCATAGTATATTTTTCAATGCAAGTGCTCGTAAAGTTCTGTTTTATATGCGTCTAATCTGTTGTCAAGGTCAACTTTCCCGCATGAGTTTTTTTTATATTTCTTTTTTTAGTTACGTTCCCTCCATAGTGGGAAGGCAAATGGAATTTAGCTTATACAGCCATGTCTGAGGTATGTTTTATTATTTTTATTTATCGAAAACAGTTGCCAGTCTTATCTTGTGTACCATAGATAGACTTGACAGAAATAAGCTGGTTGATGCATTCTAGGTAGTTTGATGAAATTAAATAAAAACTGTTTAGACGACATTTTCAGTAGGTATAGTAACTTTACAAATTAAAAATTCTGATGAAACTTATTCAACCAATTCTTTTAATTTCTCTTGATAATATATAGGTTACAAGGATACAGGAATCTGGTTAAAATAAACTTCTTGGTAGGTAACCTCATTTAATCGTAATACGAATAAGAACTTTTTGATTACAATGCCAAAAGACAAAAAGTTTTAATGTACGGGTTCGCATAATAATACTGGCCACTTGCATTCTCTGTACATTATTTAAAAAAAATACAATGTTCATCGATCGGTTTTCCTTGTTAACAACATTCTTTGTATCTAAAGAATAGACAATTTCGGGCAGCCATTGTTGTTTACATTATTGGAATAAGCTGGTGGAGTCGAATTTATGTTATGTATGACTGAAAGCAGCCTTCGAACGCATCAAAGTGAAAGCAGCTTATTTCCGTCAAGTTAGCAACTTGCGTGCAAAGAAAAAGAATGCCCGCATAAAGTTAATTTAGAGTACCTATTTATTGTTTGTTTCTTTAATTACGTTTAATTTATTTACTCACACTATGCATTAAAAAACGCAGTATGATACACGTGCGTAAGGACAATAACGTACTCGTAACGTTAAAAACACTCGCTTATCGCTCGTGTTTCAAGTCGTTCCTCGTAAGCTATTTATTTCCTCCTTTACTTGTAGAATAAACTACTATTTCAATGCAAGTGCTCGTAAAGACCTATTTTATATGCTTAAAAACTGTTGTCAAAATCAACTTTACCACACTGGTGTTTTATTTTTATTTATTGAAAAAAGTTTCCAGACTTTTTAATGTACGGGTACCATGGATGCACTTGACAGACATGAGCTACGAACGCATCCGTTCCAAATAATTTTAACTGCATTCAAAAATTTTCAAAAAGCTTAATATTATTAATAAAAAAATAGCTTTCATCTCATAAGTTTTTAGAGTACTTTCAATTCACTGATTGCTTTTTCTTTTCCATGCTTTGATGCTAATTTTTTTTTTTTTTTTTTTAGTTTATTGAACAATTTATACACATTACACTTAAAAACAATTATTATAGAACTATCTGACGTAAGCCACGAAGGTTTATCTGCCGATAGTGAGTTCTACATTACACTTTATACATTCAAATAGGTTAATTTAGCTTATTTTATTTACAAAATGTAGTTGAGGTCACTACATTCCACCATGTACTTTTTCAGTTTTGTCATATAATTATTTTTATTATTAAAATACCATTTTTGCAACTCTTTTGGAAGGCTATTGATGATTTTTGGTAGTATAAATTCCCAATGCCTAGTTCCGAAAACATTATTACATTTAGGTAAATTAAAGGTTTTAGTATCGGATAGTTGCCTTAATTTATTAAATCGTGTTTTTCTTTGCAAAAGTGGTACTTTATTTTTTTCTTCATTGAGGATAGACAATTTTAATTTATTTTGAATAGGTATTACATGACAATAACGAAACAATTGAGTATAATCTTGACAATTTTTTTCTTTTATATATTTAGGTAAGTACAATTGTTTTGAGAAGTCTAATTTGTAGTTTAAATATATTTTCTAAGTGAGTTTTATGTGTTCTACCGTAACTACTTAGTCCATAACTAATAATGGAATCAGCAATATTTGAGAATAGATAGCTTGCATAAAATAGCTCTAAGTTTTTTACTAATATAGTTAATATGCGGACGCCAGGTAAATTTATTATCAATGACCAAGCCAATATACATGTGTTCTTTAACAAATTCTATTTCCGTACATCTGCATTGAAACATATTTTGATGAAGGCAGTGATGATCATGTGCGACAATAGATGGCTGGTGAGATATTTTGCTATGAGAGGAATGAATATGCATTGCTTTTGTTTTATTCGCGTTTAACACCAGTCCCATATCATGCGCCCATTTACATAAGATATTAAAGTTATTTTGTAATTGAAGCTCTGCATTTTTTATATCTCTTTCTGCAACTACAATACACGTGTCATCGGCAAACTGATATACAGATCCCTGTTCAATTATGTTGCACATATCATTAACATAAAGAAGATATTCTGTTGGACCCATAATTGAGCCCTGGGCGGTGCCCCTGGCGGTTTTGACTCTATCACTGAAATTATTGTCTATTTTAACAGATGTGAATCTTTCTTCGTGATAATTTTTGAACCATTTTAAGAGAGGACCCTGTATACCATTTTGTGCTAACTTTGTATATAATGTTTTATAATCAAGGCTATCAAACGCCTTGCTAAAGTCGATAAAAACAACGAGCACCTGTTTTTTGTGATTCAAGTGCTCGTTGATTTCATCGGTAAACTGACTTAATAGTTGAGAAGTATTGCGTTTTTTTTGAAAGCCAAACTGTTTGTTGTTTAATATTTCATTTTTTTCTAGATATTTGTTAATTTCGTTCCCAAAATACCTCTCCACTATTTTGTCTATGCCGGATAATATGGTTATAGGTCTGTAATTATTATAGTCAGCATGACTGCCTTTTTTATAAATAGGCCGTATAATGCCTACTTTTAGTTTGTTCGGATACCTAGAGGTAGCAATACAGGTCAACAGTATCAAAAGCGGAACTCAGATCCAAGAAAAGGCCTAACACCCTGTTTTCCTTACTGATTTCAAGCACAACGTCATTAACTAATGCGTCAACTGCGTCTACTGTGCCTAAGTTCTTTTGATAACCGAATTGACGACTATTTATTACGCTATTTTTCTTTAAGTGTCTTAAAATTCTAATTTTTAGAAGTTTCTCAAATATTTTTGACATGGTTGGTAGCAGTGAGATAGCCCTATACTTTTCGGGGTCAGTTTTTGATCCTTTCTTATGTATAGGTATGACTTTAGCAATTTTAAGTTGGTCTGGAAAAGTGTTAGCTATAAAACAATGATTAAAAAAGTTTGCTAATGGTTCTGCTAGAATATCTATGTTTTCTTTAAAAATTGCGATTGGTAATTCATCATGCCCAACAGACCTTTTATTTACCATTCCATTTACTATTTTTGTAATTTCATAAGATGCTGTATGATCGCACGTCATATTGTTACTTACTCTATCTGTATTGTCTTGTGCTAACTTTGAGGCTTCCTGCGTATGACATGATATGTTATTCTTGTTTTTTTTGCTGACATCAAAAGTTTCGGAAAAAACTTGCACGACTTCCTGAGGATGGCATATAATTTTGTTGTCTACCTTAAGCAATAATTCATTTTTCAAGCAAGTCCCTTTCTTATTTCTGTGCTCGTTTACCACCTTCCAGATACCCTTTGTATTGTCTTTTGCATTCAAAATTTCTTTTTGAACACTAGCTTTTTTCAGATTTCTAACAACTTTTTTGTATAATTTCAAATAGCTTGTACGATATTGTAAGACGCTGGCATCAATGTGGTTTTTGTTAAAAGAATTCAAAAATCGTTTCATTTTACTAGCCGTCCTAATGCCCTTTGTAATCCATGCGAGTTTATTCACTTTTAGCAGATTGATTTTTCGATTGCACTCCTTAAAACTGCTGTGATATAAAGTTGATAGTTTGGCAAGGAAAGAGTTGATACCCAAGATACCCCAATCGACTCTTAACAAGTTGGCCCTAAACTTTAATTTGCTTTTTTTACTTTGCGACCGTAACTTTTTAAATATTACTCTTTCCGTCTGGTTAATGGAATTCGTATTTTCTATCTCAACACTGCAAATTAACCCAGCATGACCATCTGCCAAATTATTGTGGTCCACGTCATTTATTAAGTGTGTGATGGCAGGAGTTATTTCGTCATTTAAGTTTTTAATATCACATGCCCGTATACCATCAAGGCCCGGACTTTTATTTTGATTAAGATGTTGAATTATTTTGGAAATAATTTCATTGCTAGCCTTATTGAGTCTCATTGCTACCTCTGGCGTCCTGGAGTATCCAAGAGGATCCAGTAATGGTGTACTACAAACATTTGGTAAGTTATTTACATTATGATGAAATTCGTTGGCAAAATTATTACATAATTGGCTTGTATTAATTTTAAAAGACTTTAATATAATTTCATCAACAGACTTTTTAACTTTTCCACATAAAGTATTGATGATATTCCATACAGCTTTGGAATTTTTAAAGTTTTGACTAATATTTATCATAGTATATTTGTTTTTTACATAGTTAATATATTTATTTGTTTTATTCCTATATAAGTTATAAAGAATTCGGTTCCTAATATTACCTGTATCTTTTTTCCAGATTTTGAAGAGATTATCTCTTTGTTTGCACATTTTTTTTATCGTTTTATTGGCCCACACACATGTGCTTCGTTTATTAACACTGTTTATTTTGTATGTAGTTTTACAGTTGTTATACACATATTCAAATTTATCAATTATAAAGTTTAACACATCATCAGGACATTGGTATGTCTGTACTATACTCCAGTCCACCTGTTTTAGTTGTTTTATGACTTGATCGTTACGCAATTTAGTGATAACACGGGTAGTCCTGCTTGCCGGGTCATCGACCGGGCTTCGTTCCATCAATGCACAAGCTATAATATAGTGATCTGCGAGAGATGTATTGATGACTGAGGAATGCACAGACCGGCCGCTGGCACAGCGGGTGAATGCATGATCTATACATGATTTTGTTATAAGATTGCCTTTTTTTTCGACCCGGGTGTACTGGTTTATTCCGCACTCCAAGCCTAATTCACTCAGTGAGTTGAGGTATGTTTCAGTTAAATTATTTTTTAGTTTAATGTCTAGGTTCATGTCTCCTAATAATAAAATATCATACTTAGACATTTTTTTCCTAATGATACCGTTTAATTCTTTTATAAAGCAGTTTTTATCTTTTTCAGGTGGTCTGTAAAGAGTACAGACATAAATTTTACTGTTATTATACTCTAAATATCCTGATAATGACTCAAAGTGATACGTACATGATGGAATTATTGTAAAGTTATGGCTATTATGTACATAAGTAATTATGCCACTGCCCTTTTTATTATCTCGAAGGCTGGCATACATGGTATAGTTTTGTAATTCAAACATACTTTTGCACTGTTCCTTTATATTAGCTTCAGTTAACATTATCACATCTATTGTCCGAGGGCTGTTCATGACAATATATTCAAGTTGGGAGAAATTAAGAATTAAGGATCGAATGTTTACATGTGAAGCTACTAAAGACCGATGACTTGATGGAAGCGAATAAACAAAATCATTCCAACTATTAAAGTTACCTTCATTGATTAAGGTGTTGCTATCTTCCATGAAACAAGTTCATAATACATCGGCTATTTATACCTTACAAAAATAAAACTAAGGAAGCAAAATAAAAGGAAAAGAAACACTCACTTTTTTCCGTCTTTCCACTTTTCAATGTCACTTACGGATCTGATGACGTATATTCTTTCCCTTTCGCTCTTTCTTATCAGAACTGAACCCCTTTTGCACCATACAAACTTGAACTTGTCATCTCCTTTTAAGTGAATCTTAGCCTGCCACAGGAGGTACGCAGTCGCCGGCGTCAGCGCCTCCCTTATGAAGATCCTATTTCCACCTTCTCGTCCCAGGTCAGCTTCAGTAATGGTTTTTGATTTGGAAGCCTCTAACCAGCTATCCCGACAACCCTCCTTCAAGACAACAACAATGGTGGATGAATTTCTTTTTTGCGATGGCGTAGAACGACTTTCTTTCCTGTATGCTTTGATGATTTCTTACGAATTACGAAAATACGAATATTAGATCTGTTTAAATTTGGTCTGAGTTCAGTAGTTTCAAACAGAGCAACTTTCGGAGTAAAGAAATTAAATGCATTGTAATTAAATCATAAATTTGACTAATACTGACGATTATTGAAAAAAAATAAGAAAACCCAGTTTTTGATAAAAATCCCCTCTATAGTACCAAAGCTAAAAAGAAAAACATTGGGATCTGTTTGAATGTACGTTCGCAACTGCATAGCCCAAACTGTGGACCAATTTCAATAAGAGGTATTTAATTCTAAATATCTCTGGCCTTTTTACAACATTGAAATATTAATGTTTAATCAATTTTATTACTCGTTTTACTATATTATAGGAAAAAATCAGAAGAGCAATTTTATTTGTTGACTTATTTACCTTGAAAAATGTAAGAAAAAAATTTAACTTTCCTTTTTTTTTCAAGCAATGATTGCTTACTCATTTGAAATTATAAAAAGAATTTGAGATAAATGCAGATGCCATATTGATCAACCAAGCCTTACAAATGAACCAAATCTCAGTTGAAATTGTCACAGCCTTGCTTTATGCATTCTATTATTGACAACTTCAGCCTTTTTATTACTAGTAAATTATTAAGTAGATGGATCTGAACAATGACTGTACTGGGAGAATATTGAAAATAATTGTTATCGAGAATCAGTGATTCAACTGGTTAAGAATTTGCTATCAATATTAAGTACTAATAAGGATTAAGACTGCAATAATACAAAATGCATTTGTTTATACAGATTTTCTTTTTAATTACAAAACACAATACCTATCCCAAATTGCATTACATTTAAAAAAATATTGTATCCAGGAATTCTTAAAACAATCATGATCATCAGAACGCATCTCCCAAAGACTCTTCCATGAATTTTTTATAAATAGCCATGAATTTTGCAACAAAGGCCTCTAAATGGAATATTGGTTTATTACCAAGTCTCATTCTATGCTCAAATCTGGCGGCATGGCTTGCTATCTGGCATTTCATAACCATATCACAATTTCTCACTAACTCATGTAGTAATCCAGCAAATATCATATCTGGTGGGACTCCATGTATTATCAACTCATATAGTTTTTGACGCACCTCACCCAACTTTTTTGGAGATTGCTCTGACAATATCATTGATGCAGTATCGCGGATATACTGTTGCCAATCTGGCTCTGAAACCTTTTGATCGGCTGTGAATGGATACTTCTGAACTTTACAAGCTTCACACATGAGTAAGGCTCGCCGTAAATTACGGTTCGCACATGCAGCAATTCTATTAGCCAGTTCTGATGGCAAATTTAAACCTTCTTTCTTGCAAACTGCATGAAGTACTGATACAATTTCACTCTCTGAAGGCGCTGGCACTCTGATAGTCAAGCAACGTGATCTTATAGCGGGAATCACACGAGAAATTGAGTTGGCTATGAGAATAAGACGGCAAGTAGCTACATACTTCTCCATCGTTCGACGTAAGGCATGCTGAGCGTCTTTTGTGAGGTCATCAACTTCATTCAGGATGACTACCTTGAATTCTCGCTGTCCTGACGAGTCAATCTGGTGTGTTTGTGCGACGTTCTTCACTAGGTCCATGATGACGACGCGGTCGTGAATACCGACGTCCGTTGGATTAACCTCAATGTGGTAGTTGCTGCTTACAGTCATGATTTCGATTTTCTTGTTGGAGGGCGTTGTAAAGCTCATTGTCTCCTGCCTCAGACGCTCGACACCAGAGCCGTATAGTTCCCTCAACAAACACATTATACGCGTTTTCTTCCCTGCACCCGAAGGACCATAAACGAGAAGGTGAGGAAAATCACTCTGTTGAACCAAATTTTTCAAACGAGCTGCTTGCTCCTTGTGGTAGTCTAATTTCATTAGATCCCTAGGACGATGTTTGTCTACCCAAAGACTCATTGTTACAACGAAAACTTGAAAAATGTGAAACAAATTAACCGCTCAAACCAAACATAACAAATAAATACAAAAGAAAAAGAAAGTGAGTGACTACGAAACCGTTAGCGGCTTCTTTAGTTTTAATTTTATCCAACCGTCAGGGATAGGGCGCGACGACGAGCGAAGCGAGGAGCGAGCATTTAAGTTGACATGTAAGTACATAATGAACTAGTTTCCAATATAGTTTTATGGACTAAATAGATAAATTTAAGTTTAATGAAACAAAATTGTAAAAGAAAGCACTAACTTAATTCTACAATTGAAAAAGCTATGGGACCTCAAAGTGGCGCTCAAAATTAATTTCGTTCAATTTGCGACGGACAAGTAAGTAACGTCGCGCTACTTATTTCGCAGTTTGCATTCGTAAAGTTCATTGGCATTCGGTTACCCTGCGCCGATGATGTCGTGATTTTTGCAAATTTTTGCAAAAAATGTTGCTCTTAATGATGAGTGAGACTAAGAAATGCACCTACAAATACTGTGTTGTTCCGCTATGTGAAGCACAACATTTGAAACCCCAAAAAAAGTTTTTTTTTACTTCCGAGTGACATACAAAAGAAAAAGTAGTGTAACTAATGAGGCAAAATTTATTCGGTCATAAAAGCACAAAATATATGTGTGAAGATCATTTTTATGTGAGTTTGTTTATTTGTTACATTAATATTAGCTGTGAATTGGTCTTCTTCCTTCGCAGAGCTTACGAGTTGAGAAACCAGTGCCTAATCTTACTTCTTAGAGTAAAGTATATTGTTACGACATGAATCACCAAAGCACTAACATACGACGACGAATTGGTGGAAAAAAAATGCATCACTGTAAATATAATCTGTTCTGAGCAAATTATCACTTTGTCCTATAACATAGTCTACTTCCCATGGTGCTAGATAATACAAATAAATATATATATAAAAAAATAAACACAAAGGATCATACATAGGTCACACTAAAAGTTTCCGGAACTGGCCACTTACATAAACAATATTTAAAAATTTATTGCAACATCTGAAAATAGAACTCTTTGGCTGTAGAATGCAGTTTGTTTCATCTGACTGTCTTCGGTTTTTACCTTGTGGCGCCATTTAAAAAATGTGTGTCTGCATCAACATGGATTTAACTCGGGAAAATTTTCGTAGTATGATTTTCTACGATTTTAAGTGTAATTTGACAGCTCAACAGAGCATCGCTCGGCTTGAAACAGCTTTTGGCAATGAAGCACCATGCAAGACGACTGTTTATAGCTGGTTTGCAGAATTCAAGCGTGGTCGTATCAATCTCAGTGACGAATCTCGCGATGGTCGGCCGTCCACCGCTGTGACCAACAAAAACATCGATGCTGTGCGCCGTATGATTGAAACAGACAGGCATGTGACCTACCATGAAATTCGCGCATCCTTAGAAATAGGCATGAGTCAAATACAATCAATCCTACACAAACATTTGGGTGTGAGAAAGCTGTGCTCGCGGTGGATTCCACACAACTTGACCGAGGCTCAAAAAACGGACCGCGTCACTTGGTGCAGTGCCATGCTTACCAGATTCAACGAAGGTGCGTCAAATTTGGTGTGGGACATAGTAACAGGTGACGAAACATGGATTTATTGCTACGATCCTAAAACAAAGCAGCAATCGAGCGTATGGGTCTTTCAAGATGAGCCGAAACCAACCAAAGTGGCGCGCGTGAAAAGTGCATCTAAGCGGATGATTGCTTCTTTTTTTAATAAAACTGGACACGTGGCTACTGTTGCTTTAGAGAATCGTCGTACCGTGAATAGTGACTGGTACACGACCATTTGTTTGCCGGAAGTTATTGACGAACTCCGTAAAAATAACCGTAAACGCCGTATCATCCTGCACCACGACAATGCTAGTTCTCACACGGCCAGACAGACAAACGACTTTTTGAAGACGAAAAATGTAGAACTCATGAGTCATCCTGCATACAGTCCCGACCTGGCACCTTGTGACTTTTTTCTGTTCCCAAAAATTAAGAACCAATTACGCGGTCAACGATTTTCATCACCAGAAGAGGCTGTCAAGGAGTATGAAAAACACGTTTCAGAGGTCACCACAGGGGAGTGGCACAAAAGTTTTCAAAACTGGTTTGATCGAATGAAAAAGTGCAAAGACGCCAAGGGAGATTATTTTGAAAAACAAAAAATTAATTTTGTACCTTTATTAGTATTTTTTCATATTCATTCCGGAAACTTATAGTGCGTCCCACGTAGCAATGAACTATTTTTATTATACCTTACACTAGCAGTTGGTGGCCCAAAATTTTCTCGTGTTAACGGAATGTCTTAAAAATCAAAGCACGTGCATTATACAAAGCGCAAAAAGTTGTATCTTGGAAAAAATTGCATGATTTTTTAAAGTCTGGGGGGCAAAGTAAGTTTTTCTGAAAAATTAATCCAAATAAATGGTTTTGAACGTACGAATGACTGCCATCAGAACTGTCGATGGTAAGAGTCCGCGCCACCGCTTAAGTCCTGCGATGAAGTCTTATTTGGCTTTGGAATATGAACCTAAATGCCTTAATCTATCAGACTTCAGTGGTAGCGATGACTTTATGATTGACCAATGAGTTGTCATTATGTCTTTTTTAATTTATCCTTCCGATTCATGCTTATAATATTTACATACTTTACATGCAGTTCAGCTGTGCTGTGCTAACTTTGTACAAGCTGCGTAACTTTATAAATTCATATATATATAGCATGTCAAAAAATGCAAATATCTCGTTTCTCCATACTTTTAGATATTTATGGTTTTGATACAGCTTTTATTTCGGCAAAATCATTCACATTTAACTTGATTTAATTAATAAAATTGAACATCACGGATTCATAGAAATAACACCGGGTAAAGTTCAGTGCTAGTGCTGCCATTCACCTTTTAGTTGTAAAATACTTGTATCTTTTACATTGATATCATATTAACACCTATACGCAAAATAACAATCAAGACGCGGAGTGGCGCAGTAGCGTGACGTCACAGCGAGGTCAATCTCCCGCAGTCATTCTGCGCTAGACTGTGTAAACATCACAGACATACAGACCAAACATTAATAATAAACGCATAGAGTCGACTTGAAGCAATTAGAGCTCAGTGAGTTACGAGCTCTTTTAGATATAAACAATTGTTTTTTTCCAAACAAAATATATACGAGAGGTTAGCTTAGGTATTAATAAATATGTTTCAGGCATAAGCCAGCCAAAACAACCCATTTTTATAAGTTTCTTCGTACCATGTAGCTTAAATGTCACTTGGTTTTTGTATGAAAACTTGCCAACACTATTTAATCCTTAGGTTTAGTCTGTATGTCTGTGGTTAACATAAATAATCCATTTCGCCGTCGGACCAAAAATTTTTTTTCACCACTTTTTTGGTTTTGGTATATATTTTAATCCTATGAAATTAATTATGGTATTATCGAAATCATGAAACTTGTTCATTGGGAGCCAAGCGAAGTGCAGCGGAGCGAGGCGACCCCCGTAGTTTTAACAGAACTCACAATGCACAAAAAAACATTATCCGAGCACTTTCCGATGACATAAGGTTCAATAATTTATAAAATTAAAAGGCCGCTTCCTTTTCCGAACTGTACATTGCAAATTCAACTTTGTTCGTTCATGCTAAGGAAGATATTCCAACAGCTAAATATGACTTACGGTTTAATAATTTTAGAAATCAAAGGGTCGCTAGCGGTACTGTAGTCACTTTCAATGTCAAAAAATCTCCCTTATCTGTGAAAACTCGCGCCTTGGCATTGTTTCGATTTGCGTCTGTAAGCTTTTACCTGCTCTACGCTCAATCAGACTCAGACCGAGTCAAACAAGGGCCGCATTCAGTTTGATCGCCCACTCATCACTGACAGCGGGATAGCATATACAAATTCAACGCGTGCAAAAGAGATGTCATAATCGCCGGGTGTGAGCGGCCGATCAAACTGAACTCAGCCAAGGACACCATAAAATGGTCTTAGATGGAAATGGACACTAAAATTAGGATCACTCACCACTTTAAGCCAGCTTAACCACTCAGGCACTGAAAGTCACAATATGTTTGATATCTATAGGTACCAAAGGTACGATGTCGATTTATTTTACGGCTAGGCTTACTGAGGACTTCGTTCAGTTTGATTTTCAGGTGGCATCTGTTTAAAATGCCATCTCTTTTGCACGCGTTGTTCCTGTACAGGGCCGCGTTCAGTTTGATCGCCCGCTCATCACTGACAGCAGGATAGCTTATACAAAATCAACGCGTGCAAAAGAGATGTCATGATCGCCGGGCGTGAGCGGGCGATCAAACTGAACTCATCCCAGTGGAGCCCGCATCAAGCTATACACAATGAGTATAAGCTGACTTCTCATTGTACGGGAAGCCTACACAATGAAGCTTTTCGCTTGAACATATTAACCATGTATGTGATAAATTAAGAGCAATCTTGGCTAAATTTAGACTTGTAAAACAAAAAATTCCATACTCTATACTGCTGCCATTATATAAAGCCCTGGGTGAAACCATAATTTATTATGGGCTTAGTTCTTACGGCCGAACCTGTAAGTCACATCTTGATCCAATATACTCTTTACAACTAAGGATCCTTAAATCCATCATTCCACCGAAACTTAAGAACAAACATCAGGACAACTATCACAAACTATTCCATCATTTTAAAATCATACCCGTACATAACCAAGTAAAATATAGCCTTTTAGTTGACAATTTCCTTAACCTAAACTATCAAAACATAATCCGGAATCAAAAACATACACGAAGTGCATTAATTAAGAAACTGCAAGTTCCTCCATTCCATAACTTATATGGAAAACAACTACTTCAATATCAAGTACCTACATTAATAAACCAACTTCCCCTGAACATACAAAATCAAATCACAAAAACCAACATAAAAATCAAATTAAAACACTTCTTCTCACAATCCATATCTTCGTAAATAAGCATTAAAAATAATCACCTAGTGTGTCTACACAAACAAAAGCTAGCTGTGAATTGTATAGAATGTAAGCACTTTATCTATAAGTACCTACGTAATGAGTGATGTTGTGTGAATGCGGTGTGCGGTCAAACCTAAACTGGTTTTTGTCACACTGTTAGTATATAAGTTTTATTGTAAACACTGTTTTGTTAATAAATGATGATGATGATGATGATGATGATGATGATGATGATGATGATGATGTGGGCTCCACTGTACATAGAGAGTCTACTGAGAGTCTGCTGTCAGTATTAGGCGGGCATTTCGGCGGACAACAAAAGTGAATGCAGCCCTACAATAGAAAAAAATTCCTACTTATCTTATTTTGAAAACAAACAACTTATTTTCTGGTCTTTCGTGTTGGGGTTTTTGAAATAATCGGTGGGAAGTATTATGTTTAAATTATGATTTTTGTGAATTTATTATGTTGTATAATTTCTAAGTATCTAAAATGAAATAATTTGCTGTTTAGTTATTTCTGTATATAGGTATTTTCTTAATGATTTCAGGATTAGGTTCATAAAAGACAAAACAAACTTGAAAAAAATATGGGTAGGTATGTACCTACTTCTTGAATTTTAATTTATTGGTACTCAAGGTACAGCTTGTCAATTAAGTCTAGAAATTAAATAAAGCGGAACTAATATTTTCTCTTCAGGCAACTCTCAGACTGTCACTGTCAGTTTCAAATCACACAGAAGAATTCTTTCTTTAAAGGTTTGTCGTTATTTTCGTACTGATATCAAAAGAAAAATTTTAAAATCTAAGTTTTGTTGCTTGAAAATGGGAAAAACTATAAAGAGTGGTGCAAGAGAGGTCATATACCATGTTTTAAAGCAGTGTTTGGCAGGGTATCACGCATGAAAAGTTGTAACTGATTTGGATGACTTGTACAAACGATTTGCTGTTAAGAAAGGTATTTAATTATAATGAATGTATCAATTATGATCTAATTAAGTGTAATAAAACCTACTCAAGCCTTTAGATACACATAAAAGACCTGCTTTAAACATTTTATTCTAATTTTGAGGTTATGCTTACAAATAAATTTAACAAACTCTGTTGACGTTTTTTATGTTGAGATATGGTTTTGATCCTTTTGCATCCTCGAAAAGTAAATTTGTGTTAATTTTCAGGAAAATCTGAAAGCACGGTGCGACTAATTGTCAGAGAAGGTGAAAGCGGTGACATGAAGTTTTTGACACCCGGGAAACATAAAAGAGGCCATCCTATTCTGGATGTGGAGGACTTTACTTTATGTGCAATTGGACAAAAGGTGCAGTTCTTTTATATAGTGTGCAAAAAGCACCAACATTGAGGAAGTTGCTCGCTGTGGTGAGGGAAGATCTCGATCTTCAATGTTGCCATAAAACATTGAGATACATATGGAAATCACTGGGGTGTTCTTTAAAAAAATGTGGCACAAACAAAGATGCTCTAGTTGAGAAAACCAATGTAGCCCATAAACGGGAAAATACATGGACATAGTAAAAAAAAACAGGCCCTCACCAGAAGAGTTACAAAAAAATATTACTTGGACGAGAGCTACATCCACTTATCATATAAGGTCAAGAAATGCTGGCAATCAGTCAACATCAAAGGGAAACAGACTGATATTTCTAAAGGAAAAAGATGGATACTATAGATAAACCATACAATTGGCGGATCGCCCGTGGTACGAGGGGAGCGTCGGGCGGCGCGGAGGTAAGAGTCGAGTGGGATGGGGTGGTGCGGGCGCGGGACAGGGCCGCTTCCAACTCCACGTCACCCGACGCTCCCCTCGTACCGCGGGCGATCCACCAATTGTATGGTTTATCTATAGTACATGCTGGCAGTGAGGATTGTATGGTTCCTAATGCTCTTTTAATATTCAGCGGAAATAACAAAATGAAGGACTACCATTCAGAAATGAATGCAGAAAATTTCACTAAGTGAGTAACTGAGCGGCTTATCCCGAACCTACATGAACCTTCTATCATAGTTATGGATAACGCCCCCTACCACAGTGTGATCAAAAACAAAGCTCCGTCTTCTGCTTCTAGAGCTGATGACATAAAACAGTGGCTGTTAGAAAATAATATTGAGTTTGATTTAGCACTCAGGAAGCCATCATTGCTGATGCTAGTAAAAAAGTTTAAACCTGAGCCTGTCTATGAGATTGATGAGGTCTTGGGGTTACATAGTCATGAAGTGGTGAGGCTCCCACCTTATCACTGTGACCTGAACCCTTTATAGCTCGTCTGGGGTATAGCGAAACAAAAAGTAGCTAAACAAAATGTGGGCAACTTGGATATAAAAAAGCATTGATGCTGAAATATGGAAGAATAGCGTCGAGTATGTAAAAAATTTTTTAAAGACCTATTAATAAAGAGGTAGAACATTGTATCACGATATAGAAAGGCTAGTTATCTCTGTAGGAGAAGAAAGCGACACCAGTGACACCGACATTGATTCCGAGTCTGAGCCAGGCCACCTTCCATGTGAAGATCCGATCCAATCAGGATCCGGAATATGGGGCGTGGAATACTTAAACGTCGAATTTTTCGATTCAGAATCAGAATGAACTCAAAAAGTATTTTGTATCGTAATTTTTTTAAGTATTATGTAGCCTCATTTTTTTAACTATTTTGTAACTTAGATTTTTAAGTATTTTGTATGTTAATATTTTCAAGTATTTGGTTACCTAATTTTTTCAAGTATTATGTAACCTAATTTTTAAAGTATTATGTAACCTAATTTTTTTAAGTATTTTGTAACTTAACTTTTTTAAGTATTTTGTAATTATTTTTTGAGGATTTTGTAACATATTTTTTTAAAGTATTTTTCAACTAAGAATTAATTGTATATGTCCCAACTGAGTTTCTTGCTGTTCTTATCAGTGTGGCAGCTGAACCAAATTCCAATAATTAACTTAGTAAAATTAAATGTTTTAGTAAATCAGCATTAGAAATATTTTAATCTTTCTGTTCCTTGTGGATTTCGGTACAATTACACGGTAATCGAACCTGGCGGAATCTTTTTTTTACAGTCCGAATAAATGATTTTTATTTTGGCTGTAACCTTGTATTTTTCTTACATACATCCATTACTACTCACGCCTGTCCCTAGAGAGTTAGCCCTATCGCCGTACTTCGGGCACAAATACACGCTTTTTAGGGCATGCAAGTTTCTTTACGATGATTTCCTTAACCGTTCAGCAAGTGGTACGTAAGAACAAATACTATGCACATAAATTTCGAAATACTCATTGTTGCCTACCCAATAGTGTGGGTTATTTTGAACATTTTCAAATTTAATTATTGGGTACGTTTAAAAAGTTGCATTCTAGTGTAATGGACAGATAAAAATATCAAAACAAATAGTCCTTATAACTTTTAGCCCTCTACCTTTATTCAAAGATTTACGAAATGCATGAAAGGAAAGTATTTTATTTTTTCAACTTTCTATCGTTATTTTTATTTTTTTTTATAAATACAAAGCAATAATATTATAAAAAATATTCGTCTCTTACCATGTCTAAAATTTAATAAAAACTACAAAGTTTAAGAATTTTCCATCTGTGGCATTTTTACTAGATTTGAAAATAAAAATAAGATACAAAATCGACCCAGCCTAATGCCCAACCGGGTAGGTTTGAGCGGTGGCTCAATTTTTATCAAAAATTACCAGTCATTGCAATAGCACTGATAGGTCAATAGACCGTTGAGGAGTTCCCTCGTGACGACCCAATCTTACAAGCAAATGAGCAAGTATCATGTTTTTGCGGTCGCAGTATAGTATTGCCATATAAACGATTGAAGCGCCATCATTTTTTTTCCAGACTTAATTGACAATCTGTAATTTGTGACAGGCTAGCTCAACGAACGTGGCAAATACGATCTAAATGTGCCTACTAGTAGAGTAGAATAACTGTTTTTTATACCCGTATCGTATTTCATTCTAGAAAGTTGGCAGCTATTAACAAATTATATTTTATTATTGATCAATAATCCAAATCTGGGGGCCCAAGTCAAGCTAAAAAGCAGCATGACCTTAACATCCTTTTCTCGAAGCAGTTCAGGCAATTTTCGACCCCCTATAACTTCGTTGTGGATAAAACTAGAAGCCTGAATTTTTAATAACCAAGCAGAAATTGTATAAGCACGGTATATTTCAAATTTCATTCAATTTGAACCAGTAGTTTAAGAATTATAACTAGTCGAAGTTTCTCAATTTTATCACTCACCACTGACTGACCGATCATCAAAACTCTAAGGCACTTCTGGCAGACATAGAAGCTTCAAATTTGGAATACAATTAGTAAGTAAAGGATATATGAATATAATTTGCAATAGTGTTTAGTGTTTAGTGTATAAATCAAGGAAAAACTAAAATATTTTGCAATTTCAGTACAGTTTTCTAGATACACCAACTGCATAAATAACTTTATAATCCTATATAAATATACCGGACTACAAAGTTACATTTGCAGTTGTAAGTAGAAGGTACCGGAAAGGAAAAAAGTAGGACTATCTACAAAAAGAAATGAGATGCCATCAAAAACAAAACTTATAAAAAAAACAAATCTCGCAACTGAATTCTTCTACCGTAAAAGTTGTGAGATCCATGTAAATTCAAGTCGGTTAATTTATTCAGTTCCTAATTAAGGGGCCCTTCTGTCTTAAGTTATTACATAATTAGCTAATCTGTCAACATCTTATAGTGACCATATCAATATTAAAAATCTTTTATGTTTTAAACAAATAGATTCACTTGGCAATCGCACCAAATAAATAATCTTATTTAATATAATATGTATTACTTTTGTGATACATTGTGTTTTCATGCGATGGCTGAGTCAATCTTTTTATTTAAAACATAAATTTGGTCACTATAAGATGTTGTTAGGTTAGCTAAATATGTAATAACTTAAGACAGAAGGTCCCTTTAGTAGGGACTGAATAAATTAACCGACTTGGATTTACATGCATCTCACAACTTTTTACCGTAGAAGAATTAAGTTGCGAGACTTGTTTTTTTTACAAGTTTTGTTTTTGATGGCATTAGGTCTTTACGTACACATCTGGAAAAAAAGTTACATATGTTAAAACTAGTAGTTTGCCCCGAACTATGAACTCACGCTCATCGGATTTTGCTCGTGTTTCAAATTAAAAATTTCAATTTTTTTTTCTTGGGGTAAGTTAAAGGGGGGGGGGGGGGGCTTTCTCCTTGAAAAAATCTTATTTATATATATGAATATATGTATGTATACTATACCTATATATATATGTCTATTCAAATTATATGATATTGTAAAAAATATATAAAGAATAAAAAAAAAAATATAACTCTATACATATATTAAAAAAAAAAAGATTTGGGCCTAGAATAACAATCCACAACTTTTTTTTATATTATTATAATTTTTTTTTATTGTTCATCTTAATAGCTTTCGAAAAGTACCCATATCACTAGGTTTATAATATATTAACTAACAATAATTATTTTTTATTTACAATTTGGGCTAGGCGTGACGATCTACGGGTGGATGAAAATGTTTGATATTTTACTGATATTCAATTCTTATGGTCAGGTCATGTGCACACAAGACCAATAATCATTAGGTAATAACTTAAATAGTTTAAATTAAAGAATAACACATGAAACAAAAGTAAAAAATGTATGACTAGTATTTATCCTGCTTTTGAGTTAATAACCGCATGAATATGGGTAAAAACTCAGTGTTATCCGATGGTGAGTTTAAACTCGGATAAATACCATCGCTAGGTACATAATTATAACAACTACAGGCCTTACATGATTGCCACCTTAACACTATTTTAAACACCATTTGACAGTAAATATATGGAATTTACTGTCAAATGGTGCTTTAAATGGTGTTAAAGTGGCACCATGTTAGGCCTCCTCATATTGACATGTAACTTTTGCAATAAATAAATAAATTAATAATAGCATACATTCACTAAAATTGTTTATATTTACCTATATATTGACTGAAGGTACCACAATGACGTTTGTAACGACTTCTTTCTTTTTTTCGTTTATATAGGTTTATTTTATTCTTTTTATTCGTTTTTAGTGCTGACGGCTTACCAAAATGCAACTGACATGTTAAAATGAAGATATAATTGCTAATTTAGCCTTTTATTTTTTTTAAATATTGGTAGTTAAATATAAATAAAATAATAACAGAATTTTTAATATATTTCGGCCTCTTCTATGAGGCCGTCATCAGTTGAATCAGTAAGTACCTATAATATATTTTATTCGCTGCCTATCCCCACAGAACATATCATACCCTATATCCAAATGAAGAGTCTAACCATTAAAACGGCGAAAGAATTTGCAAAATCGGAGTTCCAGAGATTACCGCACGCCACACGAATCAACTGTAGGCTCTTCTAAGTGCTGTGGGTAGGCGTTTAGATTTTGACAGATCTTTGTACAATTAATGTTTAATGTTATATACCTACAAGTGCTGTAATATTTAGCTCGCGCTCGACCTCGCAAGGGATGTTGTTATGTGATGATATCTGTAATTTGGACCACATTGTCATATTAGTTATAAATCCAACAGTGTGGGATTTAGCCGCATTTGTGTGAGCATTAAATTGCAAACGTTGGATAAAAAGAACCACCAACCAACAACGAACTTTGACATATGCTTTTTGACTGACCAAAAAATAAACAAAAAAATCTGAAAAGTAATTTGGGTTTCTTTTTGTTTTTTACAGATTTTCCAACAGAAAATGCTCTGCAAAGTTCAGTCGAGGCTAAGATTATTTTGTTTCTTTATCCTGAAGACAATAGTTGCAGAGGAATATAATTTATATGGACTCCCGGGTCTTGGATATTCTGTTTCAATACAAATTGGACATCCTCCTCAAAATGTAAGCTTATTTTTGTTCCTTTTACCTTTTCTTTATTGACCTACCGATGTAATTTGATTACTTACCCCTCTCTTTGTATTTTGCTATTAAATATTTTGCACTATTTCCAATTAGAATCAGAGGTTAGACCTTCCTAATATTCTTCTAAATAATTTTTCATGTGTCTTTAAACTCTTACAGCTAAACTGATAAATTCTAGATGAAATAGAAATTGCAAACATCGGGAAAACAAACTCTGTAAATAAATCTTGATAAAATAAACATTTTCAGAACCTTGGTAAAATTACCTGTTTATTTTGTAGTTTTTAATTATGATTGTAATCTAAAGAAGCATTTAAGAACATGCAATCAAAGTGCTAAATTTCATTCGTTTATTAGAAAGAGACAGATCCATATAGGAGCAAGAGAAAGAAAAACCTGGTTGCACCAATCAGGTGGCCCAGTGTGATTTTCGCATTACTCCGAAGCGTTTCAAAACACTTTTGTGCAACTGTCAGGTAACAGTTCGGTTACCCTCGGTTTAACTCAGGTCAATTTTTGAATGCTCTAGGGTGAAATTTGCATCATTCCGAGTGAAATTCACTAGTTTACAAACGGAACCTAACAATATTTTATTTAATCTCTTTTTGATTGGAGTCTATAGGGGAACTTATCGACATTTCCTTTTTAGGGTTTTACATATACCTCAAGAGGAAAAAACTCTTATAGAATCACTTTGCTGTTCGTCTGTCTGCCCGTCTGTCTCTCTGTCTGTCTGTCCAAATGTCTGTCAAGTCTTTTTATCTCGAGAATGTGTGGAGGTATCGATTTGAAATTAAAACCATATACTCAGTTCTACAGTCCCTTGAAGTTGTGAAAAAATCAAACTTCTAAGCTAACAAAAAATTATTTAATGGTGCATAAAACATATATTTCAACACTCTCAAGGGAATCAAAATTTATAGGGTATTTTCCATTGACCTAAAACTATGAAATTTTTCAAGTAATACCAACTTATACTACAAGTATAGGGAAAAATCTGAAAGCTATACATTTTAATTAAATAATAAAAAATATAGTCATTAAAGGAACCCTCCGTGGGCGAGTCTGACTCGCACTTGTCCGGTTTTTTTCATTGGACCCCTCAAATTGGCTAAATTGTCTATGACTGTAATTTTTACATCCTGCCTGGTTTATTTACTACCTTTCTGTGAAGAAATACCTGGTGGTATAATTGATGAAGATTGGCTCTGACCATTTGGTCATGGTGACTACTTAGTTTGTGTGCCTGAAGATGGCTAATGTATTATAATCTACATTAAAGTTGCACAGTCTACTTGTCCTGTGGTACATATTCAGTAGCAAGAACTCTAAGGCTGAGATTCAGAGTGCATTTTGAATCCAACCTCAATCTTACAAACGTCAAAAAGCGATGTGATCTCATACTAGAGTGACGTTTGTAAGATTGAGTTTGTACTCAAAATGCACTCTGAATCTCATCCTAACAAACTTTCTTTTCAAACAACTGAAGAATGTTGTACATTATTGTAGTTGTGACTGAAGGAATCTCCATAAGCCTCGGCATGCAATTTCATCTCAACTCCTTTTTAGGCCTTTGTACTGAACTCTGCCCCCTTTTAACATAATTTTTTTGGTAGGATTTGTTATATCAGTTTTTCTGTGACTAGTAGCATAATATTACAGATTAGTTTTTTTATAAATAATTTAATCTCTTATTATTTTCAGTTAAGTGTATTAGTAGACACAGGCAGTAGTGTCCTAGCAGTGGCATCAAGCTTCCGCTCTGATGTTACTACTTATTTCAGTAAGGATAATTCAACTACTTTCTACGATCTTGAAGAAGAGGTAAGTGAATCATTTTGCCTTAAAACATCATGATTTAATTTTTTTATGTATACATATATCTTTATCTTTATTGAAATAAACCATGTACATACATTTTTAATAGTGTTCTCTAGTCCCTACACTAGGATTCCCTTTAGGTTGTAGGTAACTAGTCTCTAACGCTCTGCTATGATTTATATATTTATGTATAATTTAATAAAATTTAATACAATTTAGAATTTTTAGATAAAACTAATTTAATGTTAACTATTTGAAATTGAATATAAATTAATGTTAATATAACAAACAAACAAACGGGATACTTATTTACAATTATAACTTATGTGTGTAATAACTTATGCTAGTGTGTATGTATTACGAGTGGTGGAAAGGAAAAGGTGGGAGGGGGTGTGTGAGTGTATGTAGGTGATTTTTGTAGGATTGTAGGATGTATGTATAAATTTGGAAATGTGGGTAAAAATTTATGAGAGTTTGTTTGTTTCATCTGTTTCAGAAGATTAAACGTTGTATAGGTCATCATGCGTTAATATGAAATTAAAAATGTGTCTTTAATTCCACCTAGAAATTAAAGCCTATTAGACATTCCTTTTTCACTAAGCTATAATTTTACTTAAAAACAATGCATTCATGGATCCTAGGAAAACTATACATCAATCGAGTTACAATTTGGCCACTTGTCTTTCCAACATTTTTTTTACCTATATAATTATAATATATGTTTGCTAAGTTTCTTGCCCTTCTTCTTGGCAATACTAATCGAATGGTGCGGATGGTCAGGCATTATGTATATATAATATTTTTATTCCTATATTTCTCTATTTTATGCAGGTGTATAACTTTATTACATTTTGGTAGCCCAACCTTAATATTTTTGGGATGTACTTGTATATCCTGTATTTATTTATCAACTCGTTTGTTCGTTGCATCATTTATATATGATACTTTTATTCCCAGATTTCTCTATTTTATGTAGGTGTATAATTACATTTTAGTAGCCCAACCTAAATATTTTTTGTATGTATTTCCATTATTATATAATGTACTATATATGCCTATATATGCACTATTTTTTTAATTTTTTTATTCTAAAGATATATATTGTAAAGATTAACTTTGACTTGTAGAAAGTATACTTTATGTATCTATTTTACAAAATAAATATTTGATATTTGATTAGGGTCACTTGTTCATTATTTAAATGTTGGTAATACCCTAATACCTTGTAGCCTTCAGCCTGTAGCTCCTCTCCGTTTTCGGCTTGGGCGTTATTTCAGCAACACTCTTTATAGTCTAATATGTTGACCAGAGTCACTAATCAAAATCCGTTAAATCCACAATCGTTAATTCGCCTGCCCAGAAAAGTGATTGAGGCAAATTCCTCCAAACCAATGTAGGCAGCCTTTGATTTAGTTCTGCCGCGCGCTACTGTAGGAAAACTCATAGAACTCAAATAAGTAACCAACATTAGACTGCTTTTGGATGATGATGATGATGTTGTATCTTATGACATAGGTGATAACAATTTCTGAATTTACAGGTTAATGCAAGATACACAGAAGGCGAGTGGCAAGCCCAGCTCGGTAAAGACCTTGTGCAGTTCCCGAGTGTTGCACCAGGAATTGAAGTAAAAGGTGAAATAGCTCTTATAACCAGTGCACAGAACTTCTTTATGAATAACTCAGGTTGGCAGGTGAGTACTTATCAAATGCTGGAAAATCAATTGCCTTAAATAAGTATAAATACTTTCAAACTTATTCAGAACTAGCATTTGCTTTCAGCTTTGAACATGTGGTTGTATTTTTCCATCAATGTATGTTTTATGTGCGTAAGATTAAAACTATTGTCAACAGTTTTCGGCTTGGCGGTTATTTTATCAACACCTTAAGCCTATATGTTGATCAGCGGCCCTAGCATGCTCTTATCGCATCCGAGTGGCACATCTCGCGCCGCCATTTGGCCTTTGTTTTAACGACTTAAGTGGGAGTTTTAATTTTAATCGATGTGCGCATTAAAAGCGCGATAAAGGAAGTTGCAAGTTATCATGTTAAGGGTGCAAGGTCACTAATGATTATAATAAAGAAAACCACATCCAAATCCTATACAGACAGACACAAACAAAAATCATAAAAAAAATGATTTGGCCTCTGTACAGGACAACTAATAAATAACCCATTTAAAATTTTGCAATAATATTCAATGTACCGACACGAAATTTTTACTACTTTTTAGGGTTCAGCGCCAATAGGGCAAGACGGAGCCCCATTAATGTCAGTCTGTCTTCCGTCCGTATGTCACGGGTATCTACCGTGCAGACGGAATGAGTTACAGATTTGAAATGTTTATGTGTTATTTAAAATGTTGGCGCAATTTCATTGAATAAAAAAATAATTAATGATTTTTCTGGGGGTTTATTATATGAAAGAGACGAAAAAAAATATTTTTCGTTCTTCTGCATGTAGGATAATCATTGTCTAGAACTCATACAAATGTATTACAATTCTTTTATCTTCAAAATTAAACAAATGGGGGCCATCAAAATTGTCAGTTTTAGCTCATTTTTGTTGCGAGGTCTATCTTAATAACTAAACGAATTTGAAATTTTCTGTACATTGTGTGCTATATAGTGTATTTAAAATTTTAATACTTGTATTATTTAGTCTATGATATAGGTTTAGGTTTACGTACCCGAATACTCGACCACCTTAATTTTGTAGTTTTGTTTCATATTTTCTCTTTTATTCTATTAACTTACTTGAATGGTACGGAACCCTCAGGGCGCTATTCCTACTCGCACTTGACCGGATTTCTATTTGTATTGTTTGCTGGGGTCGGTTTGTAGACAGCGAAAAAAAGGAACATTTAAAGCTGGTATCAAATAATACTGTCCAATAAGTTCGGATACTCTTTTACCATACTGGTATTTTTTGTAGAGTTGAAATTTTCAATACGTTGAAAGCTTTCAGAATCATACGTTATTTTGTTTATAAAAATATGCAAGGAGAGCTTCTCATTGGAGGACAGAAAGAGATAGATATGTTCAGCTGCGTTCAGCGTCAACATGGGGCGAAAACGACCGACGTAAAAAGCAGCGTTCTGTTCAAACATTTACGTAGGATGTAACGTCTACATAATATGGCGGATTAAACAAGAACGAATATTGCTCTTTTTGACTTATTCAAAAAATAATAGAAGCATGTACAGAAAATCACACGTATAGTAGCTTTGTTTTAGGACATTAATGATTTACCTTTCGGCTCATTCATGGCGTTATTTGTTTTAAATTATTTTTTCTACCGCAATATCGGCAGGTTCTGAGACATTTTAAAAACTAGAATTTAAAAAAAATATAGTTTACTAGCCTTCGTTTCATTTGCCAAAATAACCTTCTATACTTTTGATTTTAAGGGTATCTTGGGCCTCGCATATAGACCGATGATAGCCAAAGGAGCCATATCAGATGTGGAGCCTCTCTTAGAAGCAGTGGACAAGGAGCTAGACAAAATCATGTCATTCTCCATTACATTGTGTGGAGCACGGAGCACTACAGATGGTTCCCAGACTGGCAGTTTTAAAATATTTGGTGAGAATAAATATGCAGTAATATAATTTTGCTATCCCTGTCTCAACTACTGCTATACAACCAAGGGCGGATCCAGTGGGGGGCACAGGGCCCCTCCAGACGGTTCAAATAAAACAAGGAACTAGGAGATTAATATTCGTTTTGTTTTATATACATAAGTAGAAGCATAATACTACAAGTTGCAAATATCACACAATCAATATCGACTCGACAGAAAGAACGTGAGTTAAACGTCTTATCCGGCAATCCGACTTGCGTGTGATGCGTCCGTCCTCCTCCTTCACACTGGCGTAAGCGTTGCGTATAGGCACGCGGCGCATAGACTCGGGATAATTTTTATATTTTTAATTATAAAATTAAATTTACATTTCAGATGGTACAACCAAAAGCAAAAATCACAATCGCCAGTATCGGACACCTATTTTGCAAAAGAGCTGGTATGAAATAGGAATACTAAATGCAAGAGTAATTTCACGCCCTATCGTACCATCACAACCAATGGTATCTAGTACATTGATACCTTTTAATGGAACGAATGAAGATAGCTTGAAGAAAGAAGTATTGGCTGTTGAGCCAACAGAAGAAGCTTGTCGCATTATTTCCAAGAACCACAGTATAGTTGATAGTGGTACAACTAATATTAGGCTGCCAGATGCTATTTTCAGAAAAGTAAGTTATTCTTTTTTGTATAAAATTACAAAAACTACCGAAAACAAATAAATACGATATATATTGACCCCTTTAATAGTGTCGTAAGCAGGCGAATAATGGAAAATTATGACATAAGGAGTCATCCATAAATTACTTCGCACGTTGAACTTTAAAATATTATTATAAGAGTGCATTACAAACTAGAAAAGATCAATTAGAAACAAATGAAAAGACAAGAATAAAAAAATAAAAAATTTAAATGGAATATATATAAATTTTAGATGTGTTATTAAGGTTAAATAATTTTTAAATATAAAATTGCATCATAATTGACGTCACAGAGACGAGGGGGGTCACACAAAAGTTACCATTAATAGTATAAGTTCCTATTATATTTAAAGTGCAGTTAGAGGAGGAAAACCTTTTATCATTGGAATTATTGAGTTGGGTACATAAACATCTTATCAAGAAGAAACTTTCTGCAAATAATAGATAAATTTTGCAGTTTCGAGACCGACTATATAATATTTTTGTTGGGTATTTTAGTAATTGGAGTATTTATTGGTAGGAGTTGCTTTTTAACTTTAATAGAACGAAAAGTTTTAGGTTATTATTTCAATTCGAAAAGGTCCAATAAATTATAGGATTAATTGGAATTATCATCCTTTTTCAGATGCAATTAAATTATTTGCTAAATAACAAACACATGCTTATTTTTCAAATTATTTAATGTATTATTTATCTCCGATAATTTCTTTTATTTTATCTCTATAATTTTTTATTTTACATGTTTTTTTTTGTTGCGCTCCGGTTCAGTAATGATGGCAAGATGGTCTGTTGATTCTAATGAACTCAAACTATTTCTTATGAAGTGAGATTATCTTTAATTGTAAGTTAAAGTAATACATTTTAATTTAATTATGTAGTAATTTTTCAAAAAGGTTTGTGTGCGTATTTATTTTCATAAAAAATTATGACAAGTGTCTTTTGAGATAATTTCTCTATCTCTTATAGTTTAGTTAGATTTTCCCCATACTCACCTATCTCAACGTGGTATCCTGTTTAAGTAATAGTATTTATTTGTTTTTTTATTCTATCCATCTATAATTAAAAGCTATTTACTAATAATATAAAATATAAATAATTACACTGTAAAAAAGAAATAATTATGAAATAACTTTGTTATAAGTTATAATATATCTTAGAGCCGAGTTATTTTTCTTCTGTAAAACGTAATCTTAAAAAGTATAATGTTATGACTATAATTAATATAGTTATTTTAATTTCCAGGTTGTAGGTGAAATAAGAGACGCGGCGAGAGCAGCCAACATATTGATATTAGACGAATTTTGGTACCACGGCGAGGTAAATTAAAAACACATAAATTAATAATAAAACATTTCGTCAAGACATTCATCTCCGAGGGGTTGTATAAAGTGTTTCCAAGTGTGAACAGTGAAATGCAAGTCACGGACCACACTGGGTACACCCGCTTTTCACCGACAATTAAAACGTCCCAATAAATAAATAAAATAGTTGAAAGTAAATATTCATTCAACAGAAATCTGCTCATGGAATCAGAGGGAATGCTCTTATGTTAATGCAATCATATTTAGGACATAGAAAACAATTTACTGAATTTACTAAGATCGATACCATAAAAAAAAAACAGAAAAAACTCATGAGAGATCATAAATCTCATGAGAGATCTGTAGTATGTAGGCGCGTACTTGGACCTTTGTTGTTCTTAATATACAGGGTGTAAATAGAGTGCAACCATTAAATAAAACCACATACTCTACTAATCATACTGAGCAAGTATTCGAAAAAAACCCCGCGCAAATCTTCAGAGAAAGAGATATTCAACTGTAACTCAAAGACTTTATCTCGTAGGAGGAAGGTCTATTTTAGAACGCTGCACCGAACAGCTGTTTCACGGACGACTCGGGGAAACACATAGGGTTCACGCTGTTTTGTTTGGAACTCAATTATTTCCCAAACTAAGGGCATGATTCTTGGGAAAAGTGGTTTGGTAGAATCTGTAGAATATGTGGTTTCATTTAATGGTAGCACTCTATTTACACCCGGCATATTAATGACATGCCTAGTACTATAGTAACTGCCAACCTATGGTCTTATTTGCACGAATTTGGACGAAAGCACAGCAATAATAAAATGTGATAATATTAATCTTTACGAATATGACATTAATAATTAATTAAATAATATATTATAATTAATTGGCTAGACAGTAATAATTTGATTGTTAACGTAAAAAGACAAAATTTATGCAATTTTATCAAAGAATTTGTAGAATTGACGATATGAATATATATTGTAATGGGCAAGCAGTGGACGAAGTACAAAGTACGAAATTTTTGGAACTGAACATTCATAATAAGTTGACATGGAAAAAGCATGCTGGTGACTTATGTAACAAACTTAATAAATTTGCTTATGCCCTCTTTTAATTGTCCAAAATTGTTGCTTCAGTTCTGCGTTTTGGTATCATCTTTTTGGGCAGCTGCACTGAAAAAGAAACCCTATTTACAGCTCAAAAAAGGTGCATTAGAGCAATTTGTTGTATTACAACATACGAGACGTGTGTACTTAGCTTTAAATCACTTTAGGTTTACCTTTTTATATTCGAGACTTGTATCTTTGTAAGGAACAATATTAACCTATTCACTAAGGTATCTCAAAGAACAGAATGGAACCTGAGAAACAAGGACAGACATAAGGCACAGGCATAAAAGAGAGCTCCTCCATAAAAGCATATTTGTAATGGGCAACAAAATATAAAATAAAATACCTAACAGCTGGAAAGAATTGAATATGAATGCATTTAAAAATGAACTGTTTAATTTCCTAATCGATAAATGTTATTACAAAATAAACAACCATTTAAATGAAGACTCAATGTAATCAAATCAAATCAAAATATTTATTTTGTAAAATATATACATAAAGTATACTTTCTACAAGTCAAAGTTAATCTTTACAATAAATATCTTTAGAGTAAAAAAATATAAAAAATTATATGTATATACTAATAAGGGAAATACATACAAAAAATATTTAGGGTGGGCTACAAAAATTTAATTATACACCTACATAAAATAGAGAAATCTGGGAATAAAAATATTATATATAAAAGATGCAACGAACAAACAAGTTGATAAATAAATACGGGAAATACATCCAAAAAATATTAAGGTTGGGCTACTAAAATGTAATAAAGTTATAAACCTGCATAAAATAAAGAAATATAGAAATAAAAATATTATATATACATAATGCCTAACCATCCGAACCATTCGATTAGTATTGCTAAGAAGAAGGGCAAGAAACTCAGCAAACATGATTTTTTTCATTTGTAACATAAACTTAATCTATTCAATTTTCTTATACCTACTAAGTAAAGGCAAATATAAAACCATAGGAATTATGTCCAAGAGAAAAAAATATATATATTGATCTTAGCCAATCCGTCTTACATTGTATACCTTTTACAGCAAAGTCAGTTTACATATTAATTAACTATAAAGGGCTTAAGATTAGCCTTTAGAGGAATCAAACATTTCGTATTAAAATTTGCTAATTATGACTTACAAATTTGATACAGACTATTATTATTTATTACAACATGCTTCATTATCGTCCAGATAATCATTGATTTTATAATAAGCTTTTTTAAGTAGTCCCTGCTTAATGTATAGTTTAAACTTATTTTCAGGCAAACTAAGGACCTCCTTTGGAAGTTTATTGTAAAATCTTATACCATGTCCTACCTTGGCAAGTCTGAATTTTGGAAAAGCTAGTTTATGTTTGTTTCTGGTTTCAACAGAGTGGTCCACACCAAGCCTCGGGAGATTATCAATATTTTTTCTGACATATCTAATAACTTAATAAATAAATTCACATGTAATAAAATGCACTCAAATTTATGTGTAGCATAGAAAGAGATCCAGTGTTTGAGTATATTATTTTAGCTAAAGCATGGTTTGCCTAATTTAGTTCTATTTTAACGATTTCTAATCGTAAATATTCATATGCCTTCTGGCAGACTGTAGCGTACTCAAAATTACTCCTAATACCTACTGTATAAACGAATTCTTATCTTATCTTATCGAAAGAACTAGTTATTGCAGATACAGACAAATCAATAATTCGACTCATAATATACTCTTAAGTCTTAAGGGGGTTTATCCCGATATTGTCTTTTTGCGAATTCATTTTAAACCCTGAATTTTTAATAATTACATTTGAAAAGAAAGTTATATATCACTCTTTGAACTTAATATTTCCGCCGTTTGATATGCATTTTACTGCATCCAATAAAATCGCAAAGGTAGACCTAAACTATAATACGAGTATAAATATAATTTCATTGGAGTTATATTAAGTTTTAGACAATAAAAAATATACTAATATAAATATTCGTAAGAAATGTGATATAAAACGGCCGTCTTATTTAAAATACTCGTACATTCTCTTAATTCCAAAATTAAAAATAAACACACTTGAAATCGCGATTTGAGCGGCCCGCTCTTACTAAGCAGGATAGAAAAGTGTAAAATGAAAGCGTTGGAGCAGGACAGATGTCTCTGAATACACCAAATGTATGTACCCATCACATATAGTCTGGGTGGCAACTGCAAGCAACCCTATCTCACAATATAATTAAACCCATCTACTTTGTAGGGACGGCCGACCTTTAGTATCTTCAAAAACATCTGTTTGGCCGCGGCGCAACTTGTATTGTTTTGTGTAGTAAGAAAAAATTGCATGCGCTTAACCTCTTAAAAATCGCATTGAAGAAAAGAATGAGACTAAACTGTTGGGTTAGAAACGGTTTAGTAAAGCTTAAAAAACTTGGTCGGCCGATTACTATCTTGGCAGGTTCCGGTGCAGACCAATTTTTGGGTTCCACACGATAGGTACCTATATTTTATCTTATCAAATAATTGAATAAAAACATCGCGTAGTTATAGCTTTTTTAAAAAGCACGTTTTGCACTCATCAAACGTTTTTTACGGTAAAAATAATGATTATTATTTATTACAGTGTACAACATTCAGGGAATCCTTTGTAGTGAGATACGTCAAAAACATCATAGGCTTTTTATATGCCGCGATGAGTTCAATCGTGCGCAGGTCGCTCCAGGCTGCGTTTAGTTTGATCGTCGGACGATGCTCACCTAACATGCCATCTCTTACACACGCTTTGAATTTGTATATGCTAACCTGGTGTCAGTGTAAGGTGGGCGACGCCCAAAGATCACAAACTGAACGCCGCGCCGCCCTAAAGGATGCAAAAGGAATGGAAGAGATACAGGATTGTATGTGGACCAAAATAATACTAGCATTAGATCGAATTTATAATATTGTCTCACAATTAGGGATTGGAGTTTGTGAATTTCTGAAAGGAACACACTCGTGAAAAACCTTGGATTCTTAGAAATCTTGAGTTTTTGTCTCATTAATTTTACCATGAATTTTCAGGCGGCGTGTTGGCCAGAGCCCCGCGAGTGGTCGCTTCCTTGGTTTGCTTTCGACGTGCTCAGTTCTGAGGATGACCACCAGTATTTTACAATGGCATATCCTCCTAAGGTATGACAGTGTTTTGATATACCTATACTTACTTATAATATTGTAAAATATATTACTAATTGAGTAGAGTAGTAGAAAAGTCGTGTCAGATATTTTTGAAAATTTAAATGAAAGACAAAGATAAAATGAAGACGAAAATACAAAATATAATTTTAGCCCCTCTGTATAGATTCTTCCAGGAGGACCGCCAAAAGGCCTATGTCCAGCAGTAGATGAAACAGGGTGGTGGATGGATGACCCCTCTGTATGTTCTGTTTTAACTCGTGAACCATCCATCAGATTTGGATGCGGTTTATCATCATAGTGACCCTGGTCAACATATAGGCTACTAGCTTTTGCCCGCGGCTCCGCCCGCGTCGAAGAGATTTTCGTGGAAATGAGGAAAACAAAAGAATATGATTTTTTAACGACAATATGCAACAGTCACCATGTTTTACCAAAGTGCTAATAAATACCAATCAAATAAGCCCAAACTCTAAGGGTCTGCTGTTGCCCGTCGAGGAGATGCCGTACCCACCTTCCAGTCCCATCAGCAGACCCTGGTCACTATGTTTTACCAAAGTGCTAATAAATACCAATCAAATAAGCCCAAACTCGAAGGGTCTGCTGTTGCCCGTTGAGAAGATCCCGTACCCTTATTCCAGTCCCATCATCAGACCCTGGTCACCATGTTTTACCAAAGTGCTAATAAAGACCAATCAGATAAGCACGAACTCGAAGGGTCTGCTGTTGTCCGTTGAGGAGATCCCGTACCCACCTTCCAGTCTCATCAGCAGACCCTGGTCACCATGTTTTACCAAAGTGCTAATAAATACCAATCAAATAAGCCCAAACTCGAAGGGTCTGCTGTTGTCCGTTGAGGAGATCCCGTACCCACCTTCCAGTCTCATCAGCAAACCCTGGTCACCATGTTTTACCAAAGTGCTAATAAATACCAATCAAATAAGCCCAAACTCGAAGGGTCTGCTGTTGTCCGTTGAGGAGATCCCGTACCCAGTCACCATGTTTTACTAAAGTGCTAATGAAGACCAATCAAATAAGCCCAAACTCGAAGGGTCTGCTGTTGTCCGTTGAGGAGAGGAGATCCCATACCCACCTTCCAGTCCCATCAGCAGACTTTGGTTACCATGTTTTACCAAAGTGCTAATAAAGACCAATCAAATACGTCCGAACTCTAAGGGTCTGCTGTTGTCCTTTGAGAAGATCCCGTACCCATCTTCCAGTCCCATCATGAGACCCTGGTCATCTTTTTTTTTTACAAAAGAAAACATTTTTTCTGAAAATAAAATATAAAACTAAAAAGTGAAAAAAAAATTTACCTTTCGGGGTTTGAACCCGCGACGATCGGCTACGGTACGGCAACGAACCTTCAATGTTTCACTAAAATTCTCATTGCGCTGCTCCCTTTTGTCATAGCGTGATGATACATAGCTTAAAACCTTCCCGAAGAGATGCTTTATCTTTCAGTGAAAACTGCATCAAAATCCATTGAGTGGTTCTCAAGTTATAAGTGAACGAACAGACAGACAGACCGATAGACAGACAGACTTTGTATTTTATATGTATAGAGAAGAAGATAGGTGTCGATATAATAACCGCCAAGTCGAAGACTGTCAACACATACATACATATAGTATTTTATCAAAGACACTATCACGCGAGCAAAGCCGCAAAAGCTAGTATTATGTAATTACATAAACTGGGGGTAAACGGACAGGTATCTTAAATTGAAACTAAATATTCTACTGACCATTTGCGTAAGTTGTTTCTTTAAAAAAAAGCGGACATCATGACGCGACCAACTCAGTTGTGAGGGCGGCCAGCCAGATGTAATGCTGTTTCGTTTCGCTATCAAATGCCCACTCCATGAAACTTGGGAAGGCAATACAATAGCGCCGATGTCGCGGGTGCAATATTTAAATCTTGTGTCAGGAGAAACATGATTTTGGCAAGATTGTGGAAGTTTTCAAACATGTTTTTGGTTAATATTAATCTAGATAACTACTACGATAGTCTACTAGTATACATTTTGGGGTTTTATCTTAAATAATATAAAAACACATTCGGCTATGCTTTTTATTGGCTTCTGGATCACAGTGTATAAACTACTTTGGGTGCCAGTTGGTCAAACTTTTTGTCCTAAATATCTAAATGTCCTAAGTATTGATCTGAAATAAAATATGTAATATCATGGTTGTGTATGGTAATATTTCAAATTCGGTTATTGAATGTACGGGTATTATCTAAACCCCTTCTGTGTTGACGAAACTGTATATTTAGTACGAATTTTTGTCAACAACACATTCTCCATATTTCAGATTTACATGCGTCTGGTGACGGCTTATTCCGGACTCGGCAAGGTACCGGAACTCTGCTACAAGCTTGGGTTCGAGCGACGCAGCGGCACCGTCGCCACTGTACTGGGAGCTATAGCCATGGAAGGGTTAGAGGTAATTGTAGCCCAAATACTAAGTACAGATTCCCATGCGTCTAGTGATGGCTGATTCCGGACTCGGCAAGGTACCGGAACTATGATACAAGCTTGTGTCCAACCGACGCAGCGGCACCGTCGCCACTGTGCTGGGAGCTATAGCCATGGAAGGGTTAGAGGTAATTGTAGCCCAAATACTAAGTACAGATTCCCATGCGTCTAGTGATGGCTGATTCCGGACTCGGCAAGGTACCGGAACTCTGATACAAGCTTGTGTCCAACCGACGCAGCGGCACCGTCGCCACTGTGCTGGGAGCTATAGCCATGGAAGGGTTAGAGGTAATTGTAGCCCAAATACTAAGTACAGATTCCCATGCGTCTAGTGATGGCTGATTCCGGACTCGGCAAGGTACCGGAACTCTGATACAAGCTTCTGTCCAACCGACGCAGCGGCACCGTCGCCACTGTGCTGGGAGCTATAGCCATGGAAGGGTTAGAGGTAATTGTAGCCCAAATACTAAGTACAGATTCCCATGCGTCTAGTGATGGCTTATTCCGGACTCGGCAAGTACCGGAACTCTGCTACAAGCTTGGGTTCGAGTGACGTAGCGGCACCGTCGCCACTGTGCTGGGAGCTATAGCCATGGAAGGGTTAGAGGTAATTGTAGCCCAAATACTAAGTACAGATTCCCATGCGTCTAGTGATGGCTGATTGCGGACTCGGCAAGGTACCGGAACTCTGATACAAGCTTGTGTCCAACCGACGCAGCGGCATTGTCGCCACTGTGCTGGGAGCTATAGCCATGGAAGGGTTAGAGGTAATTGTAGCCCAAATACTAAGTACAGATTCCCATGCGTCTAGTGATGGCTTATTCCGGACTTGGCAAGTACCGGAACTCTGCTACAAGCTTGGGTTCGAGTGACGTAGCGGCACCGTCGCCACTGTGCTGGGAGCTATAGCCATGGTAGGGTTAGAGGTAATTGTAGTCCAAATACTAAGTACAGATTCACATGCGTCTAGTGAGGGCTGATTCCGGACTCGGCAAGGTCCCGGAACTCTGCTACAAGCTTGTGTCCGACCGACGCTGCGGCACCGTCGCCACTGTGCTGGGAGCTATAGCCATGGAAGGGTTAGAGGTAATTGTAGCCCAAATACTAAGAACAGATTTCCATGCGTCTAGTGATGGCTTATTCCGGACTCGGCAAGTACCGGAACTCTGCTACAAGCTTGGGTTCGAGTGACGTAGCGGCTCCGTCGCCATTGTGCTGGGAGCTATAGCCATGGAAGGGTTAGAGGTAATTGTAGTCCAAATACTAAGTACAGATTCACATGCGTCTAGTGATGGCTGATTCCGGACTCGGCGAGGTACCGGAACTCTGCTACAAGTTTGTGTCCGACCGACGCTGCGGCACCGTCGCCACTGTGCTGAGAGCTATTAGCCATGGAAAGGTTAGAGGTAATAATACTGAGTAAAGATTCACATGCATCTAGTGATGGCTTATTCCAGGCTCGGCATGGTACCGGAACTCTGCTACAAGCTTGGGTTGAGCGACGCAGCGCCAGCGTCCGTCGTCGCCACTGTGCTGAGAGCTATAGCCATGGAAGGGTTAGAGGTAATAATACTGAGTACATATTCACATGCGTCTAGTGATGGCTTATTCCGGACTCGGTGAGGTACCGGAACTCTGCTACAAGCTTGTGTCCGACCGACGCTGCGGCACCGTCGCCACTGTGCTGAGAGCTATTAGCCATGGAAGGGTTAGAGGTAATAATACTGAGTAAAGATTCACATGCATCTAGTGATGGCTTATTCCAGGCTCGGCATGGTACCGCAACTCTGCTACAAGCTTGAGTTGAGCGACGCAGCGCCAGCGTCCGTCGTCGCCACTGTGCTGAGAGCTATAGCCATGGAAGGGTTAGAGGTAATAATACTGAGTACATATTCACATGCATCTAGTGATGGCTTATTCCAGACTCGGCAAGGTACCTGAACTCTGCTACAAGCTCGAATTCAAGCGTCGCAGCGGTACTGTGACAGTCACCACCGTGCTGAGAGCTATAGCCAAGGATGGCTTAGATGTGATTTATTATAAAACAAATACTAAATACAGATTTAAATGCGACTCGTGAGTGCTGTTTTCAGTTCCGGCAAAGGTTCCGGCCGATACAAAATGCGAGCGTGGAGGTACTCGCAGATGGCATCGCAATAGCACATTCTTGGTGATTCGACGGGGAAGGGGGAGATGCTACACCGACAAGAGCTAAGCTCTTAAATAACTGATGATGATATATTATGTTTTGATTCATTCCCTATCTTTGAATCCATCTTCTGTTGTTAAATTTATATGGCTTTGGTTATGTTATTCGAAGTTTAAGTCTTCATAATAATGACAGCTCATTTCTGCCTACTTGAGCAAGGCCTTTGTTCTTTTCCACGCCTTCACGTCATTCTCAACAGCCCTCTTGCATGCTGTGATGGTGATGAATATTCAAAAATATTCATGTTACTAATTTTCAGATAACATTCAACAGAGAAGACGGCTGGATTGGCTTCCAAAAAGGCACCTGCGGGCCTGAGGTCCAAATATCGGGCCCTTACAACTCGACCCACTCAGAACCCTACCGAGAACTATGCAAATTAGCGAAACCGGGTCACAATACGCCCGTCGAAACTAGAATAGCGCAGTGGGTCGTAGCTATAGCTTTAACTATAGCGATGTCTTTACTTGTGTATTTACTGTGGCCTTGCTTCAGGTCTTTTTATAGAAAGTCCTTAAGTCAAAGTCCTTCGCAAATATCATTGTCGAGAACTGCTTTGGTAGAACGAGAAGCGTAATTGTCATAGCTAGGGTTAAATTTAACCTAAGTATGAAACGGTTGATAGATTGTTTCTATCAAAATAAAAAGACTCCGTCTGATTTTGATTAGACTTGCAAAGTTGTTATGTGCATAAATTGTTGTCTCCAAAAGTATGTTATTAATGGAAAAACAACCGAATAATGAACTTAAGGTGGTAACAGAGGATCTCGGTGCAAAATGCACATCATAATATTGTTTTCCTTACTTTTGAATAAAAAGTATGTAACATATTAAAGACAAACCTCCGAATATAAGGCTTTATTCAGTTAATAAAAATTTAGATAAATGAAGTGACAATATCAAGATGAAAGGAAAGTCTATAACATTCTCCGGAGCTGTAAAACTCATTTATCTACATAATCGTTTAAATGAGGAGGAACTTTTCTAATTCTTGTAAAGCGACGAGGTTGTTGGACAACTGGTTCTTCTTCTTGAGATTCACAGTTGATAGAGCCTTCATTTGCTTCCGGATCTTGAGTAACTTGGAGTTCATCTAAAATGTAATCATTGTTGTTGGCGATAGGTGTTAAATGTCTATTTAATACCGTAGTTTCTCTCCCATCCGGTAGTCTTATATATGAGTATGACTTGACTCTAGTAAATCTACTTCCTCGACAATGGGCTGATACTTGTTGCTTCTATTATGTGTCTTCAATAGAACGTTCCCAGGTGTGGATAACCACGTCGGTTTCGACTCACCATATGTAGTTCTTCGGTTATGTTATGATTGAACATTCTCTCATGCGGTGTGGTGTTTGTGGCTGTACATAACAATGATCTTATTGAATGAAAAGCTAAGTCTAAAACACTTGCCCAGTTTTTAACACTCTTGTTTTTGGCATGTAATGCCATCTCTATTGTTTTCCATAATGTGCCTTTCAGGCGTTCAACTTGTCCGTTCCCTTGTGGATTGTATGCCGTTGTGCGACGAGTTGCTATATTTCGATCGTGAAGGAACTCTTTTAATTCTTTTGACATAAATACTGTGCCTCTATCTGAGGGAATATAAGCCGGTGTGCCAAACATGTAGAATAAGCTGAGTAGGTGTTCATAAAATATGATCTGAGTGGAAGTGGTGCGAAGGGTGGTCGCGGACTCGAGGCGTGGAAATAATAACACCATCAATTAGGATTCATTAGTGCTACTTTTATTCTATTAATAGAACAGCTAATTGACGTCCAAAACATTACATAAACTAGACTTATAATTTTATATATCACTGCAAAAATATGACTCGACATGATTGTCGACTGTCAGAGAGAAGAAGAAAAATTTAACATAAACAATACAGGAAGTGACAGCTATAGATGCATTCAGACAATAATATTGTAAAGCATACATACACATGCTATCGAAATATAATATTTAACACTTACAATAACAATATAAACATATTATTTACAATAACAATATAAACATGTATAATGAAACAATATTAACATGCTAACTCTACATAAGTCTCTACACGAACAAACAAGACTCTATATCACAAACAACACAATGACTATACATTAAAGTAGTCAAAAAACAAAGACATTATTCTTCAATTATAAAATTTAACATGTCTTTATAATAAAATCTTGAATAAAACTATAATGCTTTATAGAGCTTAAAGGTTTAATTAACACATCGGCAATCATTATTTCTGTTGACATATATCTTACACTAATATCATTACACAAAATCTTTGACAAAATGGTACCGTAGATCTATGTGCTTTATTCGCTTGTGACAATATTCTTTTATTTCTAACAACTTTAGGGCACTTTGGTTAAAAATATCAAAACTTTTAGTTAATATCTCAGAAATAAAGTTTTTTATAAAGCATAAATCTTTACAGACATCACTTATTGCTAAGTATTCAGCTTCTGTACTGGACATCGCCACACAGCGCTGTTTGCGGGATTCCCAGTTTACAGTACAATTACCCAGCTTAGAGACATAGCCAGTGCAAGACTTTCTGTCTACAGGGTCATTGGCCCAACCTGCGTCCGTCCATGCAGTTACATTATAATTATCACACTTACTAAAATGTAATCCATAATTCAATGTACCTCCTAAATATCTGACTATGCGTTTAGCAGATAGCCAATTATTAAACTGGCTAAGTTGACTGCATGCAAAAGTTATATCCGGCCTAGTACAAACAGACAAATACATCAAACAGCCCAATAGCTCCCTCAATTTATAAGTACTCTCGTCTAAGCTTTCTTTTTCAGTCTTATGTAACTTAGAGTTTAAAACCATAGTTGTGGACACAGGTTTACAATTTGTCATTCCAAATCGGACTAACAATCTTTTTATATAGTCTGATTCATCAAGGACTATACTACCTTTACCATACTACTACTATACTATTCTATCCCTGGTTATTTTCATTCCCAAACAATTTCTTAGTTCCCCTAAATTCTTAACATCAAATTATTTTTCCAACATTTTTATCAAGGATATTTTGCAAGAACTATTACTGAAAATATAGAAGTCATCGACATACAGAGCTATGATAGTTAGTTCACCATTATTACCTTTATTTATATACACACATGGTTCACATTTACTTTGACAATAACCTTTCTCAGACAAAACATTATGTACTTTAATGTTCCACATCCTACTAGCTTGTTTAAGGCCATAATACTCTTGCGTAGTAAGCAAACTTTATTGCCATTCGAAAAACCCTGTGCTTGCTCCATATAAATATTTTCATTCAAATCTCCGTTTAATAATGCAGTAGCGACATCTACATGTTCTATGTTCATATCAAGTTTGATTGCTAGATAAAATGAAATTCTCATCGTAGAGTGTCGCACAACTGGAGAGAACGTTTCACAATAGTCCACTCCAAATTTCTGAGTGAGACCGCGTGCAACTAAACGAGCTTTAAACCTATCAAAGTTACCTGATGCATCGTGTTTTAGTTTGTAGACCCACTTACATTTTACAATATTGTCCTCAAGTGGACGATCTACTAGCTCCCATACATTATTTTTAATTAATGACTCGTATTCATCCTTCATAGCAGTCTGCCACTGCTGACTATTGCAAGAAACCCTTACCTCATCATACGATTGTGGTTCATCTAATAAAGCAGCCTGCACAAACATAGATAATTCATATTCGTCACACCTTTTCGGTAGCACAGACCGTGTACTACGTACAGGACGACCATCAACGGTCTCAGAAACCTCTGGACTAGTCTGGTCTTCCCCTCCAACTGTAGTCTCGTCCTCTGACGACGACTGATCAGAACCACTCTCACGGGCTGCAGCCGATGGCTCGTGAAAGCTGGGGTCATCATCGGTCCCAGTACGGTACTCCTCTGTTGCAGCTTCTGAAATTACAGAAGAATCACAATTAATTTTAGTACAAGAATTCAATTCATTGTTTAATTCTTGGGCATTATTAAATTCAGTATCATCATTTAATTCAATTTAAATTAATTTATTAGTTATTAATCCAATACTTGTTTCATTATACATAGTATTATTATTCATGTCATTATTATAAAATGAATTTTTCAAAAATTCAACATTCCTAGATATAATAATTTTCCTAGGCTGTGATGGCTTTATTACTGGCACTGTAACCAACGAAAATGTACCTTTCAGACTTCACATCAAGCTTCCTTCGCCTTACACGTAGGTGACCAAGATCAATTTTAGATCCAGTTTAAACCTCTTCTGGTAACCGTCCTGATCAAGCAACTGTAGGGCATCTATTTTTCAAATATATTGCAGTCATTACCGCCTCGCCCCAATAGTTCTTAAAGAGACCAGCCCCACACAACATGCATCTCGCTTTCTCCATTAATGTTCTGTTCAACCTCTCAGCAATCCCATTCTGCTGAGCACAAAAGGGCACTGTTTTCTGGTGAATTATACTCTCCCTCATTAAATATGAAGCAAATTTGTCATTACTATATTCACCCTCATTATCAGATCTAAGACGTTTAATAGACAAACCACACTGCTTCTCTACTAAAGCTTTAAATTTTATAAAACATGACATTACCTCGAACTTGCATCGCATCAAGTATCCAAAAGACTTCCTGGAAAAGTCATCGGTAAACGTGATAAAATATCTTGTACCCAACAAAGTAGGCTTCTGCATTAGTCCACATAAATCACTATGGATAATTTCAAGAACTTCTGTTGTTCTTTCCTCATGTGACCTCTTGAATGGTAACTATGCTTTCTATGCAAATTTCACATTCATCTAATTTTTCGTCCTTCTTAAATTGCAGGCCTTCATCATTGGTCATGGCAATTTTTAGTTGTTTTTCATTTAAATGACCAAGTCGTCAATGCCATAACTTTATATCAGACTCGGATCCAATAAAATTAGACTTTTCTTCACATTTTCTTGTATTTATATAATATAAGCCATCTTCACTTTTAGATGCTTTCATGACAATTTTCCCATATCTTTTAACAGTTGCTTCATGTTTTTTGAACAACACTGTTGCTCCTTTTTCAGTTAATTTTCCGACAGACATCAAGTTTGTAGATAAATCTGGCACATATAAAGTCTCTGTTAATTGGATGTTGTCACCAGGATGTGTTACTTTTTACTTTTATTTTGCTGTTCTCCGCTGCTAATTTTACATTATCATTGCTTTCTGTAGTCTCCGTCATAGTATTTTTATCATTTGTCATGTGAGACGTACATCCGCTGTCTAGGCACCAGGATCCCTTCTTTTTCTCTTTGGATGTCACATTTAGGCAGGCATAATACACTTGATTTTTGGTTAATCTACAATCACGGGCCTTATGCCCCTTTTTCTTGCATTTAAAACACTCAATTTGCCTGTTTCTGTTAAAAGTTGTGCCTTTTTTGTAGTTATTTTTATAGTTTTTGCTTACCATAGCTCCTTCAGACTCTTCACTTTCATTGTTAAACGTCTGTCTAGCTTGAGTCTCTTCCAATATTGGTAAGTGGATTTGATGAATAAATAAATAGGTAGATAAAAATAAATATTTTTAAATTTTCCGGGTCCGGCAGCTCATCTCGGGATTCAATTGCAATCCAAAATTTTTCATAGGATTGTGGTAAACTGTATAGCAACATTATACTTAACAAGTCTTTTTGGACTTCAATATTCATATCAGCAAGCTTGTCTACATTATCCATGAAATAGCAACATTATATTTAACAAGTGTAGGGTTCGGAAATGAGTACACCGTTCTTTTCTACAGTTTTCGTATAATGAACACCAGTAAGTATATAACATAGCATCGCACACAGGCACAAATGACACAATGTGAGGTACACAGAAACAGATATCGTACAATACAAATGTCCGCACGCGAGGCGGCTTGTCGCACACTGATCGCGTCCCGCGGGACCGACCGTTACCGGGTAGGTGCGGGGCGCAGGGAGAGAATGGCGCGCGAGTTGTCATAGGTATATACCGCGTTATATACTCCCCCTCCAAGTCATAAAATCGTCCCGATTGTTAACCCCTTAGCAGCGTTACTGAGGGCATGTGTTGTCAGAAGTATTCGGTCTCCCTCGGCGTGCGAGACAAACGGGCGACGACCGCTATCCGCAAAATCCTTCCTAGCATCCTGTTGACTCTCTACACGATCCTTGATGTCCTCTAAAGTAAGCAAAAACTTCTCCAAGTATGGAGTAGCTTGTGGTACAAAAGTGTCTTTCGAAAGAATACTACGTAGGTCATGATTGGCATCAAACGGAGTTCGCATTTCCCTAGCAAACGTAAGATATGCAGGAGTGTGGCCAGTAGTAGCACAAGTAGCACTGTTCATAGAAAATCTAATGTGAGACAGAAACTGTGGCCAAGAGCGATGTTCTGTCTGTACGAGGATAGAAAGTTGTGTCTTGAGGTCACGGTTCTTTCTTTCCGCTGGATTTGCTTCGGGGTGATAAAGAGGTATAAGGTTTTGTTTGATACCCAAGAGGTGCATGCACTGTTGCATGACAGCCGAGACAAATTGTACACCATTGTCTGATATAATTCTGCGTGGTAAACCGTACCTTAAAAAGTATTCCTCAATGAGTACTGGTGCACAAGTTTCTGCGTTTGCGTCTTTGAGGGGAAATAATTCAACCCAGCGGGTGGCAGTATCCTCAACCAGTAAGATCCATTTCTCACCGTCTTTACCTTCAGGAAAAGGACCGAAAAGGTCTATAGCCAGTACCTCATTTCGTTGGTTGAGCACGGGAGTTTGCAAAAGGCCAGCAGGTTGGAGCTTTTATACCTCTGGCAATCGACGCAGTTCTTTAAGTAGTCCGTGACGTATTTCCGCATACCTGTGAAAAAATACTTACCCTTGATCCTTTGCAAGGTTCGTTCTACACCTTGGTGGCCTGCAGTCGGTGCGTCGTGAAATTCCTTTAACACGGATTCTTTCATAGAATCTGGGACGACCAGCTGCGGCTCCTCGGAATCGGAATCAGGGTCGAAGCGATACAGTACGCCTTGACTAAGTAAGTATCCTCGTTCTAACCACCTGTTTGACGCTAGGGGATCCGGCTGTTCCAGGTCTTTGATAATTTTCAATACCTCTGCATCTTTAAGCTGCGATGAACGAAGATCAGCAGCGTTAACGTGAGGAACGTCAATAGTGACAGAGCACACGCCGCAATCGTCCTTAGAATTTCCATCGCACATTGGACGGCTAAGAGTATCGGCTAGAACATTAGACTTACCAGGCTCGTATTCGTATCTGATGTCGTAGCTCTGTAGTTTCAAAGCCCAGCGAGTGAGACGACCACTAGGCGACTTTAAAGTCATAAGCCACTTGAGTGGTTGATGATCGCTCTTGACACACACGGAATGACCGTCAATGTATGGACGGAACTTTTCTGCAGCCCAAACAACGGCAAGACCTTCGCGATCCGTTGTGCTGTAACGACGTTCCGCTGGCGTCAAGAGGCGGCTCGCATATTCGATAGGGCGTTCGTCGTTTCCTTCTCCTTGCATCAAGGCTGCTCCCACGGCGTATGCACTCGCGTCCGTTCGCAGCACAAACGTTTTGCTAAAATCAGCCTGTATTAAAATTGGTGCTGAAGCAAGTCTCACCTTCAATTCGTTGAATGCAGCTTTCTGCGGCTCCCCCCAGTACCAAGGTTGGTTTTTCTTGGTAAGCAACGTAAGAGGTTGAGCAACTTGGGAGAAGTTAGGGATAAATTTCCGGAACCAGGATGTTGTCTGAAGGAAAGTTCTGAGATGTTTTAAATTGCTTGGTTCCTTCATTTCTGTGATGGCTTCAACCTTCGAATGGTCAGGCTTAATACCTTCGGGAGTAATTAAGTGCCCTAAGTACTTTACCTCTTTGCAGGCAAACATACATTTTTCCCGGTTAGGACACAAACCAAATTGACGTAGTCGGTCAAACACTATGCGCAGGTCATCCATATGCTTCTCAAAATCATCAGAAATCACGAGGAGGTCATCTAGATAAGCCAGAATGATGGTATCGCTAAAACAAGCACCAGATCTGAAGCGGTCCATCAAGCGTTGCAAAGTAGCCGGTGCGTTTTTCAACCCGAACGGCATGCGAGTGAAACGGTAAGTCCCTAGGGGTGAAATGAACGCTGTTTTGTCTCTGTCGGCTGGTGCGACGCTTACGTGCCAGTAACTAGATTTGAGGTCAATAGTGCTGATGACACAATTCCTTTTTGTCGACTGGAGGAGTTCATCGATGACCGGGAGAGGGTAATGGTCAGTTTTCGTAACGCTGTTTAGTTTACGGTAGTCAACACAAAACCTCACCTGATTGTTCTTCTTCGGAACTAAGAGGGCAGGCGAAGTCCAGGCTGACTCACATTCTTCAATTATCCCGTCTTCTAACATTTTGTCAATTTCAGCTTTCATGATCTCATTCTTTGCAGGTGTTAGCCGGTACGGAGGTACAGAAATTGGTAAGTGTTCACCAGTATCAATGAAATGTTCGGCGAAAGGTGTTGGATCTCCCCCTGGTCTGAAGATTGCTTCGTTGTCCTGAAGAAACTGACTAAGCAGCACGCACTGTTCACTGGTAAGTAAAGTACCTTCGTCCTCGCGCAGTGAGACAGGTGTGGAACACGAAGTCCTCGTACTCTAGAGGGTAAGTCATATTGCCATCTGAAAAGCGCCAGGTTGATTTGCTAAAGTCGATTTGAATACCAGCTGCTTTTAGGAAATCGATTCCCAAAAGAGTCTGGCTTGCATCGGCTTCAGGGAAAATAATGAACTCCGTTGGTATAAGCCGATGATTAACCTTTACGTCAACCTGGGTAATTAGCACAATGCGTGATTGTGAAGTTCCATCAGCAAGCTTAACGTTCATGCATTGCCTTTGGAATTTATTATTTTTCTTTTTAAGCAAAACAAAGAGCTGGGAGCCAGCAACGCATCTTTTTGCGGCTGTGTCAATTAAAGACAAACCACGGAGACCCAATACCTCTATGTACAACACAGGCCGTAAATTATTAGGTTGTGATACGTTGGGCTTGCATAAAGCAATACACTGAGGAGGATTAGGCACAGTCTCCCTACCGATTAAACCGGAGTTCTCATCACGGCTTTCAAGCACGGTTTCATTTTTATTATTCAAATCCAAGGTGGGAACCGTATTCTTAAATTTGAGTAAATCAGTTGACGGAACATGATTATTCAACGGGTCAAACCTACATTCACCGTCGGTTACTGTGGGCCCCTTCGTTGACCCACAATTGTTGACTAGGGCAGATGCTGGTAATGGGACAGAAGATGAATAAACCCTTCTTTGTACTTGGGCTGCCAGTTGAGGTCTGCCAGTATCGCCTCGGAGGAGATCGGAGTGTGAATGACGTTCGCTCCGGACCGCTCCTATATTTATACTACTCGCATTCTATGGAAACCCTGCATATTTATAGTGTGCGAGTGAATAGGCAGATGTGCGAGCGAGCAGCAGTCGGGGTCATCTTGCGAGCAGCAGTCGGGGTCGTCTTCAACGAAACGGAGCGGAGCGACGTTTCGATGAAGGTACGGGCCTCAATATTAATATTATTGCCCGGGCGTCTTCTCCGCGGGCGACAGCCCGCGGGTCCGGGGGGGGGCAGTCAGTCATGCGCCGCGCGCCCGGAGCACGTTAGCCGCGCTCGACAGGTGGGCTGGTACTGACTGCCGTCATCTTGCGAGAAAGACTGATTTTTACCCCCCTTAGAGCGGCAATACTGTACAGAGCCCACCTGCGCTAATATTTATTTATTTACTCATTTCCTATTTACATTTTATCTAAATAACTAATTATGTATTTATTCTATACACCTATTCTCTATATATTTGGGTTAATCAAAACACAAAGAACCAAAAACTTTAATTAGACCACATAAGGCTCTTAAGATTAGGTCAGGAAACGTCTTATAAATAATCGACTTGGAATAACAAAATAAGCTTAACTTATCCTACTATATACATAATGTAGCTATCTATAGTCGCGAACATATTATCCCGCCGCAGCTCTTTGTAGCTGAAGATTATCTCGTGTTCGGCGACTCGTAGTGATGTCTATTCTGGCTCAGGCGTGGTTGGCAGGATTACCAGCTTCTTGGTAGGTCTTCGGAGTATCCCCTTATTGGTTCTCACGTCGACTGCGCGTACCTCTCCATCTGGGCCGGGATAGATGGCCACGATAACACCGCGTGGCCATGAGTAGCGTGGGAGTGTCCCGTCTGCTATGAGGACGAGATCGTTCAGCTGAATGGCTCCTCGTGCGTAGGGCTCCCGCCGGTGTTGTAACTCCGGGAGGTATTCTCGTACCCAGCGTGCCCAGTACATGTCGGCGAGTCGTTGGCTGATCTTCCACTCTTTGCGGCCGGCTGCGTCTTGGTCGGTGAAGGCACCAGGTAGCGGAACTCTTGACGGGCCACCGAGTATGAAGTGGTTCGGTGTGAGAGCTTCTTCGTCTCCGGCGTCGGTAGAGACGTGTGTGAGTGGGCGGCTATTTACGATGTTTTCGACTTCTACCAGCAGTGTTGCGAGGACCTCTTCCTTGGGGGCTCGCTCATGCAGGATGACACGAAGTGAGGTCTTCACGCTTCTCACCAATCGTTCCCAGGCCCCGGCCATAAATGGGGCACTCGGCGGTACATAGCGCCATCGTATGAAGCGTATAGAAGCCTCTTCTTGCATGGCTTCCTCTGCTGCCTTCCGCATCTCTAAATCAGCGCCGCGCAGGTTCGTTCCTTGGTCCGAGCAGAGTTCAGTCGGGCAGCCTCGGCGGTTGATGAAGCGTCTGAGAGCCTTGATTGCGGAGTCAGTCGTCAGGCTTCCGGCGATCTCTAGGTGTATGGCTCGAGTTGTTAGGCATGTGAACAACACACCATAGCGCTTCTGTCTTGTGCGTCCGACGGTGACTTGTAGAGGGCCAAAGTAGTCGAGTCCCGTAAATGTGAATGGCCTCTGATGATGAGCGACACGGCTGCGTGGGTGATTGCCCGTCGATGGCTGGGCTGGCTTCGCTCTTCGTATACGGCAGAATTGGCATCTTTTCAGCTCGTTGCGGACAGCATGACGTAATCGTAGTACCCAGTAGTGCTGACGTACTTCGTTTGCAGTTATCTCGAACCCACCGTGGTGTAGCTGTGTATGTGTCCAGCTTATGTATAGGCGAGTCCACGGGTGGTCTCCGTCGATAATGGCTGGCTCGCGCTGAGAAGCGTGATGTCGGCGGCTGCTGCTACTCTTGATTTCAGTCTTATAATGCCATTGCTGTCGAGTTTGATAGACAGCTGTGATAATCGACTGTCGGAGGGGAGAGGGTTCCCTTTCTTAAGTGTGTTGACCTCTTGACTGAACACGTCTTGTTGTTGAGAGAGCTCCCACAGTTGTTGTGCGCGGTATAGATCGCTCGTTTCGATAGATATGAATTTTCTATCGTCTCGTATGGAGCTCGTAGTCGTCGGTGTTGTTTTCGTGTTCGACTTCGGCTTCGTATTGTTCCAAGTGGGGTCGTTCTCTTCTGTTTTCTTTGTTCGTTTCCGTACAGTCGTGCATCTTTGTTTGGCACGTAACTTGTCGATAAATTGTAGTATTCGTGCTGTGGCGCGCATGATTCGTATCCAACTTGAGAAGCGAGTCGGGTTGGGTAGCGCTTCAGACAGTCGTGTATTGTTGACTGTGGCGTGCACGCGCTCTTCACCGGTGGTCTCGACGACGGTAACGTCTTCTTGGGGCCAGTCTTCTTCAGGTAGGTATAGGAACTCGGGCCCACGATACCATCGGTGCTCTGAAGTGAAGTTCTGTGGTGTGTCGCGGGTCGCATCGTCCGCAACGTTTATCTTGGTCGGTACCCACTTCCATTCATTTGTTTTCGTGTTCTCTGCTATCTCTGCTACTCGATGGGCGACGTAAGGCTTGTATGTTCGAGGGCCGGTACGTAGCCATGTGAGAACTGTGCGTGAGTCAGACCAATAAAATCTTCTAGCAGGCTTCAGATCGTGTTCTTCAATGTCGGTCTGTGCTAGTCGGCAGCCTAGCACGGCGGCTTGCAGTTCGAGTCGTGGTATGGAGATGACTTTCAGCGGGGCGACTCGAGAGGCGATGACAGAGACATATATTTGGCCGTGTTCATCGACGACTCTCCAGTAGCTGGCCGCAGCATATGCAGATGAGCTGGCGTCTACGAACGTGTGCATTTCTATGGCACGTGCGCACGCGAGATTGGGGTGACAACGTGGCACGGCTAGCTGTGGCAGTTCGTTAACTCGTTCTATCCATCTCTTCCAAGTATCTGCTTCTGCGGGCTGTAGCTTCGTGTCCCAGTCGATGCCCGAGCGCCATGTCTCCTGCATGATTCGTTTGGCTTGAATTGTGATGGGTGTGGCGATGCCCAGCGGGTCGTATATTGACATTACTGTCCGCAGCGCCTCTCTTTTTGTAGGTGTCTTCTCTCCTCTCAAGATATCTTCAGGGATCTTGTGGCGGTTGATGTTAAACGACAGTGTGTCGGTCTCAGTGTTCCACACCATTCCCAGTATTTTCTCTGGATCAAGTTGGACGATGTCTTCTCTTTTACCGGGTGCTAGTTCAGTGCGCACTCGTCTAGAGTTGGAGGCCCATCTTTGTAGGTGGAAGTTTCCCTGTCTGTGTATGTGGGCGACTTGCGAAGATATTCGAATAGCTTCCTCTTCTGTATTGAAGCTTCATAGGTAGTCGTCCATGTAGTGATTCTTGATTATTGCTGTTGCCACCTCAGGATATGTTTCTTGGAAGTCTTCTGCATTTTTATTTTTGACGTATATCGCCGTACATGGTGACGATGTGGCTCCGAAGATGACGCTCTTCATTCTGTATTCAGTAGGAGTACCGTCGCGGCGATCGTCTCTCCACAGGAAACGTTGCATATCTCGATCCTCTTCTCTGATTGTCACCTTCAGAAACATGTCTTTGATGTCAGCAGTCACTGCTATCGGGCTTGTCGAAATCGCATGAGTACTCCCGGTAGTTATTGGAGTAAGTCAGGTCCAGCCAGCAGCATGTCGTTAAGACATGCCTTTGGTGCGGGCCGCGGCATCGTGAACAATTCGCAGCTTATCTGGCTTCTGTGGATTGATAACTGCGAAGTGAGGCAGGTACCAAACTTTGGCTGGCTTCGAGGTTGGTGCGAGTTCGGCGAAGTCGTTGTCGAATAGAGTTTGCATCTGATTTTTGTATCTTTTCTTCATGTTTTCATCGCGGTCGAGTTTCTTCTCTACGAGTTCTAGTCTCTTCATAGCGGTATCGTAGTTGTTCGGTGGGGACATGTTGTCTTTTCGCCATAGAAGTCCCGTCTCGAAGCCTCCCGCCGGTAAACGCTGTGTTTTCTCTTCTAAAATTTGTAGTGCTCGTTTTTCTTCATCGTTGAACGAGCGTTTGGCTTCCACGCCGATAGATTCTAGCGCGAAATGTTGTTTCATCATATCTTCCATAGAGCGTTCGCTTTCTGTCGAGATGGTTACGTGGTTGACTCGGTGTATCTGCTGTCTCGCTCTAACTTCTTGTAGGCCGTGGAGTACCCAGCCGAGGTCGGTGAGGGAGGCGACCGGTTGAGTATTGTCACCTCGTCGCACGGCGTGTGTGAGAAGTAGATGCCAGTTGTCTTGACCAAGCAGTACGGTTGGAGTTGCGTCTTCATAAACCAGTTGGTCTTCAATGTCTTGTAAGTGTGAACTGGTTTGGATGATGTCTCGTGATACAGTCTGTGGCGATAGTTGAAGGCTCTCCATGGTGCGGGCTGATATGTCGTAGCTTTCTGAGTGACGCCCCTTTATGTTGAAGCGGACTCGTCGTGCTTGAAGCGCGTCGATTTTCCTGCCGGCTACCCCCTCTATGTAGAAAGGCTCTGGCGGTCCGGTAGCGCCGATTTTGTCTGCTATCGCACTCTCGATCAGTGTGCAGGTTGACCCATCGTCCATGAGTGCGTAGGTGTCGTACGACCCTTTAGGCCCGGCTACTTGTATCGGCAGTATTTTGAGAAGTGCCGTCGTCGTCTTCGTAACTCTCTCTTTGGCTGAAGCAATGGTCGCTATATCGTTGGCGTTGGCGGTCGTCTCTGGCTTGTGTCTTGCTGGATAGACACCGTGTAGTAGCGGGTGATGTGTGTACCCGCATCCGCCGATGTTGCACTTCTTAGACTTGCAGACGTGGCGGAACTTGCGGACTCTCAGGCAGCGGCAGCATAGCTTGTGTTGTTTAGCTAACTCCCATTTCGCAGTTAAGTCTGAAGTCTTGAAAGTGTTGCATTCTGGAGCTCGATGATCGCCGTTGCAGATCGGGCATGATATAGCTGGTGTGATCGTGGGTGTCGGTTCCTCGACGTAATAGGTTCGGACTTGTTTCTTCATTGGTGCTGGCTCCCGTCGGTCTGTGGCTGGTATCATCTCGGCAGGCGCAAATGTACCGCAGCGATTGGCGGTGCGTTCCAGAAACTTGGAGAGTGTGATGAGATCTGGCTGATCTTCTGGCTCTTCAGCGGCGTAGTCCTAGTAGCGATAACGTAGCGCTGATGGCAGCTTGTCGACGACGTGGCGTACTACCTCTGTGTTGTAAAGGTAGTGAGGCTTGTTCAAGGCTTGAATCGTCGCTGTGATATTCAGGATTTTCGATGCGAAGATGCAGATGTCTTTCGGGTTTTCTGACAGTCTTGGAAGTGTGCGCAGCTTATTTATCTCCGCCATTACTAGGGCGTCTGGACGTCCAAATCTTGACTGTAGAAGTTTCATGACGTTTTCTGAAGTAGTGGCGCCGACGAACAAACATTGAACCGCTTCCCGTGCGACTCCTTTCAGGCTTCTACGTAGTCTTGCTAGATTCTCTTGTTCTTCTTATGTCTCGCAGATTCTTCAAAGGCTGCTTTGAATGGCAGCCAGTCGCTCGACGAACCGTTGAATTGTGGTAGCTCTTGATGACGCCACGAAATGCTGGGATGTATTGCGCGTGCTGCGTGTGTGATAGCAGTCGCGAGTTCGTGGTAATCGAAGCTGTTTCTTGCTTGTTGTTCGGAGTATCGCACCGGCGGCTGTGTTGTGTATGCCCCAAGTGCGTGTGACTCTTCTCTTCGTGTATCTGGACCCCTCGCGTCGTGTGGCTGGTGCGTCGACGGCGTATACACGTTCGTTCGTTGGTTTGAAGCATCAATCTGTTGGACGTTGCACGTGGTTTCCGCTCCCGTGATGATGGCGCCACTGGGCTGTGGTGGTGCTGTCTCTCGTTCGTTTGGTTGCAGAGTGGTTTGACTCTCCCGCGTGCCGGTGACGTCTTCTCGATTGTGTGGCTCCATCGTCAGCGCTAATGTGCTGTGCTCGACCCATTCCGATGTGATCTTCTCTCGGATCGTGATGTCGTCTATGACTTCCTCATCTGAAGACTCCTCTAGAACAGCGACGCGTGCGGCGGCCAGCTCTACTTGTTTGCGTAGAAGTTCTTCTCGAGCTTTGGCCAGCTCCTTGCGACAACTCCGTGATGCGTTGGAGCGTGAAGTGACGGAACGTGGTGCGCTGGGCAGACGTGTGAGGTGCCGACGTGTGCTGGTGTCGTCTGCGGCCTGGTCGTCGTGCTTGTCGCCTCTTTCCGTCGTGTTCTCCTTGTTTGCATCGTGAGTGGAGGGGCTGGTAGTACCCGTTGTGGTCTCGGTGGCGTCGGTGGTACCGGTGGCGTCGGTGGTACCGGTGGCGTCGGTGGTACCGCTGGTGGCCGTGGTGCTTGCTTCTGTGTCGTTGGTGGCGCCGCTTGTGGCCGTAGCGTCGGTGGTTTCAGAGTTTGACGGCATCGTGCTTACAGACTTCTTGCTTCGGGTTTCCATTTTCCAGTATTATCCGCGGCTCGAATGGACCATGAATATGTGGGCCCCTTCGTTGACCCACAATTGTTGACTAGGGCAGATGCTGGTAATGGGACAGAAGATGAATAAACCCTTCTTTGTACTTGGGCTGCCAGTTGAGGTCTGCCAGTATCGCTTCGGAGGAGATCGGAGTGTGAATGACGTTCGCTCCGAACCGCTCCTATATTTATACTACTCGCATTCTATGGAAACCCTGCATATTTATAGTGTGCGAGTGAATAGGCAGATGTGCGAGCGAGAAAGACTGATTTTTACCCCCCTTAGAGCGGCAATACTGTACAGAGCCCACCTGCGCTAATATTTATTTATTTACTCATGTCCTATTTACATTTTATCTAAATAACTAATTATGTATTTATTCTATACACCTATTCTCTATATATTTGGGTTAATCAAAACACAAAGAACCAAAAACTTTAATTAGACCACATAAGGCTCTTAAGATTAGGTCAGGAAACGTCTTATAAATAATCGACTTGGAATAACAAAATAAGCTTAACTTAAGAGGACCTAAGAAAGTAGAGGACCTAAGAAAGAAGAGGCAACTCCACAAGCTGTGGGCCCGGACGCGTTGCCCGCGCATCAAGCGGGAGCTCAACGCACACGCTGAGAGGCTGTCCGCCGCTATCAGGGAGTTCCGTGGTTCGACATGGGAGACCACCATCGACCGTGCGACCGAACACGTACCATCCCTGCGAAGCCTATTGCGCAGCCTCTCTAGAACTCCGGAGCCCATATACCCGCTAATTGATAGCCAGGGCCATAGGAAGTTCGCCGCTCGGGACCGAGCGGACATCCTTGCGGACCACCTGGAGTCGCAGTTCACTCCGAACCCAGTCGCGCCCACCGTCACAACACATGTCGAGTACGTGGAGCGCACTGTGGATGAATTCCTCCAGTCTGAGTCTGAGCCGCTAGAGGGCGGGGCCTACATCTCGCCCTCCGAACTGGCTCGGACCCTAAGGTGGCTCCCCAAGAGGAAGGCCCCGGGCCCCGACGGCATACCGACGGAGGCCCTGAAACAGCTACCACGGAGGCTAGTGGTAGCGCTTGTCCGCCTCTTCAACGGCATCCTCCGGACGTGCCACTTCCCGGAGGCATGGAAGACGGGAAATGTCATCACGCTCCCCAAGCCGGGGAAAGATCGACGAGTACCGTCCCACCATCGCCCCATCACGCTCCTGTCACACCTGGCGAAGACCTTTGAGCGCCTGCTCCTGCGGAGGCTGCGGCCGCACGTCCCCTACCGTGCTGAGCAGTTCGGCTTCCGCAACGAGCACTCCACGACGCTCCAGCTTATAAGAGTCCTGCATCACGTCGCATTCGAGATGAATCGCGGCCGCCACGTCGTCAGTGTCTATCTCGATATCGAGAAGGCATTTGATCGAGTGTGGCACGCGGGGCTCGTATTCAAGCTCCTCAAGAAGACGACCACCCCGCCGGCGATCATACGCATAGTCGCCTCCTTCCTCTCCGATCGACGCTTCTATGTCTCGGTAGAGGGAGCGACCTCCGCGTCACATCCCATCAGAGCTGGAGTACCGCAGGGCAGCTGCCTATCGCCTTGCCTGTACGCCGCCTACACGAACGATATCCCGACACTCGCTGACTCGCTTGCTGAGGGGCATGACGACGTTGTCCTGGCACTGTTTGCCGACGACAGCGCCTACTTTGCCTCCTCACGCGAAGCTCGAGTCGCAGTGTCGAAGATGCAGCGGCTACTGGACCTGCTACCGGACTGGCTAGACAGATGGCGCACGTCCGTCAATGTGGGGAAGACGACCGCCATGCTGTCAGGCAGAGCCTGGACTAGCAGACTCCAGAAACTCCAGCTCCGAGGTACTGACATCGAGTGGGCAGCCTCTGTCAAATACCTGGGATGTCATATCGATCGCCGGCTACGTATGGGGCCTCAGGTGGACTACGCCATCAGCCGCACTAAGGCTGCAAGAGCACTCCTGAGGCCCGTACTAAGATCAAGACTGCCACTCCGGACCAAGATAAATATCTACAAGACGTACCTGCGCTCCCGCCTGACATACGCGGCACCTGCGTGGTACGTCTTGGCCTCGGCGACGAACCGGAAGAGACTGCAGGCGCAACAAAACGTTGCCCTGCGTATACTCACCGGCGCCCACTACCTAACTCGCAACACGACGATTGCCACGGATCTAGGGGCTGAGTCCATAGAAGAGTTTGTGTGTCGGCTGGCGCGGAAGCTATACGACCGCGCCGATCACAGCCCACACGAACACCTACGTGATCTCGCCCCTAACCACGACCGATCCCCCACCGGACGACCATACCCCAGGGAGCTGCTGCGCCTAATACCCGCCAGCGGCTCCGAAGAAGAAGACGACAGTGACTGAGGACGGCCGAGACGTCGGTGACGTCATCGCCGGCAGCTGAGGAATGAGGCTGCCGGCGGCGCCGCCGTACCGCCGTACCACCGACGACCGGCCCGCACGAGTCGCTGTCAGGACACGGGCAGCGCCGCGCACTCCGATACTGCACCCCTGCAATATCGTCGAGACACGCAGCGCGCCCCCCTACCCCGCGCGGCCCGATCACGGGTGAACGACCCGGCTCGCACCTGCCGCCGCATTCCAACGCCCGGCAGGCACCTGCGCTCGCATTCCGATGCGCGGGTCAGCGACCGAGCTCCGTTATCACCTGTGGAGCGGCCGCCCACGCAACACGAGCTGCGCCACGCCTCCGATGCTTCATCTCGCTCTGACGTATCGTCGAGGCGCGCAGCGCGCTCCCTCACATCGTGACGGCAGTCAGTAACAGCCCACCCGTCGAGCGCGGCTAACGTGCTCCGGGCGCGCGGCGCATGACTGACTGCCCCCCCCCGGAGAAGACGCCCGGGCAATGATATGCAATATCGAGGCCCGTACCTTCGTCGAAGCGTCGCTTCGCGCTGCTTCAACGAAGATGACCCCGACTGCTGCTTAACTTATTCTACTATATACATAATGTAGCTATCTATAGTCGCGAACAGTTACACTCGACGGGTTAAGAAAAAAATTTCCGGTACCCACGGTCAAAGGGTCAACAAAACATTCATCCGCGTTTGCAGACAAAGGGTTAACGAAACACTGGCCGGTGTTTGCATACGACGGGTTAGCAAAACATTCATCGGTGTCAGGCAACGGGTTAACAAAATATTCGTCGGTGTTTGCAGACCAAGGGTTAACAAAAAACTCACCGGTGTTTGCAGACAACGGGTTAACGAAACACTGGCCGGTGTTTGCATACGGCGGGTTAACAAAATACCCATCAGCGTTCGATGTCAAAGAATCAACAAAACACTCGTCGATGTTCGATGTCGAAGAATTAACAAAATACTCGTCGATGTTCGACGTCGAAGAATTAACAAAACACCGATCGGTGCTCGTAGTCAAAGGGTTAACAGAATCTGACGGTGACTTGTTGCTATCACTGCTATCATTATGTGCAACGAGACTCTTAAAATTTTTCGCGTTTAAACTATACTTGAGTGGGGTCACTTGATTATTTATGTTAGTTTGGAGTGGGCTCACCTGATTATTTATGTCGGCGGTTGAAAAGGATACCTCTCTACAGTTTGCACATTGAGACCGAACGACTCCCGGCGTCCCACACCCGTAACACGTTATTGATGACGGCTGCGTCTGCGTCGTTACGAATTACGAAAGTGTTCGACTGACGATTTCGGAGTTTCTGACACTGCTCACTGGTGTGGCCGAAATTTTTACAATAGCTACACTTGGGGCGAGTGTTGCGCTTCGTCGACGTAGAGCTGGTAGCAACGGCGGCGGTGGCGGGGGTTAGCTCGGCGTGGCGACGTGCGGGGGGTACGCCTGGCCGTGACACGGACGGCGCGGGCGGTGGCACGTTCGCAGATGAAACCGGCTGACGGGGGTCGGGGGGCGCGGGCGCGACGTCGTGGCGCGCGGCGGGGGGCGCGGGCGCGACGTGGCGGGCCGGCTGTTGCCATGACGTCGGCGGCAGTTGGATCGCGCGCTGAAATAATAATATTTGACACGAAGATCTCAATGTTTTCTTCACCCTGTCTCATTGAAAACAGCTCCGTATAAATGCGGTACGGGGGACGGCGCTCACCGAATGCGCCCCGTAATCTCTGTATAGCGTCCTTCCAGTCACGTACCTCTTCTCTGACTCCCTGCCACCACACGGCGGCAACGCTGGTCAACAGCATGGATAAACCTTTTGTGGCGTTTTCATCGGAAATATTTACACACGACTTGTAAACTTCCACGCTGTCAATAAACGCCTCGAGCGACTCTTCGGTGCGACCGCCATAGCGGGCCGTGCACTGAGCAAAATTTGCATTTGTGGCGAGTGCGGACAAGACGGCGGACTCCGAAACTGTGGTTTCACACGCTCTCGGTGTGGAAGAGCGGGCGTCTGCTAAAAGTCTTTGACAGAATTCTGTTTGTGATCGTTGAAGTGAGGCCACTAGTTCTTGCAGGACTTCCGAGGTCATGGTAATGTTGTTACCAGACTCAGGTTCCGGTGACGACATGTTCAATTGTTGTGGTTGTTTTTTCCGGGGCATATCACTTCACAACACACGTTGGGCAGCCAAATGTAGGGTTCGGAAATGAGTATACCGTTCTTTTCTACAGTTTTCGTATAATGAACACCAGTAAGTATATAACATAACATCGCACACAGGCACAAATGACACAATGTGAGGTACACAGAAACAGATATCGTACAATACAAATGTCCGCACGCGAGGCGGCTTGTCGCACACTGATCGCGTCCCGCGGGACCGACCGTTACCGGGTAGGTGCGGGGCGCGGGGAGAGAATGGCGCGCGAGTTGTCATAGGTATATACCGCGTTATACGAGTCTTTTTGGACTTCAATATTCATATCAGCAAGCTTGTCTACATTATCCATGAAATTGTTGATATGTTCCTGTGTATTTTCTCCATCTTTCATTTTGGATAAAATTAACTGTTTCAACAGAGCCGCCTTTCTCGTTGGCCCTTTGCTTTGGTAAAATTTTTGAAGTATTTCCCGTAGATCATTGCTGGTTTTACAATTTTTCACTTGCTTCAATTCATTTGGAGCAATGATTAGCAATAACTCACTGAGGGCTAACTGATCTTTTTTCATAAAATTTTCTTTTTCGGGGGCATATTCTGGTTCCTTGTCCTTATTGAGCACATAACTTAGCAGCCCATATTTCGTCAACAAGGCTTGGGCTTGTATTTTCCACGTATCATAATTGTCACGCTTTAGGTGCTCGATTGAGTGATGTCCACTCGACATTTTTGCTCACAATTAAGCTGGGCATTGTTTAATTGTTTAATCACGTTTTATTTAGCAGTTTTAGTTAATACGCAGTTACAAACATCTTAGCAGTGTGATAGACAAGATAGAAGTGACCATAGATAAAACATAGGTTAATCACACACAATCAAATAATATGTACTAAAGCTATTCGTGTATGCACAATATCCCAATAGAGTGGAAGTGGCGCGAAGGGTGGTCGCGGACTCGAGGCGTGGAAATAATAACACCATCAATTAGGATTAATTAGTGTAACTTTTATACTATTAATAGAACAGCTAATTGACGGCCAAAACATTAGATAAAACTAGATTTATAATTTTATGTATCACAGCAAAAATATGACTCGACATGATTGTCGACTGCCAGAGACAGGAAGAAAAAAAAAATTAACATAGACAATACAGGAAGTGACAGCTATAGATGCATTCAGAGAATAATATTGTATGTATGCTTTACAATACATGCTACTAAAATATAATATTTAACAGGGCAATCGCTAAAATATTCATACACTTCGGTAGAAACATGGTTCGTAAGGAGTTGGAGTTTTACCTTGTCTTCAGACTCGTTAGACTCTAGAAAGCTTTCGAAGCTTTTGAGCCAGTGTCGCCATTCCTTGCTTATGCTTATTGTTGGACGATGGGTCAACATCGAAACGATCGGGCCGCAGATATTTTTCCATTTTATTGTTGGGCACGATAATTGTAATTAAGATACTATTTTAAACTGAATAAATTAACATATTAAAAACAAACCTACGAATATAAGGCTTTATTCAGTTTAAAGTTTAGATTAATGAAGTGACAATGTCAAGATGAAAGGAAATTCTATTACAGTATGCAATAAATGCGTTTTATAGCAATTCGCGCAAACTGCTTGTTAATAGCTGGGTCCTCACATAATTTCTTTTCCATTTTGTGCGTTACATTTTGTCATTACATATTTTTTGTGCTTTCTTATTAATTAACTATTTCCGTTAATTGCTTTAAAACGCATTTGTGGCATACTTTTTATTCAAAAGTGGTGTTGGATGGAAAAGAAGAGCAATGGAGAGGGCCTGCAGATTGTAAATGAAAAGCGAGATTTGATGAAGACTTAGATAATAGAAGGGGAAAGATGTTATCTGTTAAAGATTATATCAAATACCTAATTGAAGGAAAAATGGAGGGACAAAAAAAGAGAGGAAGGCCCAAGAGAACATTGATGGATCAAGTGAAAGAAAAAGTAAATGTCGTGTCGTGTCAAGAAATTAAAGAGAAGGCGGAGTGCAGAAGGAACGGAGAAGACTTTACCGACAAGAGCACAGCTCTTCAATTTAATGATGCTGATGAAGGAAAACAATAATATTATGATGTGCATTTTGCGCCGAGGTAAAAAGTTACCCCTTTAAAAAAAAGTCAATGCACAAACTAGTGAGCATTCATGTTTTCGATCGTTCGATAAGCTTAGCGCTTGTTCCTTACAAACATACAGTGTGTGAGCGAGATGGGGTGAAAACATGTGGTTAGTCTTTGCGAACGCTCCCTAATCGCCCTGACAAGGTACCAAACGCAAATAAAAATTGCATAAAACTAATCATTAATGGGACTCAACTGTTTAAAAACGTATTGAATTTACTTACGAATTTAATAACAGCTTAGTAATAATAATAACAAACTGTCAGTATTTTGTTTCTCGTCTTGATAATTGTAGTAGGCTAATTTTATTCAATTTTCGCATATTGGCAATAATATTTGAGATGCTTAGTGTAGTTTTTGTTCATTTCAATGTAAACATGATTAGTATTCGTTCGTTAACCGTCAAATTGACGTGATCTCTGTACCATTTGAGTCATACATAGTTATAAATTTGAATTAGGTAGATCTCAAACAAATGTTGTGAATAAATTAAGGTCAAATTTATTTATTCCACAAGAAATGACAGGAAACAAAGTAACGGAGAGGTTTAATACTCACTGTGATTATAATATGACAATTGAAAGAGAAACCGCCATAGAAAAGGGTAGAAAGAGAAGCAAGCCACTATCTTGGCGCAAATAGGTCTATTACTCCTGCGAACTAGAAAATGAAATAATAATTTTAGGGTGCCATACTCGAAGGGTGCCAAATTGGATCCTATTACTAAGCCTTCGCTGTCTGTATGTCCGTCCAGCCGTCTGACACAGTTGCCAGTTGAAATTTTCACAGAGTGTGTTACCATGGCAAATAATAAAATTAAAACTTTATTAACCCCATACAAAAAACAGCATTTTTTTAACGGTATTTGTTTCACCTCTATCTTGAAGACGGAAATACATATAAGTTTCAAGTTTATAGTAGATACTATAAAGTAAAACACCAAGTAATAAAAATGAGGGTTCCGTACTCAGAGGGCGCACAAATTGTTTGTCAGGCGCTACCTTTTTAGCCGCTTATTTTTGTCGCCTTAATGTTGCTATGGCATCTATATTGTTGTTACTCGTATTTGCCATAATGTTTTAAGGGTTTCCTACCCGTACTGTGTTGTGGTACGAAACCCTTTGAGTGCGAGTCCAACTAAAACATGGCCAATTTAAACATAAAACGTAGTAATGATGTTGATTTAAATAATATCCCTCTTGATTCTCATAATTGCTAAAACAATAGAAGCTGTCCAGATTGTTGCTTTGATGCCAACGTGCATTATTATGAAAACAAAGTGATCGTATAAGGGTTCCGTTTTTTTCATTTTGAGGTACGTAACCCTAAAATATGTAAAAATGCCTATGCTAAATCACTTAAGGCAGGGTACAGGATAATTATAATGTTTACTTATTGAACAAAGTATTGGTAAATAATGCCAAAATATTGTTGATTCGTGTTGGTTATTTAGAAAAATTCTAAAATTATTTATACATAAAAATTTCTTTAGGAATTGTGATTTTCGTAGGTTAGATAGGTTAAATTATTCTATGCATAAGTGTTGTAAATACTTGCTGTGATTTGCTGGTTTTCTTAGATGGTCAATTTCACTTTTAAGGCGAGTTGCAACTTCCGTTAACACATTTTTTTAAATATGACATTTAATGATGAACTGTAACGTTTCTTAACACTAATTAACATGTTAACCGAATAGAAATAGAGAAGATAAATTGTAAACTACCCTTGCAAAAGGCTCAGAATTTTTGAAGAGAATTACAGTTTATTTTTTTAAACACTTAACTATTCTATTGTATTAAAGCAAAACCGAGCACTTTCTATTATAATTTTCATTTTTAAGGATTTTTCATCACAAACGCCCTATCTTGTGCTAACGATATTCGACTCTAATTAGTGTCAGTTACGAACTGCTTTCATTCAGATCATTGATATGCGTAGCTGCACCTCGTCTTAAGAACTTTGAATGTTGTGAGGTCACGCTTATTTAAGATTATACTTAGTTTTAATGCGGGTGCTTTTTACCTAAAATCGCGGAAATGTGACCCAATCAAGAAAACAGGTGTGAAAACTTAGCTTGCGCAGTAATTGTGACTCTCCTGTGAGAGTGTGTGACTGACTGGTTTTTGGTCCGAACAGTACAGTACGCCCAAAGTTATAATGCGCATAGAAATCTATAGCCGAGCGACCGGACGTACCACGTGACCTTACTGCTTCTATAGAAAGTGTAGGGAAATACGAACTTTCCCGAGTAGTGGCGAAGATTCGTATGCGCATTATAAGTTTGGAAGTGCTGTACTGTGCTATTTTGTTATACTTTATTTCTAGAGCAGCAAGAAAATCGGTCATTGACCTTTGCGCATTTTGTACTGGACCTTGTACCACAAAACGCAGTAATTTGCGTTAAGCGATAAAGATTGTACGGCGAGATTGCCGAGCGATACGTATTGTTTTCTTTTGTCGCGTACAATTTTTCCATCTGCCCTAGAAACAGATTAATGATCCTTGATATTTGAATTTTATAAGCAGTTTTTGACAATCCAGACTAATGATCTTTGATATTTGAATTTTATAAGCAGTAATCGGGTGACATTATTCTATAAGCGTCATGGCAGCTGGCTTAAATTAAGTCGTTGCAAAAATCGCGTTTTTTTTGTGTGTGTAAAATACCTACTACCTGCTTGAGCTATGAGGGGTTTTAGCAATATTTTCAAGGTATAATGTTGATTGATCACACAATGGCAATTTCAGACATGTAACTATACTTGTATTAGTCATTTTTACTTTAGTTAGACAATGGTATTTATAAGAGAAGTGTGCTCCTAGTACTTTAGTTGAAATAAGTGTCGAATAGTTTAACAGACCGAAGTATTAATTGAGGCGTTTAGCGATAAAGTGGCATATCTAGACAAATTTACAAATAAGTTGTGTCTGAAAAAGATAGTCCTCATGCGTATAAAAGACTTGGCGGAATAGTTAGTCATTCACCAGTAGTACCATGTGTTCTGGCTAGCGACTACGTAAAATATCAGAATGACAAAAAGTACAACGCCCTTAACAGTTTACAAGAGAAACCAGAATTTATAATACAATAGTATATTATCTTCATTCATATCGTAACATAATTATGAACTTCAAAATAGTGCATAAGGTTTTTTTTTACTAACGTCTTTAATAATGGAAAAAAGGAATTATAGTATAACTTCTCTTAACACGATAATGCTTTAATAGTAGTTTATGAAACTGGTACATAAAGTGGTTATTAAAACACGATGATTTTAAAAAACGAGGCGTAGGCAATATTTACTGTGTTTCTGTTAGTTAAAAGTTTTATTCTGGGCAAAAATGTCTGACAACAACAGTGGTCAAGTGATACTGAGCAACGAAAATGACGAACTGTTTTATACCTAACAGCAAAATCAAGAAAAGCTTAGATACTACAAACTTAAACAAGTTTTTATAGATTGAAAAATAAGTAGATAACTTAAATAATGTATTTAGTGTATGAGACTGTACAATGTACATAACCTCTTTTATGTACCAGTTTTATAAACTACTATTTAATTTTATCCTGTAAGTTTAATGATCTTTTTTCAGCCTAAATTGTTAGTGGTTTTCTTTTAGAAAGTTGTGGGAGCATTCGAGGCTGCGCAGATACCTTTGCCGAGCTCAAAGCCAAAGAAGAAATATTAGCCGCTGATTGATTATCACAGCGCAAAATCGTGGTGTTATATTATAATTATAATCTCGTTTTTAAACATCGTACAAACAATGTAGGTATCAATAAAACTGTACTCGATGTTGTAATTACCTTATTGCTATGGAAGTAGATATAATATTTTACGCAGTCGCTCAAACTCATAGTAGGCATATTGTATAGAAGGCGCACGTGAATTATTAGATCTTTTCTCGAGTTGCGCTATTACGACGGCATCTGCGACTAACCTCACGCCTTCTCTTTTAGCGCGAACTGTAGTAAGATAATGTTGTGATGTATTTTTTTTCTTGTAAGTTGTGTTTACGCTTTTGTAATGTTAATTTATTTAAGAGTTCATTCTAATCCATAATGTTTAATAATATTTTGGTACTCCTATTTATTATTTATTTTTATGACAGGTACTTTGTATGCATGGAACGTTCTGGTTAAAATGGAAAATGCTTTGCAAATATGCGAAGTGCAACATTTTCAATATGGCTTGACTAGAAAGGGAAGATAAGTCAGATACACCATAATTAAGAGTATTGACATTTCCCCACAAAACTCCAAATCACGGGGAAATTAACAGTGGAAATATTATAAGTATTATCATCTAGTATATCAATAGGCTTGTGTTCAATATTTTTTTCAATTTAATCACAAAGCAGTATGTGAACTTAGGAAAAAGATAAGCCCTATCTCCCAGTATCTTTTTGACTCTTTGGTTAGGTGATTTCCATTGCTTTCCGAGTTTATTGGATGATATTTGTGATAAAATACTTATTGACACCATACTGCATAATTTTTGCATGCTATTTTGTATGATATATACAGTTGTGGTCATATAATTAGAAACGACTGATACCGAAGTCACTTTTAGACAACCGAGTTGCTGTAACTTTTGTGCAAGTTACCTGTTTAAACGACATGGTAATACAGCAAAGTAAGCAGGCTTTAATACCAAATCTATACTAATAATTAGGGCTCGGATAAATATGTGCTAAAAATCCCAAAATAATTATGTACATATGATCCATATTATCTAAAAAATGGAAATATGGAAAAATATGGACTAAAAAGACAACTAATACCAAACATAAAACTCTATATTCTAATATTATTGTTTGAAAAAACATTTAAAAAAACAACGAAATTAAATTGCTTTGCTAAAATTTAGTCTGCCTCTTTATTCGAGTTGTTGAAGTATAGGTACAACAATATGTTTCTTCAAATTTTATAAATTTAAGCTCCTTCTGTTTGGTCGGAAAAACGCTTTATATTGACTGAATGACCTTTCTACGTTATAGGAAGTAACTGGCGCAAAGCGCAAACAACTCTGTAAGCGAATGTGCCTCCTCTGGATTTGCGTTTGGTGTTCCACTGAGAATATTGTAAATTTTTTGTAGCTTAGTAAATCCTTTATTTTTTTCGAGGACAAAACTTATTTTCGTTTTTACCACTTCAGCAACAACAGGGCCTTCTGCCTCTATTATTTTCTTTTTGAAAAATAGCGCACGACTGATGAGTTTACCTACATTCATGTTTGCTGCGCAACGACAAGATAGGAAATATCGAATAAGGTGATTAAATTCTAAAAATATGGACTTAACCTTAAAATATGGAAAAATATGGATTCTAAAAACCTCATTTTCCAGCTCAAACCATCATAATTTATGTAGAAAACTAGATAATTAATGCAAATGATTCAAATAAAAAATATGTCCTTACATACTTGTCCGAGCCCTACTAAAAATATAAAGTAGTAGAAAAGTCGTGTCTGCACAATGAATATTTTCGTGATTTTTTTAAAATGAAATGGGTTATTGGCATTGGCCGAAACAACAATTTTTTGAAATTTTTGTCTGTCTTTCTGTCTGTATATATGTTCCGATTCAACTCGAGAACCACTACAACGGATTTGGATACGTTTTTTTTTAATTATCATCATAGTGACCCTGTTCAACATATAGATAGGCTATAAGGGGTGTTCAAAAAGTAACTCCCAAGCCGAAAACTTGGCAAACGCTTTTAACTCTAGAACTACTCACCGGTTTTGGACACGTTTTTTTTATTTTTATCGCAGTGACCCTTGTCAACACATAGGCTGTAAGGGGTGTTCATAGAATAACGTCCAAGCCGAAAACGATGCAAAAATTTTATATACGCGAGCGGAGCCGCGAGCAAAAGCTAGTATATAATTAGTAAAATAGTTAAAATTAAATTGATAATGTTATAAAATATCCATTTGAAATATTTTTTTGAAACTTCCCAGGAACTTAATGGGCACAAAAATACGTAATTTATTGAACTGAATCAGAACTTATTTAATGAAATAAATAATACTATTAAAAATTATTTACCACAGCTTACATAGAGGAGTAGGTATTAGTATTTTGTAGGATGGCCCTTGCTTACAAGATTCTGACTTTCGAGGTGTTTTATTGGTAACGTTGAACTTTTTGACATGTGTTGAATACCTTGGAGCACTTCAAACTTTAAATAATCAGAAGTCTTTTTATGCGACCAATTACGTTCATACAGTGCCATAATCATTTTGTAGGTCGATGGATCACAACTTGATCACAACTCTCCTTTTTGTCCATGACTTTAATGGAGTAAAGAATATAATCAATAACCATAGAGTACGCTTGAAACAAAAAACGATTTGTTTTCTACATTCAAAATTGAGATCATCGTTTTGCGTTCTTAATTTTTTGGCCAGCGGCCAGTACTTTTGAAATACAATCTCAACTGAAAATGAATATGGCAGTACAATGGTTTTTCGTGTTGAGTATGAATATAATCTATTATTTTATGGTGTTTAAAGTTGTTATCAATAAGTTGATACAAAAGATTTGGTACCCAGTCTACCCAGTAATTTTATGACCGCAACTGTATACTATCAAACAAAGCTTTTATTGACACTGCAGTAATCACAGTATTTATTTGATTGTCTTCCAAATAAATATTTATTATACTTTTACAGTTTGGGATGTGCTTGAAAATCAGTGACACTTTCAATTAGCGCAGCTGTTTTCAAAGAACAAATGTATATGGTGCGTTCTTTGATATGATTTCCATCATTCTTGACCAATTCAGGCAAAAAGGGTTTATAAATAAATCAATAAAAGATATTTACAAATAAATGATTGAACTTTGCATTCGCCTTTCATTTTAGCCTGTTAGCTGAGACGTTGCGGTCCGGTTAAGACTCACAGTTTATTGAAAGTGATGTTGTATCATTGAGCTCAAAAATATTCTCTCTTTTATTTATATAAATTGTGATCGCGACCAAGAACATTTTTCTACCCCTGAAGCTTTTTATTTTTTATTAATTGTACATACATTAGGTCCTACAATAATAAGTGAAAATAATTCTAGGGTAGATCATGTATCGTTAACTGATCAAATTCCAGAAGAAAAATTTTTTGCTCAAATAATTTTTTCAGTTTCCAGTACAATAGACTAAATATTTACCCTATGCCAGTACAAATCAGCTGACTAAATTTCTATCGAAAGGTAAAAAAGTATGCGCAAAACATTATTTTTTTCGGTGGAATGTGGTCTATTAGGGATACTCTATAATGTGTTAATTTTTTTTTCACTTTGAATTGTAGGACCTTATATATAAGGTGAAATTAAATCAACCGACCAAATTCGTACTGGAGACTCGGATAGTAATCAATCAATAACTAGGTTCAGTAATCCTTTTGGCCAATTTCGAAAAATAAATTTTTTGCTCCCTTACTAGTTGGACTAGTTTACGGACAATTCCTAGAGCAGGCACTAAGGCGTAAAAAAATTTTTTTTTTCGAATTTAACCTGGAGGGTCATTAAACCTTGTTCCTGATGACTAACCGAGTATCCACTATGAATTTGGTCGGTTGATTTAATTTCACTTAGTAAATTTATAAAACACAAAAAAAACAAAATCTGAGCCCGACACAAGCTAAAAAATATCCGTTCCCTATTGTTAAACAAGTTGACCTCAGATTTGCATCAATTATTAGGTTGGGGAAAAAGTTTCTTCGCATTTTATATGAAAATTCAAAACATTTTTTAATAAAGTTTATTTATATTTCACTAAAGTATGTAAGTGCCATTTTGTTCGATAACTTTCTGCCATCTTGTAGGTAGGGACATGATCCCATTGATATAGACATTCTGGGGCTTCTGATCAAAAAACCGCGACAAGTGGTTTTGGCAGTCTTCTCGTGATGTTAACCTGACACTGCCTAAAGAATTCTGAAGAGACCGAAACAAGTGGAAATCTGAAGTTGCAAGGTCAGGACTGCGGATGCATTAATACGTCCCAGCCAAACTCTCTTAATTTTTGCTGAGTGGAAAAAGATGTGTGAGGTCTAGCGTTATAATGATGAAAAACCACACCCCTTCTGTTGACTAATTCCGGCCGCTTTCTCCCAACTTCTTGCTTTAATCTCATCAGTTGTTCGCAGTAGAGTTCAGAATCGATGGTCCTGTCTGGCGGTAACAGCTCATAATGAATAATGCCCTTCCAATCCCACCATACACACAGCATTACCTTGTTGTGAGATAACCCGGGTTTCGCCAGAGTCTGTGAAGCCTGACCAGGTTTTGACCACGACCTTTTTCGCACGTTCTTGTCGTGCATGATCCACTTTTCATCACCAGTTATCAGGTTTTTCAAAAATGGTTCGGTTTCATTACGTCGTAATGAATCACAAATGAGTACACGGTTCATTATGTTTTTTTTAGTGAGCTCATGAGGCACCCAAATATCGAGCTTTTTTGTGTACCCAGCTTTTTTCAAATGAGCCAAAACTGTTTTGTGGTCAATACCCAGTTCTTCAGCTACATCGTAACTACTGATATGCCGATCTTACTCCACTTTTTCAAAAATGGCATCCATTTTATCCGTAACAGGGCGCCCAGAGCGAGGTGCATCTTTGACATCAAAATTTCCGGATTGAAAACGCTTAAACCAAATTTGTGCTACTCTCGCAGACACTGCACTAGGTCCATAAACATCACAAATTTTTTTCGCGGCATTTTAAAATTTATCGAATTTCTTCATTAGATTCACTCATCTTAACAATAATAAAACAAATGAAAATCACACATTTTACATAATATGAATTTGGAATTATCTTTTTTAAAATTTGAACTTTTTAGTAATACCAAAACCAGCCAGATACAAATGGTATAGCCAAAGAGATTTTATTATAAGTTCATATATACTATTTGCGAAAAGAGTTTTTCCTCAACCTATTAGTTATTGCAAATACACAAACTCTCAAATATCAATGAAATTATAAATTATTCATACCCCAGGCACGATTGCTAAACGAGCGTGATGCCCTTAAAACATTATAAATGAACATTGTGCTACGTCAATATTCAATAGTCTAGCGGCAACGCTATTTTCATCCTTACTACCACGCAGAAAGGATCACAACGGTATACTTGGGATGGCGGCACCATGGAAGCTCTATTTGTATGCAAATGCTCTGCAAAATTGCAGGTGGCACTCGTGACAGGTGAATGTTCCATTCAAGTACGCTGCAGTGTTCCAGTGGTTCCTGGTCATGAGATTGATTCCCACTAGTTTCAACGAAGGGAATGGTCTGAGATAGGTATACCGGGTGTAAATAGAGTGCGACCATTAAATAAAACCACATATTCTACCGACCCTACTGAACCACTTTTCCCAAGAATCATACCCACGGACACCCTTAGTTTAGGAAATAATTGAGTTCCAAACAAAAACGCGTGAACCCTAACGCACCGACATACGGGCGAGGTTAGAGAGAGCGTTGACCTCAAACAGCTGCAAGGTTTCACGGACGATGCTCCCTCTAAACTGGCCCGTATGTCGGTGCGTTAGGGTTCACGTATTTTTGTTTGGAACTCAATTATTTCCTAAACTAAGGGTGTCCGCGGGGCGGGTATGACTCTTGGGAAAAGTGGTTCAGTAGGGTCGGTAGAATATGTGGTTTCATTTAATGGTCGCACTCTATTTACACCCGGTATAATAATCTCAATCGTATCTAAACCAATATTAGTAGTGTTCCTCACGAAAGACTGCTGTGAATAATATCGATGGTGTTTCAGATAAGCCTATCGATGAATAAATAAGCATTAGTATTTTAATGTCAACATCATCCATCCATCAATCCATCAGCCCGTGTTCGTCCACTGCTGGACATAGGCCTTTCCCAAATTTTGCCACTCATGTTGGTCCTCCGTCCTCCTCATCCAGCCGCCCCCCGCGACGTCTTTCAGGTCGTCGGTATCGGTATAAACCACAATTTTTCAAAAATATTTTGTGGGACCCCTCCTCGAATCAAACCTTGGATACCTACGTGCCTTATCGTTTGGTTAAGGCGACAACTACTGCTGGTGACCTTCACTACGTGCATCTCTCTCTCACACACAAAACTCGTTTCGCAAGCTGATCTCCCCGCGTCGCTCCAGATAGTCGTTCAAAAACTCACACGGCTTGGGTTTGTACCCCGGGTTCCAACACTAAACCGTTCAAAAATAGGTAGCAGTGTCGCTACACCGGTGTCGAATTTTTCAACACCAACTGTAAGCTGGGTTCGCGAGATTCGTATAGGGACGTCAAAATGACAGATAAAAATCAATATAAACTCAATTGGAAATAATAAGTGAAATGATGTTTGGAGTGTAGCAACTCTGTCAAACCCGTTCAAAAACTCAGTGTTGCAACCCCGGTGTTCCTACCTACCCTAGGGTTCTTAAATGAACGCACTTCAAGGTGAATCAAGCTTCGCACGCGGTCAAATATTTTTAAATAATTACAATACAGCTAATTAAAAAAAAATAACCAAGGGATATCATTTGTTATTATAATATCTTAAATCATAAATTTGACCAAGTTTTAATTCGTTTTTTGCATACAATCGGACCCTAAAAAAATCTTTTATGATTGTCGGGGTGATTAATAGTATACCAATGCCAAATAACGGCTTTGTCTCGAAGCTAAGCCGCGAACAGACAGACTGACAGGGAAAACTATAACTATAATACTACGGAATCCTAACAACCAAGATATTTATCAACTGACGTCATTTAAGACTGGTCATTCTAATTAATTTCACCATTTAATAAGATGGTGGCACGCTTAACTTATGTCTTACTTATAATTTATCATTGGAATTTTCGCGAGAGATCGACGATAAACTTGTTTACAACTCGGTAGAAATACCGAGATTTAAATCAGGAAGTAAATAAAGTAACCTCCAGCGCGTTCCATCTTAGGCCGAAGGTTCGTCTGGAATTTTCTATTTCCACTCGGATATTGCCCTAACTTCAGTTCCTAGTTACGAAGAAAATGGCAGGAAGACGATTTATTGATTTCCATTTCATTTTTGTAGGGTTCCTTCCAATAAACAGAAACGCTGTGACAAAGATGTTTTTAGGGTTCCGTATCTCAGAATAAAAGGGGAACCCTAAAAACCGGTCAAATGCGATTAGGACTCGCGCCCTGAGGATTCCGTTCCATTTAAATAAGACTTAAATGATTTTAATAAAGATAACAAACTTATCAGTATCTATGAGGGACACTCAGAAAGTTTTGCGAAACTAAAAAAAATTGTTCTATAGGTAATTTTTTTTAATTTTTTTTTCTAAGTACTCTCCACCAGCCTCTGTATAAAGTTTCATGCGTCTAAACCACTTTTCAAAACTTGCTCAAACGCAGCCAGCGCATCTTCTTATTCCTTTGAGCTGATTTTTTATTTTTGGAAATAAAAAGAAGTCGCACGGTGCTAGATCAGGACTGTAAGGAGGGTGACCCAGGAGTTTGACTGGCGTGCTGTCCAGGAAGTCCCTCGTTTTGAGTGCGGTGTGCGCAGGTGCATTGTCTTGGTGGAGCAGTAGCTCGCGGAGCCCTGTGTTTGGTCGCTTGTTGCTAACAACAGAGAAAACTTCTGGCAAACATTTGCTAGTATACCATTCTGCATTGATGCTTCTTTGATCCCGTAAGGAAATTGATACCAAGTGGTCAGTCAAATTAAAAAAGCTAGCGATCAAAATCTTCCCCCCGCTTCTAGATCGCTTCACTTTTGTAGGCGTTGGTTCATTTTGAAACACCCAAACAGTCGACTGGCGCTTGGTTTCTGGGTCGTATTGATAAATCCAGGACTCATCACCTGTAACGATGTCGTAAACACGCCGAGACGAGCCTGCTTCAAATTTGTTTAGCATATCACGGCACCATTCCACCCGGGCCTGCTTCTGAGCATCGGTGAGGTTGTGCGGCACCCAGCGTGATACTATCCTCCTCACGCGAAGATGGCTGTGTAGAATCTCGTGAACGCTTCCCGATCCAATCTTCAATATGTGTTGAATCTCCTGATATGTAATTCGCCTATTGTCTTGGATTAAATTTTTCACTGCCAGCACGTTTACTTCGGTAACAGCCGTCAAAGGGCGACCGCTTCTTTCTTCATCCCCCAAAGATGGTCGACCGCGCTTGAATTCGTTATACCAACGATACACGGTTGCCTTGGAAGGGCCTTCATCCATGAATGCCATTTGAAGTCTATCGTACGATTCATCCGGTTTCAGGCGACACTTGAAATCGTAAAAACTCATAGCTCTACAATGTTCCCGGCGCAGATCCACATTTCAACGAGACACAATACTTTGAATTAGCTCGCAAAAAATGTGGAGGGAAATTTGGAAATTAGAACATAACTATTTTTACTTATAAATAATCATATTTTCGAAAAACATTATAACCGGCCAGTCTCCCATATATAAAAACTTTTTTTCGCAATACTTTCTGAGGGGCCTGCTAAACTGCAAAAATAAGTTGGTTGGGTATTCGAGTATAACCCTAAACTTATATTAAAAAAATTGTTGTTTAAATAGTACAGTATAGTGGTACATAATATGCAGAAAATTTCCAATCCCTAACTACCTACATATTTTGGTTTTTGAGATAGACCCCGTAACAAAAATGTTCTAAAACTGCCAACGTTCTTTATTTCTGGGTATTAAAAAAAAACAAAAAAAGGTCTAACTCTACTTAATGAGTTCTAGACAATGACACCCCACATACCGGGGCAAGAAAAAATATGTTTTTTTCGGTTCCTTTTTCATCTAGGAAACATTAATTTTATTTGATTTAATTATATTTTTAATTTAATATTCGGTTTTGTGTCAACATTTTACACGTGACGTCCAAATTTTCAGATCTGTAAAATTATCCGTCTGCAAGCTAGAGACCCGTGACATACATACAGACAGACAGCAGAGCTCCGTCTTGCCCTTTGAGCGCGAAACCCTAAAAACAGTATTCTGAATGGATCACTTTGTTGTCCGTCCGTCTGTCTTCTATCTGTGTGTCAATTAAGCAAGACCCATTTTATCTAGCCTCGTTCGAGACATCAGGTTGAAACTAATACGTCTTACAGAAGTTAAGTAGAAGTAGTGTTGTTAAAAATCAGGCTTCAAACTCAGCGCGAAAAAAGTTAGGTATTCCCTTTATGTACATTTCATATTGTACTCACCACAAAAACCTATACTTGACTTCCGTTGACTAAGAAACTTGAAATTTCGTTCACAATTAACTTAAGGAAAAATCTAAAAAGAGAAATACCCTTGAATCATTGACGTACTACCAAGTGGACATCGGGTCTGTGCTCAAAAGTGTCCGAACCAAAAGAGAGTCAAAACCATTAAAAATTAAAAAAGGGTGTCAATCACACGTCAATCAAAATTAAGCCGTGCAGCAATGACATACGATTCAAATTAAAATGTTTTGTTTCTTAATATTTTGACACTTTTTTGGTAAATTTTATACTAGACCCGAGGTCCATGGTTGGTAATGTCAATACTTTGAATACATGGAGTTTAACCTGTAGAATTATATTGCGAATTTTTGCAAATTTGCAAATATTCTCGCGAATTTTGTTTTTGGCTATATCTCCAGAACTAGTTATCAAATTCTAATGCGGTTTTCTTTTTCTAAGAGAAGATTAAATTTCCTACAAGAAAAAAAATTTTTCTCCTAGAGAAAGTTTTAATTATATATATAAATATATGTATGTACACTATATTTATATGTCTATTCAAATTTTATACTATTGTAAAAATATATAAAGAAAAAATAAAGAAATATAACTCTGTATACAGGTGTCTCATTTAAATCGGTCAGTATGGGAAAGTCTGAAACTATAAGACATACGAAGATCTGTTCTTAGGAACCATGTCATCGATTTTAATAACAAGTAAAACTGCAATCATACATTAAAAAAAAACCTGTACTCAGCTCGGGAATCGAACCCGGTTGTTTTGAAAAAAATAAACTTGTACTATTTTAAAATGCATGAATGCTGTTTTTCTTGTTATTAAAATCGATGACATGGTTCCTAAGAACAGATCTTCGTATGTCTTATAGTTTCGGACTTTCCCATACTGACCGATTTAAATGAGACAACCTGTATATATTTAAAAAAAGAAAATTTAGGTCTAGAATTACAATCCACAACTTTTTTCATTATTATTATTATTATTTTTTTGTTGCTCATCTTCGTAGCTTTCCAATGATACCCTAATAAGTAGGTTTATAGTATTTCAAGTAACAATCATTTTTATTTTGTATGAGCGGGTATAGGCGTGACGATCGTAACCTAACTGACTTTACGGGTCGTAAGCAGGGCCGTTTTTAACCATGTGAAGTGCCCTGGGCACTTTCCATTTTGAGGCCCTCTGCCTTATGAGCGTCGGTGGTTATGTTAAAAAACTACACCTCACCTACCTACAAAGAGAGACAGCGGAGAGACATCAAAAGATAGCACACAAGTAATTCGCTTGTATTTCTTGTTGATGTTATGATTTGTAAATAATAGGCAAACAACTGTTAAAAAAGGATCAAAGATTTAAAAAATCGAAAATAAGACTGTATTGTATTGTATTATTAGAAAAATAATTAAATATATGTTAACATTCTGAATTAAGAAAATTAGCATTATTCTTGATTTCAGATTGGCAAAATCAGTTATAACATCTTCGAAGTCAATTTCTTTTAAACAACACATTCGATGCTCATTAAAGATAGACTATTTAATCTATCTTGATGGATGTGCTGCTCAGCTCGTGTTTGATTCTTGTCAGCCTGCTAAATGAGCGCATACAATCGATAACATTTCATTTTAGTTAACCATTTGTTTATAATATATATATTGAAAGCCTGCGTAAAAAAGAAGCTTAGGTATGTATTTTGTAAAACAACTTTTTCTTTGGCTGTGAGTCTCCGGATCGGCGCCAGGACGAACGAACCTCACCGCTGTCGATGTGGTGTCACCGTTGACCAGCTTGGACATCACGGTCTGTCCTGCAAAAGGAGTGCTGGACGGCTGTCGCGGCATGCCAGTCTGAATGATCTCATCCATCGGGCCCTTGCCACCGCTGGAGTCCCAGCTATGCTGGATCCGAACGGTATTGCGCGCAGCGATGGCAGGAGGCCCGGTGGAATGACACTAATTCCTTGGAAAAATGGGAGGTCGCTGGTATGGGACGCCACTTGTGTCGACACATTGGCGGCGCGGCGTCCCATATTCAAGCGACCGCTGCTAAAGCTGGCGCTGCGGCAGCCACGGCCAAAAGCTCCAAGAGGCGCAAGTATGCAGATCTAAGTTCGGACTATATATTTGCGCCTTTTGGAGTAGAAACCTAAGGGCCGTGGGGTCCAGCCGCGAAGATAATTTTCAAAGAAATATCTTCGCGGCTGGTCGACGTTTCGGCAGACCCAAGGGCTGGGGTATACCTCGGGCAGCGTATTAGCCTAGCCATTCAACGGGGGAATGCTTACAGCCTTTTGGGGACCCTGCCGATCGACGGCGGTGATTTAGAGAAAATATTTTACTTGGTATAGTTTTTCCTTTTTTTTGTACGTTTTAGGTAATTTTAAGATTTTAGATTGTGTAGTTAAGTTTAATTTTATTGTAATGTTATTTTTATTTTTTCTGTTTTTACCAATAAATATCCCTCTATTTTTATTTTGTTTTATTTTACGTTTTTCCTGCATTATTTAATGTTTTCTTATCCACTCATTCTAAAAGAACGTAAGTCGCATCTGAGGATTTCAAAAGTCGATGTTCATTGCCAATCGATTATTAAAAAAAAAGCTTGACATGATATGACAGTTGTTTTTTTTTTACAAAATTACCTTAAAGGCAAAGGAAATTGTTTTTAAAATCCTGTGTTTACCATATTTTTAGTTTTTTGAAAATATATCTTCATTTAAACACGATTTAATTCTGAAAAAAATATATGATGCACAGAAGGCCCATATCTCGAAATGGTTTTTAGTTTTGCACCAATTATTAATTTGTAATGTTGTCGATTGCACTCTTTACTCTTACCACTTTTCTTATTGCTTGAGCATATGGGCGGCGCTCGCCCAGGCCCCCTTAGGACACGGGGCCCGGGGCCTGGGCCCCCCTGGCCCCTTGCGTAAAAACGGCCCTGGTCGTAAGGGACAACTCGGTCAATCATAACTGCTTGTGGAATAAATTTGTGTTTTAAATGGTATGTACGGAACCTTGAAGGCACGAGTCCTACTTGCACTTGATTAGATTTTTTTTCACCGATACTTAGGTATATCCCTTATTTTAAATGCCACTGCTGTTTTGTTGTTTTATGTATTTGTTCAGTAAGTAGGCAATTGTAGCAATTTATTTAGCTAATTGATCCAAACGAAAAGTTTTGATGTATTTTCTGTTTTTCACGAAAATAATATCCCCAATGTTTCTAAAACTCATTCAAACTGCCCTGAAACTGAAATTGCACAGTTTCACATTTCGCCGAAAAAACTTTCATCATTTTTAGTTTCTCGTATCGAATAAAAGCGTAGAACAATGAAACTGCCCTCAACGCGGGGTTTCAATAGGACAATCGAGGAAAATTGTGCGAGCCTACTCGTCGCCCTTATTACGATCGTGTTAAGAGCGTAAATTTGGTCTCCATAACTTCCCAGTGATAGTTTGCATAATCTATACCTACTGGCGTTGTTTTGTTTGTAGGGTTCCGTACGTGAAGGTTACCAAACGGGACCCTGTTACTTAAGTAAACCTCCACTGTCCGTCCGTCATATAGGTCCCCACACAAAAAACCTCGAAAAAGTAGCATTTATGGCGTTATTTTTTTTTCAGCTTCACCATGGATGAACATGTATGTATAGCATAGACAAATTATGTATAGTATATTTAAAGTCTTTAGCATTTCTGTGGCACAACGCTATAAAACAGTGAAAATTCCATCAAAATCCGTTTAGTAGTTTTGACGTGATGCTCTTTAATACATACTGACGAAAATTACATAAAGTTCAGTTTTGGGCTCCGTAGCGTTAGTTAAGTACACAGCAATTACTCTTTAAAAAAATATTACATATACGTGTTGACTTCGTTACAACTTTATTATTTGTATAGATTAAGTATCTAACGTACAGTAACAAAGTAGTCAGAATAAAAAAATATTAATAAAATCCTTAATTATAATACTTATCTCTAACTAAATATGTACATACATTAAAAAAAGCTAATAACGAACTTGCTATAAAAAATGCACCTACAAACTTAAATAGTACTAGTACATAATAATAAAAATTTAGTAAGTAATACTTATTAAATAATAATTTAATAATAGCGGCGGTAGCTCTGGCGGTAGCTCTGGCGGTAGAACGCTGGCCTCTCAATCTTGAGACCCAGGTTCGATCCCAGGTTGGTCACGCATCAATGAGTTTTGAAAGTAACTAAATAGCCGTTAGCGGCTTCCTTAGTTTTAATTTTATTCGACCGCTAGGGATAGTTTGCAACGACGAGCGAAGCGAGGAGGAGCGGTTAGGTTGACATGTTTGGGAGCCAAGCGAAGCGGAGCGGAGCGAGGGGCCCCCGTAGTTTTAACAGAATTCACGATATGCGGAAAAAATCATTTTCCGAGCACTTAAATTTATAAAATTTTAGAACCACTTCCATTTCCGAACTGTACATTACAAATTGAACTTTATTAGTTCGTGCTAAGGAAGATATTCCAACAGCTAAATAATGGCTTACAATTTAAAAAATCAAAGGACCGCTAGCGGCCCTTTAGTCACTTCCATGAGTTTTTCAGAATACATGTGCATAGTATTTGTATCTAACTATAGTCATAGACAAAATGTTCATCCATGCTTTAGTTTAGTTTAGATATAGTTATTATAATTAATATAATATAATAATAAATAAATAATTATTAAATATAATTATTATAATTAATAAATTATTATTATTTTAAATTATGTTTTATTTTAACTATTTAAGTTTGTTGTTTTAATGAATTACTACATTTCATTTTGATTATAAGTAGGGAATCTGACCTTATATCATATATTGTCACGACATGAATCTTCGAGGGGGTGTCAGAATTGTTTCCAAATATGACTGTGAAGTGCAAGTAACAGCCCAAACTCGTTTACCTACTTTTTAACAACTATCTACTGCTAGCTAAATGATACTTGATGGTTGGTGGGCCTTATTGCCGTACTTCGGGCACAAATAATAGGTCCACAGTTACACTTACCTTCCGAAGCAAATGTGCCGTTACGGGATTTGAACATCGGACTGGTGGTCAAGATAGCTAAACTAAACATAAACTACATTCTTCGTTCGCTTTATCAGGCATTACAGTTTCAAAAAGAGTTTGATAAATTTTTATATATACCTATATTTTACCAAAAAAGTGTCTTCAGTGAAATGTCAAAATATTAGGAAACAAAACATTTTAATTTGAATCGTATGTCATTGCTGCACGGCTTAATTTTGATTGACGTGTGATTGGCACCCTTTTTTATTTTTTAATGGTTTTGACTCTCTTTTGGTTCGGACACTTTTGAGCACAGACTCGATATCCACTTGGTAGTACGTCAATGCATTTAATACAAAATAATAAATACTTTTATTTTAATTTTAGATTCTGTTTAGTTGGAATGATGTGCTTTCTGGCTGGAATAAACTGTGGACAAATTTACCTACGTATTAAACTTAGTACTTTTATTAATGTAACATGAATGGTATATAAAACTAGTTCTAACTAGGGAAAACGCGTTCTAACTGATTTCGGGTTTTAACTGTATCATTATAGATTTCTAGAAAATTATTATTTTAAGTGTGGTCAGATATCATTACAATTGCAACTGCTTGAAATGCTTAATCGCTAAAGAAGATTGCAATTGCATTTTTATCCATCGTTTCTTAATAAAAGGAATATTTTATTCTTATAATCGTGCGCAAATCGATAAAAAATCCATCGTGTAGAAAATTAAATTTACTTAGCGTTACGCGCGAGGTTCTTTCCATAGCAGTCTAGAATTATTACATCATTATTATATAGGTAAGTACTATAATAATAACAGAGTAGAAAATATTCATGTCTGTACCTACTTTGAAAATTTTTTTACAAAATTATAAATGGAATGGGTTTTTAATATTGTACTGCGGCTAAAAATACATTTTTTATTATTCTTGTCTGTCTGTTGAGCCGTTTTAACCCAAGAACCACTCAACGGATTTGGATGCGGTTTTCTTTATTGTCATCGTAGTGACCCCTAGTTACTATGGTATGGGTATTTATGAAGTGTATACTTTTCTAACCGATCTTGGTCGAGGACTAGATATTGTAACTGATGTAAATTAAAGGAAAAAAAAAGTAGTCACTTTTGCAAACATTTATGAACTTTGACTATACATATTTAGTTTCCTAAGCGAAGGATGTCGCTAGAAATCATACAAATCTTAGATTTAATGGATGTGATAGAGATGAATGAGGTGTTTCAAGATCGTAGCCAACGGAAATCTGTGGTTTCCGCCAACCTTTCTGATAGACAGGTGAAAATAATATTATATGTAATATTTAAAGATAAGCTTTATTACCACCAGAAACGAATTTTCAAAATGTTTATAAAACGTGACGTTTTCATACTTATATTAGTTTTTTGATTGAATTAAATAAGTAGGTAAATAATGATTTTCCGTAATTCATCAACCAGGGAGACAGGAACAGCCCGAAAGTTGCGATTCTATTCTCAGATGAAATTTAATTTTGTACGCGGCTCGCGACTTCTTGATCTTTTCAATCCATATTTACTGAGGTTGAGACTGCAAAGTATTGGTACTTCGGTGAAGTGAGATAAATTATCAAAATAAATGTTTAGTCACAATGGCACGAAGCGCTTGTAACTTTGACGGCGCATCGTCCTTCCGACCTGCCACCTGCCACCTGCCACCCTCCTCGAATTTCGACTACCTAGTTGGCCGAAACCCCTCCAAAAATTTATAAACAAACAAACAATAACAAAAAATAAAAAATAAAGTAAATGAAACATGATTATTTTGTCGTAGTTTCTTTATTATCAATTTATCTTTATCGTTATCACAGATAATTCTAATATCACGCATTTATAACAATACGTATGTACCTATAGAACTCACATCAGAATGTCTTAAAATTATTTAACTTAGTTTTTTGAGCAAATACTTAGACTGAAAAATATACATGTTTGCAAAGGAATAAGACAGGATCACCATGAATTGTATGTATAGGAACAACCTTTATAGTGGATAGTGACAAAAAATTCTGAACCCTACAGTGAGTGACTCAGTCGTTACAATGTAATTTCATAAATTTTGCAAAAAAGTCTCTACTATATGCTAAGTAGTAGATAAGTAAAAATTGTAAATGATTTCTAAAATCTGCTTCGTCAGGAACATATAATTATACATTTATATTAAGAATATACTATGTTTGCTCAAATAGTTTGCAGTACACCCGCAAGCTTTTTTGGAAGCCATGTGAAAATAAATTATTGCATTATCCTCATGAAATCTGTCAGAGACATAGCGGGTGGCGGATGTCCTGTCATGCACTTTAATCTCCAACTCCCTATTTGTAATTTAACAGTTTTAACGCTGAAATAAGAACTGCTAATAGGGATTTTATCATGCTGGCATCTGTACACCACACGCGGCTCTTTGAAGTAACCGGCTTTTTTTTGTAAGTGACTTAGCTAGCTTTGCTGTTGGCCTTTACAACTTTACCGCACAAGTTGGGGAAATGCCGAAAACGTTCACCTCCAATGAAAATTTTAATCAACATATACCTGAAGGCCCCCAGCTGGGGGACCTTGGCTCAGGACTGAAGTAGCCAGTGCCATCTCTGAAGCGCGCAAACTATTTGAGCAAACGAACTTTATACCTATACATTGAGTTTCTGATTTGAGCAAATCTCGCTAAGCGGTGATACTTAAGCTAAGAATGAGTCACCACGGGGCGCTTCATTTCATACGTAAGTCTCCTTAAACTTGAAAATTTCAAATGTAAAATCGGAGGTCCTAAGTCTTAACTAAGCAGCCAATACTTATATTATTCAACAAGAAGATCTTCATAAGGCACTATAGCGTAGAGCTTATTGATGATTTCGTGGACCTTGTTTGAAATGGACTTGGTGTGTGAAGGTCCAACATCCCTGAAGAGGTCCTTCCAGTTGTCGTTCAGAACTTGGTTGATAGTGTCACCTGGAGAAAAAAGGCCCAATCTGAGATGATGCTTCAAATTTCAAGAATAACTTTACATGGATTTTTAATATCTGATATTCTTTTTTTTTTTGTCGGAACAAGGGTTTGGCGTAATTATGTTTCGTGCATTTTTATTCCGCGAGGTGAGCGTGCGTGCAGCTCCGAGTACCTCGTTGGATAATGAGGGAGCCAGCTTCTCTGGCGGGTCCAACAACACTTAGTTGAGTCAATCATGTCATATATTGTTTGACGGCGGAGGAGCAGCGCTTGGTACTGCTCGAGGCTATCCTGTCTTGACCCTTTTAAGGCGTTATTGTTGCATACACAGGTAGGCAGAGTGCGGATGAGGTGGGTGCGATGTCGGGTGACCTGTGCCTGTTGCGGTAAAACGTGACGATCACAGGTACTGTTGTAAGTTGACAGTAGTCAATAACATCAGCGGTGCGATCCGCTGCCCTTAAGTAGGAAAGTGATTACTTGAACTCATTCTTGAGTCAAGTTTGAGTTGAAGTTACAGAGGACCTCCTTTTATAACGTAAGGTTGATATCGGCGGTCCACTATAACCTAAACTAAGTAGAAACGTAGCGTCGGGGATTGTCGGGTCTAACTTTTTTTCAGCCCTTCATATCATGTCTTATATCATTATTATTAGGCAGACGGAGAGACAAACCGACTTCAAAGTTTTTGGGAAACCCCAAATTATGTTTGAAAATTAAAGAAGGAAAAAAAATATGATTATTGATGAATGAAAGAAGAGTGACGAAAGAATTTATGTTTACGGGTGCGTAAGTTGACAGTAAAACTTGACCGGGTCGCCTTAGAAGATGTATATCTATCGACCCGATTGGTGACATACTGAGAAGGGCCAAATGAAAAGCGTCCAGAATAGAAGATAAAATTTCCGACGAAAAGTTTTTATCTAAAACGAACGGTTTGATTGCGGCATTATTAATATTTTAGCAATAGTATAAATTTGCATATTTCTAGCAAAATATTATTCAAAATATAGCAAGTAAACGCTACAAGGATATCGACTTAGCAAAGCTCAAACTAGTTTTAGTAAATAGGTGTATAAGTAATTTTCCTCAAGAATTTGTTAGGTACCTGTGCCTACCTACCTACAGTAATCAAGTTTGGTGTCAATGACCATTCAAAGTTAAATTTTAATAGAAAATCGCTTAGTTCAAAATAACTGCTTGATTTTTCGTATTGTATACAGTAAAGCCGATTCTGAAGGCTTTACTTTTAGTTTTAATGCTGTCAAAACTAAATTTTCTTCATTCTAATGTACTTCTTATGTGTTAACAACAGAAGCTATACCTATCATTTTGGAACAATTTAAATTTTGACAGCACTAAAACTAATATTAAAGCCTTCAGAATCGACTTTATTATGTAAGTAAAACCGCTTTTCCGTAGATTCGGTGCGTGGATCTTTAGCACAAAAGTGATTAGTAAATTTTTCGCAACACGTTTTCTGAGTGTATATTATACCATACTCCATCTAAGTACCTACCACAAAGTAACATAGTAGTTAACTAGTAGACATATTAATTCTAGAAAACAATTGATATACGTCACGGACGTGATTCGGATCCACTTTACTGGTATAGTCTTCCAGACACCTCGGAAGTATTAGTTTTGATCAGCAGAGCAGGCAGTGATTTTGAATTTCAAACCTTAATAAATGTAAGAAAGACTCAGAGACTAAAAGTAGTTACCTCTTTAAAAAGATTTTATTACCAAACAATATTCTTAAGCGTTTTCCTCGAAGGGGGAGAGAAAAGCACAGTATTTTACTCGGGAGTTAAACTGTTTCCATCTCCGGCATGTCAACTTGAATCCTCGCCACGCTCTTCATTCAATATTTGCCGCCCTTATTGAAACCAGGTTAACATTTTGCTTCCTTGTGAGATAATGCACATTGTGTATAGATAATAACGTCATCACATGGCTAATACGATATTTTTAATATAAAATATGCCGCTTTTGTCTATCAGGTTACACTACTGGTACTCTTTAGTTACTTAGTTCAGCCAACATTTTGAGATATTTTTATAGGTCGGTTAGTTTTATTTCGATTTTTGCTATCCCTCGAAATTAATATTTTGAATGAAAGAATACCTAGAATCCTTAAGCGCAAATTGGACGTAGTGTCAATAAGGATAACATTGAATTTCTTATGCATGAATAGCAGACAAAGTAAATACGTACATGCAATTACTTGGAATGTACACATGGTCTTCACACTTGAAAAAGCACGACTTTTAGCAATTTACTGTGAAATGGGACGGCAATATCTAAGTAGGAATTATTATTATAGGCAGCTAGACTGCGTTTACAAGTGACTTTACCTTATGCAGCCAAAATACTACAGAAGGAACGATACATGTGTATGCCACATTAAAAAAATAGTATGTATGGCGGATTTCGCTAAGAACTTCTAAGATTCTAGGCACTGGTTTCCTATTTGATTCTAAGATTCTAGGTACTGGTTTCCTCTATAAACCTGATGACGAAGTCGAAAAAGTCTTGATCCCTTTAGGCCTCCAGGTCATTTCCAGACATTTAAATGTATAAAAAAAGCTCTTACTTGATGTGAGAAAACATTACTTGTATTATTCTTAAAAAGCTACGTATGTATTATGTGAAGTTGTCTCAAGTATTTTGTGTGACTGCTATAATTATTTCGAACACAGAAACCATATGTATAGACGCTTTCATGTCCAAACTATAAATTCTAATCAGGCACACTTTTCGCTTAACTTCATTTTAAGGGATTCATTATGAAACACTCAAAATCACAACGACGTACCAAAGACATTACAAATGCCATGCTGGGCAATCAAACCCTCGTCAATCCACTTTTCACCTAAGATTATCGTCCCAACTTACGAAGTCTGTACTAACCAATAGCAGCTCCTCCCAGGATATTTGACAAATGCAGCCTGACATGTCCGTAGGTCTGAGTCGCCTTAAGATCATAGGTCGACATATGGTCCCTTCCATCCGGTCCCTTTACCTTTTTGAGCTTGTACTTGAGGATGATTTCTGTGTCGTCTGAAAAAGGGACGAAAATTGTTTTAAAAGTCTGTTTCTTTGCTGACGTAACTCAGTCTTGACCTTGAAAATGTCGTCGGCATATCGTAGAATTAGGCATATCATGATCTGCGTAGGAATTTTATAATTCTCTTAAAACTACAGTGGTCGCGTTGGTCGCTCAATATAAATGTAGTGAAGTTTACATTGAGTTTTTCAAGTATTTGTTTGCGTTACGTTTGTGGCCGTAGTATGTATAGTACGGTCTGTTGACTAAGTGAGGTAACAACCTTTCAATCTATGTCGTTTATTATTAAATTAATAACAATGATTGTATACTTTTTATTCGGCTAGGATTATGTGGGTGACTCAAGTACACAGTACACATACCTAAATAAGTAAAATAATAGTAGTTAATATGAATGACTAATTAAATAACGACATAAGAGAACTAGAGAGAGACTGTACGTCGAGCTGGCTAATTCCCCATCACATTTGGATGTAAAAATCGTCAGTAAAAAGAGAGTGTACATACATGAGTTTTAACTATTTGACTGACATTCAACACCTGAAAACTCTATCCGACACCTCTTAGGAGATATATCATGTCATTTGTTTGTAAGTTTACATTTTTAACAAAATTTTATTGAATATCGGTTAGTTATCCGTTCTTGAAGTGTAGATACAGAATCGCAAGACTATATGAAAAAAAAACTGTAATGTGGTCACATTTTAAAATAAGTTTATATTAATTTGGGTTGTTCAAAGAAACCTGTACATTTATACAGATTATTAGAGAATTGACAAATCAAGATTATGTTTTGTTGTAAAAGTCATGTCTTAGCTAATATAGTTCGCCCTTGATGAAGCCGCAAGGAGAAACAAGTCGGGTAACAAGTTACTATATAGGTATCTACCTAATTGTGAAACACTACCCTCAATTATACTTATTTAAATCGTCACGACTCATTACTAACTGCAGACAGTCGCTATATAATTACGATTCGGGTTGCCTAAGCTGAACAAGATCTATGCAGACAAAAATTTTAAAGAATTTTATATAAGTATCCTATGAATTTGAGAATCCGCCAATAAGGTGAATATCACAAATGATATGTTTTTGGGGTATAGACGTCTACAACGTCTCTATCAGTTCGCTGAAATATTTTACTTATAATGAATACGTAGCACTTATTTAAATTTTTACTCCAATTTATAAACAACAAATATTTTTGTTAATTTATTAATCATAAAAAACAAGAATGCCTTGCACTCGTATATATGACACAATGAGTAAACTTAATTAATTTCTTCGTAGTCACTACTAAATCTTTTGTCACACTGGTCACTTTTCTTTGTTTTTAATATAAGGGATCAATTCACGTATAATCCCAGACCTTAAAACAATTCGAAAAATATGCTTCCTTAACTAAATCCTTCATTCTTGAAGATTACTAATAAATCAAACTTAAAAAAAAACTATATTACTGATTTATTGTTGTTATTATAAACAACTAAACTTTATTGTTGCTTTAATATTCAATAGATTTCGTCATTAAAAACACCGTGGATCTGAGTTTAAGAAAGGGGATATCTTCAACTACTTACACATTTTTACGGTAAGTTTCCCATTGCCAGTGATGGGTATGACCAGCACTCGACCATCGGCTTCGTAGTCACTATTCAAGGTCAAGTTCCCGAAGATCTTCATCTGCCCAACATTCTTCTCCAGGTCCCACCTATAAATACAAACACTCAGTGAACCTTTGACCATACCATTCCCATCACTATTGCTGTTAATAGTAGTTTATGCTATGAGTGCGGTAAGGAGGCAATTACCCACGTGTATCATACTATGTTTTTCAATGCATAGTGCGAGTAAATAAATGAAACAAACAATAAATACTCCAAATGAACTTTAGGCGGGCATTAACCCTTTTTTTCTTTGCACGAAAGTTGCCAACTTGATGGAAATAAGCTGATTTCAGTTTGATGCGTTCGTAATTCATTTCTCTAGTCTATCTATGTCACACAAGAAAAGACTGGCAACTTTTTTTTTAATAAATCAAAATAAATATAAATGAAACACTAGTGTGGTAAAGTTGACTTTGAAAACACTTTTGAAGCATATAAAATAGGCCTTTACGAGCACTTGCATTGAAAAAAATAAAAAAGCATGGATTGCATTACAATAATTTAAATTTCAAAACATAAAGCGTTGATGAACTTTCCACACGAGTCGAGAAAAAGTTTCTCGCACGAGTTTCGTATAATATTTTATAGCGCAAGTGCGGAAAATGCCGACTTTACGCAAGCGCAGCGTGCGTAAAGCGGTTATTTTACGCACGGTGTGCTATAAAGGAATTTATCAATTAATTGAGGCAATTGTGTCTTTCATCCGGATTCTTGTTCACACAATTAGTGATAAAAAAGCCCTTAATAAATTATAAGGAGTTATACGATATCATGCAGTGTAGTAAAACTTTAACACGATACGGAAGGAAAAAGACATCTTTCAGAAAGGTCATACGATATAAGAGGCATAATGTAAATCAACCTTCACAACATGATCGTTCGTTATTGTTATACTCGTAGTAATCCTTAACAAGCCATACCTCATGTCCCTAACCTCCATCTTCTTTAAGCCCTTCAACAAGGCATTCTTTTCTCTTAGCTTGAAGGTACCAGCGTTAGCCGTGAAGTCATCCAAGGCCAGAGGATCCATGCTCTCAATGCCAAGTTCAGGAATTCCTTGCGCAAAGACTGGCAAAGCGTTTTTGGCCTGTTGCATTATGCATGCTGATAACGCGTCCGTTGGAAGACTTTTCTGGCATGGTGTTATAAATGATGCTGCAGGAATAAAACTAGGTCAGAAATAGTTAATTGTTCCACAAGGAAGTCGAATGATGTAATAAATAATAGAGTGGAATCTTATTATTGGTCCAAGAGTGGAATTCAAGGTGTACCGCTCAAGATTGAAATAATGTTGGTCCCGACTAAACCACTTTGTTTTTCGTTTCCCCTACAAGTAAAATTAATTAAAGACGCATGATAGCACAGATGTATGAAAATTCACTTCTATTTTTGTAAATTTGACAAACACATTAAGTAAAGCTAAAACGAGAGAAAGCCAATGCTGTATTTCTGCTGTAATATATTATTATTATATATGTTATGTTACTATACAGGGTGTAAATGCAAAGTCCCTTTAGGGTATGAAAGTATACACGAATCTGATGTCATTGCGAGAAGAAAAAAATACCTTGAATTTTCACCAAAAATTCCATAATTTTTCTAAGCTATGGCTACGCAGCTTATCGGCCTCTCCACACACCTAATTGCACCCCGCAACCCGCACCCCTCATCCGAGTAGCCAGCGACCGTGAGTGCGATTAGTGTATTTTGAGTAAAGAAAAACGTCTTATTATGAAGTATTGGTACATTATTTAGAGATCCCAGTATTTAAAATAATATCTTTACCGATCATACTAACACACCCTTTAAGGATTCTTGCCTTTGCTTTTACACCCGGTAGATAGTCAAAATAAATTAAAATGTCATTTAACGTATATTTATTCAAAAACAAGAAAAACAATCATAAGTTTTGCTTTTGGAGAGGAAACCTGTCGCTTCCACCTTAATGTATCAAGGATTAAGCGAAACATTCTTGCCTCAATTACATTAAAACAGACGGAAATGTGCATGAACTGTACTGCTACGCGTTTTTTATTATTTATTACTGGCAGTATCAGATCCAGCAGGTTTTGGAATTACCAATGTGTGTAACCTACTAGTTCCACACTACTAGTTCTTTTATTTATTTCGATATAATTGAAATGATCTCAGAAGAAATAATAATGTTATCTTGTTTATATGATAGGAACTCATTGCATTGGAGGTTTTGTGTGCATCCGAAAATAAATTAAATTTTGTTTAACTTTCTTATTAATTTAGTTTTTAATTAGACAAGTCAACACCGACTATTTTATTTTCATTTGAGTTGGTACGGGTACTATGAGGGTATGAGGAGTACCATGGTACTGGCTGAAAACCAGCGTTGGAGATTAATCTCCAACATTCACTGAGCCAGGGCCAGTTTAATATTTTATAGTGCATGCGACAACTTTTGTATATTATTCTGATTTCTTAAAAATTTTGTTAATGTTTGTGTTTTCTTTGTTTTTTTGTACTATTTTTTAACTGTCTCGTTTCATGTACTGTATATATTAATAAACGTTTTCTTCTTCTTCTTTAAGATTATTGTTAGATACCAACGATGGAATGTTAATAATAATAGAGAGACATAGATACCCAAGTTTAATATTTTACCATATACATAAATCATACTATAAGAAGTGGGATATTAGTGAATTGTAGAATTTTATGATTATATTTTCCAGTGACTTCGTCCCCTTAGATTTTAAATCAGATTTTTCCATGAATCTTTTACATCCCAATATACTACTTTATAGAGGCGGTTGTATTGAATTCAATACTAAAATACATATGTGATTATTTATTTTAAAAAGTTGTATGCAAAGTTTTAAGTTGAATAAGGAATACAATTTTCCTTACAAAATTTTACATCCAATTTCACTAATTTATGTTATGCTTTTTGAAAAATGCTGTTTAATATGTTTTATTATTTGTTTTTAAATTTCGAAGCTTACTTACTAAATGCAAATGAAAATAGCGCCGAATGTGTAAATGAATGCAAATAATTAGATTACCGTTTTACGAAACAGAAACGTGAATTTTGTCAGATTTTGGAGCTTATATAAAAGGCCACATTCGGTCACGGTCACTGCGGTGTTTTTGAATACGAGATGAGTCGAATATTTTTAAACTCGAATAGCTTAGTATTGTTGTCGGAACTCATTTTGGTTGTATGCAGGTTATTTCAGGATTTGGTCCTTAAATATTTTAAAATCTTTTGTGTCGCTACCAACGAATCGGTCGCTCACATTTTTTTTTAAGTAATCGAACGTCAATTTCAGTTGATGGAAGTCATCTCTAAACGAGTTATAATGATAACTATAGCACTATAGTGCGTTACATCAAATAGTTCTTTCCGTCCAATCCAGTTTATAGTCTGTATGTCTTTTGTTTTATCCAATCATCTCGTTTTGAGGTCGTGGACAGTCAGTTTAGGTATAAGGTATTGTGTATTTGTCGATTTCTGCTCATATTAGCGGATATCAAATATGTTTCTCTTCTCATAGGTTAGTTGAGCAGTTATAGCCATAGACATGGTTAGATGCAAAAATATTATGAAACGTATGTAAAACGTTTTTGTGTGACTACAAATATGGTCCTGTTTCACGTAAAACCACTAAACGGATTTTGATGTTTTCACTCCTGTATAGTGTATGAAGTAACTTAATCTTTTAGTTATCAAAATAAGACTAGTCTTAGAAGGGTAAAGTTTTTCTGTTTTTTCATTAAAACTTTAAAAAAAATTAATATAAAGTTCAAAATAATATTCTCGAGAACTACATCTTGTCTTTGTAGTTTTAGGTATAATATGGGCATATTATTTCAGGAAGATCGCTAAGAGTGGCGAAATTTTGAAAAGTCCCTGTGTTTGGTTCTTGTGGATGTCTTTGTAGTTAGTTAAAAAAATATATTTTATCTGAATATTGAATTCAATATCATCGTTTTACTCTTAAAAGATTCGTGGTTTAGATTCATAATGCTATTGAAACGGCTACTCACGATTTTTATAAAGTCAGATTTCGCCTGACGTGTCAAATGGGGAACCGCTGCGTAACCATGTTTGCCTCCGAAGAAACTGTACGAATACAAGGAAACTAGTCAGGCGAAATCTGCCTGTATAAAAATCGTGAGTAGCCGTTTCAATAGCATTATCAATATCATCTGTATCTTAAGCTTAAGACCTAGATGTGATTGCAACGAAAGTTCCCTAGTCACAGGTAAACCTGAAATTTTAAGTCTCTACATTTTAAACCAACCTTAAATCTATCTACTTAGATTTATTAGCGGTGCTTTTGATGGGACGTTTAATCAAAATGATTAAATTAAATGAAAAAGGAGAAACTAAAATCTAGGATTTAGTCTAGGCAAAAAGCCAATCAGCGTTTGAAGGTTCAAGTAGTTTTGTATGGGTTGTACTTACGTAATTGTGCGGCACTGGCAATGCCCGCCACAGTTGCACAAAATATTATAATTTTAAACTTAAACATCTTGCCAATACAACCGATGTGCGCCGGGCTATCTCGAATGGTTACTAAATCTCTGACAGGTTTGCGTAACACTTTATAAAGGAGTCAGTTGAAAAATGCTATGACGTTTAATACCTGTTATTTTTTGCTTGAAACGCACGACGAAGGTTGTTTCTTCTATGCCTAGTTAAATAAGTTGATTTAGGGTTGTTCTTTGATTTGGATAAGGATTTGCTAAAGCTAAAGTTCTTTTGACGGTATAAAAATATATATTTTTGGGGTATCCTCTAAAAGGACATTAATTAAGGATTTTAACATTTGTTATTATTGTTTTTTTGTTAGTATATTACAATGGTTTACTACTGTATAGATTTTTTGTTTTACTTAAATCGTAATGTAACAAAAACCTGAAGTTTTATTTATCTAAGCATAAATCTTCCAAAACAGAAATGTATTATTAAAAACAAATCATTAGAAATACTGACGCTGGCCAAGCAAAAAAAGTTGGCAAATGTCGTTCAGAATTAAATAGTAACATATTTGTTTAAAATTACGTTTATTTACTTTGGAAAAACCGGAATAAAGTTAACTCCAAGCTTCTTTAAAACAAAGGTCAGTGGCTTTTTTACATGTGCGATAGTATTTAAAACTTTTCCATTGATACGATCTTGATTTTGATAGATTTTTATCTTTCTTGATTCCAGGCGTGTTCTTATTAATCTATCTCTTCTAGTAGGACCACAAACGGATATATGAGAGGCTTCTGGCAAAAAAAAATTCACTTTTTTCTGTGGCTTGAGTGTATCTTTTCAGAATAGGTAAAATCAGGAATGCATTTTATTCCGGCGTTTGTATTTATTATACAATTTATTTATATAAATAAAAAAAATACCGCTGCCTTTTTTTTCAGGATTGGTGGGTTCGTTCCATTAAACCAATCAAGATAATGACATCAATGTTGTCTTAGCCATTAAAATGTTATAAAGTAACTCTCACCCTCCTGAACCAGGATCACGACGTGTGTGCAGTTTTTGAGGGACTTAAGAAGACATAGGTAGGTAGGCAAAAATGAGATTTTAAAACAGTAGAACTCACATACTACAATAAAAAAACATGCTATAAATGAAGCCTTTTCCAAGACGATAACAGAGCCCAAAACGTGATGAGAAAAGTTCGCTGCATCTAAAAAAATACAAATTGAAGGCTGATTCTTCAGTTCAAAGCTGCGCTTGCGTAAAGTCGGTATTTTCCGCACTTTTGCTATAAAATATTATACGATACTCGTGCGAGAAACTTTTTCTCGACTCGTGTGATTGCAGCACTCACCTTCGGCTCGTGCCGCAAACTCACACTCGTCAGAAAACGTTTCATCGCTCTCGTATCGTAATGTACTATTATCTCTTTCTTTATGCGATATGTATATGTATATCCAGAGAGGCCGAAGCCGCGTGTTTATGATCCTGTCTTCACATTTTGGGGCCAATCAATGTAACACAGTAACACAGTATATACGTATTTTTGGGCGTTATATCTCCCGCCTAGTTATTAAATAACTTTATTTTATGCTAGGGTTTAGCTGCGGCTTCGCTCGCGTGCAAAGGTCTTTCAATTAAAAACTATTATAAATTTTTTTCGGCTTGGCGGTAATTTTATCAACAGCCCTTAAAGCCTGTATATTGACCATGGCCAATACGTTGATCAAATGAAAACCGCATCCAAATCTGTTTGGTGGTTTTCGAGTTAAAACAGACAGACAAAAATAATAGTTTTGGCCTCGGAACAACATTAATTACCCATTTTAATTTAAAATTTCGCAAATATATTCAATGTACGGATGATTTTTTACTACTTTATTATATTAGCTTTTCCCGCCGCTTTGCTTGCGTTTAGAAATGTCTTTCAATCAATGTATTTATCGAAAGTTTTCGGCTTGGCGGTTTTTTTATCAACACCCATGTATGTAGCCTTTATGTTGATCTGGGTAACTTCGGTGGTATTACAGAAAACAGCATCCAAATCCGTTAAGTAGTTCTCGAGTTCAAACGGAGCAGACCTACGGACAGACAGACAAAAATAAAAAATAAAACGATTTTTACTTGATATTAATTTAATAAAATTTCATTTAAAATTTCTCGAAAATGTTCAATGTAGGTACAGACAGCACAAGACGAACTTAAGGGTTCCGTACCCGAAGTGTGCCCAACGGGAATTTATTACCGCTGTCTGTCTGTTCATCTGTCACAAGGGTCTACAGCTTCACCCGTAATTTGGCCAGTTGAAATCTTCACAGAATACGTGTTCTTATGGCCTTAACCACAAATAATAAAAAAAAAAGATTTTTTTTGAGTCCCCCCCTCGACACAAAAAAATATTGTAGGTAATAATATTTTTCTCAAAAATACATAGTAATATTACCATTACATTCTGTAAAGACCTATCAGAAAATATTTCATCCTGGCGAGCTATTTATAAGTGTCCAGGAAATCTAAATAACTGTCCAGGAAATGCGTATATGAAAATCCATTAATACCATATGTTCACCACAGAGTACATTTCATAAGTTTTCTTTTAAAACTATCCGTGTCTATATTTTTAAGAGACCAAGGAGTTTGCCGATCATAATTTATAAATAAAAATAAAATTAATTATAATTTCATGTTTAGAATGTAGAAATGTTTATTTTATAATGAAAAAGAGTGCAAAAGTTTGCAAGGAAAATTGTGTTTCCTGTGTGTTTGTTTGTTAAAACTTATATAACTATAAACTCACTTATGCTAGCTGTCATTTAACCTCGACAGTCAGAACTGCAGGATCTGCGGCTGAGAGTGCCGCTAGGCAAAAGTACATCAAATACAATGATCTGAAACAAAATTACATTTTTATTCCCGCCGCATTTGAAACGAACGGCGTATGGGGCTCTGAGGACAGGGCATTTCTAAAGGCACTCGGAAGAAAAATAAAAGACAGGTGCCAAGACCACCGCTCCATGTCGTACTTGGCGCAAAGGATTTTCCTAGCCATCCAACGCGGGAACGCGGCTAGCGTAATGGGGACCTTTGCGCCGGGTACGATGAGGGGCGGACTTTTTGATAGTTAGGGTATTATTTTTAAGTTAATTTTATTTTTATAGCATAGGTTCTTCTTTTTCTTTTACTTTTAGGATTTTTAGTTTATTATCTTTTGTTTAATTGTGTTTTCTTTAATTTAAAATGTCAGTTGCATTGAATTTAAAGACACAATCCTAAGATAAATGTTTGATTATTTCCATTTTATAATTGCAATAATAATAAAAATATATATAATTTATATTGATTTTATACGTATAATATATATAAAACCATTAAATACTTAAAATTTAACCTCGATGAGCGTTTTTCTCGTTGTTTTTTTTTCTTAGTTCTTAGCGTTCCTCTTGATGGCGTTGTCCATGAAGAAGGCTGCATGGCGGTAAATACGAGTACCTTTGCCCAGCTGGCAATAATAAAAAAATAGTTGCGTAAAAGCGGGAATTTATGTTGCTTTATATTTTAGTTGAAAGTATTTTGAGCAAATAAAACACAAAACGACTCTGATATAGATTGTACTCCACTAATGCTTTGCTGAAGAAATCAATAACAATAAACATGACTAATTGCCCAAATATGAGCAAGTAAGTAACTTTTAATATTTCCTATTAAGTATATTTTATTTCGATTGATGCTGTATGTTGTCACTTCTTCATGGAACATTTTTACAATCATAGAAAAATATTAAAATTACTTGTACGTTGTTCCACTAGTATTTAATTAAGGATGATCACGCTACCGGTTTCATCGATTTATCGACATCTTCAGGCGAAAACAATAAGGAAAAACATTAAATACAATTATATACGTTAATTATAAAATTATCGAACATGTCATCAACAAGTCATCGAACATAGTGTTCTTCCTTATTGTTTTCGCCTGAAGATGTCGATAAATCGATGAAACCGGTAGCGTAATCATCCTTAATTAAATACTAGTGGAACAACGTACAAGTAATTTTAATATTTTTCTATTATTATATTTTATTTGATATAACTCATTATTATTAAAAACATGAAAATGTCTCATTTTATTTTTGAGAAAAGCACTATACTTGCTTCGGACATTAATTAGCAATACTGGCCTCGTATATAAAACTCCTCGCCCTGCGGGCCCGGACTGTCGTCCAGGATTGCTTAATTCCTGGTCTTAGCTAGGAGTAATGTACTATATAACGGTCTTAGTTCCTGACCAAATTATAGTAACTACATATAATACAGTTAAACAGCAAGTAATAACAATCAGGGTTCTATACTACTGGTTTTTTGGTCGCCTTATCTGCCTTTGATGGCATATTGAACAATCTGTATTGTTATTACTCTACTATAAACGGCACTAATAAAAACTGAGTTTTTCAGAATTTGTATCCATAGTATTACCAACATTTATTTTGATTTTTTGGTCATCCAGAAGTATATATTTTAATTCTACCAGGATTTGGTATAATTTCTCATATTATTTCCCAAGAAAGAGGAAAAAAAGAAACTTTTGGATGTTAAGGTATAATTTACGCTATAATGGCAATTGGAGTTAAAGTATGAAATTGCCGTTTTGTACCTGAAAAATTCAAACAATTTTCTTCTATGGTAAAAATATTTATTTAGTCAAAGTATTTACCCACACTGTCTATACATTTCTGTTATCTCATGGGAAGGTCATTTATGCCTTTGCGGTAAAACTCTGGACACCTGGACTCAAAAAATTGTGTGAAGTCAATTTGTACTGCATCGGGAAGAATATTTTTGGAAAAACTGTCCAGATCGCGAAACAAAATTTCAAGCTCTTTTATCTTACCGATTTGATGCAAATGGGTCAATATTGCGGGTATGCCAACATCAAACCATGCCATTGATACGGATCGAATTCCACGCATTCAACTTATCGTTATTTACCTTAGTGGCTGTCGACGCTTCCACACCAGTAGCGATTAAACCAAAAACGCATGGTGCGTTCATAGCCATATCATATATCCTGTCCAAATACAGCATTCATATTGCGAGCTGTTTTCGCTGCGTTTGTTCCACGTCGGAAGTCGAATTCAAAAATTACTCAAAGTTTTAATGTATTGTTACGAGTAATACTAGAAGATAGGATAAACTTAGGTTTACCCGGGTAATCCTATACAAAACTTCAGGGGTCGCCTCGCTCCGATCCGCTTCGCTCGGCGCCCAATGCTTCGCTCGCCGTCGCACGTATATTTGACTTTTTTCGTCCTTTACCCGACTTTTGGCTTTACCCGTGACATATACATCTTTATTTTAAAGCCTGAATGAAAAAAAAACAATTGAAAGACAAACAATCGAATGTTGTACATTTTTCAATTTTAGAACATTATAGTTATCGTGCGAAAAAGTTTCACTCTGGAAGCTCAAATCATGCAGGTTTAATTTTAATTAAAATTGGCCAGTACGTTAAAACAGCAATTTCATATTTAAACCCACTATTATTTGTATACTTACCTCTGACGGTGAAGGTAGGTAAAGCTGCATGCCGTAAGAAGCGTGTATTTGTACCAGAAGTACGGCGATAACACTTACCCGTATCACACAGGGTTGTTGAAATTGTCGGCGAAAAGAGAGTCACGAATGTTAGCAGTTCTGGTGACATTGTATGTCGTAGCTACATGTTTATTCGTATTATTTTGTTTCTAAAGATCAAAAAGTTCAGAGCACAACATACATTCGGAAACAAACATACTGTGGCTAAATATATCTCAGTAATTAAATTCATTTTATTCGTAATTTACGAGGCAAAACGATGTCAATGCCAAAGATGTAGCGTTTCATACGTCAGAACAATAAATCTACTTAAACTTACATAAGTTTTATATTTTATACAACAAACGTAATTGTTTTTTCTTTCATGCAAGGCGATGAATGAGAATCTATACTCGTTTTTGAATGAGAATCTATACTCGTCATCGGGAAAAAATTTAGTTTAAATTCTCAGTGTCCAAGAATATTTTCACCTTAATAACTCGCCTCAAAATTTTTGTTTATTTGATAATTATAACGATTGAATCGGTTTTATCCAATCTGTCACCTCAAAATGAAAAAAAAAAACTAAACTTATAGGATCACTATATAATGTCCATCTGCCAAGACCCTTTTTCTCTGGTCCCGTTAGAGATATCAAGTTGAAACGACAATCTCCTACAGAAGTCTACGGCTCCATAGTGCTGTTAAAAATCAGGCTTCAAACTCAACCCAAAAAAAGTTTTTGCCCTTTACGTAATTAATTTCATACAAATTGGATGACCAAGAAAACTTATAGCGTATGAAATGAATTATTTATTTTAGCAATTTAGATACATAAATACACTTATCGCACTTTAGGCTGTATTAAATAAGTAAAATAATTAAATTTAAAAGAGGAAAATACAATATATTAAATTAGGTTTTGGGTTTCCTTGTACTTAATAAATTAATACACGTACATGAACAACATCAAAGGTATATTTAAATTATACAATAATATAAGTCTAGGATAGGTTTCAAGTCCAAGCTTAAAGCGTATCTTCTCTCGTTACAAAAGTCCCAACATTAGCTAAGCATTTGTGGATTATATTGTATATCTAGATTAAGACTTATTTATAATAATTGCCGTATTTATTATATTACTATACAACAATTATATTCATTATCTAAGTAAACATATCTCCTGGAATTTAAATTATTAATTATTTTATAGTCATAAATATTATGTATGTAGAACTCTCGCACCGTTATTTGTGTTCGTGCGTCACCACTATTAGGCTCTGGCAGAATAACAGCGCTGCAGTTTGTACTGAGTACATTGCAGCACATGCTGAGTTTAGAGCCCTTTTTTTGCCACGACACATGATACATTAATTACATGGATGTGTGTGTGTCATTAATTAAGTTTAATGTACTGCGTCTCATTGTTGAAAATTGTTAGAGTTAAGTCCTTTTATTTTGTCATGTCATGTGTTTTGTGTTGTGGTGATTAATAAATGATTATCTTATCTTACCTTATCTTATCTTATAAACTATAGGTATGATAATGATAGCTACCCATATACTAAATACTATTACGTTACATACTCAGACCAAATGAAAAGTCAAGACGTAGTTTACTCTATGTAACGGGTGAAGCAGGCCAAAAGTGAGACAGTCTCGTGTTCGTACACGGCTTGAAACTCACACATGCGCAATCTGTCTCAGTTTCTACTTGGCGGCAACACTCACTAAGTGCACACATGTTTACGAAACTGGCTTCACGTCAATGTTGGCAGCGCTCCGTCTTGAGTTTTTATTTGGTCTGAGTTTACATATATAAATACATGCCTAACTCCGCCAGTTGTTTCCGGTTGTTTTCTAGTCTCCACCCCCAAGTATTTCCAGTTGTCTTAAGAAACTTCAAATTCTGCTCACAATAACGTCTTATAGCACACGTCAAGGAGAAAAATCTGAAAATTACCTGTGTAAAGTCCCCTTCAATAGAATCCGGCAATAATGTAAACAAACCAATTATTTGACAGTTGTCTATGATCAGACTGTTGTACCTATCGTTGATTCAAATGTTTAAATATTTTTAAAATCAATTCGAAACAATGAAAAGCACTAACTTTCCAAATACAAATAAGACTGATGATTAAAATATTTAAGTATCAAAGTCTTATTATTGAAATTTTCGTCGTCCGAGTATTTTTTTATTAAAATAACTACGTATAATAAAGAAGTTATTTGGTGTCGATTTGATAATTATTGTAAGAACAATGTGTGGTTCCTTGAAATGTGAATATGATCAGGATTCATATTCAAATGTAAGTAATTACGGAGTAATCGTGTTTAAATTGGTTTACATTATTGCCGGATTCTATTGAAAGGGACTTTATATTTAATTATTCAAGAAGATTAGACCCACTTATTTGACCCTTTGGAAAGGTACCAAGAATTGAATAACTCGCAACGTCTGTGTTTTAAACTATATGTACGGGACCCTTGAGAATGCTGAACTCTTGAATATGCTGAACAGGAAACCGGTTGGGCATAATAAAGTATATTATAACTAAGTATATCTGGATACGTTCAAGTGTTTTGTTAAACATAATTTGTAGTAAATTCCAGCAACTTCCAACAATCACGCACAAGGATCAATTATATTATCGAAAGCTTTCAGCTTTGTTTTATGATATGAACAACAATTATAACCTATAATTATGTTGACCAGGGTCACTATGATGATATTAAAGAAAACCGCATCCAAGTCTGATAAGTTAGTAGGACAGACAAAAAAAAATCTAGTTTTTGTCACAATAATAATACTCCCTATCTAATATCGCATGAAATGTAAAATTTCTCAAAAATTAAATTTGTTTAAGCAATATTTATTTGCTTTTTGTCTCTAAATTTTATACCAAATAAGTCGAAACCTACCTGAATAATTGAGCTAATATTGTGCACATTCCTATTAAGTTGAGAATCGTATGTAGTCTCAGAAATTGATATTGAGAAAAATATGAAAATGACCTTGAAGACCTCGTGCGTTTTAATTAATTTGAATTTTCTGACCAGTTCTCTACGAATATTCGAGAAATTGGTGACCTGAGAAACAAAATTCTTGTTTACGTTGCGAATTAAATTGAGGCCAAGTTGGTTTGTTTCGCATTAATATTTTAGTTTGAAATCCATTATGTTCAAGCTTCTTCGCTTAGGTGATATTAATTTAAGCAGCATACTGGAGGCTTGGTATTAACACTTTTTGCTTAATTCGAAAAATAAAATGTTGACCTCCAATATTGAAATAGTATATAAAAGCGGTTGTAAATTTTATTAGCGATGAATACAAAAAAAACTTCTAAACTAAAATTACCTAGCAATATAAAATACAATCTTAAACTCATTAAAAATAAATTACCTAAAAATAATATAATTGTTCTAAAACTAACCCCGCCCCGGCATGGTGCCCAGAACACTGGCCACATTTTCTGTTTGGATAGCCAAACTTATTTTACGTTGGCCAAGGAATGCGCCAGCCCTCTGGTCACCTGATGTGTCCATTAAAATAGTGAATTCACTTTAATATAATAGACTTTGGGCTGGGCTTGCGATAGAAGGGAAAACGAAAAAAAATACGAGTTTCACGAATAAGCGGATCAACGCGAAAATATAATGACAAAAATAGGTGCGACGACAAGCGAAGCGAAGCGGAGTTAGGTATATAAATTAGGGAGCCAAGCTAAGCGAAACGGCGGGAAGCAACTCTCTTTGTTATGAGAAAGTTTCAATTTAACCTTAACGTTTTGCAAAAATCCTAGGATTTTCTCGTTGATCCGTTTTTTATGAATTTCCTGCAATATACAGCTATAGATGACCTTTATTAAGGCTGTTCAGTCACCTTAGCTGCGTTTGAAGACGTTTTTGAATCGTTTTAAGCTTTCATATCACACGAAATTAATAAAATACGACATTTCTTGACTGATGCTCCCCGTAACTTAAGTGAATAAATAATTACAAAAGCGTAAATAAAACGAATAATGTGCTTAAACTACTCAAATTAAAAAGGGACTACATTAGAAGTTATACACACATAAGAGCAATTGAAAAGTCCAAAATAATGTACATTTGAAATTTATTAGTATCAGTTTTTCTTTCATGAAAACAACCACTAACAGCGGGTACCTGCACGGGGCGCGCGGCTCAGTCTGCCGGCTTTCGTATGGGGAAATTGTGTCGCTGTTCGTCGCACGCGCACTATATTTTGCGAAATTATTATTTCACTTTGACGATATATTAGGCTTGTAGCGAAAGCACGCATATTAGGAAAATTCTATGCTATGCTAAATGCCGCTGCAAACTACGAGTACATTACCTATGTGAGTGCGTCACGAGACTGCCTTTATTATTGCCTAAAGATTTATTATGCGAGATTTTGCGTTAGCGTTGCAGTCTGTCAAAATCATACTGTAGACTTGCTAAGTGATCAGTTCTAATAGTGTTTGAGATTTTATTTGCGAAACTCAAAACTGTTTGATTTGGACTTGGACAATAAGGCGATGACTATAAGAAAAACATTTTTTTTCGTTTAGTTCAATTTAAGGAATGATAAAACTGAACCATATTTAATAAGCCCACAGTATTTATTGATATGTATTTATACGTATCAACCGATATCAATCATTTAAATCAAATTGTTTCATTTTCTTTGAAAGGAACACATTGAATAGGTATGTAATAAGAATATTTGGCTCTTGTATAACAGTGACATATCAACATTTGGCGCAAAAAAGTTGTTTTCTTCATTGAGCCCACAAATATTCCGGAGCATTTCTGTTAAGGGGATAGTCCCTGCAAAACTGTAATTTATTCTTCAAAGTTCAAGTTCAAAGTATATTTATTTGTCCTTCCTTCCTGGTTTCATATATATAAGGTGCTCTAAAATATCTGCGAGGGCTGCAAGGGGTGACAGTATTGTGTATATAGATTACAATAGTGAAGAAATTTTATACCCCGGAATCACACTAATATTATAATCACACTAATATTATAAATGCGAATGTTTGTGTGTGTGTGTGCGTGAGGGTGTGTGTTTGCGTGAGGGTGTGTGTGTGCGTGAGGGTGTGCGTGTGTGTGTGTGTGTGTATGTTTGTTACTCTTTCACATTGAAACGGCTGAACGGATTTGGATGAAATTTAGAATGGATATAGCTTAAACCCTAACTTAACACTCAAGCTACTTTTTATCCCGGAAAAATGCATGTCGTTAAAGCGAATAACAAGCGGGCGGAGCCGCAGGTAAAAGCTAGAATATAAATTTGAGAAAATAAAGTAAATAAATGAATAGTTACTTTGTTCTGCTAAACGTGGTTCAAATTCTACGCGCGATGTGTCGTTTCGTCAATGAAAACAATTGCTATCTCTTTCCAACTGTTTTGTGTTACTACGGGACGGTTTCATACAAGTAAATCAAATCTAATTTATACGCACATATTTTTGTATGAAAAACTGTATGACCTTAGATCAAAAAAATATCGTTCTTACTGTAATCTATATACACAATACTGTCTCCCATTGCAGCCCTGGCATTATATTTTTAAGAGCACCTTATATAAGGTGACTTTAATTTATGCAGCCAAACTCATACTGGAGGCTTGGTAAGTCATCAGTAACACGGATCGATAACACTTTTTGCTATATTTGCAAAATAAAATCTTGACGTCCAATAGTAATTGACACGGGGCTGAGCTTGTGTTTGTAAGGAACACGAAAAGTATGATTTATGAATTTCACAAAAAGAGTCGTTGAATCTTGTTACCGAGCACTTACCGGGTCTTCAGTAAGAATTTGGCTGCATAAATTAAAGTCACCTTATATAGCAGAACTAAACGTAAAAAATAAGTCTTCTGCTAAGAATATAATGTACATTACATAACATTATACTCTTATTATAACAGAATCTTCTGAAGTCAATCCAATATTGAAAAAAATAAATAAACAAAGATGGCTCGAAAAGAAGGTTTTACGGATTAAAACCTGTTTTTTAATAAACCTCGAAACGAACAGTTATTTAATAAAACCAAACAAAAAAATGGAGCCCTTATAGGATCACTTTGTTGTCCATCTATCTGTCAAGACCCTTTATCTCGGGAACGCGTGGAGGTATCGAGTTGAAATTAAAAACAATACACTCAAGTCTACAGTCCCTTGAAGCTGTAAAAAAATAAAACTTCTAAGAAAAAAAGATACGGCTGTTTATGCCGCAAAAAACGTATATTTCGACACTTTCAAGGGTACTTAAATTTACAGGGTATTTTCCATTTACATTTATTTTTTTGATAGAAAAGTTACCATCAGTTATTTAGTTCAAGAAACGGGAATTTCATATGGAAGTATGCAATCCATATTGAAACAATCTTTGAATATGAGAAAAGTCTCCGCAAAATGGGTGCCGAGAATGTTAACCGACAACTTGATATTTCGAAGACATTGTTGGACAAGTTTCAAGAAGATTCTAAAAACTTTTTGTCTCGTTTCGTAACAACGGACGAAACATGGGTCCATCATTTTGATCCCGAGACAAAACAGCTATCTTCGCAATGGAAACGGCCATCATCACCGACTCCGAAGAAGTTTCGTGCCGTGGCATCGGCTGGCAAGGTTATGGCCTTAATATTTTGGGACTTTTTTCTTTCCGGAAGAAAACTCAACTCGGCATTATGTACCGCTTGCACGAATTCTGCAGGTGTTAAATTTATATCTTCGTCGCTGCTAGCCTCGCTCATATTTTATGATTTCTTTCGATTTTATCAAAAAACAAACCAAAATAATGGAAGGAAAGTGAATTGAACAAAGATAAGGAAATTTTAAAGCTTTTGTTTTTGATCAAATTTTCTTGCTGGCCAGTGCGATTATTCTTTAATGGGGCTGGGGCATGACATGAAATAAGTATTTCCATTTCAGTGGACTGGCTGCAGAGAATATAAACTATTACGAAACCAATGAGCTTCTATATATGTAATATGTAACATTATTGTACGAAACCTTTATTGAATAAAAATATTCGTATTTTAAAAACACTTTCCACGCTAGCGGATAAAGTGCGCTTTTCCACCCAGATTTCAAATGATAAACAGAGCCTTTCCGAGCTTGTGAGGTGAAAAATAAATTATTAAGTTATCAATTGTCATTTTATTCTATCTCATTCTTACTACTTTTTGATCCCTCCTCGTATAGATGCATATATTACATTACATTAAGGCGACAAAAAACAAGGTGGTAAAATGGTAGGACCTGACAAACAATTTAGCACCCTCTGAGTACGGAACCCTAATTTTATAATTTTTAGTTTTAGTTTAGAGTATGTACAATAATATGTGCATATTTGAAACCTGTAAAATAGAGCTAAACCAAATAACGTTAAGAAAATGAAATTTTTTCGAGGTTTATTGTATGGGTACCCCTCTTGGGTTTAATTTTTTTTTCAATGCAATGCTCGTAGAGTTCTGTTTTATAAGCGTCTAATCCTTTGTCAAAGTCTACTTTACCGCACGACTGTTTTATTTTCTCGTTTTTTTTTTATTTTTTTTCGTTTTTTTCCCCTTCGTAGTTGGAAAGCAAATGGAACTTAGCTTATACAGCCATGTCTGAGGTATGTTTTATTTTTTCAATTTATCGAAAGCAGTTGCCAGTCTTATCTTGTGTACCATAAGACTTGACATTTCTGTAGTTTGTGTTATAAGCTGGTTTGATGCGTTCGTATGCTGCGTTCAATTTGATGAAATTAATGAAAACTGTTTAGACGACATTTTGAGTAGGTAGTAACTTTCCATCCTTCCATCAGCCTGTTTCGTCCACTGCTGAACATAGGCCTTTCCAGGATTTTGCCTCTCTTGGCGGTCCTCCTGGAAGAAATGCCTATACTCACACATGCTGGGTAGGCGGGTTGGTGAGCGCGGTGTCGAAACCCTTGCACCAATGACGTAACTTTACAAATTGCAAATTCTGATGAAACTCAACAACCAATTCGCGCCTGATTTTTACTTTTTAATTTCTATTGATAATATATAGGTAACAAGAAGGATACTGGAATCTGGTTAAAATAAACTTCTTGGGAGGTAATCTCATTTAATCGTAATTTGAATAAGAACTTTTTGATTATAATGCCAAAAGACAAAAAGTTTTAGAGCCATCGCAAAATGATACTGGCCACTTGCATTCACTATACATTATTAAAAAAAATACAATGTTATCGATCGGTCTTCCTTGTTAAAGAATAGACAATTTCGGGCAGCCATTGTTATTTACATTATTGAAATAAGCTGGTGGAGTCGAATTTATGTAGTGTATGACTAAAAGCAGCCTTCGAACGCATCAAATTGAAAGCAGCTTATTTGTGTCAAGTCGGCAACTTGCGTGCAAAGAAAAAGAAAAAGAATGCCCGCCTAAAGTTCATTTGGGGTATTTTTTGTTTGTTTGCTTCTTTAATTAGGCTTTATTTATTGACTCACAATATGCATTGAAAGACGTAGTATGATACACGTGCGTAAGGGCAATAACTTACTCGTAACGTTTAAAACACTCGCTTATCGCTAGTGTTTCAAATCGTTCCTCGTATAAGCTATTGCCTCCTTTACGCACTTTTAGCATAAACTACTATTTTCAGTATTATTATTTGTCGTGCTGGAGGACATGATAACACGTATTTTGTAAAAATTTCAACTTCATACCTATTTCGGCTGAAGCTGTAGACCCCTGTGAGAGACAGACGGACAGACAGCGGAGGCCTAAGCCTTAAGGACTAATAGAGTTGCGTTTGGCACCCTTTGGGTACGGAACCCTAAAAATCATGTGTATTCAAGCATGTTTCAGGCACATGTCCACACTTTTGAGCAAATAGCGGAGATTGTAGTTTGTTTTTTTTTTTATTTTTTTTTATTTATTTATTAACTTTACATTAAATATTTAAATGGACCAGTGATGCTGTAAGATCACATGTGATCTATCCCAGCATCACAATACGTTATACAGAGAAATTAGCCAATAGCCAGTGTGCTAACTAAAGTACAAAAACTTTAACACCTATTTAATTTACTCAAATAAACCAACATAAGCAATAAAATTATACAATAACCACAAAATTGTGCAAACTAAGGTACAAAATCTTTACATTTATTTAATTTACTCAAATAAACCAACCTATGCAATAAATTAGTATACAAAGAATTTAGCCAATAACTAGTGTGCTAACTAAGGTACTAAAAACTTAAGCACTTGTCACTCAAATAAACCAACTTAAGCAATAAATTATACAAAGAATTTAGCCAATATCCAGTGCGCTAACTAAGGTACAAAAACTTTAACACTCACTTAATTTACCTAAATAAACCACCTTACGCAATAAAGATCAAGAGCATTAAAATAGGTATAACCACGAATCAGCGCTGCTAGGTACTCAGCGCTTGACAGACGAAATCACGCAGGCTTTTTCTCTCTCTGTGTAACAGAAGGTTTTTCTGTCTTTGTGTAACCAAAGTAGCCAATATTGGTCTTCCTTCCGTGGCAACAAAATAATCATTGTGGCGCATAGCGAGCACACACAGAGAAAAATAAATAAATGAATAAAACGCAATCAGTCAATTATGCTACAATATACTTACCACAGAAACCGTGATGATATCGCTCACTTTAACTTTTTCATAACTACTATACAGTATTTGATTTTAGTTTTTTAGATTACAACTTTTCAATAAAGTATTCTTTTAAAACCTCTTTTATATTTTTGTCCTGAATTTTACTTTTGATGGTAATTGGTAGATTGTTTATAAGGCGTGGTATTAGGTACTGTGATGTTCTTTTTCCGTAATAATTATTATAAGCACTTGTGACCAATTTTTTACTTGTGACATTTCTCGTAGCAATGGGGTGTTCAACAAGATGTAGAATTTCCTTGCGGAAAAATTGTTCCATTAACAGATTCATACAAAATTTATCATGAATTGGCACTATCTTACAATAGTTGAATACTGACCTACCCTCATCTTTCAGTTTGATATACTCTTTAGGTGGGACTATAGTTTTTAGTATACGTTTTTGCAAGTTTTTAATTGGATCTATATATGTTTTGAACGTTCTTCCGTAGCTACTCAGCCCATATGAGATTAAACTTTCAGCCAGAGCTTTGTACATAGTTATAAGAACAAAGTAAGGAATTTTATATCTAAGAAGGTAAAATTTTGCTAATATAGCCCTAAGCTTAGCACACACCTTTTCAATGTGCGGTTCCCAGTTAAGCCTTTCATCAATTAAAAGTCCTAGGTAAAGGTGACTTGATACTTGTTCGATTGGTTTACATTTGCAACTAGTCTGCTCAGTATGGAGACATACATGTTCATGAGCAATAATACGTGGTCTGTCATGGAACGTAAGTCGACCGGAATGTACGTGTATAAGCTTAGTTTTGGAGGCGTTCAGTACAAGACCAGCATCGTGTGACCACTTACAAACCATGTCAAAGTCTTCTTGTAATTTTTCCATAGCTATATTGACATCCTCGTTAGCAGACACAAGGCAAGTATCATCGGCATATTGGTATACCGTACAATGATTTATCACTTCGTTTAGATCATTAACATAAACCAGATAATGAAGTGGTCCAAGGACCGAACCCTGAGCTGTACCCTCAGTGACTTTAACCCTTTCGCTAAATGCATTTCCTACTTTTACGGTATATGATCTATTCTCAAGGTAATTCCTACAACATTCAAGCAACGGACCTCTGATTCCACTATTGTCCAATTTGTGAACAAGTGTGTCATGACGAAGAGTATCGAAAGCCTTGCTATAATCAATGAAAACAAGAAGAACGTGCTTTTTGTTATTTAGTTGCGTATTAATATCATCTGTAAATCTAGAAAGTAGCTGTGTTGTACTTTTGTTTTGTTGGAATCCGAATTGATTTGTCGACAGTACTTTATATTCCTTATAGAAAGATTGAATTTCGCTACCTATATACTTCTCCATAATCTTATCAATGCTAGATAGTAGTGTAACTTGTCTATAGTTTCCTGTATCATTCTTTTTTCCCTTCTTATAAATTGGTCTGACAATACCACTTTTGAGTTCACTAGGATATAAACCTTGGTATACGCATTCATTAATGAGTTTCACAATAGCCTGTGTTATTTTATGACATATTAATTTAATTTCTGACATTCTTATGCCGTCGACCCCTGGCGCTTTATTAGATTGAAGAGATTTTATTATTTTATGGATCCTAGCATGTGTTGCTTTTTTAAATAGCATTGATTTGTCATTCTTAGTCTCATACTGGGCTACATTTAATAGAGTTTTCTTACACTCAGGAATAATTTCTTTTACACCGGAGAGTGAGCCCTTTGTAGAGCCCTTGAACAAGTATGCCTTTTTTCGTAACTAAAGGAAGCCACTTGCCATATTAAATTTGATACTTAGGTCAATATAAGGCGATTAAGATCGTACTGTATTTATATGTTACACTAGCATGTTGGCCACGGCTCTGCTCGCGCTGATAATTTAACAAACTTTAACACCTGAATCACGCCTTTATAATTTGAATTTCGATAATTTCGTTAAAAAGTCGTTGCTGCACGTGCACTTTTTATAATATTTAATGAAATGGTTTGTATTGTACTGAAAACAAAACTGCCATTTTAAAAATTTTTGTCTCTGTTATGTATGTTCCGTTTTATCTCGAGAACCAATCAACGGATTTGGATGCTGTTTTCGTCCTAGTGAGTAGTGACCCTGGTCAACTGGTATAGTATAGGCTATAAGGAGTGTAAATAAAATAACGCCAAAGCTGAAAACGGCCGGCGGTGCCGCGGACGAAATGCTTGTCTTTTATAAGTGGGGTGTCTTCGTCGTATAATGGACGTATTTGGAAAATTTAAAATTTACAGGCTTTATAGTTCCGAAGATTCTTTTTAATGAGTGACTGAGTGGTATTCCGCTTTTGTTAATATAAGATTAATCCCACGGAATAAAATCATTATTTTTAGGGTTCCGTACACGAAGGGTGTCAAACGGGACCCTATTACTAAGCCTCCGCTGTCTGTCACAAGGGTCTACAGCTTCAGCCGTAATAGATAGCCGGTTGAAATTCTCACAGAATATGAGTTATCATGGCCTCCATTACGAAAAAAAACCCCTGGGGCCTTATAGAAAAAACCTTGAAAAAGTGTTATTTTTGTAAGGATATTTGTTTTAGCTCTATGTTAAATACGGCAATACATACAAATTTCAAATTTGGTCAGATTGTTGTACACAATCGAAAATAAAACACCAAATAATGAAAATTTGGGTTTCCTACTCAAAAAGGTGGTAGAGCTGATGCCGAGCTCGACTGTGGAGGTACCACCATCTTACTCGCAAATCCTCCCGAAGTTATTTGGGGGAGAGTAAGAGAACAGCTCTCAGGCAAAACCAGGCGGCCCACCATTGCCTGGGACCGATGGATGGCGGTATATCCATCCCTAATTGCCAGACCTTAAAACAGACTAGTGACGGGCAGCGGCGTCACTGGTGCGAGGGTTTCGGCACCGCGCTCACCAACCCGCCTGCCCAGCGTGTGTGAGTATGGGCATTTCTTCCAGGGGGACCGCCAAGAGTGGCGTAATCCTGGAAAGGCCTATGTCCAGCAGTGGACGAAACAGGCTGATGGATGGATGGATGGATGGACTCAAAAAGTGCCACATTGTTTGTCCCAACTCAGAGTGCCGAATTGTTTGTCAGGCGCTATCATTTTAGTGGTTTGTTTTTGGTGCCTTGATGTTGCTATTGGCATCTATATTGTTTACCATATGTTTTTTTGGGTTCCGTACTCGTATTGTGTGGTAGTGCGGAACCATTTGCTTGCAAGTCCGACTCGCACTTGGCCAAATTACTTATAAATAAGTGAAACAGTGTGTAAGTGTTTTTAGCAAGATGTTGATGATGTTTCACAAAGTGTAGACAATCGCAACTATCAATATATTTTATTTTAATACCGGTGCTTTAATCGGCGAAGATAATTTAGATAGCTGTTTTAAATTTCTTACTACGTCTGGTTAATATAGAAAATGCCTAAGTACCCGTTGGCTAATGGATAATTATTGCTCGTAATAATTTTTGAAGTTGTTTTTTTATCATACTTACAAATATAAGGTGACTTTAAATACAGCAAAATTCTTACTGAAGACTCGGTGAGTGCTCAGTAACAAGGTTCGGTGGCCCTTTTTGTGAAATTCATAAATTATTATTTTCGTATTCCTTACAAACGCAAGCCCAGCCCCGATTCAATTACTATGGGACGTCAAGATTTTATTTTGCGAAATTAGCAAAAAGTGTTATCGATCCGTGTTACTGATCACTTACCAAGCCTCCAGTATGAGTTTGGCTGGATAAATAAAAGTCACCTTGTACATTCTTCGTTGTGATATATCATTGCAACTAGATCTAAGAAAGTTGAGTTGGAGTATTTGATCTTTACTATCAAACAAGTTGCTTTATATACTTACCCTTAAAACATTATAATTTCACAGAAACACGTTTGTTCAAATGCAAATTTAATTCACAGTTAAGTTACTTATTCAATTAAATCGTATAGTAAAACGGTGGTCTTCCGCTTGTTTATTTTAAATTATTTCTAAGAACTTAAGAGGAAACAGGTGTTTGTTTTATGAGACGTTCCAAGTAAATACGAATAGGAAGTGATTCACACTAGTATCTCAATTAAAATGTTTATTCTCTTACTTTGCATACAAAACAACGATCATATCCTTAACGGGTGGAACAGTCTACCTGAAGCTGTAATTAGTGCATCCACAGTAAACTCATTTAAAAATATACTAGACATTTTTTTAAAGACTAAAGTGCAGTGATGTACACAACATCAGCTTTCAGGTGCTTGTGTATAATAATAATAATATCATTCAGACAAAGCTTGTCACTTTGTTTTTGTAAAATTTTTAAAGTGGATACCTACTTCTTCATTCGTATTTTCAGAGCTTATGGCTTTTATATCACTTCCGGGACAAACTTCACGGAAGAAGTCCCGCAGATCAAGGCATTCATTTTGCTATCGTGTATTTGTTAGGTGGTAGAGCTAATGCCGGGCTCGACTGTGGAGGTACTACCATCTTACTCGTAAATCCTCCCGAAGTTATTCGGGGGAGAGTAAGAGGACAGCTCTCAGGCAAAAAAACCAGGCGGCCCACCATTGCCTGGGACCGATGGATGGCGGTATATCCATCCCCAATTGCCGGGCTTTATATAAAACAGACTGGTGACGGGCAGCGGCGTCACTGGTGCAAGGGTTTCGGCACCGCGCTCACCAACCCGCCTGCCCAGCGTGTGTGAGTATGGGCATTTCTTCCAGAAGGACCGCCAAGAGTGGCGAAATCCTGGAAAGGCCTATGTCCAGCAGTGGACGAAACAGGCTGATGGATGGATGGATTTGTCAACCGCTATATTTATCCTGTAATCTTTACGTAATCCCAAATTAGTGAATGCTATTTTTGTGGCAAAATTCAAGTCTTCAAGTGCTAAAGTTGAGGCTGTGACACACGGACGGACAGACGGACGGAAGGACGACGGAGTCTCACCATAAAGGTTCCTTTTGTACCTTTTAGGTACAACGGAACCCTAAAAACTTGAAGATATAATTTTTTAGGGCAACAAGTTTCTAAGCTGTCTTTTTAATAAAAGATGTGGGTTTCATTTACGTCAACATTACTAGCATGAAAACTTTTTAGTAATACAAATCCGGTAAGCGAAATTAAAAAATTTCTTTTGTTGTCAAAATAAACAGTATTAATTATCTTTTGTAAAAATCATAGTTTTTTAGGTTACTCAAAAATTAGGCAAAGGAACCCTTAAGGTATGATTTATGCTCTTTTAGTACTGAATGTCTGTCGATTTATGTGTCCATCACAGACATATAATTTTTCCTAAGTAGATTTTACTTATACGTCTGTGGTGTCCGTCTATTTGTCTATGCTGGATGTCTGTCACTCAGATGAATTTCATCTGAGGTCTGTCATTCATAGACATAGAATAGAAGTTATTGTTCTGAGGTCATAGCCACTTTTCTCCGAGACGGATAAAGCTGTCAACTTATTTTTGGATTTGAGTGGGACCAAAGTGTTGACAATACAAAGAGTTTTCCTCTGTGTGGCAGTAAAAATCGGCAACGCAAGCAAGCATTATTTGAAAGGACAGCGCGCAGCGTAATTCTTTGAGATATTTTGGAGAATGTACAAAAATACCCTAAAAATGTATAGTTTTTCCCTAAATTTAATTTGACAAAAGTTTTGACTAATAGTTTTAATAAATGGAATCTGGTAATGGCTAATTCCCGAATTCACATTTGAGACGTCAACTATGAAACTCAGCGTTGTATGGACTGATTCGTCAACATTGCATAAGGTGAGGTTATCCAGAGAAATCTGTCTTGCTCCAACGCTTTCATTTTACATTTTTCTATCCTGCTCAGCGGAAGCGGGCCGCTCAGTAAACTCGCGATTTTGAGGTGTTTTTATTTATTATTTTGGAATTAAGAGGATGTACTTTGTTATGACGGCCGTTTTATATCACATTTCTTACGACGTTTATTTAAGTATTATTTTTATTGCCTAAAATCTAATATAACTCCAATAAAATGGTATTTATACCATACTTTAGGCCTATATTTGCGATTTTATTTGATGCAAGTAATCTTATATCGAAGGCTATAAGACATATGCTTTTTTCAAATGTAATTATTACAATTTCACGGTTTAAAATGAATTTGCAAAGAGACATTATTGGGATAATCCCCCCTTAATGATATTTTCCTAATTATTCAGAAACAGCAGCCTGATTATCGTATTTTTATGATGCGGACACGATATAGTAATTAAATATCTATATATGTACGTACAATAAAATAAAGTAGTAAAGAAATCGTGTCTGTACATTGAATATTTTGTATAGTATACATACAGTAAAATAAAGTAGTAAAAAAGGCGTGTCTGTACATTGAATATTTTCGCAAAATTTTAATTTGAATGGGTTATTAGTTTGGCACTGAGGCCGAAACTATAATTTTTAGACAGTATTTTAGATGGTAATTAATAAAATATTGAAAACATGTACCAAATTTCACATGCGCGGTGAAATTCCAGTCTCGCGTTCTCGTCATAGAATGCTCTTCTATTCAAAGTCAAATTGGTCGATCATCCGTTTTCTATGTGGACACGAAAACCGGTCTAAGTGGCTTTTTTCTAAGTTCAAAAAAAGCTGTTTAGGCAAGCTGCGATTTGGTAAACTTATTACTCACGTGGTTCGTTCTAAGAATTCTTGTGTGCATAAAAAATTATAGTCCAGTTGTGATTGACGTAGATTGGATAGGCATTCAAAGCGCGAGTATAGGCAAAAATAACTAGAAGTTAAGCCAAAATTACATTTGTACGGCATATTTTTATGTTTTTGGGAATTTTTCAAGATACTTTAAGATACGCTACTAATTATCTTTATCGCTAAAGCAATAATAATAATAAAACAGTAGATGTCAACATTATGAATAACTACACTTGTACTTCTTTCACAGTAAGTGTATTTACGATTGTCTTACGATTTGACTTGTCATTGATTAAAGACATGTTTTATCGATAGCGCGTCGAATTAATTTTTATATCCTGAAAAATGTGTTATTTATAGTATGTTCGAGTTAGCATGATATGGGTGACAGTTCGTAATTTTCCGTTTCACCTATACTACTCACACCATACTACATACACCCAGGTACAAAAGAAAATATTAGGTTTTAGAAATAATGTATATCATTATTGCAAAAATACAATAAATTATTTATCTATAAATCGAAACAGTAATTACCTACAGTGTATTCGTTAAATTTAAGGAAAAAAGATTCAGGAAAGAATAATGTATTTTTGCTATTTGATGCGTGGATCGGAACGTTAACCCATAGGTACTAACACTACATAATCGAAAATACATCGATGAATCGGTGCGGACATCTTATAGGATCGTGTCAGTATGAGTTCATCTTGTATGTGGTTTGTGTTTTCATTGCGGTTGCTTTACGTGCTATTTGTTTTGACGTTTGTTACAGTTTTTGTTGATTTTTGTTTTGTTATTGTGGTTTGTTTTTGGTAAAATGCCGAGAAAAACAAAAAAAAATCTTTAAACTCTCAAGCTCGGGCGTAATTGGTTCGTTAATTTAATTAATTTAAAAATTAACAAAAAGCAGTCTGGATAATCAAAGATCAATCAAATAAAAAATCGATTTGATAGCCCTTTCTCGATACTAAAAAAAAATTGATTCTATTTCGTTAGGGCACATAACTATAACTGTCAATTTTGAACTGCCACCCATATCATGATAACTCGAACATACTATAGTTAGATAATAATTGATAACTGTGTAAAACTGAAACCGGTTGGGATAATACTTACTGTGAAACAAGTACGATGATGTATGTGTAGTTAATCATCATGTTGTTATCCAAGTTTCACCAAGTGCCGACTATCGCAAGTTTACTCATACAGTAGATCTCAGTCCAGATCGTGGCTTGGATCCACTATAGCAGATTAATTCGTGTAAGCTCATAAGTCCGAGGTTACTGTATGTCGATAAAGCTGTACAATGTCGTGTTTTTGTTTTTACCCACAAAATGCTTTTTTTGAAAATTTTCATTGATCTTGTGTGCTTTTTAACCTTTTTACCTGTTTCTGTACTCGAAGGGTGATAAACGAGATTTACTAAGCCTTCGTTGTCTCTCTGTCCGTCTGTCACAGCGGTCTACATCTTCAACCGTAATAGTTAGAAAGTCAAAATGTTCACAAAATGCTTGTTACTATATGGCTTCTTTCACGACAAATGATAAAATAAAAATGAAAAAATACTGTAAGGGGTGTCCCCATACAAGAACCCTACCAAAAAAGTTATTAAACATTATTGGTTTTGGCTCTTACTTGAAGACGGCAGTGGGATGCATAGAACTTTTTGCTGGAAATGCAATAAGAAGGTACTTATATGAAAAAGTTTAAATGTCACTTTGAAAAATCATTATTTGCATGACGCCAAATCATACTAACACACCCTTAAAGGATTCTTGCCTTTGCTTTTACACCCAGTATATAGAGCTATTTTTAAACATTTTCTTTACATTTTTCTACAATATTATAAAATTTGGATAGACAAAGTTTATAAATATATATACATATATAATTATATAACTTTCTCCCGGAGAAAGTACCTACTTTCTCCAAGAAAAAAATATGAAAAAAAGATTTTTTTCTTGATTTTTGTAGGAAGTTTAATCTAGTTTTATATAAAAAAAACAGCATTAGAATCTAACCACTACTTTCGGAGATAAAGTAAAAAACAAAATTGGCGGGACACATACTAACAAGTAATAATACATAATTCTACAAGTTAATTATCATTTTGGTACGGAGCCCAACTAAAACACTAGCATCTTTTACAACCATTATATTCTTAGGTATCGTTATGTTTACAACTTTTGGCGTTTAAACGCGTACGTGTACGGTTGACACTTGCGGTGGACTGTTAGATATTTATTGAGTGAGACATACACAGAACAAAAACACGTTTTGTAAATGTGCTATCATAATGTCAGAGTGTATATCTTAATAATTTGGCCAAGTGCGAGTCGGCTTCGCGCACAAAGGGTTCTGTACCACCCCACAATACGGGTACGGAACCCTAAAAACATCAGGGCAAAATGTTAGCGCCTGGCAAAGAAATTGGCACCGTCAGCTAGGAACCCTACTTTTTATTATTTTTTATTTCACTTTAGGCGTAGCGCGCACCGCACTAGCGCGGATAATTTCCGCGTGGGTTTTTTTCCCCAAAATCTCTGAACTATCCTACTTCCTATCCTACCAATATTATAAATGCGAAAGTTTGTGCGTGCGTGTGTGTGTGTGTGTGTGTGTGTGTGTGTGTGTGTGTGTGTAGTGTATGTTTGACACTCTTTCACGCTGAAACGGCTGAATGGATTTGGATGAAATTTAGAATGGATATAGCTTATACCCTAACTTAACACACATGTTACTTTTTATCCCGGAAAAAAGCATGTCGTTAAATCGAATAGAAAAATCTAGTAGAATTATATACCGTACGTCCGTATCGCTCAAATGAATTACAAATGAATGAGGTGAATGGCAAATAATCCATGAGTGAAGCAAATGTCTACATTCATTTGTATGACTTTTGTGGCTCACGCGTCGGAGGTGAGGCGATGAGAGCGTTGAACGGAATGAAATGTCAAAAATGATTTTCGCTCCACAAAGACCATAATTTCAGACAAAACTTTGAAGTCTTGTGGAAAACACGTCGAAATGGAAGAAATTTGTTTTTTGGCACATATGCAAATCATTATATTTCATGAAAAAACAATCCCTTGTGCTGATAATGTATTACTGATAGTATGTATTAATGATATACAGTGCAGTAAATGGATGTTCCAAAAATTGCTCGCGGTTATATTTTCTTAAGCACTTTAATAGTAAATAAACGCAAATGCAGAGTTTAGTTTCGTAGTCCATGGCCGTATTTTCTACCAAGAGTGCGGTACGAATAGCAAAACGTGCGGATATTGAACCGCTGTGCGTGCACGGGACAATCAGGATTTTTTCCCGTTACGGATTTTAAAACGCACCGCAACTCGCCGCACCGTAGTGCGCGCTAAGCTTTAGAGTATGTCCTACAATGCAATCTAACTCTTTAAACTTGTATATATTACCGTCTTAACTAAGAGCCAAAACAAATAACGTTAAAATAATGCAACTTTTTCGAGGTTTCTTGTTTAAGAATAGAATAGAATAGAAGAATGGAATGACGTTTATTTCGATCGATTAAGATCATAATTATTAATACACATATACACAAAAAAATCAGTTATCAATTAGTACAATAAAATATACACAATAAAATATATATAAAATTAAAACAATATTTTGGCTGCTGTCAGCACATGAATCATGCTGCAATGATTCAGGTACTGACAGTCAAACCGTTCCGCAAATGCGTTCAGGATACAGTTGCGACTGGCCCGCACCCTGCGCAACAGGGATGTGCACCGCCCGCGCATCGTTGCATAAAAGCAATCCACATGTCCGCGAACATCCCCGATGCACTACAGAAGCGAGGCAGTCCCAAAATCATCCTAAACGCATTGTTGTATTGGACTCGTAGCGCGCTGTACTGTCTTTGCGTATAACTCACCCACAGACTGCTCGTGTAGAAGGACGTACAAAATGCCCTGAACAGGGTGATTTTGACGTTTATTGAGCAGCGAGCAAATCTGCGGGCTATCATATTAGCACGAACAGACAACGCCCTACGCTCCCTATCTATGTCTGCATCGTCTCCCAGGTCCGAGGTTACAACATGTCCAAGGTATTTAAACTGATTGACTCTATTAAGAGGATACCCGTAGAGTTTAATAGCTGGTATATTATGTAGATGTTTTAGATTAAGGATGAATTTAAATTTTTTTAACATTTTATTATTTGTCGTGATTTCGTGATAAAAGCTACAGTAAGACGCGTTCTATCAAAATTTAAATTTTCTACTAGACCCCAGTGACAGACGGACAGACAGACAGGCAGCGGACGCTTAGTAATCTCGTTTAATTCTTGTTTCAAGAGAGAGGTCCTGGGTTCGAATCCTGGTTCAGAGATCCTCACGTCCAGATTTACTTTTCTGATTTTCTATACCGCGATGATATAAATTTAATTTGTACTTTTTTGTTTTGGCGTCACTAAAATACTTAAAATTATAACCCATTTCGTTTAAAATTTCACAAAAATACTCAATGTACAGACACGATTTTTTTCTACTTTACTACTAGTATATTAGGTATATAGATGTTGGTACTTAGCCTACTATTTTTGACCTTTACCTAAATTTTCTTTTAGTTTATGGATCGGCCTATGGCTTTGCTTTACTAGCGATTCAAATGTGGGTTTCGTAGTTTAGCTATGGCGTAGACGTTGTCAACGCCCTTACTGAAACTGACTTTATATTGATGTTCATAGCTTGGCATTCGGCCTTGCTCCTGTAGTTGTTCTGTTTTTTCTTCAACATTAATTTTTATGGGTCTGTGAGTTCTATGGTTCAAATAAAACTTTAAACTCTCGCGTTTCGTACATACCGGGTCCAAATAGACTGCTACCATTAAATTAAATTAATATTCTACCGACCCTACTGAACCACTTTTCCCAAGAATCATACCCGTGGACACCCTCAGTTTAGGAAATAATTGAGTTCCAAACAAAAATGCGTGAACCCTAATGAACCGACATACGGGCGAGTTTAGAGAGAGCGTCGTCCGTGAAACAGCTTCAGGTTTCACGGACCTAAGTGGTTCAGTAGGGTCGGTAGAATATGTGGTTTCATTTAATGGTAGCAGTCTATTTACACCCGGTATTATAATATTTAAACGGATCTACCACCATCAAGATTATTTAGATTTTTACGTAAAAGACACCCGGCGTCCCATGGCTATCAGTATTTAGCGTAAATCTACGAGCAGTTATCATTACGGTTATGAAGTTGATAGCCATAATTTTTAGGGTTCCGTACCCGAAAGGTGCCAAACGGGACCCTATTACCAAGCCTCCACTGTCTGTCTGTTTGTCTGTCTGTCCGTCCGTCTGTCTGACACAGGGGTAATCCGACTTCAGCCGTAATAGGTAGATATTTGAAATTTTCACATAATACTTGTAACTATGACCTCAACTACAAAAAATAATAAAAAAATATGTAAATCAAAGGTGGTGCAATTTTTCAAAGTTATTTGTTTCAGCTCTATCTCGAAGACGGTAATATTTATAATACAAGTTTCAAATTTGGTCAGATCTAAAGTAAAAGAACAAACAATAAAAATTAAAGTTCCTTACTCAAAGCATACTGAATTATTTGACAGGTGCCATCATTTTAGCGCCTTCTTTGGCGCCTTGATGTTGCTATGGCATATTGTTGTTATTTATTATATTTTTAGGGTTTCTTACCCGTATTGTATGGTGGTACGGAACCCTTTGTGCGTGAGTCCGACTCGCACTTGTCCAAATGATTGTTGGCATTATTCGTACCTTTGAGAGCAGATAATAATCATATTCACACCGAAAAAAAAATCTGGTTTCATTAAGCTGATTATAGCTAATTTAAACAGAAACATTGTACTATTTGTGACGTCCATATGTTCAGTTTACTTGAACAATCTTGTTACAACAAAAAACAGCCTAGTTTTGTTTAAGATAATTAAAGTAAACTGATTTTATCCACAATGCGATATTAATGCGAATATTGTACAAAAAAAATCTCGGTGCAGGTGGTGCTAAACCAGAAAACAAATTATTTATTAATTAAGATATGCTTACTACAATTTACCTCAGTTTTATAAAATATTCTGTGCCCCTTCGGAGTCTGAACGCTCAACTTTGGAAGTTCGTGCTTGCTCTAAGTATCTAAAATAAAAATAGATAAAATTGAACACAAACAACCAAATAATTTTGGAATTCTAGATTATCTTGATCTAGATGTGTTGCTAAGATAATATCTGGTTTAAGATTCAAAGATTCAAAATGTTTATTTGTAAAAGAGATACATAAAGTATACGTTTTACATGTCAACTCTAATCTATATAAAAACAATATTTTATGATGAAACAAATATGACTATACTTTTATTGTGCTTATAATCAACATTGAATATACATATAAGCTATGGAATCTCATTAAATTACATTCACGCACGCTCAAATACACTAATTATTCATTCACTCACATTACACATCTTCAAATACTCACTCACACACAACACATACTCCTACATATTCATATAGGTAAATAAGGTTTTCACATTGTTCAATAAACTAAATATTATGATAGGCTAGTTAAGATTAATTCTCTTTATTTATTATCTATTTAGTAACGTCTTTTTATTTCTTTATGTAAATATTTTTTTTGGGAGGAGCTTAGTTTCCACTACCCAAGGAAACTTTCTGTGAGAACAAGTGTTTTATATTATTTGTAACCCGTTTTTCGTATTAATGAAAAAAAAAATTTTGATACTTTATTAGTATACAAAATGCAATTAATAAATAAGTTGATAAATAAACCGAATAGATCATAAATAAATATAATGCCTAACCAAATATATACTAACATAAGTAAAAAATTAAAATATTGTATATAATATATGCACCCACATAATGCAATGAATAAATAAGTTAATAGATAAATAAACTATAAATAAATATAATGCCTAAATCCGCCCATTCGATTAATCATGCTAAGAAGAAGGGCAAGAAACTTAGCAAGATTATGTTTTTTTAATCAGTTTTTTTAAATACTACTTTAGTCTTTTTAATATATATATATTGGAGAATTCGGAGAAATATTCCCGCCGACATCGTCATTAGTGGCTGCGGGCTTAGTGGGCGTCATGAGGGTAAAATGTGGGCACAAAACAACGATCACAAGTTCACAGTGGTTTATTTTAGGTTAACACAATAGTTCTAATTAATTTAAATGAGACAGTTAAGACCGAGCAGCGGGTTCGGGGCACCGATCTTACTTCAAATTTTAAACACTAAAAAAACGATCCAACTCGATCGTTAGCTCACACTCCAAGGTCTCGAAGATAACTGAACGTTACCCGACTCCACCAAGCCAAGATGGCGCCTCGACCCCGCTCGAGGCATGTGCTCCGCTCTGATTGGTCGTTACGTAGTATTATAATCAAATCATGACTTTTATTAAATTATTGAGATTTATCATTCTAAAATAATGTAACAAATTAATTTAAATTAAATTAAGAATTTCAAAAGTAATTACAATGTAAACAAAAGCAATATTGTCTTTTACGTATGTAAACAACAATCAACTTGACTCATAGCTTCCTCCGAAACGGCCGTCCTGACTTGTTACACGCCCTCGTGTGATATTGAAGGCCGCGCATCATCTGCGGAAAAGAAAGAAATTCTTGTAAAGTTCGGCCACTCCTGACCAAAGAAAAGTCTGTAGGCCTCCTTGCCTTACAATGGCCTCCTCGCCTTACAATGGCCTCCTCGCCTTACAATGGCCTCCTCGCCTTACAGAAACGCTACACCTCAACAGCCACCACGCCTTGCGCCCCTATCTACCATGGGATATCTTGTAAAAATAAAACTTAAATTCGCCACCCACAGTCGGATAACTAGAGATTTTAAACAAAATAAGTATTGTACAATGATCTTACCATCACTCTCATCTGAAAAGCACGGATCCAGCTCAGTTGGGACATAGGATTGGGGGAGTGGACGTAAGCGGTCCTTCGCATACTTGTATGTACGATTACAAGTCAAACTCTTGAGATGATACCTGTCACCGTCCAATACTTCAATGACCTCAAACGGTCCTTTATATTTTGCATCCAATTTTGTTTGATTCCCTTCGTGATTTTCGATCAAAACGTAATCTCCTACAGAAAACGAAGTGACTTTTGCCTTACCCTCATCAAACCGTGCTTTATCAAGGCATGCATTACTTTTCAAGAATCTATCAGACTGTTCTCTAATTTCTTCTATATTTACCTCAACCTCGTGATCGTCAACGGACAATAAATTTAACGGTCTAGCTACTCTACCTATTAACAACTCTAAGGGGCTTGCTTTAGTAACTCTATGGATCGTACTGTTTATGGAGAGTTGGACGTCATCTAACGCATCTTGCCAGGACCTATTAGGGCTTGTTTCTATGACAGTTAACATGTTTTTGAGTGTACTCATTATGCGCTCTATCTGGCCATTAGCGCGACAAGAGCCGGTCGCTATCAAATGTAACTCGATATTGTGATTGGAACAAAAATCTTTAAAATCTTTGTTCGCAAAACATCTACCCTGATCTGCAATAACACGCACTGGGGTACCGAAAAGAGATATGGATGCTTTGAGGGCGTTTATAGCACTGTCAGTGTTAAGTCTTGTGGAATGCCTTAGTAACACATACTTTGTAAAAGCGTCTACGCCACTAAGCTTTCCTGTAGCGTCGATGTGAATTGTATGCCAAGGAATATTTGTTTTTGGTATGGGGTGTAACTCTATCTGTTGTTTACCACTTCGCGACTTAGCTACTCTACACGTTATGCAATTTTCAACAAATTTTCTGACGTATTTTGACATATTAGGAAACCAATAATGTTGGTATGCTTTTTCTAAGGTTTTATCCCATCCCAAATGGAGAATTGATTCATGAATATGATTTATTACTGACCAACGAAAAGTTCTCGGTACAATCGGTAGCCAAATGTTGCGATTGTTTCTTTGAATATTTCTGTAGAGCACATTAGATCGCAATTCATAGATTCTACAACGCTCTAAGTCTAGATCATCGGTTTCAAGTTTAGTAATAATTTCATTTAATTCGGGGTCTCGTCGTTGTTCCGCTTGTAACCAATTTGAAGATAACTCAGCTATATTGACGCGTTTTTCTGCCACGTAATTTTCTCTACCTAAGCTATGGGTATCGCTAACGGTGGTGTTGTTCCCTTCGGACAAATGGTTTCTCGAGAAGAAATCAACGTGGGCCATTTTCCTACCCTCTCTGTATTGGATATCAAAATCAAAAGCCTGGAGGAAAGCCCACCACCGGTGCACTCTAGTTGTCAGGTCAACTTTAGTTCTTGAGGCTTTTAAAGAATTGCAGTCAGTGACGACTGTGAAAGTTCTACCATACAAATAATGGCGGAAATGCTTAACTGAGTTAACAACTGCTAGTGTCTCCAACTCGTAAGAGTGGTATCGAGACTCCGCGGGTATAGTGCGTTTACTGGAGTACTCTACAGGATGTTATTTTGAACCAGCTCTTTGGAAAAGAATTGCGCCGTAACCTTCGCTACTAGCGTCAGTGTGTAACTCTATAGGTAATTCTGGGTCGAAAAGCATCAAAACTGGAGACGACGTCAATAGCGATATTATGTCTTGTCTAATTGATTCATGTTTGGTGGTCCAAGTTATTTTAGAATGATTGTTAACTAACAGACGGTAGAGCGGTGCCATTTTAAGCGAGAAGTTATTGATAAACTGCCTAAAGTAGGACGCTAACTCCAAAAATTGTCTGAGCTGAGTGACGGTCTGTGGTGGTTGGGAACTGGTTAATGCGGTTATCTTACGGGGGTTAGGCCTGATTTCACCCTCTGATATTTCATACCCCAAAAACTGGACTTGCTTTTTTAGAAAGGCACATTTTTTCATATTGAGCGAAAAGCCGGCGTCGCTAAGAGTTTTAAGTACAACGCCTAACCGTTCCAGCCCTTGTTCTACAGTATTCGCAGGTATGACGAGATCATCCATGTAGACAATCGCATAAGAGTGCGCTAAGTCACCTAGAGCCGTATTAATAGCTCTCTGATATAAGGAGGGGGCATTTCGTAGGCCAAACGGCATGGCAGTAAACTCATAATGAGCATCCGGAGTAACAAAAGCGGTTTTCTCTATCGAATTCGACTCTACATTTATAGGAACTTGATAAAATCCACTAGCCATGTCAAGACACGTGTAAAATCGTGCACCCGATAACCTCTGAACTTGGTCAGGAACTGTATTAGAATTTAACTCTCGGTAATCTATGCACATTCGGTCCGTGCCATCGCGCTTCTTTACTAAAAGTATTGGGCTAGAGAAGGGCGATTTGCTAGGTCTAATAACCCCAGCAGACAAGAGTTCGCTACACTTATTCCGTACTGTTTCCCGCTCTTCAGGGCTCAAGTGATATGGTCTCCATTGTACGGTTTTGCTGGGATCTACTACATTAATCTCCAATTCGCCTGTCTTTACTCTACTAGTAGGCGTGCCTTCAACGAATGAGTTCTTAAAACTACTAAGAAGTTCTATCAGTTGTGGTTTAAGGTCATCGGGTATATCGGTATCCACGTCCTGAAAGTCAGCCGTCGCGTTAGCAACATCGCAAATATTAACTGTAGAGGGCTTCTCGACTATAGTAAGCTGATCACTCGATATGTGCACTGACAACCCTAGGGCCAACAAATCGCGTCCAATCAGAATGTCATTATTTAGATAATCGTCGGGTATAATGTGAAATAAAATTTCTACGTCATGACCACTAAGAAAAACTCTAGACAAAATTTGCGAATCGCATAATACACTAGATTTTCCTACCCCAGTCAAAGTAACAATTGCACGCTGCAATGTACCAACAAGCCTGCGAGAGTCGCTCTCTTTAATTAAGGAACAATCAGCACCGGAATCGAAACAAAACGGGAACTGCTCACCAAATTGCGTAATGGTTCCAGTGACAGGTCTCAGGCCGCATACGCCCACTCGCTTTACAACGCTGGGTGCAGTGGCGGCGGGCTGTGCGCTGCCGCTTACAACTGGCCATGTTCTTGAGCACCGCGATGCCACGTGACCCTCAGCACCACACTTGTAGCAAGTCACAACGGGCCGCGCAGTAACGGCCGTGTTGGAGCGCTCAGAAGTCAGAGCTGGTTGCTGCTTGTCATGCGATCGGCTGAAACATTCAAAAGATTTATGACCTAACTTTCCACACGCGTAACATTTTGTTGAGGCAGCACTTAACCTAGGACGTTTATTGTCTTGCGTAGTACTTGCAACGGCCTTTGAAATCTCTTAATAACTGCGTTTGCGATAAGAGAACGCCAGTAGTTCACGTTGCATTTTACTGCGGGTAGTTATTTCTTCAGAAAAAATATTGCGTTGCAACCGTGGCTCGATTTGCCCCATGTGTGCGAGTATCAAAGATACCACCATTTCTTCCTTGCCCAGACTACCCCATCGTGACATCAGTAAAGTGAATAAACGGCTTGCATAAGCAGCAAGAGATTCACCCTCTTGTGGTTTTCCAGTAATCATCTTTAACATCGTCGCAGCACATGTTTCCAATGTATCAAAGCGAGAAAGGAAAATTTCTTTAAATTCTACCCACTTCATATTGGGAAAAACTATCTGAGAAAACCATGTTGCAGCCGAACCCTTCATAGCCTTACTAAGTATGAGAATCAATTTACTTCCCTGTATATCGCGATCCGATAAGCAGATATCCGCTGTTGCTAGCCAGGCCCGGGCATCAGTGTCCGCATCATCCGGTTGAAATTTAGGCAGCGTGATGCCCTTATCCTCGATTTTTGGTGGGTTGGTTAGCGCCTCCACTAGTAACTTCACGCTGGTTTGCTGCGCTTCGAATAACGCACGCCATCCTTCATTTGCCGCTGTCAGTTCGCTCACGTTTGGTGCCTGCACCGATCCCACTTCTGATGTCGGGGAAACATTCCCGCCGACATCGTCATTAGTGGCTGCGGGCTTTGTGGGCGTCATGAGGGTAAAATGCGGGCACAAAACAACGATCACAAGTTCACAGTGGTTTATTTTAGGTTAACACAATAGTTATAATTAATTTAAATGAGACAGTTAAGACCGAGCAGTGGGTTCGGGGCACCGATCTTACTTCAAATTTTAAACACTAAAAAAACGATCCAACTCGATCGTTAGCTCACACTCCAAGGTCTCGAAGATAACTGAACGTTACCCGACTCCACCAAGCCAAGATGGCGCCTCGACCCCGCTCGAGGCATGTGCTCCGCTCTGATTGGTCGTTACGTAGTATTATAATCAAATCATGACTTTTATTAAATTATTGAGATTTATCATTCTAAAATAATGTAACAAATTAATTTAAATTAAATAAAGAATTTCAAAAGTAATTACAATGTAAACAAAAGCAATATTGTCTTTTACGTATGTAAACAACAATCAACTTGACTCATAGCTTCCTCTCACATATATAAAATTATACTAAACAATGTATTAAGCTTTAATAACTAAAGGATAAAAATAAAAAAGACAGAAGGAAAGTGTGTCATAAGAAAAAAAATACATCTTAGTCTACTTGTCTAATGAGGTAGTAAGTTAAAATACTAAGCAAAACATCATCTACCTGTCTCATATAGTTTATCACTTTTGTTTTTCTTTTAACAGTTAAATTATCTACTAATAAATGCTAAGTTATAAAATGGTCATTAATACTCGTATATCTCTGTAGAATAAACTTTGGACCCGGATTTTGATACCGAGGTTTTGTTCTTTCAATCCTTTTTTACGAGATATTATCCGTGCTACGAGTATCCATCTACATGAATATTCATACAAACATTATCACCCTATTTACCTTCAAGGTTTCTGTCGTTAGTTTTTTGGTAAAATTTACTTAATTAACTACTCATTTCAATCGAAACTAAGGATTGTACTTTTCTAGCCGAACTGTTTAGGAACAAGAGGTTTAACACGCACCTTCGATACAGTGTGTTTCCACAATACTTGCTCTCTCGCACATTGACAAACACCCGGTATGCGTGAAGGCGCATGTTGTATAGATATTTGTAGATAGGAACTGTCTCTGGCACGTTCTAGCTACACATTATAGGTACATGCTCTAATTTTACCACTTAAATTATACATTTTGTGCTAAATTTAAACAATAAATATTATGGGTCAGCCTGCAGTATCAATTGCTAAAAGTTAGTTACTACTTTACGTTACTCACATTAGGTGATTGATAAATTGATCAGTTAGTTTCAATTCCTGAAGTTGAATATGGTGAATTTAGCAAAACAATACTGGAATTTATTTCAGTTGTCATTATATTAATTAATATTTGAAATTAGCCTTTTTAGGGTTTCATATATTCAGTATCCGCCGTTTATCTGTCTGTCCGTCTATCAAAGGGATCTGCAGCTTCAGCCATAATTGGTAGCTAAAAATTTACACAGAATACGTGTCTATCACGGCAAATAATACGAATTGTTTATCAGGCTCTGCCTTTCTGCGCCTTGATTTTGCTATAGCATCTGTATTGTTGTTATTTATCATAATGTTTTTGGGGTTCCGTAGCCGAATACTCGATATAACTCAAATTTGCAGTTTTTTTCGTACTTTGTACCTACAGGTAATGATAGTTTGATCAAATCATTTAAGTCTACTATATTATTTAAAAAATATACAGGTGCTGTAAAAATTATTTTAATGGTACGACACTTGACTGGTTTAATTTTCAGCGACTGCAATAGAAACGGGAATTGTAAAGCTAAATCACATTTTGAATTAAATATTAACGACTTTATTACCGAACTTATATCAAACTAAGCTAAGCGTCCGTTCTTTTATTGGTCTGTAATTAAGGCTGTAATCTGTAGTAAATAAGTATCATGATAATTTAACTGTAATATTTACGTCGTTGAATATGATAGATAGATTTTTGGTCTGAAAAATGCCTTAAATAACATGGTATGTCCATTAAATTTACATGAATATTTGTCACAGCAACCTGATGCCCATCGAACATGTTACTTTGATTTGATTTTGATACACAGTATAGGTACCTATTCAAGATTGAGAGTCATCTTGTTTATGCCTTATTTTTTGTTATTGATACCACGTCGGTAATAATCATATTCATATTCATATCGTTTATTTGCAAGATAACACCAAAAGTGGTTTACAAATCATTTTAAAATACATAATTAAAACCTAAGTAGCTCATATTACTGGGAAACTAAGCTTTACAACCAGTGATATTATATATACAGGTTGGAAAAAATTTAAGGGCCCCGGAGGGGAACTACCTTAAATACTTTAGTTGGCTCATTTTGCTGATAGGACACATTCCTTTATTTTTTAAAAGAAACAAAACTGCATTCAAAGATTTTCTAAAATTCATTTATCTCACCCGGGATTCGACTAACTAAAAATTAAAAAATAAACCCTCGCAGTTTTATTATACGAATGGGTAGGATTATTGTTCAGGATAAGTTTGTCTAATAAACATTTAGTCTGACACTCATCTGTTATACGAGATACCCATGAAATTAATATTTAATTAATGATAATATTAATGAGCTACTTAAAGGATATAAGGTAGTTCCCCTGCAGGCCCCTTAAATTTTTTCCATCCTGTATATAATCATTACCTCATTATACAGTGAAATTCACTCGTCTGGTATCAGACTGGTGACGGGCAGCAGCGTCACTAGTGCAAGGCGTTTTGGCACCGCGCTCACCAACCCGCCTACCCAGCGTGTGTGAGTATGGGCATTTCTTCCAGGAGGACTGCCAAGAGTGGCGAAATCCTGGAAAGGCCTATGTCCAGCAGTGGATGAAACAGGCTGATGGATGGACAGTGAAATTAATAATATTATCTGTGATAAATAAGCGCGCTAGCTCCTGGCAATTTATCAGCGCCCAAAGTGGCCCAAATATAAGTATAATAATTATACTTATATACTTATTATTCAAGGACAAACAAACTTTATTTTCATAAGGTGTCATTCCTTACACATTCAAGAACTTACCTACATGACATCGAGATATACCATTGTAGGTATACATTGACATGCCAAACCATGGACCTCGGGTCTAGTATAAAATTTACCAAAAAAGTGTCCTTAGTGAAGTGTCAAAATATTAAGAAACAAAACATTTTAATTTGAATCGTATGTCTTTGGTGCATGGCTTAATTTTGATTGACGTGTGATTGACACCCTTTTTCAATTTTCAATGGTTTTGACTGTCTTTTGGTTCGGACACTTTTGAGCACAGACCCGATGTCCACTTGGTAGTACGTCAATGTAGGTTTATCAGAGATTCTTCCGAGTGTAATGTCGCGGTAACCGGCAGCACTCACACACAAAAAATAACAAAATGTCAAAAAAACGTTGAGTTATTACAGCGACTGCCGAACTTTTATAATACACGAAGCATAACAAGTCTGGTGGTACTGTGTATATTAGGTGACTTTCGTTTATATAGCCAAATTCGTATTGGAGACTCAATTACTGTTTCTGTGAAATACACAACATAAAATTTTGACTTCCTATTAACTAATAGATATAGGAATAATATAAGGAGTATAGAAAATCCTATACTAATTAAGTCGAGGTTGTTCTTGAACAGGTATAGAGACACAAAAAAATAGTTTTCCTATTTCGCAAACAGTGTCATTGAACCTGGGTCCTGAGCGCTTACCGAGTATGAATTTGGCAATATAAACAAAAGTCACCTTATGTATATCCAAAGGTATGACCTAAAACGCAAAAGCTATGATCTAAAATGTGAGTGAATGATAAACATTTTTTTGGTTGCTTTCACCCAATTCCACCGACTTATTTCCCGAAATGCAATCTAATTTATCATTATCACAATGTAAAGTTACACCGACAGATGATTAATCTGATCCACATTTATCTTAATATCAAAAGACCTCTCTCAAAAATATCTTTGAAAGTGAGTTTTGTGACTGACAGTACACAAATGTGAAATAAATGAAGACCGACACTCAAAAAAGGGCCAAATTTCCATGTAGTGAAAATATTTTTTTGAGGGAGTACCATCCATCCATCCATCAGCCTGTTTCGTCCACTGCTGGACATAGGCCTTTCCAGGATTTCGCTACTATTGACGGTTCTCTTGGAAGAAATGCCCATACTCACACACGCTGGGCAGGCGGGTTGGTGAGCGCGGTGCCGAAACCCTTGCACCAGTGACGCCGCTGCCCGTCACTAGTCTGTTTTAGATAAGGCCCGGCAATTGGGGATGGATAAATGGGCATCCATCGGTCCCAGGCAATGGTGGGCCGCCTGGTTTTTTTTGCCTGAGAGCTGTTCTCTTACTCTCCCCCGTATAACTTCGGGGAGGATTTGCGAGCAAGATGGTGGTACCTCCACAGTCGAGTCCGGCATCAGCTCTACCACCTAAAGTACTCAAGAGGGAGTACGAAACTAATAAATATTAATAAATATAAAAATATTTTGGGCACGAATTTCACGGAGCACGAATGTTCCCCAGCCCGAGTTGCAACCACTTCTTTGATTGGACTATAATATGGTTTTTATGTCATTTCCTGTTCGCTACCCAAATGTCCCATCGAGTGACCATGCCCTGACAGTCTGACAGATGAACAATCATGGTTGATAAGGGTCCCCAAAGAGAATACAAAAAAAACTCTTCTTCTTCAAATTCGTATCAAAACTAATTGCAATATTTTAGTACTTTCAGTTGCGGGTATTTTAGTCCCTAAGACAAAAGTTTAGCTCCTATTGCTTGACTTTGTGCAACTTGTTTTTATCCACTGTAAGTTAAGAAATTGCTTCGATAATCTTCTAAGGCGTTAGAGTACAAACACTGAGACGCCTTTGTAGATAGTAATGCAATGTCCTTTCGAGTTGAATCAGCTGTAAGTTTTGCTAATTACTACGCGTACACAAAACGAGAAACCTCGCTATCCTTTTCCTCCTCTCGCTCGCATGGCCTCAGGTTATAAATAGATATTGGCCAAGTACGAGTCGGATTCGCGCGCGAAGGGTTTCATACCACCACACAATACGTTTACGGAACCCTAAAAACATAATACCTATAGCAGCATGAAGTCGACAAAAAACAAGGCGCTAAAATGGTAGCGCCATTCAGCACCCTCTGAGTACGGAACCCCAATTTCATTATTTGTTGCTTTACTTTAGTAGAGTTAGTGCCGTGGTAGAGGCCATTTTAACACGTATTCTGTGAAAATTTCAACTGTCCATCTACATATTACGGTTGAAGCTGTAGACCCATGTGACAGACGGACGTACAGACAGACCGCGGAGGCTTAGTAATGGGGTCCCGTTTGGCACCCCTCGGGTACGGAACCCTAAAAACGCGTTGTACCTAATAACTGTCATTAAAAGCAAACGTATATTCGTTGGTGTGACAAAGCTCTCTACTCGCATGCTTGTGGTAATGTTCTTCTATTCCCAAAACAACGGCTAAGAAGAAAACCAAAGTAAGATTCCGTTGTTCGTTTGTATGTCTATCCATATGTGACAGCTTCATTTCATTAGGTACTAAAAAGAATAGATTTATTTTAATTATTTGCGCCGGCCTGTTAAATATTTAAAACTCGAAACTACAGAAAAATTGCATTTAGGGAGGCAGGACCAGAAACAGAACGAACGGAAAAAAGTAAAAATAAAACTTTTTAGGGTTCCGTAACCAAAGGGTAACCAGCCGTCTGTCACCAAAAGAACCGTGATAGTTAGACAGTTTAAATTTTCACAGATTATGTATTTCTGTTGCCGCTATGACAACAAATACTAAAACCGGCCAAGTGCGAGTCGGACCTGAGGACTCCCTTATGATTTTTTTGCCGTTTTTATAGATAATGGTACGGCACCCATCGTGCGCGAGTCCAACTCGCACTTGGCCGGATTTTTCTCATAGTTATACCGAAGTAAAAAGTAAAAGTAAAAAGTACCCGGAATAGAAGAGCTTGTATGACTGATGATGGATGTAGAAGCAAAAAAAGTGTGCCAGGAACGTAGCAGATAGAAATCTGTAGTCTCTGCCTACCACTCTGAGAGACAGGCGAGAATATATGTATGTGTGTAGTATTATACCGAAGAAGGTCGCTATAAAATTAGAAGTATCAAAAGTGCAAAGAAAGGTCGTACTATCGTGTTTACCGGTCAACTCTGAGACGGGATTCAAAATCGTTAATGATGTTTGGTCAACACTTACATTTTTGCAAGATGGTCAACGAACTATTGTTGAATATGGTACATACTAATAAAAGACGGAAGTGACTAAAGGACCACTAGCGGTCCTTTGATTTTATAAATTATTGAACCATAAGTCATCGGAAAAAGCTCGGAAATTGATTTTTTCTGCATATCATGAATTCTGTTAAGACTACGGGGGTCGCCTCGCTCCGCTCCGGTTCGCTCGGCTCCCTAATATGTACTTACATGTCAACCTAACCGCTCCTCCTCGCTTCGCTCGTCGTCGCAACCTATCCCTAGCGGTCGAATAAAATTAAAAATAAGGAAGCCGCTAATGGCTATTTAGACACTTCCTAAAAAGACACATTATTGTTCAACTGATACACATTTTCCCATAAAAACAACTTGATATAACTCGTGCAACGATTTGATTGATGATATAAATAGGATTGCCGTGTGAAATTAAGAGGATAGGTCGTGCTTGCATCAATCGCTGTTACTCCACGCGGAAAGAACCGCAGTGTGAGAGAGACGCAGTCTGAAAAATTAGCAGCATGTCGATTTTCTTCACTTACTTAATTATAAAAAAAATACAGTTTGTTCGAAATATCTGTTAATTTCAGAGTTTCATGAAACGTAATAATAAATAACATGTGTGAGTCATTGCTTAAATAACCTTGAACCTCGACAAAAACTTTTTTAGAGCGATCATTGTTTTTTTTTAGTATTGGCATGTCTTCTAAAGATTATGGTAAGATAATAGCGTGCATTGTATTCTTGGCAGAAGCACTTATATATTTAAAATATGTAGTATTGCTAGATTCTTCAAACAAGAAAGAATACCTTACACTTTTGCGGGAACTATCCTTTTAATAATACTTTGTTAATGCCATGACATGATATTCTGGTTCACAAATAAAACTTGTTTTTACTTAAAAAAGAACATCTATATATAATTTTGTACGAGACCCCCAGCGTATTGTTCATAATTTTTTAATCAATTACATGCAAAACAATCTGGCAAGTGTGTTTTACTCATGCGTTTAGAGTTCCGTACTATAAGAGGCAGTTTTAGAAAATTCAGTTGAAATCTAGTGTGCAAATTCAAGCTTAAGTACTTCTTTATCTAGTTTAGGGGTCTTTTTCTCAAAAGTATTTTGTATTTATTGTTTTGTACTCCCATACATAGTAAGATTGAACACAGAAAAATATTTTGGACCCAATGAGTTTTATAGCTATACCGAGTTAAGACTTTCACTCGTTTTTGTTCAGAAGAAAAATAGTTTGTAGCGTGGGAAAGACATATTTATTACGAAACCCTACTTAACTCACACTTGATCTCCAACAAGCTACCATAAAAAAGAAAACGGTAATTATTGTAGTAGTTTAGTTACGCTAGATCAATTCGTATTTTACCAAAATTAAGACGAACTCGTTCCAGCAATACAATTTTAATAAGCCACGTTTTATGCACGCGAGAAAATAAATTAAAGTTAAAGTGTGAATAAATTTGGAAGCTTAAGGTTCCGTAGGTCAATTTAAAAGTAGACTTATTAGTTGTAATTCAAAATGAATATAAAGTTAGGAACAAAATTGGTGAGCTGACGTCAGACGGCCCCGGTAATATTGTTAAAAAACTCACGTGCTTATACTTCACAAAATAATTATGTTGAGTTAAAATTTATAACCAAATTAACCAGAATTAACAAACCTTCAAATTTTATTCATGAAAAAATTTTGCATCTTGAACATATACATATAAGGTCACTTTAATTTATGCAGCCAAATTCTCACTGAAGACTTGGTAAGTGCTCAGTACGAAGGTTCGGTGACCCTTTTTGTGAAATTCGTAAATTGTTCTTTTCGCGTTCCTTACAATCGCAAGCCCAGCCCCGAGTCAATTACTATGGGATGTCAAGATTTTATTTTGCGAAATTAGCAAAAAGTGTTATCGATCCGTGTTACTGATCACTTACCAAGCCTCCAGTATGAGTTTGACTGTATAAATAAAAGTTATCTTATATAGTACAGCATAAAGGAGGGTGAACTTAAATAAAAACAAAATGTTAACGAAGCATCCTATAAAAATAAAGTTTCAGAAAGATGTCGGAAATATGTATTTTACTGAAGGGCAGTGCTGATTTTTTTATTTTCGATTCCTTATTAATCTCAAAAGTATTTTAAATATATCGAAAATATTTTAAAATTATATATGTATTAATTTGATTATTATATTTTAAATTATTATAACTCCTTATTTTATCACCAAAATCCCCTTTTACCAATCGTCATTGAACCTGAAAATTCAGCTTTTTTTATATCGATCCTCACATTTACGAACTTATGTGGGTCAATCTTTACATACAGGTAAGACCTCAGATTAACTACCATTCGGGCTTATAAAATTACTGGCTTTTGCCCGTGGCTCCGCCCGCGTGTTAACGGTTTAACCACATACTTTTTTTCGGGATAAAAAGTAGCCTATGTGTTAAGTTAGGGTATAAGCTATATCCATTATAAATTTCATCCAAATCCGTTCAGCCGTTTCAGCATGAAAGAGTAACAAACATACACACACACACCCTGACATACACCCTCTCACACACACATACACACCCTCACACTATATAAAGGTTATTTTGTGGCAACGGAATCCTAAAATGAACGGAACTGACATTGGGCGAGACGTACGAATTTACCGGTTTTTGTGTACGAATGCATTTAGTAAGCGTATAAACCTTGACACATTAATACGAATACAAATGCAATACACCTTCTTAGCCTACATTATGCTCGAAGGAAAGGGTTGTTTTGATTTGGTTGGGTTATATTTTCACGCAATGTTTCCATCCGAGTTTATTTTTATAGACTTTGTGCAACTTTTTTAGTCGCAATAGACCTTTTAAAGAGTGCTTTTAAGTATGTATATTCTTATGAAATTGTGTGGAATTTTGCAAGCCAGCCACGTGTCTTCGTTCGGTGTTATTTTATATCCTAAAATTCTCAGCCATTTGATTCGGATAGTGATGTAACTTCCCGCGGCTTTACGGTCACTTGTTTCTCTAATCGGCTACACGTTTCTTTTTGAGTTCAAGTTTAATTTGATTATCATGCGGTTGCGTTTAAATCATTCTGAATCACGTAAGAGCGGAAGTTTCCGTAAAGTTACTCAGTATTTTGGAATCAATTTTATTAAACCTTGCTTGATAAAAAGAGAGTCCTAGAAAATGCTTATAAGCGAAACCGGTTGGGTGTAATTAAATATAATAATAAGTTTGTGGACAAGTATACGTATGTTTTATTTATTATTGTTTCTGTGGTTCGAATGGTCTCTTCAACACTAATCTGAAGGTCCCGGGTTCAAATCCCGTGCATGCACGTATTCAGTAATGTATTGAGTCTCCAAGGACTGAAAACAGTGGGACGTAATAGTCGTCGGTGAATATCGTACGTGTGTGGACTGAGAGTAATCTGCACTTCACAGTACTTGCTCGGAAACCGTGTACACGATCATTCTTTGTTTATTATAAGATTGCTGTAGGAACTTACTTGCGAGATGGCAACATAATACAATTGAAAATGCAAAAAGCATGGTGAGTTCAAGTTACCCCAACAATCTTGTAGGGCTGTCTCTGTCTTGGCAAAACAAAGGCGTACAGCGTATTAGGAATTTAAATTTAAAAAATCCCTATGACGACAACCGGTCATAATATATTTGTATAAACATCTCGAACAGATAGTTCTGCAGCTTCAAAACTGATAGGCGTTTGCCGTTGCACAGTTTTGGTAGCTTGAGGTTTCTTAGAAAGAATAATGGGGCCCGAATATCTTTGTTTTATTCCGCAAAGTGGCATACCAGGCAGATTCATAGAATTCAAAAATTCTGTCCTAGAAAAAGTAGGGGCAAGATACAACATTAGAGAAATTTATCACGACGAAAAAATGCATCTTTGTCTACCTGTGTCATAGAGTATCATATTCATAGAGTGTCATATTCATAGAGTGTCATATTCATAGAGTGTCATATTCATAACCTCTTACAGCCAGTTCATTTATTAGTTATGGTTAAGTCTGTAGAGAAATCATAACTAGGGAAGTATATTAATTACTAATACGAGAAAGATCGATATTATTATGACACATTGATTCATTCTCGCACATGCGACATTTTGCTAAGGCCGAAAGCGGGTGATTTTTACAAGCTCTTTATGAAGATGCGTACCATACTTTTAAAATATAAACCTCTTGTACGTATTCATAACATGCTTTACGTGTCTTTTAAGGAGTTATGGTTAATAGAATTATCACACAGCATATATGGCGCGATAAACAGAGGCGTATGAAAAGCAAAGCGTGTGAAAATTTTTGCGAGAATCGTCGTCTAGGACCGGCGACAGGCCCAGGATAAACCGGGCGAATAGGTCTCGCGCCCTAAGGGTTCGGTAGCATTCTTTAAAGTCAGGAGACATGAATAAACCTTGAACAAAGTTCAGTTTTTGATCAATTTTTACACAAAATGCCAAATTTCAGGTTTGTAACATACATACAGACGGACAGTAGAGTAACATTGAACAGAGAAACCTGAAAAGCAGCATAAAATATTTTCTTTCTTCTACCTAATTATTACCCGTGTATTGTCGTAAAGTATTGCAGCATGTAAACAAGTTGGTTTTTATATTTATTACATATGTTCATTTCTAAACTTTAACCTCAGTAAATATTTATTATAGAGAGTGTAAACTTAGCTTTGTACTTTCTCCTAAGAAATATTTCAGAGCTGAATAAAAAAAACACAATTGCACATAACTTATTCAGTTCAGTCTCAACCAGTTAAGATTTAATAGGGCATTAATTTAAAAATAATTTTGGTGCTCTTGAATTTAATTTACTTGTCACCACGTTTCGTTATAAAACCGGTCGTCGACACATAGAGCACATTATATATCCTTAACAGTTATTTATTTATTCTCATTTACGCTAAAAGAATAGATGAAAGTCCCCGTGGCCCGGATCCATCTTACACATTACGTTTTCCACCCAATCAAGTCCAGTGTTCTGCGGATATTTTGTATAAAAATCACGTAAACTTAAGATTTCACAAAGAAAGAAAACATATTATTTATTTATATTTTAATCCCTAAATCCAACATACTTTGAAATGGTAAGAAACATAAATATAAAAATTGTTATTTGATTTATGAATTTTTTGAGGGTTAAAATATAGAGATTATCCCGCGAATCGTGGCACACCAGTTTTTTGACATAAGTACGAAAAAAAACGTATTTTCATACCCGTTTCAGGTAAAATTGTGTCACAGTTCACTCGACAAACTCCAAATAGGAAATATTTAATATTTGCTTTTAAAAACACGTCGCTTACAACATGAAATTTTATTATCTCTGCCACTCCCGAAAAACTCAGTGTTGTCTCTACCATTATAATTATTAAATCCTCGTTGTAAGGGTTAGTCTATTTTTTACAAAAAGTGGAATACACGTCAAATCAAATTAAAAATTATACACTTAAGTTAACAGCCTGTATATAAACATTTAACTTATGATTTACTATAATATTCGCATGAAGCTACCTACCAATCGGCATGCTATTTACTGTGTACGTCATTAGTAGGCGTTACGAACGAGCAATTACAATATTTACTTGTGAAAAAAGGTGTTCCTTGTTTATTAATGTATTTTAAATTAACCTTTCAAAGTCTTAATTCTATGGACAAACATGTTTAAATTATTTTGGTTTTCCACTTTACAACAGCTAAGTTGATATGTCTAATGCGAAAAATTTTGAGTCTACAATGATGATTTGAACTTGGTTTATGGCATAGGCAATTGGGCTTACATTATACAAAAGCGATGGATTTCGTTTAAAATCATACAATCTTGGTTTATTTCTTTAGGGATAACTATTATTATAATTCTTTTAGGTTTTGGACAGAGATAAATGTAAAAAATGAGAGACATTGTTTATTTTTTGGTAGATAAAATTACTTTTTATTGAAATTTTAAACGGCCCAGATTTATACATTATAAATACATTTCTTTTACGTAAATTGCTTTATAATGTTATTTTAGTTATTGTTGCTAAGAATCAGAATCAAAAAGAATTCAATAGATTTTTTTCAAGTTACGAGATATACTGAGTACTGTACTAATACCGTTATAATAAAATATATATTTTAATAATAAAAAGTTATAACTATCTATACGATTGTTATTTCGCTGCACAGCCTCTTTATTTCTGTTTCAATAAGATTTCTTGAGACGTGATAAACACCCATACGTTATTCAACGTGGGTGATCGTAGTAGTATGGGCAAAAAAGGTAGTGTATTTATACCTATATATCATTATTTTTTATTAATATATATATATCTATGTACACTTTTATATATAGGCAGAAAGAAAGAATATATATACCGGGCGTAAATAGAGAGAGCGTCGGCATCGTCTGTGAAACCTGTTGTTGTTTGGAACTCAATTATTTCCAAAACTAAGGGTGTCCGCGGTATGACTCTTTGGAAAAGTGGTTCAGTAGGGCCGGTAGAATATGTGGTTTCATTTAATGGTAGCAGTCTATTTACACCCGGTAAATTTTAAAAAAAACAATGAAAATGCTTTTATAAAGCAACCATATTTATTACTATATAAGGTTCTACAATTCAAAGTGAAAAAAATTTAAGAGATGATAGAAATCATCAAAATTAGGAATACTCCTAACAGACCACTTTCCACCAACAAAATATTTTTTATGCGAGAACTCTTTTTTTCAACTTTTTATAAAAATTTAGTCAGTTGATTGAACCACTTCATACAGGAAAGCGAAAAAATTATTTCACCAAAAAATTTTTTTTTCTTTTTTATTATGATCAGTTAACGATACATAATCTACCCTAAAATTATTTTCACTTATTATTGTAGGACCTTATATATCATTATGTATGAAATACAAAAAAAAGAATAGAAGATGATTTTTTTGACACTTTCTTTTTGCAACTTCCATCTTTATTTTTAAAATTTGTAGAGGATGTAGTACGCTTGCATCAATCACTGTCACTCCATGTGGAAAGAACCGCAGTGCAAGTGGGACGGATTCTGGAAAATTATCAAAATGTCAATTATATTTATAAATTTTATTATAAAAAATAATTTGGCCAAGTGGGAGTCGGACTCGCGCACAAAGGGTTCCGTGTCGCCCCACAATACGGGTGCGGAACCCTAAAAACATTATGGTAAATAACAACAAATAAGCCGCTAAAATAGTAGCGTCTGCGTACGGAACCCTACTTTTCATTATTTATGGGAACAACTTTCAATTATTTTTTAAATATTTTATTATTTGTCGTGATAGAGGCCATAGTATTCTGTGAAAATTTCAACTTTTTACCTATTACGGTTGAAGCTGACCCCTGTGTCAGACGGAGAGACAGCGGCAGCTTAGTAATAGGGTCCCGTTTGGCACCCTTCGGGTACGGAACCCTAAAAAGAAAGATTGTTAGCTGAAGCTTAGCAGTTAGCTAACAGCTTTGAGCTGCCTTATATTATTACTATCTTTTAGGCACTCTTAAGTCAATGGAGCTTTGAAAACAGTTTTCTTAAAATATAATGTTATAATTTTCTCGATTTTTCCTATTTTCGTTTTTTATATTACCCAAAACAAGCTATTTTAAGCAGAAATAGATATTTGTTCATCGCTTTGATGATATCATACTCCCGTGTCCGTATTTACAGATACAATATTGGATAATTATACTATCAAACATACACCAACAATCTACATGCGTTAAACTGAGAACTTATTTTTTTGAGTCGGTTTGAAAACATTTGATATCAAAACACTGTACTTTAACATTCTGAGTTCCGAAGGGATCCGAACTGTATATTCTACCATAGCAGAAAAGCCCGCTTTAAACGGTGATGAGTGTATCTAATGAGTAATCACACTGGTCAACAAAATTGTAGAAATTTTCTGCCACAGAAACGATTTATTGAAATTATTATAGAAATTTCTATGCTGAATCCGAATATAAACTCAGATTTTCTCTATCACGTCGTAATATTTGTCTAAGACAGACTAAATTCTGAAAAATCGCGTGTTTTTACTACTTCTGGTGCGGCTTTACGCTTAGCACAATTAGTTTTTCGGCTTTAATTTTCAATAATACTTCTTCTTAGTGGTTCTTTTTAATAATATGATAAAAAGATTCACGTAACCAAGCCTAGTTTTCGATTAAATGTCTCAAAACAATCACACCCAATGTTTCATAGTAAAAACTTGGTATGAAATGTATGGACCGAACAAGCTCTCACAAAATATTATTTATTTTGAAAAATAAGGTTCAATCGCGAATTATGTTATTTTCACCTTAATAAGTATTGATTAAGGACTTGTAATTATGAAAAATAAATTTATAAAATACATTTGTAATAAGTAAAAAAAATGTTCAGAAGCATTAAAGAAACGGTAAATTTCAATACTTGAAGTTGATTTCACAAAACTGAGACCTGATAGAAAAAATCTGAGTTCAGATTTGGATTCAGCACACAGTTTTCTGCAAGAATTTCAAAATATCGTTTCTGTGCAGAAAACTTGTTGACCAGTGTCATTATCACAGTCTAAATGCTCTCAGATCCGGTATTTATCACCCTAATTAGCGTAGCTAATTCACATCCAGTCCACTCGGCTCTGAGAGCCCTAATAGTCGTGATTACGTTTACGAATAATCTCAAAATGATCGTAATCCCGACTATGGAAAATCCTTTTATTTCTAAGCTTATAATATCATTTAATATAAATTTGTTTGTATATTAAACTATTTGTAAACATTGTTTGTAGTTAAAAGTTAAACAACTTTGGGCGATATATTTCTTATGATTTGGTTACAAAATATTACAAATCCGGAGAATCCATCCATCCATCATCCATCAGCCTGTTTCGTCCACTGCTGGACATAGGCCTTTCCAGAATTTCGCCACTCTTGGCGATCCTCCTGGAAGAAATGCCCATACTCACACACGCTGGGAAGGCGGGTTGGTGAGCGCGGTACCGAAACCCTTGCACCAGTGACGCCGCTGCCCGTCACCAGTCTGATTTATATAAGGCCCCGCAATTGGGGATGGATATACCGCCATCCATCGGTCCCAGGCAATGGTAGGCCGCCTGGCTTTTTTGCCTGAGAGCTGTCCTCTTACTCTCCCCCGAATAACTTCGGGAGGATTTGCGAGTAAGATGGTGGTACCTCCACAGTCGAGCCTGGCATCAGCTCTACCACCTATATCCGGAGAATTAAACATTAAAAATTCAATTATTATTTACAAATTAAAATCCTACCGGACAGCACGCACCCATGAGTTTTTCAAAATTTATGTGCGTTAGTATTTATATTAAGATGACTTTTGTTTGTAAAGCCATATTCATACTGGATACTCGGTAACTGGTCAAGACTAGGACCAAGGATCAAAGACCATGATTGGTAAGTACAAAAAAAAATCTGCGGTTTTAAATGTTCAAGGACAACCTCGACTCATTTAGTGTCTAAATTTTATTTTGCTTATTCCACAGAAAGGGTCACTGAACCTTGGTCAGGACCACTTATCGAGCCTCCAGCATGAATTTGAGAAACGAGATTGTGTCATCAGCATCACCTTATATACTTGCCTTTGCGGAACGGTGAAAGAAATGTATGTCAGGTAAAATATTACGGTGATAAAACTCATTTCCCTATCACGTTGGGACCTAAAAATTATCGATAAAAAGAGGGTATACTAGTGTTGAATAGTCCCGTGACTACTCGGAAATACTACCTTTCAATCGGGTATGATGTGTGAAAGAGGCGTGTCATGATCGTATCAGATGGTGATCTGTGGTCTCTTGCGATCTTTCTGCGACACTGTCGTGAGTTATGTATGATTGGATGTATAAGACGACGCGACGTGGTGGTAGGCAAGATAAGCAGCCACAGTCATTATGGAGTTGAGATTGACAAATAAAACCTTGACATTGACATCACCCAATGTCGTTTTACACTTTATATATAAAAGTTACCATGAAGTCGTTTAATAAGTGATGCAGCTTTCGGGCCAGACGGTCATCGTATTTGATTCATAAAACGGTTATTTTTAAATTAAAAATGAGTATTATATTTATATCTTTGTTTATTTGCATACAAATATCAATTATATTTGCGGCAAGTAAGTTTTTTTTTTTTTCGTATTATAATTTAGTTTGTTGCTAACTGTGTGACGAGTGATTTGTTTATTTTAATTGATGTTGGAGAACGTGGAAAGTTTTCCAGCCGGTTAAAACGCAATGGAATTTATTTGTGCAAGTGATCATCATCTTTAAAGTGACAAATTACAAATTTGAGTGACGTTACCTTTTTGACTTGAATATTTTGTTGCACTTACACGAAAATAGGAAACGCTTTGATGTCTATCTGTACATAACATTAGCATTAAAGAAAAAAAAATTGAATATTATTTAGGATGTCAATTGAAATGTATATTTCAAAAATGGTAGCTGGTGGAGAATGAACCGAGATTTTTTTTTTTTTTTCGGAATATTTGTGTACTGACCACTTGCTGACGGTGAAGGGAGTATGAGGTAAACCTGCATGCCCTAAACTTTTTATTGTATTTGTGTCCGAAGTGCGGCGCCGCGGTAAGGCTCACCTCACCTCCGTTTGGGTGGTAAACTCGTCGGTGCAAAGAGGGTGTTACGAGTGTTAACTGTTCTAGTAACAGTTCACATTCGCAATTCGGTTGTTTTTTAAACATCGATGTGCTATTATTTTTGTCTGCTTTTTGGAATATGGATCAATTTAAGAATGTAATTTCAATATTAAATTTTTTCTTGCTTTTAAACCGATTTTATAAGCATTTTAGTTTAATATAATCAATTATTATATTAGGTTTAATATTAGATCCTTGCCAAACTTTAGGATGCGTTCAAGAAATGTTTTTTTTTCGTATGGAAATGTGTTGTGATGACGTTACTAATGGTCAAATGAGAGACATCCCTTCTTGTCATTTAATAAAAGATAGGCAAGCTTATTTTAAAAGCTGTATACTAAAAAGAGTTAAGGAAAGCTATTCCTCGAAACGCTTTTCAAATCGTAAATATTGATGAAAAAAGAAACAGGCCAATTGTCTCAGATCCCCCTTAGAGATGTATTTAATTCCATTAAACCAGGGTTACTCAAAGTGGGGTACATGTACAAAAATGATGCGCCAGTTGATTGGGGGTTCACGACAGAATTTACGATATTGCAGCTGACTGGCTACCTCGTGCAACACAGTTTTCTTATCTGAGAGTGTGTTTTTACATCAGCGCCCGTAGCATGATAACGTGTGACTTCGTTTATCGCCTTTTTTAACGCGCACATCTATTAAAATTAGGGATATAACTATAACTCGTGCCTCAGTCGTCAAAACAAAAGCCAAGTCATGGTAAATGGTCAAGTGTGCTACGAGATGTGCCACTCGCGCGATAGAAGTATGCTACGGCTGCTATTGTGATAAAAACAATGCTGAATCCGAATTAATATTTAATTGAGCAAAATTGATCTTAAAATCGCCTCAACTTGCGACAAATAACAAAAACACCAATAACATTAAAAAATGAACAACATATTGTTCTTTGAGGAAATATTATTTTTAAATAAAAAAGCTATATGCTATGGCGATATTTTTTTTATAAAAGGGTTTGTCGTCTGGGAAATTTAAAAGGGGTACATGGGGCTACAAGTTTGAGAAGCCCTGCATTAAACCACATCTGCATTGTCGAAACCCGTACGACGATGAGTACGACGACGTGCGCTTTATAGTCTTTTTTTAACTGACTTTTATCAAAGGTAAGGCGAGGAATTGGTAAACTTTTAAATCGGCGCCTTATGGGAGTGGAATGAGGGGGACTTACTCCATACAAATATGCGGTCATAAACTAGCTTATGCTGTAAGGTCGCATGCGGCAAAGCAGTATTTTTCATTTAAAATGACAACTATAAGTAATTTAATAAATTCAATCGGCCATATTGAAGTGTATTTGTAGACCATAAATAAAAAACTTGGAGGCTTCTTTCGCTCCCGTTTGTCAGTAAGATAGAAATGTCTGTTTTAAAAGAGGTTTTCTAAATGTTTTTTTCTCTGCTATGAAAGTTAATCAATCAACTAAATCTTTGGGCAAAATGATTGCAATGAAATGCTTAATCTAGGATATAAATTGGATATAAATTACATGTTTTCTTATTGCTGAGAAAAATGGAGGTCCATGTCGCCAAAATGTTTAATGCGTCGCCTTAAAATAAAAGTGGTTAAGGTGGTTGCGGCGGCTCTCGTTCCTACACGCATGACTTATGATTGTTTTTAGTATTTTTAATAAAAATGTTTGATTTATGTCTATGGTTTATGTCATTACGCGATAAACAGTTTAATGTCAATTAATCTTTCCTGGCAAACTTTTGTTATTTTATGCATTACTTTGATCCTGCAAACCCGCTTTAAAGTTGTTGTACACGTTCATTCACAAAGTGATACATAAAATAACACATATATCACATTTACTTAATACTTTTTATCTATTTATACTAATAATAAAGTAGGTAGTAAAAAGGTTTTGTCTATGCAAAGAATATTTTCGCAAAATTTTATATGAAATGGATTATTAGTATTGTAATAAGGCCAAAACCACAATTATTTAAAATTTTATCTGTCTTTCTGTATGTATATTCCGTTTTAACTCAAGAATAACTCAATGGATTTGTACTTGGCTTTTTTATTTTCATCGTAGTTTTTATGGTCAACATTTTTTAGGCTATAAGAGGTGTTCATAAAATAACGCCCAAGGCGAAAACGGGGTAGATATTGAATAAACACGGGTGGAGCCGAGGGCGAAGGCTAGTTCAGAAATAAGAAAACAATCATGAATTGTGATTTTGGAACGAGACTCGTCGCAACCACCTTAAGTATATGTTTTTTTAAGTGGATCATGGTTATTTTTATCGCTAAGGCAGTTTTACGCAATGATGTTTTCATGGTCGATCGGTTCGGATGCAGTTTTGCGAGATGTATTTTATCTATCCGCTTACTGAGAGAGAGCTAATATTTACGGCATAATGACACCTATTCTCTTGTAGCAAATATTAGATTTAGAGCTGCGATAACCTAAAACTTTTCATTGCGAAACAGGCTTTAACGCAGATGGATAAAAGTTAAATTAGATTGTAATATTTTAGGTTTTTTAACTCTAAATTTAAGGTTTGCTGCACGAGAATAGGTCACATTGACACCTATTCTTGTGTAGCAAATGTTAGATTTAGAGCTGCCATAACCTACAACTTTTCATTGTAAAATAGGCTTTAACGCAGATGGATAAAAGTTAAATGACCTTGTATTATTTTAGGTTTTTTAACTCTTAATTTAAGGTTTGCTGCACGAGAATAGGTCACATTGACACCTATTCTTGTGTAGCAAATGTTAGATTTAGAGCTGCCATAACCTACAACTTTTCATTGTAAAATAGGCTTTAACGCAGATGGATAAAAGTTAAATGAGCTTGTATTATTTTAGGTTTTTTAACTCTAAATTTAAGGTTTGCTGCACGAGAATAGGTCACTATGTATAGGTACTCGTAGGGTTATATTTTATGCCCCATTTTACTAAATCAGGAGGAATAAAAACGACAGCTCATTCTATTGATAGTTTTATTTAAAATACCGATTCTTATTTTGAGTTAAGAAAAATCTTTTCATATTTTTATGTCTTTTCGTTTTTATGTAACTTTATGATGAATTTGATTGCAATAGCTGTCGAAGTAAGTAAGTACTTCTTGCTCAAAATTAAGATATTCTGTGTCTGTAGCAAGGGGTTTTGTTGATACGAAACGGGAATTTCTGTTCCCGTTTAGAAACCGGAAAGTATTTTAGAGTTAATGTGACCTATTCTCGTGCAGCAAACCTTAAATGTAGAGTTGAAAAACTTAAAATAATACCAGCTCATTTAACTTTTATCCATCTGCGTTAAAGCCTATTTTGCAATGAAAAGTTTTAGGTTATGGCAGCTCTTAATCTAACATTTGCTACACGAGAATAGGTGTCATTATCTGTTTTCTTGATTGTCTTATTCAAACCTTAAATTTGAGGTTATAATATATATTTTTATGTGCGTCGAGGGTACTAATAAATTTTAGCTTTTTAAGAATCAAACAGTTATTATGTCCTTTTTTAATTCGTACAGATACCATACTTAGGGCCTAGTAAAATGGTAAACTTCTACTGCTGGTGACCCCGCTCCGGGTGCGTACGTCTCACTCACTCGCACGACTCGTCCCGTATTGATCTCTCCGTCGCTCGCAGGGAATCAAAGTGCGAACGCGCTAAAATATACCTAAATAATTAATCAATCAATCAATCAATCATAGTTTATTTGTTAACATAGGTGAATTTTTACATGCAAGTTGGTAATTGCTTATTGTTAGAGCACTATGTTTTGCCCGTGAAGAGGCATACAAATACAAAAAAAAAAATAACTTATTTACTAACATGCATCATGTCGTGTCTATTAACATATTACAAGTATGTAAAAGATAATAAAATTGTAGAATGGAATAATTTAATAGCATTTAAATTAATTAAATAAAATTAGAGCAAAAAAAAAATTAATAAAATAAGGCATGTTATGCAATGTCATAAAGTGAGGATCAAAATTAATTTATTGGTATCATTTATATAAATACATCATCCAAAAATTCTTTCACAGAGTAATAAGATTTTTCTACCAAGAGTACCAAAAGTTTCTTTTTAAATAATACTAAATTTAATCTAATGCTATTCGGAATTTTATTAAAAATTTTCGGTGCCATACAAAAAAGGCTATGATGCATCAATGCCGTTTTCGTTTTTTGTAAATTTAATTTATGTTTATGTTGACTTCTAATGGAACTGGCATGATGCGTTTCGGATGTCTTTATGAACAAGTATAAATTTGTTTTAACAAAGATCGCTACCTCGTATATGTAAAGGGAAGGAAAAGTAAGTATCCCTACACTGATAAAATGGGGCTTGCAAGTATCTTGTGGCTTTAGCTCACAAATCGATCTGATGCACCTTTTCTGTGCCTTAAATACGCTATCCTTCTCCGTTGAATTGCCCCGAAAAATTATACCGTATCTTAGGGTTGAGGCCACAAGTCCATGATACGCAGTTAGGACAGCTTCTCGATTGACAACAACTGACAGCTTAAACAGAAGATATGCTGATTTGTGTAGCCTATCACAAACTTGTTTTGTTTGATCATGCCATTTTAATTTGCGGTCAATTATTAAGCCAAGAAATTTGGTTTTGTCCACATTCTCAATTTGTTTGCCACTGTGATTAATATTAATGTTAATAATATTAATTACAACTATCATTACTAAAATTCTTTAAAAATAATCAAGGGAAATCATTTGTTATAATATCTTCTATTTGTCTAAGTTTCAGTGTGTTTCTTTGCAAACATAATTAATTAAACCGGATATTCGTTTTAAATTAGACCTAGGTTTGGTGTTTATAAAGTTAAAGATTTTGATGAAAATTAATATATTTTTATATCAGCGAAGTTATCACGTTTTCAGATCTACAAATGCCTTAGGTATGCCATCTTTGGTATGATTATTTTTTTGTATTTTAACTATTATAATTCACTGACAATACTAATTAAACAAACCGTTCATTTGGATAAGTAAAATTTTACTTCTAGGTACTTGTAAATCTAGTTTTGGTATTTTCCAGTCATTACTTTATTTTTATACAAGAAGGCTCGTTCCTTGGAACAATGTAAGTAATTATTTTGTCTATAAATACAAAGGCTGGTAGGTATCAATTATAAATGTGTTATAATTAACTCAATTCCTTTGTAGAAGTAGATACCTAATTAACTATGGCATAATGATTGCGGTTCTGTATAAGAATGTGAATTAATCGGTTTTTAAGAGCATTCGTCACCTTTCTGGCTTCAAGCCCTTTGAGGCAGTCAAATAAATTTTGAAATTGATACCCGAGAGAAAATCAATGTACCAAAGATTATTTTACAGTACAAAATATGTTACATGAATCAATTGACGTGGTTTGTTCAAACTTACTTCATAAACTTTAGAAGAACGTAGGTAGGTACATTCCTTAAATTAGTCAAGAACATTCTACTTTATGATGTAATCATGTTATCTTCTTCCATAAATTGTAAAATCTGCTGTTTGCAGGTTTATTCGATGATTTGATATCTTTATCCAAAATAAGTCGTAAGGTTGTATCGGTTTATATAAGGTGACTGTATTTTATCCAGCCAAATTCATACCGAAGACTCGGTAAGTGCTCAGTAACAAGGTTCGATGACCCTTTTTGTGAAATTCATAAATTATTCTTTTCGTGTTCCTTACAAACGCAAGCCCAGGCTCGAGTCAATTAATATAGGAGGTCAACATTTTATTTTGCGAAATTAGCAAAAAGTCTATCGATCCGTGTTACTGATCACTTACAAAGCTTCCAGTATGAATTTGGCTGCATAAATTAAAGTCACCTTATATTTTTATATCATTCTTGAACTTTGTGATCCATTCATCCATTATTACGAAAATATTTTATTTATTATTTTCATTGTGTATTGTATAAGAGTGTTAAACTAAACACAATATGAAAAATTATACATGGATTGACGTGAAATTTAAACTTCTTAATGTGTTTACTTCCATTTTTTTTGACAAACACTTCTAACTTCCTCATCCTTGCTCTTTCCAGCGACACCACCCCAGAAGTGCTCACTCACAGATACAGCATGCGTTTTGAAGTCAGCACAAACCTTCGCCCCATATCTTGCGGCGGGGATTCCAGAATCCGGTACAGAGCCACTGGATGTTATGAAGGTTGATGAAATCAAGATTGACCTGGCTGGTCTGCTCATGAATATGAGGGATGTCGAGATCAAGGGTTTGAAGAAAGTCCTCATTGATAGTTTGAAGTGAGGATAGTATTATCTTTGTTTATTACAGTTTTATTACAGTTTTTTGAATACCTACTATATTGTGGGTTTATTATGGGACCCGGTTGCAAATTGCTACAACAGATATGTTTTCACTCCAAACCATGATTTAAAACATTTGCATCGGCTTTTTTTCTCAAACCGCCCTATTTTTCTGCAAATGCAATAAAAAAAACATAATTTTAAGTTGGCTTATACTGTGTCATTTTTAAATTAATTTATAGTCCAAAAAGAAATGTTATTCATTTCTATCTCTATTGCAATTTCATTATTGATAAGACAATAAATCATAGTCCAGACTAAGGCTTGAATCCATAGGATTATAATTATATTTTTATTTAATGCTTTTGCATAAAAGAAATGTTGGGCTTTGGAAGATTTGCTGCCAAAACTCTTTAAATTTTAAGATTATGTTTATAGATTTATTTAAATAAACCTTATCCATTTCCTAAATCAATAAATATGTTTTCTACAAAAAGATAACGCAACAAGCCGTAAGATTGCCCAGGTTGGACTTAACTAAATTAAAGACAGATTATACAGTTCTTATTAAAAAATCGAAACACTACCAAGACTTTCTTTCTGGCGCAAAATAAACAAAAAAGAGGAATTATTATTTAAAAAATAATTGGAACGTTAGTATAGGGAATTCGAAACCTTGTACTAATTTGAAATTTTTTCTGTTTAATTCAAAAACTTTCGAATAATCCATTAAAAACTCAAACTTGAGAAGTGTTTCGATTTTTTGGTTGAGAGTGTATTTATGCAAAATTTATTTTCTAAAACTAGGGATTGAAACTTTATCGAAAATTATCGATAAAGTATTTAATTAGTAGGTACTTAATTATTTAGATTATAATCAAATACCTAATCTAAAATTATAAATTTGACATTTTGGGAACGAAACTTGCCATAAAATGATTCATAATCATCATCAGCCTACTTTACATCAGTCCACTGCTGGATATAGGCCTCATAAAATGATTTACTAAACAAAATTTTAATAATTTATCTAAACTAATGAAGATTTTCTTTTAAGGCATGGTTTATTACTCATATTATTCGCAGAAATGAAAAAGATGATAACTTTTTTACTCATTTATGCTGTAATTGCACTTTAATCGTTTTCCTATCGCGAATTAACAGGTTCAATTGCTAGTAATTTACATATTTCCTAATATAATGGCACAAAGTCACTTTACTCTTAAAATATTCCTGTTGATATTGCAAAGTGGGAAAATTACGCATATCTTTAAAATACGTACATGTTCTTCAAAGTTACTTTATTTACATTTTATTGGTAGCCATAAATTAACCTAAAAGCACAAACAAGCCAGTCAGTTACTTGCCATGAAGAAATAATTTGCATACATTTTTTTGTACATGTCTGTAATGTATATATGATGCGCTAAGCATCTATCCAACATTCCCGCGTTTCTACTATTGTCCCAAGATCACATCGAGAACTAAACTACTAAGAGTAAGATTTCCTGTAGACTCCATTGTCACAAAACTCTTTTTTTAGGGTTCCGTACCCAAAAGGTAGCCAACAGGACCCTATTACTAAGACTCTGCTGTCCGTCTGTCTGTCCGTCTGTCACCAGGCTGTATCTCATGAACCGTGATAGTTAGACAGTTGAAATTTTCATAGATGATGTCGGAATTTCTGTTGTCGCTATAACAACAAATACTAAAAATACAATACAACAAACGTGATTTTTTTGTTCGATATTGATAACGGCAACAGATAAACGCTTGAAATATTCACAGAATATTAGAACGAACGAACGAAGCGAGCTACTGGAACAATCTGGCGTTTGTATGTATGTATGTATGAATGTTTGTTCGACGATAACTCGAGTATCGTTGATCGGAATGTCATGAAATTTGGCAGGCGAGTAAATAAGGCAAATAGAATTTTTAAGTTCGAACATGAGCTAAATCGGTCAAGCACGAATCGGGCGAGCGCGAGTTCAAAGTTCGGGGCGAACTACTACTTAAATTAAAATAAAATAAATATTTAAGGGGGGCTCCCATACAACCGACATGATATTTTTGCAGTTTTTAAAGATAATAGTACGGAATCCTTCATGCGCGAGTGCGAATCGCACTTGGCCAGTTTTTTTATGAATTCAGCACAGATACACAAAACTAATAAACACAGAAGGCCAGCACCATACAACCAGTTATTACGGACGCACGCACACATAGACGCGTACGTACCGCGATTTTGGTTGAAGTTGGTCGAATGCCAGTGCACGAGTCTACCGAGATCGTCGTATGTACGCGTCTATATGTGCGTGCGTTCGTAATAACTGGTTGTATGGAGCTGGCCTTCTGTATGTACTTATTTTGTGACAATTATTAATGGTCCTACAATTCCAAATGAAAAAAAAAAACAGATGGTAGAGTATCCTTAACAGACAATGTTGTGATAAGAAAACACTTGTACTTTTCCACAGATAATATTTAATTCTACACTACCCAACCGGTTTCACTATATAAGCATCATCAGGGGCTTTTTAATTACATAATTTTATATATAAATATTTATTTAAACAATCTTTCTGTTGCTAGATGTCCGTGCAATAAGATGAATGTTTGATAAATTCCACCAAGTGCCGACAATCTCAACTATCAACTTCCTTAACAGACAACTTTCCAAAGGAAAATATTTTTTGTGTGAACTTTTCTTTCACCTTTCCATAAAAAAATTGTCAGCTGATTGAACCATTTTGTACTTAGAAGCGAAATTGATTGACCAATCTTTTTTTTTCATAGATCTACCCTAGAATTTTTTTCACTTATTATTGTAGGACCTTATATGTGTGTTACTTACTCTACTATCTATAACTTAAGAGCTACGCTCTTTTCGGTGGAGTAGCCGCCATTCTTCATTTCCAACTAAAACACTAAATATGACGCTTTTAGGTTGCTTAAAAGATATTTTTTTACCTAATGATAAAAAAATCGAGTGATTGTATTTTTAAATCTGTGTGACATAAATTCAGAACGTTATTTTAAATTTGATTTTTCATTTGTATACAGCGTTGACATGAAGAAGAAGCAGATCCATCTTGTGTACCACTCCGACATCAACATGAGAGGACAGTACAAAGCCAGCGGACGACTTCTCATCCTCCCCATTTCTGGTGATGGGGAGGCCGTCATCAAACTAAGTAAGTATTTCCTGTCCCTTTGGCACAATAATTACAGCGTTGACATGAAGAAGAAGCAGATCCATCTTGTGTACCACTCCGACATCAACATGAGAGGACAGTACAAAGCCAGCGGACGACTTCTCATCCTCCCCATTTCTGGAGATGGGGAGGCCGTCATCAAACTAAGTAAGTATTTCCTGTCCCTTTGGCACAATAATTACAGCGTTGACATGAAGAAGAAGCAGATCCATCTTGTGTACCACTCCGACATCAACATGAGAGGACAGTACAAAGCCAGCGGACGACTTCTCATCCTCCCCATTTCTGGTGATGGGGAGGCCGTCATCAAACTAAGTAAGTATTTCCTGTCCCTTTGGCACAATAATTACAGCGTTGACATGAAGAAGAAGCAGATCCATCTTGTGTACCACTCCGACATCAACATGAGAGGACAGTACAAAGCCAGCGGACGACTTCTCATCCTCCCCATTTTTGGTGATGGGGAGGCCGTCATCAAACTAAGTAAGTATTTCCTGTCCCTTTGGCACAATAATTACAGCGTTGACATGAAGAAGAAGCAGATCCATCTTGTGTACCACTCCGACATCAACATGAGAGGACAGTACAAAGCCAGCGGACGACTTCTCATCCTCCCCATTTCTGGTAATGGGGAGGCCGTCATCAAACTAAGTAAGTATTTCCTGTCCCTTTGGCACAATAATTACAGCGTTGACATGAAGAAGAAGCAGATCCATCTTGTGTACCACTCCGACATCAACATGAGAGGACAGTACAAAGCCAGCGGACGACTTCTCATCCTCCCCATTTCTGGAGATGGGGAGGCCGTCATCAAACTAAGTAAGTATTTCCTGTCCCTTTGGCACAATAATTACAGCGTTGACATGAAGAAGAAGCAGATCCATCTTGTGTACCACTCCGACATCAACATGAGAGGACAGTACAAAGCCAGCGGACGACTTCTCATCCTCCCCATTTCTGGAGATGGGGAGGCCGTCATCAAACTAAGTAAGTATTTCCTGTCCCTTTGGCACAATAATTACAGCGTTGACATGAAGAAGAAGCAGATCCATCTTGTGTACCACTCCGAGATCAACATGAGAGGACAGTACAAAGCCAGCGGAAGACTTCTCATCCTCTCCATTTCTGGTGATGGGGAGGCCGTCATCAAACTAAGTAAGTATTTCCTGTCCCTTTGGCACAATAATTACAGCGTTGACATGAAGAAGAAACAGATCCATCTTGTGTACCACTCCGACATCAACATGAGAGGACAGTACAAAGCCAGCGGACGACTTCTCATCCTCCCCATTTCTGGAGATGTGGAGGCCGCCATCAAACTAAGTAAGTATTTCCTGTCCCTTTGGCACAATAATTACAGCGTTGACATGAAGAAGAAGCAGATCCATCTTGTGTACCACTCCGACATCAACATGAGAGGACAGTACAAAGCCAGCGGAAGACTTCTCATCCTCCCCATTTCTGGTGATGGGGAGGCCGTCATCAAACTAAGTAAGTATTTCCTAAATATTATTATTAGACTGCATTACAAACTAGAAAAGATAAATTAGAAACAAATGTAAAGACAAGGATTTGAAAAAAATCCTTGGGCCAGGTTCGAACCTGCGACATCTTGTTTCAAGACAAGCGCGCTACCGACTGCGCCACCGAGGTACTTACCTAGACCGTTGAATTTTTCCACCATACTTGTCTACCGAATATTTTTGTAACTATTTGATCTAACCAGCTTGTAATGCACATATTGAACGTTAACGAGGGCGTTATGTTCACGCCTTGTTCTTAGGAACAGATGGCGCTGTCATCGCTACAATATGTGTGGCTTCAGACAATTAAGAAATTCACAGTTCTAATTAACCAAGATTATGTTTTTATTGCGAAATACATCGCTTTGGAATACTCTAAATATAATATTATTATTATCGCACTTATCTTGAAACAAGAGGTCGCAGATTCGAATCCTGGGCCGAGGAATTTTTTCAAATCCTTGTCTTTACATTTGTTTCTAATTTATCTTTTCTAGTTTGTAATGCACTCTAATAATAATATTTAGAGTATTCCAAAGCGATGGACTTCGCAATAAAAACATAATCTAAGTATTTCCTGTCTCTTGGGCACAACAATTACAGCGTTAACATGAAGAAGAATCAGATCCATCTGATGTACCACTCCGACAGCAACAGAGGTTTATAAATAATTAGCTTTTGCCCGTGGCTCCGCCCGCGTGTTATTCGGTTTAATGACATGCTTTTTTTCGGGATACGAAGTAGCCTATGTATTGATTTGGGGTATAAGCTATATCCATTCTAAATTTCATCCAAATCCGTCCAGCCGTTTCAGCGTGAAAGAGTAACAAACATACACACACACACACAAACTTTCGCATTTATAATATTAGTGTGATAAGGTTTACAAAATTACCTATTTTCGAAATGTAATTACCTGTCTTAATAGTTTTTCTCTCTGTTACCAAATGCTAGCGTTAACTATTTTTCTCCTTTTTCCAGAAAACTTACAAACTGACATTACAATCCCCTTCAGTATTGTGAAGAATGGTGATGGTAAAGATGTTATGGAACTTAGCAGTTACAAATACAAGTATGATCTCAAGGACGGAGCCCACTTCAACTTTACGAACCTTTTTAATGGAAACAAAATTTTGAGTAAGTACATGCATGCACTTTTTATTTTGTAAGGAGAAAATTTACTTTTGAATGACATTTCACCCGTGAAAAAATTAATGCTGGGTTATCTAGCATTTATACATAAAAGAAAGGACAATCAGGGAATACAGTCATTGATCCGTTACTACTTCCGTAGATTTCGGCTCCCGGCTTAGTCCAACAAGGAACCCTTATAGTTTTGACATGTCAGTCTGTCCGCAGCTTAGCTCAGAGAATATTAGTACTAAGAAGCTGTAATTTTGTATGGATATACATATTAATCACGCCGATAAAACAGTAAAAAAAAATCGTGACAAGAAATATTTTTTTTCTTTTCTGTCCCATAGTGTGGTGTATCGTTCGATAGGTCATTAAAAGCATAATGGGTGTGTGAAAACCATTTTTCGATTTAGGGATCCGTTGGCGAAATATTAAGCTTTAAATTTTGTTAGAGTCCAGAAACGGTTGTTTATGGATATGTGAAAAAAAATCACAGCAGTAGTATATTATAATGAATTGAAAAGAAAACTATCACAGCTAAGTAGGCTTTACAGGTTTACGAGTACAGGTAGCGCCAAACTTTTAGTCCCCTCTAAACACGACAATGTATAGGCTGTTATATATTACTATACACTGCGCGTGGCCCGACACGCACTTAGCCGGTTTTTTTGAGATTTCTTTAATACCTTCGTCCATTTCTGAATTCCGTTACACAAAAACGATATCCTTATATTACTGTTTCAAATCAAAATGAAAAAAAAGAAATATGATACTTAATTTTTTTTTTCATTTCTTTTGTATACAAAAAAATGTAATTGATTCATTCATCTCGGTTCTATGGTCCAATACTCATCAGGCTTATGTTCTATTATTAGGACTCAATAAAATAAAAACATACGACATATCTTATTAAGAATTCTACTATAAAAAAAAACTGTAAATTTGATGTTTTTTTAAGCCTGTGCTTAATTATTTGATGCACCATCACCGGTACGATTTAAGAATAAACAAGAATAAAATCTTTGAAAGAGAGTCAATTATTACCCATTTTGTCACAATACACCTACAATATCAATTATCAAGGTAGATTTTTCACAAAACCTCTTACGTTTTTAGGTTTATGGTAAAGGGTAACCAACGGGACCCATTACTAAGACTCCACTGTCCGTCTGTCACCAGGCTGTATCTCATGAACCGTGATAGTTAGACAATTGAAATTTTCATAGATGATGTATTTTTGTATTCGCTATAACAAAAAATAGTAAAAAATACAATAAAATAAATATTAATATCCCATACAACAAACGTGATTTTTTTGCTCGATATTGATAACGGCAACAGGTAGATGCTTGAAATATTCACAGAATATTTGGTTAAATATTTACTTTAAAAACCAATAATTTAATAAAAATAATAGCTAAGGTGGGCTTTTTTGCTGTTTTTATAGTTATGGTACGGAACCCTCAGTGCGCGAGTCCGACTCGCACTTGGCCGGTTTTTTTAGTGTTATAAAAGGTATAATTTTATTTTACAGGTGGCCCCATGATCAACTTCATGAATGAGAACTGGAAGATACTGATGGATGGTTTCGGTAGACCCTTCTTGGACACGCCCGTGAAGAAGGTCTTCAGTGCCATTAAAGTGTACCTTAAATCTCAGCCTTTGGAAGATATTGCCAGCTATTAGAATACACTGTGTAAGAGACAAGACTTTCAAGAAAGAAAATTCAGCTATTTAACGTTTAAAATAGGTGAAAAGGTTGTTAGAGATACGGTTGATGGAGCTTTAATTTCTACATAGTAAAGTAGTCAGATAAACTTAATAATGTGGAAAGAGAGTGACAAAAAAGAGTACCGCATATCGTATCAAAGAGCCCCGGAGGATAAAATCATTCAATGGTAAAAACATGGAAACATCGCTTTGATGACAACCGATATAAAAAAAGAAACCCACGTCACTAAATATTAGGGTTCCGTAACTCTAAATGAAAAACGGTCAAGTGTGCGTAGATCCCGTACCCCAAGGTTTCTGTAAGTACAGACTTATTCCCCGTGCAGAATCCTATATATTTTATGTATCTAAGGGGTCTAATTAAGTTACTAAAATCTAGAATAATGAAATATTGGTATTTTTTGGATTTTTTCCTATACCTGTACTATAAGACTTACATGTGATTCACAAGTTGTGAATGGAAAAGTTTCTAAGTCAACTGTTACTGGAAGGGCTTTAAAGGGGATAATTTTTTTTCACGTTGAATTAGAAGCCTGATTTTTGACAGCACCATGGAGCCGCAGTTTTCAGTGAGAGGTAGGAGTATTATAATAGTTTCAAATTGATATCTCTCACAAAAGCCGAGAAGAGGGTATTAACAGACGAACAACAAAGTGATCGTATAAGGGTTCCGTTTTTCTTTTCGACTTGAAGAACCCTAAAAACAGAACCCTTATAGGATCACTTTGTTGTCCGTCCGTCAAGCAAGACCCTTTTCTCGGGCTCCTTTAGAGATATCAAGTTGAAAACTAATACTTCCTATAGAAACCTACGACCTCATAGTGCTGTTAAAATACCAGGCTTCTAACTCAATGCAAAAAAATATTGATGCCCACAAATTGGCTCAGCATGAAAACCTATAGGGTACTTCCAGTTGACCTAGAAACTTGAAATTTCGTGCACAACTAAGTCTTATAGCACACGTCTAAGAAAATTTCTGAAAATTATCTATATTTCATAATTCAATAAGAAATAATGAACCAACTTAGTTGGACCGTTTGGATACAATTTAATAGATCATTAGTGTCAAGTTAAGTTGCCTATCCATAAATAAGTATAGTATGCATAAGTTTGTGTTCTATACGTTATCGACGGAACCCCCAGGGTAAGAGTCCTTCTCGCACTTGACTAATTCTTTTATATCCTGACAACTAGTTAAAGAGTTATTTTTGCGTACTATTGACACACAATACAGACATTCCATATAAAATGACGTGACCTCTGCTGCTCAAAACCTATGTTAATTTCCAAGAAGGTTGCACAAGATGTCAGAAATAAATAAAAAGCTAAATCTTTTATTTTGTTATATAGGTAGGTTCGCAATATACATGTTTTACATGTTCATTCTAATGTAAACAAAAAACAATAGCTCTAAATATACAGGGAAATACAATAAAAAGTTAAGGCTTACTAAAATAAAATAATACATTTACATAAATTAAAATATAGGAATATTATTAATACTATGATATAGCTACTTAGAAAGCAATAACGACAAGAAATTTGCTAGATAAATAAGCTACACATATTAGTAATGCCTAACTTCCCCATTTGTTTAGTCTTGCTAAGAAGAACGGAAATAAACATAGCAAGATCATGTCTTTTTTATATTGATTCTTCTTTTGTGTTACAAACATAAGGCTTTATGCTTTAGTTTAGTAATAAAAAATACAAAACAGGAGGAATTTATGTCATAGCAGCAGAAACAAACGAGCCTAAAAAATAGGCGTTTATTACCTACCTACATTGTAAACATTTATGAACTGTTATTCCAAAATTTGTAATTTTTCATGCTAGTAACGATTAATTTTGCGATTCAAAATCATCGATTATTAAAAATCATTTATTTTAACAGTCCTGAATTCAACATTCAAAATATTTTTGTGATGAAGCAAGATATAACTGAATACCGTTCTGCTCCCATTTTGACTTTGTTGTGATATTTACTGTCATAGGAATTTCTCTAAATACATTTAAAAAAGCTTGTATCTGTTTTGTAGTTTCTAATTTGTTTATATTTGAATTATAGGTATATACCGGGTGTAAAAGCAAAGGCAAGTATCCTTTAAGGGTGTGTTAGTATGATCGGTAAAGATATTAATTTAAATACTGAGATCTCTAAATAAAGTACCAGTACCTCACAATAAGACGATTTTCTTTACTCAAAATACCGCAATCGCGTGGACACCCCCACAGTCGTTGACCACTCGGATAAGAGGTGCGGGTTGCGGGGTGCAATTAGGTGTGTGGGGAGGCCGGTGAGCTGCGTAGCCATAGCTTAGCAAAATTATGGAATTTTTTGTGAAAATTCAAGGTATATATTTTTTTCTCGTAATGACATCAGAATCGTGTATACTTTCATGCCCTAAAGGGATTCTTGACTCTGCATTTACACCCTGTATACAATTTATATAAAACTGCTGATACGTTTCGTTTTGGCTCCAGATACGTGGGTTATTAATAGCCAACAAAATATACTGGTTGGGTCCTTTGATTTCAAGCCCTGGGGTGTGTAAGCGTGAGGCTTATTATGCAAAAACAATATTATATTGCAGGACACTATTTTTATATATTCTGGGACAATTCTATATTGCTACCTATATACATATATGCGCTATTTACGAGTTTGTAACAAGTACGTGGCCCGCCTTATCTTTGTTTTATCTGATTTACGTGACTGTACTAAAATTGTTATTTTAAGTTAAATTAAGGATAATTAAACAATTATACTAGAGTTGTTAAGTTTAATATCCTAATTAAGTCTGGTGCTTAGTCAGCAAACCGGACACGTGGTCGGTTGATATTTTGTTAAAACATTAGTTATCTAAGATACATTTAACTTTATTATATTATGCAGAACTATGCATACAGTATTATTTATTAATTGGATTGGAAATATACCAAAAATAATGGATCAAATCACAGAAATAACTCGTGTGGTTCAAATCTTGGCGACTTATTGTAAAGTTGATAAACATCAAATGCAATATATATATTTCGATTATATTAAATTGAAATAATCTATGTTGATGAAATGATCATAGTGGTGTGTTGCAATAAATCATACAAAAATATTGCTGTTTTTATTGATGGTGTGTGTTATTATTTCTTGATGGAACATTTTAACAAAAATATATTTAAACTTCTCCTACTTTCTTTAAATATTAATAATATATTTTTTAGAACGGTCACGCTAACAAAAAGTAAAAGAAGTTTAAATTTTTGTTCAGAAGGTATAAGATCTAATTTCTTAGCGCTTCCTAAAGTATCACCTTCAAAATTTGCACATTAAAACATAACACTTACAAATATGTTTACCATTTCAAGTTATAGATGCATTTTTAATAAGATAATAAATTCTGAAGGCTATAATTTTAGTTATGTGCTGTCAAAACTTATATTGATTCAAAGTTATATAGTTTCTGTTGTTAACTAAAGAATTATTTTGGAATGAAGTAAATTTAGTTTTGACAACACTTAAACTAAAATTAAAGCCTTCGGAATCGGATTGTTTACTACTCTTTCTTTCATTTCTCTCAAATAACTCAGAGTATTCATCAAACTACCAGCAAACAGAATCACACGTTGGTTTTGCTGACAAGAGTATTCAGGGTCCCAACAGCGCGCGGAAGCACATTGAACTGAACACATTGAATTTGAGTTTAAGGGCCGAGTTGGCCAAAACCCCGAAACAGAAAATACTGCTAATTTAAAATCCCTGTAAGAACAACGAAGAATGAATGAAACAAAACTTAAAGAGTTACAACATTGAATCAGTCGAAAGAAAACGACGTTTGACAGATAAAAACAGGCGTTTATTAGCGTCCATAGCAGGCGCTATACGCGTAAGAATAACAAAGACATCCTTTTCAACGATGAAAAATATTCACTATCAAGGAGATTTAGTGCGAAAATCATCCAGCAAACATGTTCTGGTAGGATGGGTCCTATTATTATTGGGTCACAGACCTACAGTTTTGCGGAAATTTTGTTTTTTTGACCAAAACATAATAAAATATTAAAATTAAGTATGTGTGTAAAAAAAACTGAAACTACTACACAAATTAATAAAGCCCTTTTGTAAGTTTATTATGTGTATAATAATTTTGTTTAAGTTCATTGCGAAAACCTGTACCGTTTAAAAAAATCGTTTGAAAATAATTGTTTGTGTAGTCTTGGTTATGCAGAAAATTTCATAAAAACATAGTTTTCAAATTTGAATTGATTTCTTTTTTCCAGGTTTTTTTTCGATCGATTATTTCACAGCGATTCATAATCGATATAAATATTAATCTGGTCATGTTCAATGGACCAACTCCTGTTAGTCATTGCGTCAATTACACTTATCCTAAAACCACAGTGTAAATTTTTTAAACTGCTATAAAACCTTGCCCAAGAAGCTCTCTAGGTAACAGTAAAAACCACATAAAACCCTTACAGCAGTTTCAATGCTTTATATATTTAAAAAAATGTAACTAAAGGTTTACAAAATAAGTCGGTGCATTTTACCTTTGATCATAAACTTTATGCGTTTCGTGCAAAAGTGCGTTTAATATTTCCAGTTTTCTTATTATCCTTGTTTTAGGTCACCTACGGTCATTTACCTATAAAGAATGTAAATGTTACTGTGAAAGTCTTAATTAGTAGTATTACGTTTTACTTGATCAATTTAAATTAAATTTTATATCATTGCGGTATAGAAAATCAGAAAAGTAAATCTGGACGTGAGGAGTTCTGAACTGGGACTCGAACCCGGGACCTCTCGCTTACTGGGCGGTTGCTCTTCCACTGAGCTATCCAGTTATCAACATAACCTGCGAATTTACCCATGTGCTTTCCTATACCGCAACGATATGTATAGATGCTCACTTAGTAGTGATAATAATTTGGTCAAGCGCGAGTCCGACACGGGCAGGAAGGGTTTTATACCACCACACAATACGGGGTTGGAACCTTGAGAATATTATGGCAAATCACAACAATAAACAGGGTGACTTTCAAACAAACCCCGATAATTTTAGAGGTTATTAAAAGACGTTAGTAGCATTTTAAATATAAAAACGATCAAAATTAAAGGCCAAAATTGTATCAAAAAATGTTACTTGAAAATAAAATGTATGGTTATCCTAGCCATTCCCATAAGGACAAAGTTAAAAATTATCCAAAATAGTGGGATCAATAATAAAAATAACTTCGCGCGATCTAATTGTCTTATCTCTTCGGGTGACCATGATTTCTTTGGATTTTACGAAAATCTTCTAAGGGCTCCAACTTAAAAAAATAATTTTGAATATGATTTTGAATGGTTTTAATAAAAACAGTTTGTATTCTTCTACAAAATACTAAATTATCGAGGTTAAGTTAAAAATCATCCTGTAGATGCCATCGCAACATCAAGGCTAGAAAAAACAAGACGCTTAAATGGTAGCGCCTGACAAAAAATTCGGCACCGTCTGCATACGGGACACAATTTTTTAAATAATATTTTTGTGTATCCGCCTAATCATGACCCCTGTTATTATTAATTATAGTTTAAAAGTTTTTTCAGGGTTCCGTACCTCAAAAGGAACTCTTATTGGATTACTTTGTTGTCCGTCTGTCCATCCGTCCATCCGTCCATCTGTCTATCAAGACCCATTATCTCGGGAACGCGTGCAGGTATCAAGTTGAAATTAAAACCATACACCCAAGTCTACAGTCCCTTGAAGCTGTGGAAAATCAAACTTCTAAATTAACGTTAAAAAAGATACGGCCGTTTATGCCGCAAAAAACGTATATTTCGACACTCTCAAGGGAATCAAAATTTATAGGGTATTTCCCGTTGACCTAGAACTATGAAATTTGGCAATACCGTCTAATACTACAAATGCAGGAAAAAATCTTAAAACTGTACATTTTTAATTAAACCATTAAAAAATCATCAAGGTTAAGCAATTATATGCGTGGTCATAATTGTACGGGTGACGAAATCTTTTTGTACATTTTTTAAAACTTTTACTAATTTGTACGGATCCCTCGGTGGGCGCGTCCGACTCGCACTTGTCCAGTTTTCATATTTATTACGGATAGGACTCACTTTTTTAACTATGCAAGGAGGCACGGGTAGGTTGATTTTTCGATGAGATTATTTCTCATCATCATCATCCTCAGGACTCTTCGAGAATACAGGCGCGTGCGGCGTTCAATCGTGTGCTGGCTTCCTTCCCCTCTTCTCTTTTACCACCGTTTGCATTTCCACTCTGTAGTGCGAGTTTCCAGTTTTCCATACACCACTTTATATTGACCGTCTAAATAAAAGCCTAGAATTCATTTGATTGAATTGTTTCTCTTTTGTAAGTTATTTTATTACTTACGAGCCCGCTCCGAATCGTTATTCATAATATATCTAAGTATCAAAATAACGCGCAAAGGAGAAACAATTGAATCAAATAAATTCTAGGTCTTCATTTATATGGTCAATATGGATTGGTGTATGTCCCTGATTTTTACAAAAACAACAAGAAAAATAATTAAAATAATGCTTCGCATCAAACAGACGAAAAATACGGAGCAGGTTCTTTATCCTCCAATTTTGGTACCCGATTGATGAAAATCATAGTCACTACAATACAAGTGCAATAATTATTTTAGAGTTATTTTTACCGTTCACTATTTCTCTGAGGTAGTTTTTACCGAATAACACCGGTCCGAAATTAACAACTAATTCAGACTTTTACCGTTATTAGCTGGTAAATTTTAGGATTTACTAGAAACTCCTTAAAGTTACCGTAGTTTTAGCTTACACAGCAACTTAACCAAGGTTTGATTGCATGCCAAGATATAGTCTAAAAGCTTTGTTGGTTTCTTGCAAATTACATAGAGTAGGTACCTACACTGAATAATATCAGGGTTCCTTCTTTAATATATCATCCAATTAAATGATTGCCGTTGTATTCACGTCACTTATAGTAAGTATTTTTATAAACCTACATACATATACTCACGCCTGTCTCCCAGAAGGGTACGCAGAGACTAAAGATTTCCATGTGCCACGATCCTAAAGTAAAGGGATTCAGGAATTCAGGAAATTAAACTACCAATTGTTTAAATTTCTGAATCCCTTGAGAATGGTGTATTAACCAAAACCGGTCGGGATTAAAGTGTTAATTGCAAAATAAAACCAGTGAAACAAGTACAAGTGAATTTAATTCCATGTTTCACCAAGTGCCGACAATCGCAAGTATAAATTATACAAGGTGAAATTCAGTCACCGCCTAAATTCATACTGGAGACTAGGTAAGAGATCAACAAAAAATATTTTTGTTCCCCTATACGTGTTCACGAATAAACTCGACTCAATAACTACAATAAATAGGAAGTCTAAATTTTATTCTGTCGTTTTCACAGAAAGGGTACTTGAACACTTACAGAGTCTCCGGTATGAGTTTGGCTATATAAACGAAAGTCACCTTGTATAAAGTTGAATATCTTCTTCCCGGAAGATTTGCGCGGGTATGTTTCTTGGGAAAAGTTGTTCAGTACGATCAGTTGTGTATGTGTTATACTTAGAGATCGCTGTCCATTTACAACAGGTATATAGCAGACAGTTTTTTGATATGCCATATAGCAGTAATAGTGTATTTATTTTGAATGATTAGAAAATCTTGTTTTTGCCAGCGGCTTCGCTCTCGTGTAAGGATATTTCAAGCAATGTAAGTGTTTGTTATTTGTGCGTAAGAAAAAATAATGTGATTTCTCGGCTTGGCAGTTGTTTTATCAACACTCTTCACAGCCTATTTATGTTGACCGAGGTCACTACGATGATAATAAAAACCCATTTGGACGGGTTCCGTTCATACTTCTTGAGTTAAAAATTTTTTCCCTCAGTAAATACTTATAAATACTAATAAATCCAATAACCCAATAAACATTTCGTAAAAATATTCAATGTACAGACACGACATTTTTACCACTGTATTATTAGTACATAGAAGTATAATATAGTATAGATAATAGAAAATATTGATTATATGCATAGTTAGCAATACAATTTACAAGTTTATAAATATTGTCATAAATTTTCCCATTTATGTAAATGTTTAGGGTCCCGTGAGGCTTAAAATAGTAGTTCATTTGTCAGTTGTCTATTACCTCCCCAAACATTGGCTTTACATTTTTCTCAAACGTTATTAACATGAGATCTGATTATTGTTGAAACAATACTAAAACAACAAATCGCTGTTCAGATCGTGACATAGTTCCATGATAACGTGTAAAATTATTAAATTTATTTTTTGCCTAAATTAGTAACTAAATAGAAAACAGACAGAGAGACGGACAACAAAGTGATCCAATAAGGGTTTAGTTTTTTTCATTTTGAGCAACGAAACCCTAAAAGCACTGCACAACGTTGACTACTGAAGAAAAACCAACATCACACTGTATTTTACGTCTTTGCTTGCGCAGTTCTAACGCCCAAACAAGGGGAGCAATTTCAGTGAAATTCAATAATAATGGGCTATGTACTATTATGTGAATGTTTAGACTATATGGTATTGAACCCCCGGGTCAGAAATAATTAAAATGAACGAGCAGGATTATGGTGATGGGTGATCTCCTATAAAAATCCAGCTTCTACCACAGAAGAAATAGAAGTAATATGTGCAAAAGATCCACTATTTAAGGACACTTACACTAAAAGCTACTCTCGCCAAGGGGCGTAAAGTGCAATTCAGCTTGCACAGCGCTGCGTGGCTAAAATTGTATTCACCTAAAATGCTCTCTTTCTCTTTATATCGCGTAACTCTATCCCTAAAACAGTAGATCGATGAAGTGTCAAAATATTAAGAAACAAAACATTTTAATTTGAATCGTATGTCATTGCTGCATGGCTTAGTTTTGATTGACCTGTGATTGACACCCTTTTTTAATTTTCAATGGTTTTGACTCTCTTTTTTTTCGGACACTTTTGAGCACATACCCGATGTCCATTTGGTAGTACGTCATTGGCGGTATCGCTTATCGTGGCTTGGACCCATCTTACAGCTTAAATGAATAAAAGCCAAAGTAAAATAACAATTTCTCTTTTTGTGTTCTTTTTACTTGTGTACAAACGAGAGCTGTTTTTTTACCATCTTTTTTTACGGCTCTTATTTTCTAAGGTAGTGTAAAAGTACGTGCTCGTGAAAATGGAGAAAAAATATTATAATGTAATGTAATGTGTTTTATAGTTACCCTCATTGACATGATTATTATATATAATTATTATGTTACCTATGTTATTATGAATATAACTTAGCAGTAATAATTATGCCATTTAAACCGAAGTGTCATTTTCCGGGATTAAGTTAACGAGGAGCTCAATTAGTTAGATTAACAAGATTTTAACCATTGTAAATTGGTGCACTCGTGGTTTTAATGTTTAGGGTTGCAACACTTAAATTGATACTGGTCTCTAAAGTCAACTTCGATACAAAAATATTTAAAATTTCTAAAAAGCAAAGATATTTTTTATTTTTATTTTAGTTACTGAAGTGAACTATTATTACGATAATTTAGGTTTTTGTTTGCTCTAAAAATATAAAAAATATATTTTTTCAAGTTATTATATTTAATCTAGACTAGGCTAAGCAGCGGAACGGGCGTGTTCGTAACGATTCTAGCGGCTAGAAGGCTTTTAGTGACGCGTTCTGTTACTTAAACTTTATATTCTACCGACGACACTGAATAACTTTTCTGTATGACTTTTGATAGATACACAAATAAACTTCCCATAGAGATTGGAGATGTGATATGTTTTCTCGTATTACTGAACATTATATAATTTAAAAAAAATACTGGCCTGTGGAACATGTGATTAACAATAAATAAGCCTGCCACAGGTACTCTTAGTATGAATATAGTTAGTCAGTTTTTTTACGGAACACAAATCTTTTCAAATCAATATGGAGTGCATGCAATTGCAAATAGCCCTACTAAACGAAATTAAAGAACAAGACATTTTAACTAAATACTTATTTTGAGAAAACGTTCAAGTATTACGACGAGACCAACGGAACCTAAGTATACCGTAGGCGGTACACTTGACGGTATCTTATTTCATACTACTTGATCTTGTACAAATCGTATATATTATTGCAAGAAAAGGATCTCATGACAGTTGAACTTGACTTCGTTGCATGGAAAGTCGGTAATAAAGTTTATAAAATGGTATTAAATGTAGATCAACTCATGTTAATACTTGCAGTGGGATTTGTGAATGGTGTCCGTGAGTGTTTCTTATTTCCAGTATTTTGTTGTACCTTTTAGTAAGTGGTATTAAGTGGCTTTGCAACAAAAACTATCAAGCCAACCGTATAGTTTACATTTAAGTGCATTATATCCATCCATCCATTTATCAGCCTTTGTTCGTCCATTGCTGAACAATCCTTTCCAAGATTTCGCCTTCGTCTTTCTCCTCCAGCCGCCACCCACAACGTCCTTCAGATCGTCGGTCCAGCGGGCACGAGGTTAGCCTCTGCTACGCTTTGCTGTACGTGATCTTCATTCTAACGCCTTTCGGCCCCAATGGCCATCATGTCGGCGATGTATGTATGTCCACAGCCACTTCAACTTACTGATTTTGCAGGCTATGTCGGTTACTTTCGATTTTCGACGGATCTTCTCGTTTCGGATTTTATCCATCAGAGATATCCCAAGCATAGCCCACTCCATAGTTTGCTGAGCGACCTTATATTGGTGGATCAAGCTTTTTGTAAGAGATCACGTCTCCTCGCCGTACGTTATCACAAGGACGCACTGGTTGGATATCTTAGTCTTCAAGCACTACGGTATATAACGTAAATATTTTGACGCAACATCCCATATTCAAACAAAATGTTTGAAACAAGTGATGTCGTTTTTGTGATGCTCCATAGGAAAGTGAGGTCAAAGTAGTTTGTATAGACATAAAAAAAACAAAAACTAGCATGTATGAAGAGTTGAAGGACTAAGCTACAAAACCTTTTAAGTAGCTTTTTTGCTTGATTACTTACATACCAAAATTTATGATATTTATTGCCTCACATACAGCAATTACGTACCCTTTAAAACATATAAGTAGGATGAGTATGATGTATATTACGGTGGAAAATGTGTGAAAAACATCAAGATATTAATAACAGTGTTGTAATGTGTTGTTTTCGTACATAAACGTGTCGATTTATTACTATAAGCAATCACGTCAATATCACTTTAACAAAAATATTTATAAATTATGGAAATTAATGTAATTTTGATTAGCTAGATAATTGTTTTCTCATATTTTTTAAGTGATAGTCATAGATTTCTTGTTTTATGCAATTATCAGCTAATCTTTGAGATTCACAAATAGGGCAAAGGAGTTAATTTAAAAATGTCTGCTATTTATTTTAACTAACCTAATATCGTCAAATCCTCATCACGAACTCAAAACAACTGGCATAATGAAAAATAATTTTTCATGAAGGTGTCTAAAACAGAAAAAAAAATTAATTATAGTACAGCTCTCCTAACAACATGCAATATTAGTATATTATGCAATTAGTGAATAAAGGACGGATTTAAAGCAAGGGCCATAGATGAATCACGAGCAAGTAAAGGATTCTAATGACTGAATCACGACCGTAGGGATTCAAGTGTAAGAATCCTGAGCGACGCGAGTGATTCATGGCCCTCAATATAAATCCGTACTTTATTCAAGAGTTGCATACTATAATTTATACCATGACTACGAGAAAAAGAAACAATTTAAGCGACAAATAGTTTTTTTTTCTGTAATGGCAGCAAAGAACACAGAACAGTTTTTATTCTAATGCTGAACTCCTTGTCGCAAATATCGAACAATCAAATCTCGAGGAGTTATTTGCACAGAGAGTTTGTATGTCGAGTATTCTTTACGCAAGGAGTTTGTATCAAGTATTTTTTGCGCAAGGAGTTTGTATAAACATTGAGATGGAGGTCCAATATATTGGTGTGTTCTAAATTCAAACACCAAAATAGTGATTAAAAGGCCTTTTTATTCTGTGAGAGTGGTATAAAATATTTTTTTCTGAAATTACAGTACATGTGATACTAACTAGGGAGGCAAAGGGAACTTAGCCCATATAGCAATGTCTAAGGCTTAATATCAAATACCAGTGAGGTTTTTATATAATATTCTACAATGCGTACAAAACAAATTGCGACCCAGCAAAGATGTGTTGGATTTCGTGGATTCCGGCGCCATAGTTTACGAGAAAATTTGTTTTACTGTGGTTTTATGGGTCAACTAGTATTTTTATTTATTGCAAGGCAAATGTATTCTAGCTGTTCAGCCCATATCCTTGATTTATTTTCAACATGTTGCTAGAACGAAGGAATGAAAAAAAATTAAACACTTTTCGGAATACGAATAAAAATACATCTCCATAGGTTTTTATTTTTTTAGCTTAACAGAAATGAAAACTTATGGATTGCATTTACATAAATAGATTTATTTGTCAGCAATTTTATAATATTCTTGTACACCCGTCATTGCAACTTCATCACATCATCTTCTACTTCACTCTCGTCCAATGCATGTATATGACTCGCTCTGTTCGGGCAACAATAGCGGCGTCTCGACCCTTAAACTTTTAGCTGTTCAATGGTTTTCGTATACTCAGTAGGTATAGGAGCAATTCCACTAATATATATAAAAAAATCTAAAAACCAAGAAACTAAAGGCGTGTTAATCTACTAGCGGTACCGGAGATGAAATGCGGGAAGGATAATTCCTAGCGCCAGCCCCCTGTTTCTGTATCGTAAAATAAGTTGCTAAGCCAAGTGCCTATCGCACTTGAAATGACGTCACAATTTGTAAATAGTTCAATATCTTTTGAAGGTTATTTAGGAAGTAAATTTTTATCTGTTTTTGGTAAATATTAACCATAGATAGCAACCGACACTGAGTTACCCAATAGGCCCGCTGCCCGGCACCGGTTTCAAGCAGCCTAAAAACCAGAACAAACCGGTTCAGCAAAAGATCCGTGCTTCAAGCTTAGATAAAACAAAAGGAAGATACGGTACCCCGCTTCTCGCGCGCCACACTGCAAATATAGGCCCAATGGGCCTGTTTTATGCAGCTTGTCTCGTTCGCGCCACTGTCGAAGCTTGTCGCTGTATCTCTCTCGTTCAGTGGTGCTTGTTTAAAAAAGAGGTCCATTTTTCAGTTGACGATATAAGAACGTACTGTATCTACCTTTTGTTATATCAATGAATTCAAGCCGCTTTATACTCTAGACTAGTCTACACTAAAGGTGTGCACTATAGAGTACATTGAATAGACGGGTGTGCACGCACATAAGCACAATAGGCATGATGACTAAAAAAAAATTATTAGTCCGTCAGTTAGATTATCAGAAAATATTGGACACGTATTTTTTCTTTTTTCAATTAAACAAACAATGGTGAAGATATAGCCCGCTGAATTTCCGCGTGACGTCACATCTAGGTACAGTTTTACTTAGAAGTGACGTCATTTTCCCCCACTTTCAAACTTTGACGCGCTTTATCTCTGTTATTTTTTGTTTGATTGACAAAAGAAAAAATACTTGTCCAATATTTTTTGATAATCTAAATGACGGACTAAATATAATAATATTTTGTTTACCCTGTCTACAAACCAATTCTCAGGTCTTGCATTCTTGGATAACATAATATAAATGCTTACATGATTCCTCGTCCTGTCATTCTAGAACTCAAGTAGTAGCTGTTTGAAATGATTATATTATTGCACTTGTTTTTGTTGCTGTGTTTTCCTTGAATCATTTAATTATGCTGTTATGGTGCTACAACAGGCATGCACCTACATAGTTGTAGTAATTAGATGTTGCAACTAGTTTTTGTCTGCAAATATGGTACCAATATAAAGGTATTTTAGACGATATTAAATGGCGGTCCCTGAATCAATCACAGTAATCATGCTAACTAGAGTGATTGCGAGTATGAAAGCCATTACAATATGTTGTCTAATTACCTCATTTACTACACTGAATTCATCATCGTCTAAAGCGGATTATGGCCAGCTTGTCGATGCCTCATTTGCTCACCAGTAGGGTGCCCACAATAAGTTGCATTTGAAGAGATTAGCTTAGCTCCTTCCTTCCTAATTTTCTCCATACAAAACATAAAATCTTAGATGCATTTACAGAACTGCCAACAGAAAAATGCCAGTTAGAAGACTCAGAATGCATGACGAGGGCAACTCAAGCGTACCTTCCAGTCTTCATCAACGGAATCCCAGACCTTGGAGTTGAAGTCATGGATGTGATGGACATGGATGAAGTCAACTTCGACCTAGCTGGTCTCCAGTTCAACCTGAAAGAAGGAAAGCTTAAAGGGCTCAGGAATTCTATTATAGACAAAGTCAAGTAAGTTAAGAAAATCAAACTTTCTTTTACTTCTCTTATTAATAAGCTTACTCTCATAAGGATAAATATATTGTGCCACTCTAGCTACTAAACTAATGCACCAGTTACAATAGAAGTCAAATGGAGATCACCACATTTAAGTTGGGTCGATAGTCATGCGTAGATACAGAGTTTTGGAGAAACATTTGCACAAACGGGTTGTTTGGTGTTGAAGCATTTTTTTTACCGTTCTTTTATTTTTATATAATAATATTTATGCCTTAACAAAAAGGCACCACAAGAACCACGAAAGTTTGTCCGTGGCACTGTTATAAATAAGTATGCAATACAAATTACAATCTTATAAGCAGACTAACCAATTCACTCAATTATCCAAGACTAGTCTACATATTTTCTTGGAAGCCATAAACTAATCTTCATGCCTATACTCTGTCAAAACGATGACACCAATAACGAACTCCCCACAAACCCACAAATTATAATTCCATACAGACAGAACATAAACCCAAAATCTCAATTCACTAAAACAAATCCAAATCACACATTCAACCAAACAATCACAACATCACCAGGAACAACGCCGACGGCCGCGTTGCAAAACATGCCACCTCAAAAAACGGGATATTCCCATCGGCTCACAGGTCCGTTGCGGAGTTGCTTTTACTTATTTAAAATCACATTCTTAGGCATTCGAAAAGTAAAAACATTCATGAGAATACATATATGAAATTCTACTGATTGCTAATTTGCATGTTTTTATTTGTCAAATGTTTAAAAATATGATTTGAAATAGGTTGAGGAAGCAACTCTGCAACGGACCAATGAGCCGATGGGAATAACCGCACTAAACTGGACACAACAATCAATACCTACTCACCACACCACCAACACATACACAACACGACAAAACTCATCATGTGAAACAGAAAACTGCCTTTACCTCAAGAACTACACTACATATGATTCTGTCCCATATTGACACAATTCTATTTTGACACAATTTCAATATGCCACAATACTGCAGGAAAATAAAGGAAAAATTTGCCCAAACTTGTGGAAATTATTAATAATAGCGTTCTGATTGATATCCCAAACTTCCCAAAAAATCCCACTTGGGGAAAATCTGCCATCTTGAAAACACCGCCGTCATATTGGATTTATCGAATTTTAAGCATAGCGGCTGAACCGAACGCCTGATTTTATCTTTTTTTTTGCCAACTTTAACTTGAAGTTTCAAATGTCCGGGTCAATCTTTAATTTGCTTGGAGTATACTGCAGCACGTATTGAACTGAGACCGACTGAGTCGATTTAGACCGTGTGACGTCATCGCAGTTTAGTAGAGGCGCTGCGTCCATTCAAAATAACGGTTGGAAATACCTCTATATCTTTTGATTTTCAAAATATTTTGATCTGGTTTTATTTGTAAATTGTTTTATGACCTTAACTTTATTAATTCAGCTTAAGACCTGTGACCATACAACTGACCCATATAGGTTATACAGTATTAGACGAGGAACTAGAATTCACGAAAGCCTAGAGAAGTTTACATAATGGTAATATTTAAAATATGGCCTGCTCGGTTTCAGATGGGATACTGGAAAAAAAAAGTTTGAAATAGACTTCCACACAAACAGCACTATTAGAGGACACTATATAGCCAGCGGAAGAATTCTTATTTTACCAATTACTGGAGACGGAAACATGAAATTGAAAATGAGTAAGTAAAATATTTTTTTGTTAAAATTCATTTTGCACTGTTTTTCTGCATAAGTATTGGAAAGTTGCAGTACTAGGTAATTGATTTTCATCTACATTTATAGGAGTATTTAATAAAAATTATGAAATGAATTAATTCAAGTTGGCAACAAAATAAAATAGAAATAATTTGTCAGTTTTAAAAAGTGTTGGTTACTGATTTTAATACTTGATAAAGATGGATAAAATTTCATAAATTTACGGTGATTATTTAAACCTTATTATAATAATACTACTGAGTAAAATCTTAAGTTACGTTTAAACAAATATTTTGATTTTTTGAAATTTTTGGCATATTAATAATGAAATAAAACGAAACAATAAAACTTTTATTTTAATCAATTCATTATTAATTTTGTTTTCAACAGGAAACATCGTTATTAAGATAATTATTCATTACGACTTAGAGAAAAATGATGAAGGTAAAGACACCATAATGCCAAAGAAATATAGTTACGAATATGACATCATCGACAACGTGCATTATGATTTGACGAACCTATTCAACGGAAATAAAGAACTCAGTAAGTATTTTCAGAAATAATTTTGAATGTAACTAGATAGTATTCAGAGAGAGGCACATAATTATATGGTGATTTTAGTGTATACAAAGTGAAATTAATTCAACCCCCCAAATTTCTATGGCAGATTCAGTAGGTGATAGAAACTACACGTGTGAAGTTTCAGGTGGATCAGACAACGGTAATGGCAGGTCACGTGAAGTCGAGAATCGTATGCAGTTAATAAAATTTTGATTCAGTTATGTGTGTGGACGCCGTGTGTGTTTAGCTTTGGATTTATCGTGTGAATTTGTGTGTTCAATCAGTGTTTCCCAATCACTGTTTTCTTTTTAATTAAGTATTACATTTTCAAAATTTTGGGTATATCCACCAGAAACTTGTAGTGTCTATTATCTACAAAATTTGGGCGGTTGAATTAATTTTACGGCTAAATTCATACTGGGGACTTGGTATGTGGTCAGGACCAAGATTCAATGACCCTTTCTATGAACTACGCATGGCGCAGCTATGAAATAAGGGTTACGTTTAATTAGGATAGCTGCGTTTGCGTTTGGCCACGTAGTCCCGCCAAAAGAGCCTCGTCGCACTATGTAAGGTAACTTACTTATATAAACATATAGCCAAATTTATACTAGAGACTCGGCAAGTGATCAGAACCAAGGTTCAATGACTCTGTTTGTGAAATACGAAAAATATTTTTTGTGCCTCTATACTAGTTCAACAACAACCTCGTCTCAATCAGTATAGGAAGACTAAATTTTATTTTGCGTATATTGCAGAAAATGTCATTGAACCTTGGTCCTGACCACTTGCCGAGTCTCCAGCATGTATTTGAATGTATAAACAAAAGTCACCTTATATTCTTTAAGTCTTGAAGCAGAATATTATGTTTTCTTCGTTGGTCGGAGGGTTATGTAGATATAGTAGGGGAGCCAATCTCGGAGAAAGTCACTATATTCATAATATTATAGTCCTATATCTGCTTAATTTTTAATCAGTAAAATACCTGGACTTTTCATGTTTTATAAACGTACAAAAATCTTAAAAAATATGAATGAAAAACAAATAATTAGATTAAGGTAATAAAAGCATAATAGTAGATTACACAACAAGTGAAAAAAAAGGGAATTTCTTTCGAGGCTCAAAGGTGGATCCCGAGAGGAGCGAAGGATTCTAAAGTTGAATCCCGAGCGAAGCGAGGGATTCTAGAGTAGAATCTTGAGCGGAGCGAGAGATCCAAGAGCCGAGATGGAATTTTTTTTTCACGAGTTATGTACTCTACTTTTCACCATTGACTATGAGAAAATAAACAGTACCATATTAACTATTTGAATCAAATTTTATTATACCAATCGGTACATAGTAAATTAATAAGAGAACAAAACATAAAAATGGCGGTTCTTTTTTTTTTTTGGTCTTTTTTCCAAGCGGCCAGCCAGTACGTTTGGTAAGATATTTTTTTATATTGTGCATTGACGCTTGTTCCAAATTTAAAATGCTTTATTCGGGCATTTTTGTGGAACATAAAATGTAGTGATTGCAAGATTTATAGTTTATAGCTTCTCGGGTGATTATGTTTTAAGATGGCTGTATGGTCACAGATATCTTTGCCATGCCTTTGCCTATCCAAAAAGTTTAAAAAGTTACTTGTTCTCACTCAGTGAGGAAAAGAGCGTTTTATTCACTGTTTTTGGTGAACCAATAACCCCTTTTCGAATAGTAATGGTGAAAAAATTATACTTTGCGCAGTAGAAGTAGAAGCTGTGCGTGAAAGTTTATTGTTCAATTATTATGAGACTTTTTCCTGTTCTAGGTGATACAATGTTGACATTCTTAAATGCAAATTGGAAGCAAATATCGAAAGAATTTGGGGGACCATTAGTGGATGCAACAGCCAAAAAAATTTTCAAAAATATCGCCACTTTCTTGAGTCATGTGCCCGCTGAAGTTATTGCTGAAATTTAGGAATTTACGAAAATAAATGGTGGCTGAACATCTTACTATATTAAGTATTTATATTATTTTTGGTGTTTACTTTATTGTATGTACAAAGTAAAGAAATTAATTATCAACAATAAATTTTTTAAATGTAAAGGTCACTTTGGAAAATTATTTTTTAAACCAACCGGTATTTTTTAAGACTCCTTACCCCAAGGGTGCCAAAAAGTAACCAATTACTATGCCTCCGTAATCTGGCCGCCTGTCTGTCCATCTGTCACAGATAACTAAAGCTTTAACCGTAATAGTTAGCCAGTTTAATTTTTTACAGAATACGTTATATTATATGGCCTCTATTACTACAAATAATAATAAAAACCGGCCAAGTGCGTGTCGGGCCATGCGCAGTGTAGGGTTCCGTAGTTGCTCAGTACATTTATTAAGTTGATCTACTAATACAGATCGCGCCAAACTTCTAGTCAGCTCGGAAGTTGCTCTCCCGAAGAACGGCCCATGAATTTTATCGTGTTTAGAGGGGACTAAATGTTTGGCGCGACCTGTACTCGTAAACCTGTAAAGCCTACTTAGCTGTGATAGTTTTCATTTTAATTTAATTATCTATACTAACTACTTCTGTGAATTTTTTCACATTTCTATAAACAACCGTTTAGCCAGCAGGGGGGGACTCTCCACTCTAACTGTAATTTCATCGTATTTTGTTGTGATGTCCGTATGCTCCCTACTTTACGTGAATCATCATAATTTCAGGTCAATTCACTTAATTTTATGATTACCGGTTTTCTCAGTGCAAGGACATTTATAAAACCAAAAATTTAATATTACAATTATTAAAATTAGAATTAGAATTACAATGTCAATTTCAAACAATTGGTCAAGCACATTATTTTAGTGCTACCTTCCCCATATTTGGAACGAAGGAGTCTGTAGCGCCTGCCAATGTTTCATAAAAGGACCGTCCGACCTGCTGGCGATGGTGAGAAGGCTGTTTCCGCTGTCCCGCACCCTGCCCACCATCACAGTTGCTCGCCTGCGCATGGTGATATAGAAGCAGTCAACGTGCACTGCGGCGAACATTCCCGACGCGCTGTAGAAGCGGAGCAGCAGCAACATTGCCCTCATCGCATTATTGTATTGAACGCGGAGAGCTTTGTAGAATAACCACAGTGTGTCCGTATGAAGAGATGTACAAAAGGCTCGAAAAATGTAATTTTTACTTCTTTTGAGTTACGGGCAAACCTGCGTGCTATCATGTTCGCTCTTACCGACAACGCCCTCCTTTCTCGCTCAACATCATCATCATCCTTCAGGTCGGGCGTTACAATATGACCCGGGTACGCCGTACAGCCTGACGGGCAAAATCTCTGTTGGACATTTGGCCCCAGCCTTGAAAACCATAAGCTCGCTCTTCTTAATGTTGTATTTAAGGCCATGGATATGGGCGTAAGTTTCGCAGTTGCTTATGAGTTCTCTGAGTCCGCCTATCGACGCGCTCAGCAGTACCATGTCATCCGCATAGCTGATGTTGTTAAAGCAAACATCATCAACATGGCATTCAACATGGCGACCACTGAGCGCGACAATGAGCTCGTTGAAGTACAGGTTGAAGAACGTTGTTGAGCTCAAACCCCCTGCTTTACCCCGCACCTCAACCTGTACGTGTCCGACAGGGCTCCCGCCCACTTCACGCTATTGACCTGGTTCCCGTACCAGTACTGTAAGATGTTAATTACTTCTGGTGCAACTTGCGTCTCGCGCAGCTTCTTCCAGAGCACTGGATATGAAACCAGGTCAAAAGCCTTCGAGAGATCGAGAAAGTAGGCGTATACTGGCGTATTGCGACTCCTGTAATATCTGACGGCATGCTTCATATTCATAATTGCACTGTCCGTGGACAGTTTGGACCTGAACCCAAACTGATTATCATACAGAGTTACATTTTTATTTAAGTGAGAATTTAGCATGCCGTCAAACACCTTTGCAATGACCGTGGCTAATGAGATCAGCCTATAGTTATTTTTGTCTCTAATATCACCAGTTTTATTCTTAACTATAGGCACAACTATCGTTCTATAAGAATGCCTATACCTATGCATTCATAGGTCACACAAATTGGCGAGGAGACGCAGCAGGTGCGGACCCCCATGTTGGAGATGCTCGATGCTGAGGTCATCGTGCCCTGGAGACTTGGCTCTAGTCATAGACTTAATAGCCTGTGATATTCCTATGACTGTAAACTTAATTTTAGGTTCCAGGTCTTCACTCATTGGGGCAGAACCAAACATCTCCACGGAAGGAACGTTAATCGGCTCCACACAAAAGTGTGTCTTAAAAATGTATGTATGGATTATCACACGACACTCCATCGATGCTCAAAGGCAGACCAGGCCCTTAATTCTGGCACGTGCGCAAAAATTGCGAAGACAGATTGCGGGTGACTTTAAAATGGATTTTGTACGGATATGTATTGATTTTTTTAATTCAAAACTTCTAATGAGCATTCCTTACACCCTATAGTTTCTAATTAATGTAGTTTAGTCACTCTAATTTTCATCGCATGGCATTTAGGTAACTTTAAACAAATATCTAATGATTGATATTGCGAGTGAGAAATAATGCCGGAATAGCCGCCCAGGTCTAAGATTGTGATTTTGCGTACCTTTCCAGAAACCACGGAAGTCTTTTTTGGCATTCTTGTCTGCTAGAATGTCCATCTCGATGTGGTTTTGGTTGTTTTGACACCACCTTAACTTGGACTTGAAATATCTTCTACTAGGTACTAGACATTAATGGGGCTCCATTTCGCCTTTTGGGTATAGAATCATGAAAAAAAAATGAATTCATGCCGTACCAAAAAAGAGTGGGAGATTCAACATAGGTACACTTTCTTTCTTATGCATGACGTTAATATTCCCTAAACCAATAGCTTTGTATCATTAGGTATAGGTATATAGGTAATTAGGTATTAGGCACTCCCAAATTTATAATGCGCATACGAATCTTCGCCACTGCTCGGCAAAGTTCGTATTTCCCTACACTTTCTATACAAGCAGTAAGGTCACGTGGTACGTCCGGTCGTTCGACTATAGATTTCTATGCGCATTATAACTTTGGGAGCACTGTACTAGCCTTTGCCCGCGGCTCCACCCGCGTTTATTCAATATTTGCCCTGTTTTCGGCTTGGGCGTTATTTTATGAACTCTCCTTATAGCTGTGTTGGCCAGCGTAACTACGATAATAGTAAAAAACTGCATCCAAATCCGTTGAGTGGTTCTCGAGTCAAAAGCGTTTATTCAATCTTTGCCCCGTTTTCGGCTTGGGCGTTATTTTATGAACACCCCTTATAGCATATGTGTTGATCAGAGTCACTACGGTGATAATAAAAAAACGCATATAAATCTGCTGCTGGGTTGTTCTCGAGTTAAAACGGAACATAAATATGTACATACAGACAGACAAAAATAAAAAAATTCGTGGTTTTGTACCAATAACCCTTTCTATTTAAAAATTCGCCAAAATATTCAATAGTATATAGATATACCGGGTGTAAAAGCAAAGTCAAGAATCCTTTAAGGGTATGTTAGTATGACCGGTAAAGATATTATTTTAAATACTGGGATCTCTAAATAAAGTACCAGTACCTCATAATAAGACGATTTTCTTTACTTAAAATACACGAATCGCGTGGACACCCTCACGGTCGCTGGCCACTCGGATGAGGGGTGCGGGTTGCGGGGTGCAATTAGGTGTGTAGGGAGGCCGGTGAGCTGTGTAGCCATAGCTTAGGAAAATGATGGAAATTTTGGTGGAAATTCAAGGTATATTTTTTATTTCTCGTAATGACATCAGAATCGTGTATACTTTCATACCCTAAAGGGATTCTTGACTTTGCATTTACGCCCTGTATAAGGTCCTACAATAATCAGTGAAAATAATTCTATCATGTAACGTTAACTGACCACATTCAAAAAAAAAAAAATCCCCAAAAATTTTTTCACTTCTCAGTACAAAGTGGTTCAATCAGCTGACTAAATTCCCATGGAAAGGTAAAAAAAAAGATATTTTTTTTCCTTAATGGTTTTTTTATTAGGGATACCCTATTACCTGTTTAATTTTTTCACTTTGACTTGTGCGACCTTATTTAGATAGCACATTTTGAATAAATGCGGGCGAAGCCGCGGGCAAAGTCTAGTGTTCTATAAACATACGATACCTATTAAAACAGAGGTCCTTACAATGAATATTTAACATATACAATTTCCTCAATCTACCTGTCTATTAGACGGACTGATAAATAGAGCAATTGTGCAATTTATTGCAGAAACAAATCCTTGTTATTTGCACTGTTTAACGAAATTGATTGACACGTGAGTAATTTAAATAATTCATTAAGAAAACAAACAGATTCGTTTCAGGAATAGCCGTGAAAATAAATGTTATTTAACTTAATTATACTATACTTACTTTAAGACGGACGAAATAACATTTCTTAAATATAATTCAAGATATATGTTACTTCGTCAACTCTATTTCTATATCTACCAAAGGTTGCCTGGAAGAAAATGGACTCAGCAATAAATGTCGCCTCTGTACACTAAATTAGATTTTTTGTCAGTCTCTTCATTTTAATTTTTTGACTGAACAAAAAGCGACATAAAAGTTTTCAGGTCGACTATCGTTTGTTCGTATTCATTTTTAGGGTTCCGTACCTTATGAGGAAAAAACGAAGCCCTTATAGGATCACTTGCGCGCTGGGATGTTATCAAAGCGAAATATATAAAAAAAGTATAAAATAGTGGCTGGTTTTTTTAATATATATTTTTAAAGTTTACTTCAGAAAAAAATAATCTTAAATTCAAAATATCTCAGAAATGGTTTGTTGAGCCTAGTTCTTGCACTAGCAGTTTACTAGGATAATTATAAGTAAAACGTCCAGATACAGCTTGATCTTATATTGATCTGTTCAACAAGTACAGTAGTCATGTCGCAAGGTCGCAGACGCAAAAGAGAGCGCGTCCACCGCGCC